>OY755039.1:88871286-89511911 GCA_963576565.1 Aspidapion aeneum
TATAACTTTTCAATTGGAGAAAATAATATAAGTACTTATAGATATAGATACAATACAATACAATTTATGAAAAAAAACTTGGGTTAAAGACACTTTGAATTACCAAGTTTTACCCTATTATACCTACTGGTGAAGGCGCAAGAAAGTTATAAGGAAAAGCTTTTCAGAGAGAGGCCAATTTAACTATTTTTAATTTTTTACCAAAATATTAGTTTAATAATACATAAAATCTGTCTTTTTCCTTTCATGAAAAGTTATAACAAAAATAACAAAATGTTCTGAAAAAGTCGGAAAATTTTCGGAAAACTCGGAAAATCTTCGGAAAAACTCTGGAAATATTCGGAAAAACCCGTGATAAGCCCGGAAAATTTTTTAAAAGCTCAGGAAATGATCGGGAAAACTCGAAAAATATTCGGAAAACTCTGGAAATATTCAGAAAAAACTCGGGAAATAATCGGAAAAACTAGGAAAAAGTGTTTATCCGAAAATTTTAAAAAAATTTAGGAAAACTCGGGAGATGTTTGGGAAACCTAGTTAAAAACTGGGAAAAACGAGGAAAATTTTTGGAAAAACTCGGAAAATGGTTGAGGTGGCATGGCAAAACCCCCCATTGCCAGTTTCTAGCTACGCCACTGTAAAAAGTAGTGCTCATTTGATCCCAATGCAAAAAAAAATATAAAATTTGTTAAGGGATTTAAATCACACTTCTTTTGTAAGTAACAAAGAAATTGTTGACATTACATCATACCTTCTGTTTGAATAAACAGTTATACTTAAACAAAAGAGTCTTATAAAACTAAAAAAGTCCAAAAAAAGTCTATAAAATCACTGAAAAAACACAAATTAACAAAAAAAGCTTCGAAGAGAACTTCCACAACAAGAACAAAGAGTACGAAAAATGAAAATGGCGATAGGTCGCTAGGCGGCTGATACCCTGTCAAAAATGTCAAAGTACAGAAATCTGTAATTTTGCACGCCCTCTAATAGCTGGCCCTTTTTTCAATAGTTAGTAGAACAGCTGATTTTTTCATGGTCGTGGCCGCCTTTTTTGTGTTGGCCTTGACGTCACATACGGGGCTGATTTTTTTTGATGGTTGCGTCACGACACAGCTGGGGTACGTTCAGATAGCACGTCGGATGTAGTCATGCGCGCTCAATTCCGTTCAGATTACATACTGGGTGAAAGTTACTCTCGTTCATATTGACCGAAATAACGTCGGACGAATCGCCTTTTACACCCTTCTCTATGACGTGGGTGACAAACGCTCGACTTGTGCAGTAGGTATATAAATCAAATCCCCAATTTTTTTATCTTTTGTTTTATATTATTTTCGAAAACATATTACATAAAAATGGCATTTTCCATAAATAAATAATCAAATTTTACTTTTTCTTGAAGACAAAAAGCACTTGTTTGAATTTTGACAGGTGAGTTCTAAGTTTTTTTAGAAGGGTTAAGTCCCATTTGTAAACTCGAGACCATTCAACACGCTTAACTCTGACAAGACAATTTGTTATGGTTGGGTTTGTTTTATATCCCGTATAGAAAACATTAAATGTAGTTACCTATTAGCTCACACTACTACTATACTGTAGTAGTGTGAGCTATGGTGATCCTAATTTTTCGAGAAAAAAAAAGTGCTCTGATTTGAAAATTTTTTATATATATTTGCGTTTCAGATGATTTTGAAACTTTTTTGTCGCGCCGTGTGTGTCTGTCTGTAACGACCAACGCGCATGACTTAAAAACCGCTTGCCCGATTTGAATGAAATTTGGTACCTAGGCTGGGTTTTCGGTCGAGATGGTCCCATTTAAAAATTAACAAAATCCACCGAACGCAAGTCAAATAAAAGGGTGGGAGTGATATTGTGTGATATCAAACAAAAGGTAATTAAGTCTGGAGTTAAACAACCTACATTTTAGTTTTTTTAAAAAAAAATGGTGAAGGTAGATTTCAAAAATTAGAATTTAAGTCAAAACATGGCTTGTGTGGTATCAAACGAAAGGTAATATATTTCAGTTTTTAGTTATATTAGCTCACACGCACACTATAACTATAGTACTTACTGTGAGCTTAGGTGCACATAGATTGACAAGGTATTTTTCTTTGTGGGATTTTAGCTAGGGTATTCATGAGGGTTTACCCATAGTAACATAGCACAATGGATAAAGTTAATGCCTTGTTTTAAAGTTCCATTTTACCATGATCAGCTGGCAGAAAAAAAAAATTAAAATACCAAAATTAACCCTAAAATTCCATTTTTTGTTATGTTGCTGTGTAAATCGACCCTCAAAACTGTATTGATTACAGGTTTCACATCGCTCCATGCAATGAAGACAATTGGCTTTCGAATAACCCTTGGCAGTGTGAGTTGTTTTTAGAGAATCAAGCAGTTTTTCAAGCAGAATCCTCTTGCAGCGGCACTCCTTTTAGGAAAACACTCTTTCAGATGCAAATGGATCCTTTACAGAATTTAATTTTGACTGTTTAGTTTCTACTTAGGAGAATGTAGAGAATGGATTTTTATTTGGACAAATTGTTATAGGAAATAAATAATATTATACCTAGATATTACTTTGTGCTTTCAAATTAAAATAAAAGACATTTAAACTATGTATATTTGTATTATTTATTTAATAGTAAATAATGTAACCATATAAAGACGTTTGATATAATGTAATTGAAGATCTCTCAACGCCCCAGCAAACACTTTGCGAATTAGTCTTCTTTCGCATTCTCACTGTCATACGCTATTATATTATATTGCACATGTATGTACATATAACTATTAATTTTCAAATTTATTTATTTCTTTTGAAAGTGTTGAGCAGAGGAACTTAAAACCTGTATTGCTTGTACAACAAAGAAAATAAATTTGCAGAAAACACAACTTTTAAATCTAACACAAAACTTTATTTGTCTAATAAAACTCTGTCAGCCACCAAAAGTCGGGTACTCTAAAAGACTCTATTTCCATTTTTGAAAACAAAAAAAACACTTATTTGTGTTTATGCTAGCTCTACTAAATAAACTGTAACAAATTTTTAAATCTGATCAAATTTATCAATTATTTAAAAAATATATATTTTAAGGTTATGTTTAATACACCCAAACCGTTCACAAAGGCAAGACGTCCGGCGATTTACCCATGACGTCATTCGCTCGGCAAGATGTGTCGCCCGACGTTTCAATCTGAACGTACCCCAGATTGTCTTTAAAATATTGAAGTTGGAATGACGGTTCATGAATATTTGATTTTCTTAAAAATAAAGCCGGTTTTAAAATTATTTTTACTATATTCTTGAAGAACAATTTTTTTTAAATGTATAGTAGTCCTTAAGTTTTCAGAGCCGCTTCATTAGCTCACACTAAAATTAAATTTAAAACAGAAGCCAAGGCCAACAAAAAAATACAGGCCACGACGCCACGACCCTGAAAAAATCAGCTGTTCTCCGGGGGCTGATTTTTACATTGGGTCTTATGGGAGGTCAGACGTTTTTTTATGATATTTTCAAAATGGCAACACAGATTTCGGCGAAATTCCAGTGAAATATGCTCAGACATCATCCTCATATTCCACCAAATTTTTGTAAAGATGCAAGATCATTAAAAGGTTAAAATCTGGAAATTGCTCCAATAAATTATTGTTTTAATATATTGTTGATACATCGAGCTCCCTCTTTGAGCTCACAACTAGACTAGAGTATGTTTCAACCAATCAGAGCCGATGATGCCAGCCAGCTGCCGAGAGTGGGACATGTGTGTGCGGCTCCCGAAGAACAGACCGACTCGACGGAGACGAGACGACGACAAGACACAAAGCATAGCCGTGTCATTTTGTAAGCATTTTTGCATATTTTTATAATTTGAAAAATAATAAAGCTAGTACCAAAATTAAATTAAGAGTAAAATTATTACAAGTGTGAGCATCTGTTAGATAAATTAATTCGGAACAAGCCACCGGCAACCAAATGGTCCTTCAACCCGATGAAAAAGAAACAGTCGCCATTGGACAAATACAGTAGGGTCAGTCCGTTATAATCATTACCTACTGCAAACCTTTCGCCTTTTCCCTTTAGCCTAAAACTGCTTCGTCATTGTTTTGATAAAAATTTGGCGAATTTTCATAACATAAGGTTAAAATAGGGTTTGTTTACAAATAAAACAGGCGAATCGTTTTATTATTATATTAAATAATACCTACTTTAAATCGCATTTATATGCAGCTAATGCGATAAACCATTTTTTAACATAAATAAAGAGCCAGTTACAAGGCAAATATAGCAAGGTATTATACAGTGAGTATCACAAAATAAATAAATTTAAAAAAAAAGGGTACTAGCAAATAATATTGTAAATTATTTAAATATTTTGCATTGCCAGATTTATTGCAGGTAAGTGTTATTGAAATTATCTTGAAATTATTGCAGGGTTTTTATTTATTTAAGTGTAATAAAATAAAATATATTTGTGTTTTATTTTTCCCTACCTTACCTTACATAACAATATTTAAAATTTCATTATGTCGTCGCCAACAGCAAGTGTTCTCTCTATCAAACAACTGAAATTACGTCGTGGGAATATAAAAGGGGAGCTCACTCGATTTCAGTCATATTTAAATTCTTTTAACGAAGAAACTGATTCTTTTGAGCAACTAAAAAATCGCTTGGAGACTGTCACGGGGTTGTTAAATACTTTTAAAAAATATCAGACCCAACTCGAAGAAGCTCTACTAGAAGGCGAAGATGCGTATGACGAAGATCAGTCCGCAGTCGACCGAGCAGAATTTGAGGATAAATATTACATAGCGCCAGCCCAAGCGAGTGAAATTTTCAAACGTCATGAACTCAAGAATAGGCCTCCATCGCCAACGCAGGTAATGCCTAATATCACGCTAAATGCGCCCTCAAATCCACATTCTGGGCTACCACAGTTAAGGTTACCTGAGTTTTCGGGTTCGTATGATTGTTGGCAAAGTTTTCACGCAAAGTCTTGTCGCCATGGTTCATTCCAAGCAGTTACCAAACGTTGAAAAATTGCAACATTTGAAGGCATGCCTCAAAGGCAAGGCCGAAGAAATAATATCGACCATCACTATCACAGACGCGAATTATACGGTAGCTTGGAAAATGCTTAACGATCGTTACGAAAACCCAAAATTAATAAAAAATGCTTATTTAAAACAACTTTTCGAACTTGCACCCATTCAACGCGAAAATGCAGTCGCTTTAAGAAGCTTTTTTGACTCGTTTAAAAGAAATTATCTTGCTCTACAAAGCATGGGAGAAAAAGTAGAATACTGGGACTCGATTCTAATATTTTTGCTAGTTTCAAAATTAGACTATAACACCAAGCGCGAATGGGAAAATTATTGCAAGGATATGACAAATTTCACGATTAAAAATTTTACAGACTTTTTAAACCAACGTTGTCAAATATTAGAGAACCTAAGCAACAGACCTTTAACAATAAATAATAATGCAAATTATAAAAAACAAGAGCATAGCTCAAAAACTTTTTATACTCAAGGCCAAAATAATAATAACTCAAACTTAAAATGCCCGTTTTGCCAAAAATCTAATTTAATATATTATTGCGAAAAGTTTAAAGCTTTAAAAGTAAATCAACGGTTTGAAGAGGCAAAAAAGATGCGCATGTGCACTGTCTGCTTAAGAACTAACCATAGATATTCTGATTGTCAAAGCACAGACTTGTGCATGATTTGCAAGAAAAAACATGCAACTTTATTGCATAGAAATGATGCAGACTCTCAAACTGAAAATAGACAAAGCGCTGGTACTTCGACTAGTAATCAAAGCAAAACCGAACAAAAATCAAATCAGAACACAGTGCCTCAAAATTACTCGACTTTTAATGCAAGCATAAACACGGAACCCATGTGAACAAGTTTCCCAACTTGTTTTTATTTTTGTAAATAATTATATTCTCTAATTTTCACTTAAAATTAGAGAAGCTATCTCTCTTAGTTTTTAAATATTTTTGGGTTACATTTTCTACGCTTACAAGCGTTTGTAGAATATTATTTTTATTTACTTTACTCTATATCTTTCCATATTTTAAATTTAAACTTCGCGCGCTTCTTCCAGCAATGAAGGATTTGAGATAAGCGGCTAAATTCGGCCTAGCAGACGAGAACGCCGATTGTCTGGGCGAACAACTCAACCACGCGCCACGTGCAAGGAAAGTCACCGCACCGCTATTATTTTATATTAAAATTGTGGAAACTATTAATTTTACGCTTTAGTTTATTAGATATTAGTGTTTGGAACATTTTGAACTATAGAACAATGGAGAGTCTGGTACTTCGCGTATAATCGGGCTGGCCAGCCAAGTAGCTACAAAAGACATCTAATGGTAAGTCGTTTCTTGATAATTTTTCATTGCTGCGCTATTTTTTAGTATTTAAGTTTTTAGGCTCTTTTTTCCCTGTTGGAGCCCTGTGGAAAGATACAGTCCCTCTTAACTCCCCCACGTTTTTCTCGAGCTATCTCGAGTGGTCCTTCGGTATATTTTATTTTCTACAGAAGGCCTAACCTCACCATTTGGTCCAGGTTCGAGCCTGATAACAGGACCCCGGGAAAAATTAAAGTCTAAATCGCATTTTGTTAAAAATAAAATTTTTAATAAATACGCATGACCTTGAAAATAACAAGTAAAAAAGTACCGAACGCGCATTGTTTTCGCGCATTTCCTACCTCTTTTTGGCTTGGCGTCACCTGCACGTAGGAAAAGTTTCCACCACATCGCTGTAAAGGATATTAGAGAGGTAAATGAGACTTGTTTACATTTTTTATCGCCTATTCTCTTTTCTTTTTAAACGCTTTTAATTTTTAAATATTAAAAATTTCGGAAACTAATCGTTCACCTGTTTTAACGGAGTTTTTTAAAAACATTACAATGAGTACGCAACTTAAGAAGTTAGAAGCACTCCGTAATGTGCAACATAATCGTATTAATACTCTTCATAACTTAGCTAATGCTTGCCTAGCGGATGATACAAAAAAACCGTGTTTACAGGTTCGACTTATCGACCTTGATGAAATGAAAGAATCATTTTTTATTTATCAAAATCAAATAATAGAGGCTTATTCGGCAAGTCCGGAGAGACTGGAAGAAGAAAATGAACGCCTTACTGAGTTTGACGACAGCTTCTATGATATTAAAAGAATTCAAAAACAACTATTTGAGGTGAAAATTGAAGCTCCTCAACCTCAAAACTTAACGCAAATTTCAAATTCTTCTGATCCAGACCGCTTTATGGCGTCTTTAATGCCAAGACTGCGCATTGTCGAATTTCATGGCGACATCACTAAGTTTCCAACCTTTCTAGATATGTACAATAGTTCTGTACACAATAATCCTAGTATTCCTACAAACGCTAAATTTAATTTGTTACTGTCCTACCTAAAAGGACCGCCTTTAAACGTAGTTAAACATTTACAAATAACCGACGCTAATTATATAATCGCTTACAATACGCTTCTAAAACGCTATCATAACCCCCGCTTATCGGCTCAAACTTATTGGCGCTCCGTGTATAATTTTCCCGCTCTCAAAGACGACAATCCAGAAACGCTGCGCACGCTGCTTGATGTTTTTTCAGAAAACATTGAGGCTTTAAAAACTCTAAATTACGACACTGATCAATGGTGTTTTCCGCTCGCCAACATTTTACTAGATAAATTGCCTGAGGTACTACTTTCGCGCTTTGAACTAGCTAATCCTAGGTCTAATGAAATGCCCAAATATCAAGAAATTTATAATTTCCTTGAAACTCAATGTAATTCGCTTTATTCGCTACAATCTAAAAATAGATTTAAAAATAATAAACAGTTTTATAAAAATAACGCCTCGCCTTATTATACAAAAACGCTACTTGGTACGGAAAATACTCATTCTAAAGATAGATGCGCTTTTTGTGATTCTAACACACATTCAATATATCTATGTCACGCATTTAAAGGTAAATCTGCCTACGAACGCTATGCTTACGCTAAAAATAAAAAACTATGTTTAAATTGTTTAAGCTCAATACATTTAACAAATTCTTGTCAAAGTCTACGCTCATGTCGCTATTGCCCTGGTAATCAAAGACATCACTCATTAATTCATTTTGAGCGAAATTTTAATTACTTTAGTTCCCAAAATCAAAATAGATCACATTTTGATGCTAACGTGAATTTCTCACAAAATCTCTCTAATATTTCTCCCAACGCATCTCCAAGTAGTGCACCACGTGGTTACTTCGCCAGTCAGCAAAGTTTTAGATCCCCGGCTACTGGTTGTCCGCTTCAAAATTACTCTACTCAAACTAATTTCACTCAAAGTGCCTCTTCTCAAAATAATCAAAATTTTACTTCGACGTCTTCTAATTCACAAGTACCAATCGCAACTCCTTCGGGTTCTAACCCCACGCATTGTGGTTTTATTTCTGCGCAATCGCAAGTTTTATTGTCAACTATCCTAGTAAAAATTCAAGATGTCCGCGGTAACTTTCAAACAGTTAAAGCCGTGTTCGGTTCGGTTCGGTTCAAAAATTAGCGCAACAATTGGGCCTTCCAAGACAACCCTTATGTTCAAATATACAGGGGGTTGGAGGCAACTCTCTTACTTCTGATCTAGGATCGATGTTTATTAAAATTTGTAATTTTCAAAAACCCGATATTTTTGTGTCTACGCAAGCGATTATTTTGCAAAAAGTTTGTACTGATTTACCGTCAGTAAAAATAAATACAGAAAATTGGCATTTTATAAAAAATTTACCATTAGCAGATCCCACTTTTTACAACCCTTCGCCTGTAAATTTACTAATTGGTATGGATCTATTTCCACTAATTATACAGGGTGAAAAAATCGCTAGTGATGATCCAAATCATCCCTTTGCTATGGGAACTATTTTCGGCTATATTTTGATGGGACAAATAAATCAACCCTTAATTACTACCCCGCCAATTAATGCTTTTTTTTGTCAAAATGAAAATGACTCGCTTTCGCAATTAATTTCAAAATTTTGGGAAACCGACTGCGTCCCCCAAAAAACTCATTTGAAACCAGAGGATGAAATTTGTGAAAATTATTTTAAACAGAGCGTGTCGCGTAATCAAGACGGCCGGTATACAGTATCCCTTCCCTTTCGCACATTTGAAAATCCACCACAGTTTCCTGCAATAAAACAAGTCGCGCTAAATCGTTTCTTATCTTTAGAAAAAAAACTGCTTCGCGATAAAAACTTGTATTGTGAATATTCTAAATTTATGAATGAATATTTGGAATTGGGTCATATGGACTATGACTCAGAAAAAGAAGACGATTCAGACAGCTATTTTATTCCACATTTCGCTGTTGTTAAAAATGAAGCTATCACTACTAAGACAAGGGTAGTTTTTAATGCGAGTATTACTGACCCTTTTACGCATATTTCGCTTAATCAAGTATTATTATCGGGTCCAAAACTACAAAAAGATATTATTCAAATATTATTACATTTTCGCCTTAACCCTGTGACGCTCACCTGCGATATTCAAAAAATGTATCGGGGTATAAATATCAACCCTGATCATCAAAAATACCAAAAAATATTTTGGCGGTTTAACCCGAATGAAAAAGTTTCCGTTTTTAAACTACGAACTGTCACTTACGGAGTGAACTGTTCACCATATCTCGCTTTACGCACCCTTCAGCACTTAGCTGAGTCCGAATATGATAACTACCCTCACGCTGCTAAAGTTATACTTAACGATACCTATATTGATGACGTCACTACTTCATGTAAAACGGTTCAAGAGGCGTTAAATTTGCAGCAAGAGCTTACGGAGTTATTAGGAAACGCTGGCTTGAAATTACACAAATGGTCTAGCAATCGCTCAGAAGTGATCTCTCATTTAGATCCCTCCTTAGTCAACCCCGCAGTTTTATCTCTCGATTCGGATGACGTCACTAAGGTCTTAGGCCTGTGCTGGCATCCTTCCTACGACGAGTTTCGATTTAACATATTACCTAATCAGCAAAGCTGTACTAAAAGGACGCTTCTCTCGTTTTTAGCACGCTGCTATGACCCCCATGGGTATCTTACCCCAGTAACATTCACTTTAAAATATTTGATTCAACAAATTTGGTTACTTGGTATTTCCTGGGACGCCACGCCTACTTTAGAAATAGTTCGTCAGTGGACACTCTATCAGTCTGAATTTCAAGTTTTAGAAAAATTTAGTTTACCCCGCCACATTGACATCACCAACGCCGAATCCATCGATCTCTGTGGTTTTTGTGATGCGAGTGAACGAGGGTACGCATGCGTAATATACTTACGTGTCTTACGAAACGCTAAATATCACATATATTTTGTTATTGCGAAAAGTCGCATCGCTCCACTTAAAAAATTTGTTAGTATTCCGAGAATAGAACTTCTAGCCGCTACTCTTTTATCTGAGGTCTTAAAATACACATATGATATATTCATAAAAAGGTTCACAATAAATAATATTTACGCTTTTTCGGACGCAATGGTTGTTTTACACTGGATAAAATCCCATCCAAGTAAATGGAAAACTTTTGTCGCAAATCGTGTTAGTCTTATCCAAGATAATATTAATCCAGAATGTTGGTTATATACCCCCACCTTTCTCAATAGTGCCGATGTAGCCAGCCGCGGCTGCTCGCCGAGTGAGCTTTTAAATCATCCCCTATGGTGGGCCGCCCCTAATTTTTTACAAGAATCTTTCGATAAATGGCCAACAAAAATCCCGCAAGTCAAAATAAATGACAGTTTAGAGACTGAGGAACGAAAAAATGTTGCTCTGATTTCTTGTGACCGAATAACGGAAAATTTTTTAGATTCGCTTTTAAATAATAAATCCGATTTTTACGCTATTCAACTACTTTTAGCCCGCAGTTTACGATTCATAAATAATTGTAGACTATCCGCAGACGTCAGAAAAAAGACAAATATAGATTATATCGATCTCTTTAACGCTTTAAAATGTTTGGCTAAGCACGAACAACAAAAATACTTTTCTGAAGTAATTCTTAACCTTCAAAACCAGAAAAAATGCATAAAACCCATACAAAAATTGAATCCCTTTTTAGACCAGGATGGTCTTATAAGAGTTGGAGGACGCATTCAACAAGCCATGACTATTTCTTACGGACAAAAACATCCTCTTCTTTTACCCAAGGAAAGTAGACTTTCTTATATTTTTATTGAATATATGCACAAAAAATATTTGCATGTTGGAGTGCAAACAGTCCAATATCTCATTAGTCAAATTTTTTGGATTTTATCTGCCAAACGCTTAATTAAAACGGTTTTATCCAAATGTGTTCGTTGCTTTCGCGTCAAACCGCATTCTTATGAGCAAATCATGGGACAAATTCCGTCCTACCGCTTGATTCCACAAAAGCCTTTTACTTTTAGTGGAGTAGATTTTAGTGGTGCTATACATATCACTCTCAGTAAACACAGAGGTGTAAAAACACAAAAAGCATATATCTGCCTTTTTATTTGTCTAAATACTAAAGCTTTACATCTCGAGTTAGTGTCAGATCTAACTTCGGACGCTTTTTTAGCTGCGCTACGTCGCTTTGTTGCCCGAAGAGGGTACATAAAAACTCTTTTTTCAGATAATGGCACAAATTTCGTTAAATCAAGCAAAGAATTGCTTGATCTTGCAAGAAATGCTTGCACGCAACAAGCTATCGCCTGGAATTTTATCCCTCCATCAGCTCCCCACTTCGGCGGTCTTTGGGAGTCAGGGATAAAATCAGTAAAAACTCACTTAATTCGTACCATTGGCTCGCAAATTCTAAGTTATGAGGAGTTGTACACGGTTCTTTGTCAAATTGAGGCGATTTTAAATTCTCGCCCCTTGACCCCGCAATCTACCGACTGTAACGATCTACAGGTTTTAACACCGGGACATTTTTTAACACATGGACCTTTAGTTTCTGTTCCTGATGAAGATTTTTCAAGTAAACCTGAGAATCGGTTATCGCGATGGAACTTGGTCCAACGAGTACAAGCCGATTTTTGGCGTCGTTGGAGCCAAGAATTTTTACATACCCTTCAAGTACGAAATAAATGGTTGGAACCATGCGCAGAGCCAAAAATAGGTACCCTCGTTCTTATCAAAGACGAGTTATCACCGCCCCTTCAATGGCGGGTAGGTCGCATTATTGAAATTTTTAAAGGGCCTGATGGGCACGCTAGGGTGGCAAATGTTCGTACCGCGTCCGGTATCTTTAAACGACCTTTAGTCAAGCTTTGCCCCCTTCCAATTGATTCAGATTCACCTACCGAAAAATGATGCTCATTTTGGTGGGCCGAATGAACAAGTTTCCCAACTTGTTTTTATTTTTGTAAATAATTATATTCTCTAATTTTCACTTAAAATTAGAGAATCTATCTCTCTTAGTTTTTAAATATTTTTGGGTTACATTTTCTACGCTTACAAGCGTTTGTAGAATATTATTTTTATTTACTTTACTCTATATCTTTCCATATTTTAAATTTAAACTTCGCGCGCTTCTTCCAGCAATGAAGGATTTGAGATAAGCGGCTAAATTCGGCCTAGCAGACGAGAACGCCGATTGTCTGGGCGAACAACTCAACCACGCGCCACGTGCAAGGAAAGTCACCGCACCGCTATTATTTTATATTAAAATTGTGGAAACTATTAATTTTACGCTTTAGTTTATTAGATATTAGTGTTTGGAACATTTTGAACTATAGAACAATGGAGAGTCTGGTACTTCGCGTATAATCGGGCTGGCCAGCCAAGTAGCTACAAAAGACATCTAATGGTAAGTCGTTTCTTGATAATTTTTCATTGCTGCGCTATTTTTTAGTATTTAAGTTTTTAGGCTCTTTTTTCCCTGTTGGAGCCCTGTGGAAAGATACAGTCCCTCTTAACTCCCCCACGTTTTTCTCGAGCTATCTCGAGTGGTCCTTCGGTATATTTTATTTTCTACAGAAGGCCTAACCTCACCACCATGGTTCTCTTATCCACAGCCATAATGGTGGGGTGTTGAGTAATTTACTCAGGAGAGATTTAAAATGGACTGTATAAATGGTTTTTGTTCTACTCACTGTTCGTTGCTGAGTTGTGGGGTCGATGGGCGGCCGCCTTTATCCTGGCTTCAGCAGTTCTGTTGAGGGGTTTCCATTACAGAGGTTTTAAGGAAGGGAGGACGAGGGAAAACACTCGCGAAAATTCGTAAATCTAATTTACTTAAAATTATTTAACTAAAAAATGCTTCGCTTGATTGCACACCGTGTGATTGAATAGGGATTTGATACGATATATCCCCTTGAACTACTAAATTCACACTAATTTTTCATTATATTTTTCTAAAAGCTACAGGCTAAAAAGTGGACAAATCCCAATTCTACACAGTGAGCCAAAAAATATCTTATCCAACAAAAAGTAAAAATAAAATAACTAAATTCTAACATCCACACGAAATGAATGTACTGAGGACCGAACATCCCGCCGGCCAAAAGGGGTTTACCCCTTTTAATTTTAACTACTATCTACATTGTCTTCAATGGGGAGCGGACACAGCGTAACAACCGGTCGCTTTAAAGTACCGTTAGTGGTACGCACGCTTGCCACTCGTACTACACCGTCCGAACCTGGATGCACTGCCTCAATACGACCCAGTCGCCATTGCATACAGGGAGTGTTATCCTCTTTTATAACCACAAGGTTACCAATTTATAGTGAACCTTTACTATCATGCCATTTAGCACGTTGGTGAAGAGTATGTAAGTACTCTTTAGACCACCGAGACCAAAAATCCTGGTGCAACTTCTGGAGCAATTGCCAGCGATCTAATCTATTAAGGGGGGTGTCACTAAAATTGGGTTCGGGAAGTGCACTAAGAGACTCTAAGGTCAAAAAATGACCTGGGGTGATTGCCGAAATGTCATTCGGATCACTACTAAGGGGGGTTAAAGGCCTACTATTTAAAAAGGCTTCTATCTGTACAAGCAGAGTGTACATCTCCTCGTATGTTAAGATTTGAGATCCAACTATACGTAATAAATGAGTTTTAACGGATTTTACTGAAGATTCCCAAAGACCGCCAAAATGGGGTGCAGAGGGGGGATTAAAATGCCACGAAATTGTTTCTGCTTTCGAAGCATCACGCATTAGATTACATAAAGTTCTATAAGCTCCAGTAAAATTAGTTCCACAGTCACTGTGGAGTGAAACAAGTCTGCCTCTACGGCCTACAAAGCGGCGTAAGGCTGCCAGAAAAGCATCGGAAGACAAGCTTGAAACTAGCTCTAAATGCAAAGCTTTGGTAGCATAACAAACGAAAAGACAAAGGTATGCTTTCGTCGTGCGAGCTCCTCGGTAGCGAGTCATTAACAGATTAAAGGGACCTGCGAAGTCAACACCTGTGTGAAGAAAAGGCTTAACTTGGCTCACGCGAAGTAAGGGTAGATCACCCATGGGAGCTTGAACAGGGGTTGGATTTATCTTATAGCAAGTAATACACTTAGAAACTACCTTTCTAATTACATTTTTGCAGGAAATTATCCAAAATTGTTGTGCGATTATGTACTGAATTGATTGAATTCCTGCATGGAAATATTTCAAGTGTACATAACTAACCAAAAGTTCCGTAAATCGATGATTGTTGGGCAATAGGCAGGAAATTTTTGTTGATAGGACAACGCAGTAGAATTACTTAATCTGCCATCAAGGCGAAGTATGCTTTCATCATCTAAAAAGGGGCTTAGTCTTCTAAATAATTTTGAGGGTAAAAGATGCTGTTGGATTCTATCAATTTCATGAGAAAAAGCTAAAGTTTGTACATGCTTTACTAAGAGCATGACAGACTGATGTAACTCTAAACTAGTAAGAGGTTCAGTTACTTTGATTTTGTTTCTACAATTCGACAAAAATCTTAAAATATATGCTAAAACTCTACGTAATCTCTCAAAACTAGAAATATTTTCTATTAGTTGAGCTAACAAATGGGGTTCTAATTCTGCTACAAGAAGACATGTTTTTCTATGTTCAGGAATGTCTTCATCAGACATCGGAAGATTTATTTCTGTCCATGTGTCGGTGTGTTGCGACAAAAAACTAGGGCCATACCACCACATTGAGCTTTCTGACAACTCAGATGGGAGGAGACCACGACTACCTAAATCTGCAGGATTGTTCTCAGATATGACATGATGCCAATGCGAGGAAGGGATTTTTTCTTGGATGAAAGTTGATCTATTACTAACAAAAGTGGTAAATCTATGTGCGGAAGACTTTATCCAAGAAAGGACTATAGTTGAATCACACCAAGCGTATATTTCACTAATTTTTAGCCTGGGCTGATAAATTCCTAGAACATAATGTAAAAATTTTGATAACAGAACTGCTCCACACAGTTCAAGGCGGGGTATACTAATTGTTTTTAAAGGGGCTACTTTGGATTTTGCAGTCACAAATTTGACACAAAATTCATTATCTTTTAATGAAAATCTAAAATAAACAACAGCACAATAGCCTTTTTCAGAGGCATCTGAAAAGCCATGAATCTGAATTGATTGGTAACTATCAGGCACTACTCTACGAGTTATTTTACATAAAGATAGCAAACTAACTTCACTTGTAAATTTTTCCCATATTCTACTAATTTCTATCGAGGGTGGATCATCCCAATTGAGCTTTAAGTCCCAAAGCTTCTGTATTAAATGTTTTAGGAAAAAAGTAACAGGGGTTAAGATACCTAGAGGGTCAAAAATCTTAGCTAAGTTGCTAAGTAAATTACGTTTTGTACACGGTGACAAAATTGAGTTTATCGAAAATTGATAGCAATCTGATGATGGACTCCACTCAAGTCCTAAAACTTTAAGAGTATTATTGGAATCAGCATCAAAGGATAAATTTTCATTGCACAGATGAGAAGAAGGAAAGTCTGCCAAGAGTCTTGGGTCATTGCTGCACCACTTGCGCAATTCAAACCTACCTTTGGCAAGAAGAGAAATTAGGTCTTTCTGAATCCTTTTGGCACCTTCAAGGTCACAATGCATGCCAGTTATATCATCTACATATGAGTGCGAGATAATTAGTTCTGAAGCTTCAGGGTAATTAACTTTCTCCTGCTCAGCTAAAGTAAGCAATGATTTGATAGCTAAATAAGGGCTGCATGTTAATCCATAAGTAACAGTACATAGAGCTATGTCTTCGATTGGACCATCAGGCTGAAAACGCCAAAGAACGCGTTGATAATCCTGATGAGGAGGAGTAACTAGAATTTGTCTAAACATTTTACAGATATCCGATGTAAATACGAATTTTTCCAATCTAAATAACAGAAGTAATTGACATATGTCAGCTTGAAGTTTGGGACCAGGAAGCAGGCAATCGTTTAATGAATAAGGATCACTAGAACTTTTAGCAGAGCCATTATAAACCACGCGAAGTTTAATTGTGACACTAGAAGGCTTTAGTACACAATGATGTGGAATATAATAACTTTTATGTGGAATGGCCAAAGATGAAACTATTTTCATATGTCCTAAAGATAAGTATTCCTTCATAAAATCGGAATATTGCATGTAAAGATCAGAATTTTTTAACAATCTACGTTCTAATGCTAAGAATTGCTTGAGTGCTAACTCTCTACTGTTGGGAAAAGAAGGTTCACTAGACTTAAAAGGTAGAGATACTACAAATCTGCCTGTCTCTGTTCTATAAGTGGTTTCAGAAAATATTTTTTCAGCTAAACTATCTTCAGGTGACATTGAATTGACCTTGGGAACTTCCTTGACAAGCCAAAATCTTTGAATGGTATCTTCGAGGGTGTCCATTGCCAAAAATGTTTGGATAAGCATAAGCAAATAACCAAAAATACTATTAATTGCCACTGGATCATTAGGACCAGCAACAATCTTTCCATCTTTAAGAATTCTTGCAAATATATCAGCTCCTACTAATATATCAACCGGTCTAGATTTGTAAAAATAAGGATCGGCTAGCTGACAATTTTTTAAGAAAGGCCAATTAGTAGTGGAAAGTGTTGAAAGTGAAAGATTTCCACATATTTTAGGGATAACTACGGCACTAAATTCTAAAAGGGGACTAGATTTTCCTGAAGGACGAATGGTAGAAGAAATGCTCTCACAACTTGTAAGCATAGGGGCTTCACCAATGCCTTGCACATCGATATCTGATTTGTAACTATGTAAACCAAGACGTTTAACACAAGCTTTCGTTATGAAATTTGAGGTTGAACCTGAATCTACGATTATTCTAATAGGTTGATAATCGCCTTTGCTATCTAAAATTTCTACTATTGCAGTGGATAATAATACACCCGAAGAATCGATGCTACTACTTAAACATAAGGGGTTGTCTACAGTTAATCCGACAAAAGCATTGGGGTTGCTTTGTGAATTTTGACTATCAATATGAGGTAATTGAGCTACAGAGTTAGCATTATTGGAAACTATACTACTATGGTTGGCATGGTGGTTGGCACCCGAACTAGTGGGGTGGCCAATGGAATTCGGGAAACTAGAACTAGAATGCGCTACTGGACTACAATGAGTATTGACACTCGGATTATAATAATTTGGAGTGGAACTAAAGCTACTAAAATGGGGGTTAGGACCCTGACTATGATTGTGTACAGGATTGTACTTAGGACCCTGACTATTATGGTGTGTAACAGTACTGCAGGCTTGAAAATTTCTATTATTTTGACTACTATTATTCTGACTACTATTATTCTGACTACTATATAAGGTGCTAACTTGATTGGAACTATCATTTCCACTGAAACAAAGTAAACTATGGAGACGAACACCGCAACGAAAACAGGAATTAGTGGAGGGGCACTCCTTTATACTATGAGATCTAGAAAGGCAATTTAAACATAAATAATTTGCCTTGGCAAGTTTATAACGTTCATTGGGAGTTTTTGAGCGAAAGAACTGACATTTAGAAAGAGTGTGATAAGGTCCCTGTTTGCAAACTACACAAGTATTTTTATTATTATTTTGATTGGGTTGACTTAGAAAAACATTGGAAGTTTGTCTGGAGCTACCTGATTTAAAACTACTACTATTATTATTTATAGATTTTTTAAAGAATTTTTTATCTTCTTTTCGGGTTAATTCTACATTATCTAAAGCTTCACAGTGTTTTTCCAAATACGCTATTAACTCTTTATAATCAGGGATTTTATTGGAATCAGAAAGCTGTAACTCAAATTTTGTTGCTAAGGAAATATCTATTTTTCTATTAATCATTTGAACTAATGGAAATGACCAGGCGTCTATAGGTAACTGTAAATTGCGCAAGGCCTCTAAATTATCGTTAAAGGTATCTAACAGGGTACGTAAATCTTGAGGATTTTCTGAAGATACTTTTTTTGCATTTTTAATAACTGACCAATGACTAGCTGCTATGATTCGTTTTCTATAATATCTTTTACACAAAGTATCATAAGCAATGGAATAATTAGCATGAGTTAGTGGCAAATGCTGAACTAGGAGTTTTGGCCGTTCCTCAAGGGCTTTCAGTAAATATTCGAATTTAGTTACATCCGAAAAGTGAGGATTGTTATGAACCAGGGCTTCAAACATATCTTTGAAACTAGGAAATGAAGTTACATCTCCTCTAAGAATAGGTAAATCTAAAGGTTTAAGATTGTTAGTAAACTGAGGTGCCTTTGATAAGGAAACAGAAGATTGCATTTCACTAGTTGTATAAGAAAATAAGCTAAAATATATGCTTTTAATATGCCAGAATTTATTTTCAAAATCAGCTCGAACTTTAACTTCAGCTTGAAAATCATCCTGTTCATCTAATAAACCTATCAAAATGTTATGCTGTTTACTGAAATCATCTCTAATTTGTTCTAGGTCTTGATAGCGAACCTTGAGTGAAGCATGATATTTGCTATCAGTCTCAGCTTTTATAGCAAAATCGTATATTTCAGTCATGCGACTAATTTCACTCAGTCTTAAGTTTGTTGCTTTTCTAACTTTATCTGACATTGTAGCTTAATAAACCAAATTAAAAATTATAAAAAAAATCTGTTTTATATTTTAAATTTAAAAAATTAAAAAAAAAATATTTATTTCCTAAGTTAAATTTTAAACTTAATAAATGGCGAGAAATCTACTAACTACCAATTTAATGAAGTTGTCTAAACGTGGTAAACGAGTGCTACTATTTGTTGAAAACAAAATTTTTCTACTATTTTTTCTCAACTAATAAATTGTGCAATTAATTGGAAATTTTAAGAAAAAATGCTCCTACTACTAAATACGCAATTAATTTTATCAGTTATTTACCTAATTAGCATCTATAATTAATTATTTTATGGTTTCAGAAAAAAGCTACTACAATTTTCAATTTATACGTGTCACTGTGTATTCTAATGGCTGGACACAGTAGACGAAAATACTACTACTAAAAGGCTTGACCACTGTGTCGTACTAAAGCAATGCATACAGTAGATTCTAATATGGAGTGTGGCTAAATTCTAATTGCGAGTGTGAAATCAACGGTGAAGCAAGAGCCAAATGAGACGACTATACGTTCTATACTATATGATAATCCATTCCCGCTACTAAGCCAGAGACCGGCTGCTAACTGCCTGCTTCGAAGCAAAGCAAAAAAAAAAGGCGATACAAAAGAAATTGATTTTTGTTCAATTTGAATAAATGCACGACCTATAATTGGAAATTTTGTGTGAATGTTTTACAGCAAGAACTCTAAAAATTTATGTTAATTAATGACTATATGCCGATTAGTTTACTCCTAACTTTGAGTTTAGTGAAAGGCGGATCAAAGTCACTATGTATTTTTATCAAAAAGTCTACCTACTATATAAAAAAAACGACGATTAGGGTAGTAAAGTAGGAGCATAAACTAATAATATAATAGACGCTCAGCTTTCATTAGGCCAATAGCATACTCTTTAATTCACGCACTGAGGACCTTTGAAATCAGCCGGTGACGACCGGTGAGGGCGCTGATGTCGCTATTCGTTTGGTAATAGCAGGTAACCACATGAACTCGAATGCTCGCTCTGTCTTTTTTTTCTTATGCAATAATTTACATAGGAAAAAAGAGAGAGGAAGCGTTTTTGCCCCTGTGATTACTCCATAGTGCAGTGTTGCCAATATTTTATTTAATTCAAAATCATTTGGAAAAATCTTTCAGTCACTCCTTTCAGTATACATGCAACCTTCTGTAGGGGTAGACGCGTCTTGCCCAGTGTAGGGCATAGATATGTAGGTAAGAAAAAGTAGATATATTTTCTGACTTCCAAGAGTTAAGGCCAGAGGCAAATGTACAGTCCTTACACTTTAAAATTTTCCGGACAACTCAGAATTTTTTTGGGAAAACTCAAGAAATTTTCGGAAATGTCAGGAAAAACTCGGAAAATGTTTGGAAAATTTTCAAAAAACTCGAGAAATGTTAGAAAAAACGAAATGCTCGGAAAAACTGGGAAAATTTTCGGAAATCCTGGAAAACTGGGGAAATGGTCAGAAAAACACGGAAAATGTTCAAAAAAACTCGAGAAATGTACAGAAAAACATACATTGGAAAAGAACTCTTTAACCTGCTACCATCTGAACTGAACAAAAGGTCAAAAAAAAATATTTTAAAAAACAAATAAGCACTTGGTTACTTCAAAATTATCCAAAATTAAATTAAATAAATAAATAGATACCTAACTAACTAGAAACTGATCTTCAAGAATATTTCATAACTTTTTTTAGTTTTATATATTATTTGTTTTTTTTTCATTGTAGTAGTATAACTACTTAAAAATTTTGCATTTAGTTATTTTTACATTTATTTGTCTGAATTTTTTAAACTTTTTATTTAGCCAAATATTAAATTCAAAAATACGTAAAACACTTTTAAGTTAAACGGTTCAACTGAAATCATCAGCTGTATAAAAAACTAAAAAATTTTAAGTACACTAACGTGACTTTTAACAGACTAAGGTAAAAGCGTGGGGTGTATAAAAATAGTGTTAATAAACGATTGTTTAATCAAATAAGAATGACTTGTCTAAAATATCAAATGCGCTAAAAACCAGGTTTGTAATTCCTCACCTGTCACTTTTCATCCCTGATTTTAATTTTTTATCCCTGATCTATCCCTGTTCATCCCAGGGATAAGCAGTGACACTTTTATCTTTTATGTTTTTATCCCTAAACAACGAAAAAGGATTGGGACTGACCCTTGAAAGGAGGCGCAGTTTCATTCTTTTTTTGTAATAAGTGGACCCTTTTTGTGGTTTCTAGTTAGTAAGGTCTGGAACGAGTAACCTTATTATTCATATGGTAAGATTAAAAACGAAATAGTCTATTACATATGAACAAGAGAAGAGAGTGACAAATTTCACACGAGCGTGAATGTTGAGAATGAGGCGCCAGCCCAGTTAAACAACAGGCGAGTGTAAGAAAGTTACTTTCTATCGAGTTGTGACACTGATGAGCTATACTCATTTTTGTAAAAACGGTTCTTCAATTTTGCACAAATCAAATGAAACTGCTTTTCCGCACATGTGTGGAAAGATACTTTGCAACACATGTGCAAAAAGTATTTTTCAAAAAATTTCTGCCCATGGGTGAAACCTAACGTTTTCTGAGGATGAAAATGGTGTGAAACCCATGATTTTCATGTGTGGTCGTAGGAAAAATATATTGCATATGAAATACCTCTTATAAAAATAATTAACAAACAAAAGTTTAATTTGATACCTTTGCGCTTTTTTTTTCTCTTACATTCTATTTAGTTTTCTTTGCTCAAATAACCGTTCGCCCGCCTTTCTTTTTGTGTGTTCTTTCTGTCTAGAAATTAACAGTGTCGGAGTAGCAAAGGGACTACCGGGTGTGCCAAATTCGATGTAGTCGAAATTTATAAAAACTTATGTAAATATGAAGACATACGAGGGGATTATGAAAAGTCTGACTTTATGAAGGTGGCTTTCTTATTTACAAATTTTTTTATTTTGGTGTAATTTACCTTATTAAATGCAAACTTTTTAAAATCCCGTCGGTCCTAAAAAACCACGAGGTGAATCAAATAATAGAATCTTTAATAAATATCCAAGGTGTTTTTAGTATAAATTTATTTTATTTATTAAGTAATAATAAATGGATCCATGACGGATAAGATACCTTCCTAGACTAGCCAATTAGCACACAATAAGTAAACTCCACCCTATTATATCAGCCCTAAAAAGTATTTTCTAAATTTATCGGAAATGAAAGTTACGAAGTTGTTGGTTCTACCGTTGTTTGATGGATCTCCATCAAACAACGGTTCTACTTAACATCTTTTAGTGATTTTTTACTGCGTATCCAAATTTTTCAAAAGGCCCGCGCGCCGCTGTTTTGTGTACCCTGCCCGATTTAACCCAAAACTAGTTAAAAATTAGTCTTGAAAAAGTTTTTGGAGTATTATAGGGTGTGTCTGTATAACTAATAAAAAAAAAAACTGTAATTTAACCCGGTACTCATATCTGCCGGGTGGACCAAAAAAACCCGTTCAAAATGTTTTTGTTATAACTATACTAACCAATTGATTAGGCTTTCAAGCAGAAAGATTTGATATTATAAATTCTAAGATGGCTGAGAGAATCGATCTTGCCCGTTTCAAAGAGGCTTTTTAATTCTTGTATTCCGGATTTTTGGAACTCTTAAAAACGCTCTGTTTTCGCCACCCTCATGCAACTAGTTACGAATCATTAAAATCCGTTTAGTGGATCTCGAAACATTAATTTTAAAACGGTTTAGTGGTTCCCGAAATATTATTCCTTAATTCTGTATCCATTCTTCCATTAATACTGAATGGATTCTATAAAATCTCTAGAATCGGTTCAGTGGTTCTTTAAATTAGAATTGTTATAGCAACTGTTATTTCAATTTCTGTCTGCAATAATTTCCTTATAAACTCACTGAATTGATTTCAATGAAAAAAAAAAGAATTATGGTGATACCCGATTGCTCTTTGATCAAAACTATTAAAATTGAACCAAAGTCAAATTTGTCCTTCTATGAAGGATCGCTTCTTTGTATGTTGCGAAGATTTATTTTTTTATGATTAACTTGTGCGTGGTGGACCTAGGATCTTTTAAATAAATTCAAAAAAAGGTCGAAAAATTTCTCTCAACATAAGAAAAAACTACCCTTTATGGAGGCTCAAATTCGAATTGGTAAGCCATATTATATTTAGAGATGGCTGAAAATTTAAATACGGATCTTTAATGAACTTGATCTTTACCATGATGCTTTTTATTTAATTGTCGGTTTACTAGTAATGAATTTATGAGGAAATAAATGCACATAGAAATGGCAAGGCAATCGTATATTCTGTAAAATTTTTCTATACTTCTAAAAAAATTCAAAACATTTTCGGAATATAAAAATAAACGAACCTTTTTAAAAAGTAAAGTTTTTATGTCCGCCATTTTGGATTTTACGATGACGGCAAATTTTGTTTGTGATCTTTTAAAAGCAATCAATCGTTAACCTGTATGTAAAAGAATATAGTTAAAGCAAAAATTAATTTTTAGGGGCCTAAACCGATTTAAACGATTCATATCTCGTTGTGCGTAGCAAAGATAGAGCTTTTCGACAAACAAAAATATATATCTAAAATTTCCGTAACAGAAGAATAAACAAGCCTCTTTCAAGGTCAAGTTTGATTCTGTCTGCCATCTGGGATTTTAAGATGGTGGACAAAAATATACTTTTACACAATTGTCCGATCAATTCCCTGCAAACTACTGCTTGCTTTGGTAAAATCTATAGTTGGAAAGCTATAACGATAAACATTTTGTCCGGTTTTTTGCCCACCCGGTATGACACAATAAATATAAAATATACATAGATGGCATATTTTTTTTCTTTTGCCCTTATTATCGAAGAAATAACAGTTATTTCTTCGATGCTCTTATATCAGGGTGTAATAATAGCAAACTAATAGGCGCTAGAAAAGATCAAACTAAGGATTTTTTTCTTATTATATTTTGCATCAAACCTCTTTGTTTTTTAGAAAAAGGGTGCCAAACTTAACAGCTTTTATTTTATATTTTTTACTCCCTTGTAATAATCAATGAGAAATGCTGGCCAGTTGGCTCGATCAAGGCCATATTACACACACACACACACACACACACACACACACACACACACACACACACACACACACACACACACACACACACACACACACACACACACACATTTTATATTTAATTATAACTTCCTGAAAAATTAATTTATTATAACTTCCTGAAAAATTACAACAAAATCGATATTTTTTGAAATTATGCATGACAATAGGGGTAATAATTAAATGGCAAAATTATTTAAAAATAAATAGAAATACTCAAAATTATTACCAAAAATCTCTTTTTTTCTTTAACAAATTTTAAAAACTCTTTAATATGTAGTGCTACTACAGTAAATATCGGTTATAACGACATTGAACGGACCGCTTAATTTCGGTCGTTAAAACCAAGCTTTGTAATAGAAAAAAAAAGTTAAAAGTACTAAATATTGATTGTTAAAAACTAAAATTATACTTATTTTTAAAATTTATAAAATGTAAAGAAGAAAATCTTCGATTTTGAATCCGCCAATCCAACTTATAAATTGAATTTCATCTGCCCATTCGCGTATGCAAGGAAAGGGGATAATGGGGGTAATTATCCCCTCCCAAGATTCGTAAAAAGTGAGAATTTTTCCACAAAAATGCCCCCAGTTTTTTTGCCCCCAGCGCAAAAAACTTTCTTTATTATTACTGAAATTATACCTATTTTAGTAGTATTCGTTTAAAATGAGGTCCTTAGCCTGAATTCATGTATCAAAAATGCAAATTGTTTTGCCTGCGGCGCGCAAGTAATCTCTAGTTATGTAAAAAATTTACATAAACTGCATAAAATTTTGTTTGTGGGACCTTAACACATATTAATAATTGCTATTATTTATTAAGTATGTGTGGCTGGACTGAATTGGCTCTCGCAAGATCAGGCCTCTATCAGCATCGTAGCTAGCCTCAGTTTTCAGGGGGGCCGTGGCGTAGATCTATTTTTTCATAGATATTTTTATAGTAGAGGGGGAAAGCCCCCCGTGCCTCCTAGCTACAGCAATGTCCTACTCTCTACTAATAAAAAATACAGAAACAATATACCTAATATGTGTATCACATAAAACATGGGCCACAGCCTCGCTTAAACACTAGACTAGCTTAAGGGCCTAAATAAGGGGGAAGTGGTTAGTAGGGTTAAATATCCCCACCTTGCCCCAAAAAATTAGTTCATTGTGGATATATTATATTACAATGATTTTTTTTTATATTCTGAATTCTTGGGCTAGCTACGTCGATGGAGATTAGATAAAATGTATTTCTTTATGGACTGACCCCTTGATTTATTTGTAGTTTTTTACATTTTTGTATTTATTTGTTTTTGGGTTTAAATATTTTTTATTAATAAAATTAATCATGCAAATTCCATGGAAAAAATTCTAACTATATAGATACAATTTCAAAAACTAAAAGCCAAAAGTGACAGATAAAATTTAATTTGACAGTTGGATTATTTATATTTTTTTAAATAAAAAAGCAATTTACAATCAATTGTTTTTTTTTAATAAAAAAGTTATAGACCCCCTCTTAAAATGTAGACTACCTAAACCCCCCAAAAAATATGAATTTTACTCAAGAGTAAAGTACCTTTAAATTTGCAAAATAAATGAATATGCACTTATTACGCGTTTTAATTTCAAAATTATTAGAAAACATCGAAAAACTAAAACTAATCACAAGAGATACATGTTCATTCAAAATAGAAAGAGTAGTAAAAAATAAAATAATCTGAAGTTTTAAACGTAATTTTTAATTCTGATCAACTTTTTTTAGTAACATTTTTCGATATTGTCAAATTTAAAGGTACTTTAATCTTGAGCAAAACTCATATTTTTTGACAAACCTCGTATACCACTAAAAAAATTTGATATTTGATGACTGTATTATAGGGTTTAGATAATGCAGAACTTTTTATGAAAAATAACTTTTTTTTCTAAACTTATTAATAAAAAAGTTTTCCATATGATTCCAACTTAGGAGGACATACTGTATATATACATTTATATATGTATAAGTCGAAAACGTAAACGCCTAAGCATATTAAATAGGCAGTAGCTAGAAAAGGAATAATATTTGATTAAATTACGCGGTATACCAACCAAATTCTAAATACCTTATTCATAATGATCGAGTTCGACCAAACACACCGGGGCTCCCGAGAGGCTCTCTCTCTTTAATGCACCACATTCAAAAGAGCGGAAGAATTGCCAAGCGCCCCGGGTTGTCTACGCGAACTCACTAACTGTCCACCTATTGAAAAATCAATCTGGGGAAAGTAGGAGAATTGTAAAGTAGATAGGTATAATTGTCTTTGGTATGGCAACACCGCCGACTCATTCAGGCGACCCAATTAGCAATTAATATTTACACCGTCGCGTATAGCCATCTGGTATGAGATTTCGGTAACAGGGGCCATTTTTGGATCAGGCGTCTTTATATTAGTTTATGGTAGGAGTAACGCTAGAAAGGATCTGGCGAAAAGGACCAAAAATGGTGGGGTGTTGAGTAATTTACTCAGGAGAGATTTAAAATGGACTGTATAAATGGTTTTTGTTCTACTCACTGTTCGTTGCTGAGTTGTGGGGTCGATGGGCGGCCGCCTTTATCCTGGCTTCAGCAGTTCTGTTGAGGGGTTTCCATTACAGAGGTTTTAAGGAAGGGAGGACGAGGGAAAACACTCGCGAAAATTCGTAAATCTAATTTACTTAAAATTATTTAACTAAAAAATGCTTCGCTTGATTGCACACCGTGTGATTGAATAGGGATTTGATACGATATATCCCCTTGAACTACTAAATTCACACTCATTTTTCATTATATTTTTCTAAAAGCTACAGGCTAAAAAGTGGACAAATCCCAATTCTACACAGTGAGCCAAAAAATATCTTATCCAACAAAAAGTAAAAATAAAATAACTAAATTCTAACATCCACACGAAATGAATGTACTGAGGACCGAACACATAAAAAACGTAAAAAATAATCAAAATAAAGCAATAAAATGCCGCGTTCTTTTGGATTGCGCTTCACAATCGAACTTTATTACAAAAAAACTGGCCAGAAAATTAAACGTACCCTTAGATAGCATAAATTTGCCTGTATGTGGGATAAATAACGTAAAAACTAATATTACGGAAAAAACGAGCGTAAATATTTCCTCAGATAACGGCTATTCAGCTAAAATCTCTTGCCTAGTAATAGAAAAAATATCTGATAATATACCTCAAAATTTCATTGATGCCTCCAAGCTACAAATTCCACCAGAATTAACCCTAGCTGACCCAAGTTTCAACGAGGCATCTGAAGTTGACATGCTTATTGGCGCTAGTGTTTTTTATAACTTACTCTGTGTAGGTCAGATAAAACTGGGAAAGAACTTGCCTACCTTGCAAAAAACCGTTTTTGGTTGGTTAGTAGCCGGGAATGTCCCTTACTCAAAAGAGAATACATTAAATAACTTAAATTTGAATTGTTTTTTAACTACCACAGATAAGTTATCAAAACAAATAGAAAAATTTGGGAACATTGAAGAAGTTGGACAAAAGCACATTTTATCAAAGGAAGAGCATGAAAGTGAGCAAAACTTTATTAGCACCACGACACGGGATGAATCTGGGCATTTTTTAGTAAAACTTCCTTTAAAGGAAAATTTCACAGAATTAGGAGAATCAGAGCAAACAGCTGTAAACAGATTTTTTTTTAATTGAGCAAAAGCTGTCCAAAAACGCTAATTTAAAGGTAGCATATCAAAAGTTCATGACCGAGTATGAAGAAATGAATCATATGACAGAAATACCTCCAAAATTACCCGCAAAAACCACTCCAATATATTACTTGCCCCATCATTCGGTCGAACGACCTGATAGTTTAACAACTAAGGTCAGGTGCGTCTTTGACGCTTCTTCGAAGACGTCTTCCGGTCTCTCACTTAACAATGTTTTAAATACGGGTCCAACCATTCAAGGAGATTTATTTTCAATTATTTTAAGGTTTAGAAAGCACGAGGTAGTTTTGATTGAAGACATATCAAAAATGTACCGCATGATTAACGTACACCCCGACCATAGAGATCTGCAGCGAATAATCTGGCGCTCCGAACCTTATCAAGAAATAAAATATTATCAGCTAAATACTTTAACGTATGGCACTTCTCCAGCATCATTTATAGCTACGAGATGCTTAAAGCAAATTGCAATCGAAAATCAAAATTTTTACCCAATCGAAAGCAAGATTATAGAATCAGATTTCTATATGGATGATCTACTAACTGGCAGTTTTGACACTCAGTCCTTACTTACTTTACATCAAAGCATTTGCAAAATATTGTCGCAGTATGGTTTCGTACTGAGAAAATTTCAATCAAACGATCCAACTATCTTAAAACATCTACAGTCTGAGACCAGTTCACAGAATGAGTACACCATATCAGAAGATTCTAACACAAAAACGCTAGGTATTTCTTGGGAGCCTAGTATCGATTGTTTTGAGTACCAATCTCAGAAGTTTATATCAAGTGACAGCATTAAAATTACTAAAAGGTCGATCCTAAGTTTTATAGCGAAAATCTTTGATCCGCTAGGATTATTATCACCTTTGACCATCCGTGCAAAAGTAATTATGCAAAATTTGTGGAAATTAAATTTATCCTGGGATGAAAGTTTACCCCAACATATTTATTTTGAATAGTCTAATTTTCAATCAGAATTATCAGAGACACAACTAGTGCAAATACCACGAAAGGTACTTATTAAAAATCCTAAAAATATACAGCTACATGGATTCTCAGATGCTAGCGAGAAGGGTTATGGTTGTGCGATCTACTTAAGATCTGTTGATAGACAAGGCAATGTTGAAATGCACCTGCTCTGCGCTAAGTCAAGAGTGGCACCACTGAAGCAAATCACTTTAGCTAGATTAGAACTAGCAGGAGCTCTATTATTGAGCCAACTTTTTATAAAATGTGTGCAAGATTTACAGCTTAATATAGACTCCATTTATCTTTGGACCGACTCAACAATTGTATTGTATTGGCTTGCTAGTGAACCTCAAACTTTAAAAACCTTTGTTGGTAACAGAGTAGCGGAAATTCAAAGAAATACTGAAATCAAGAATTGGCATCATGTACCTTCTGCGCAAAACCCAGCTGATCTCATAACTCGTGGTTCAAAATTAAATGATCTTACAAGGAATAATTTTTGGTGGCACGGACCAAACTTCTTACTTAATCATGAACTAAATTGGCCCAAATTTGACTTAAAAAATGATAGAACTTTAGACTGTAACTTATTAGAAAAAAGAAAAATACTTGCAACTTTTTTTGTCTTTGAAAATTACGATTTTGTAAATGATTTAATAAATAGATATTCCAAGTTAAAAACTTTGATAAATGTTTTTGGTTACATCTTAAGATTTAAACATAATTTAAAGTCTAAAACAAATAAATCTGAAAGACTTTCTGGAAAATTCTTGTCAAACACGGAAGTTCAAAATGCATCAAATTTTTTAATTAAAATTGTACAAGCTAAAAATTTTGAAACTGAATATCGACAATTAAAAAATAAAGAACAAATAAAGCATGCAAGTAAATTAAAACTACTAAAACCAATTTTTGACTTTAATTGTGACTTAGTTCGCGTAGGTGGAAGATTGGAAAATACAAATTTTGATTTTACGCAAAAACACCCCATACTACTACCGAACAAGCACAAGCTAACGCGTTTAATTATTGCGCACGAACACGAAAAAGCGTTGCACGCTGGTCCAAATGCAACACTATCTTTTGTTCGTCAAAGATATTGGCCAATGCATGGCAAACAAGATGTTAAATCGGTAACTCAAAAGTGCATAACATGTTTTAAGGTAAAGCCTAAAGAAACATCATATTTAATGAGCGATTTCCCAAGTGTGCGCGTAAATCCTTCAAGGCCATTTTTAAATACTTCTACAGATTATGCAGGCCCTTTTGAAATAAAAGATTCTAAAAATCGTAACAAAAAAATTTTGAAGGGTTACGTGGTCATTTTTATTTGTTTGGCAACTCGGTGTGTGCATTTTGAGCTAGTGACAGAACTCACAAGCGATGGTTTTTTAGCAATGCTTAACCGATTTGTATCGCGACGCAGCTTTTGTACGAATTTATATTCAGATAATGCGACTTGCTTCGTTGGTGCGAAAAATGAAATTCTAAAGTGTCAAAATTTTATAAATACTCAAAGGTTTCAAGATTATTTAAATGATACTCAAATAAACTGGCATTTTATACCCGCACGATCACCGCATTTTGGCGGTAGTCATGAGTCTGCTGTAAAATTATGTAAATATCACTTAAAAAGAACACTGACAAGTCAATTACTGAACTTTGAAGAATTTTATACCCTCTTAACACAAGTCGAAGCAGTTTTAAATAGCCGACCCTTAATACCTTTATCCGATTACCCCAATGACCTTGAAGTTATCACCCCGTCGCATTTTTTGATTGGGCACCAATTAACTGCAGTTCCAAGACCTGATTTATCAACTTCAAAGATCAATTACACAAAACGTTACCAATATGTTCAGCAACTATTCCAGAATTTTTGGAAGCAATGGTCCACTAATTATCTGCATAATTTACAAAATAGAAATAAATGGCACTTCCAAAAGGACAATGTGAACATTGGTTCAATTGTAATGTTGAAGGAAGATAACACTCCACCAATATATTGGCCGATGGCAAGAATTATCAAGCTGCATCCTGGAAGCGATGGAGTAGTACGGGTCGTCACTCTGAAAACGAAGAATGGTACAGTTCAGCGCGCAGTAACAAAGATATGCATCCTGCCAATTGAACACTAAACCAAGTAATGTTAAGCTTCATCGTTGAAGGCATCCCTTCAAGGGGGGCGATATGGAAATTGCTCCAATAAATTATTGTTTTAATATATTGATACATCGAGCTCCCTCTTTGAGCTCACAACTAGACTAGAGTATATTTCAACCAATCAGAGCCGATGATGCCAGCCAGCTGCCGAGAGTGGGACATGTGTGTGCGGCTCCCGAATAACGGACCGACTCGACGGAGACGAGACGACGACAAGACACAAAGCATAGCCGTGTCATTTTGTAAGCATTTTTGCATATTTTTATAATTTAAAAAATAATAAAGCTAGTACCAAAATTAAATTAAGAGTAAAATTATTACAAGTGTGAGCATCTGTTCGATAAATTAATTCGGAACAAGCCACCGGCAACCAAAATCTTCAAGATTTAGCATTTCTTATTTTGAATTCAAATTACCCGCCATGTACCGCATGCCAACTGTTATATTTGACATGTATTTGACTTTGTCATCTGTGTTTGTCACATTCGCTTCTGTTTTAAATTTATTTTTAGTGTGAGCTTATGAAGCGGCTCTGAAAAATTAAGGATTACTATACATTAAAAAAAAAATTGTTCTGCAAGAATATAGTAAAAACAATCTCAAAACCGACTTTATTTTTTAAAAAATCAAATATTCACGAACCGTCATTCCAACTTCAATATTTTAAAGACCATCCGCTGTGTCGTGACGCAACCATCAAAAAAAAATCAGCCCCCGGTGTGACGTCAACAAAGTGGAGAATCGTGGCCCGTCCGTTTTGATAGCCCTGCAGAAGCGAATGTGACAAACAGAGATGACAAAGTCCAATACATGTCAAATATAACAGTTGGCATGTGGTACATGGCGGGTAATTTGAATTCAAAATAATAAATGCTAAATATTGAAGATTTTAACCTTTTAATCATCTTGAATCCTTACAAAAGTTTGGTGGAATATGGGGATGGTCTCTGAGAATATTTCACTGAAATTTCGCCGAAATCTGTAGTGCCATTTTGAAAATATCATAAAACAACGGATGCCCTCCCATAAGACCCAATTTAAAAATCAGCCCCCGGAGAACAGCAGATTTTTTCAGGGTCGTGGCCTCTATTTTTGTGTTGGCCTTGTACCAGACTCTACAGTTATTTTGCTCTTCAACTGGTAATTACGTCATTAGGGACCTTTTGCAGGCACTCCATTAGCTAAAGTTCATATCATTATTTTTTAAACAACTTTTTACAACTTTTTTTCGATGGCCTATGCTATTTCTTCTCGTAAACAGCTGATAATATAGAGTATAACTATTCTTTATAGGCCAGTCATTAAAACGAAAAAAAGACCTTGCAAAAGGTGGTGTAGTCGCGATTTTGACATATGTTGTTCACATTGAAGTCTAAAAAAAAATCATTTTCGACCTTGGTTCCCCCGCCATCTTGGATTTAGTGTGCACGAAAAGGTTTTTTTAAAATTACTTGGTCCCTGTACATTTTAGAAAAAAAAAGTTTTTGAGAAAAATTAAAGACAATAAAATTTCCTACAAAAACGCTATTGCACGTTTTTTTGTCACAAGAATTGTTTTCGAGTTCAAGTTCAAAAAAATTTATTAGAAAAAAATATCCTTAACTAGCGGACGCCCCTGGAGTCTCAATAAAACCTTTAACACCACTTTGTGATACGCCGATTAAAACAACATTTTATTTTCTCTAAAAAGTGCATTTTAACATTTTTCCCTAAAATGCTTAGTTTTTTTAAAAACTAAAAAAAACCTAAAAAACATGATTTTTTCTCGTGATCGTAAAAAATAACCCCAATTTAAAGATACCAATTAAGTGCTACCCGTCTCATTTTATGGGCTATTAATTGGTCTTTATTTTATGTTTTTATAAATTTTCTCAAAAATAAGCAGTTTTGAAGTGAAGGCCTCTAAAAAAAAATTGCTCAAAATCCAAAATGGCGGGGAAATGTTTAGCGTCAGAACCTAAAAACCATTCGTCGGCCAAAAAACACGTCAAAAAGCGTTTTTGTAAAAAAAATATTGTCTTCAACTCTTGTTTAATTTTTAAAAAACCCTTTTTGTGCATACTAAATCCAAGATGGCGGCGGAAGGCAGCAGCCCCCCCCCCCCCAAGGTGGAAACTCAAATTTGTTTTTAGGACTCCAATGTCAACAACATATGTCAAAATATAGACTACACTACCTTTTGCAAGCTAAAATTCTATAATGACTGGACTATTTATTATTAATGTGAGATTAAACGACAGATTGATGTATAGATTCTGGAAACGGGTGAGAGTAAGAATGACCATCTTCCCACGTCAGGAACAATAGAGATGCGGAAATCAATTAATATCGTATGCGCAGTTTGACTTTCACCCGATTTTGAGAGAGTGCTCCTTCTCACTCATTGAAGAACTCATACAGTGATATTTAGAAGTCCAATTTTTTCCTTTTGCAGATATAATTTTTATTTGCGTTATTTTTGTTTTCCTTTATTTATCTGTCAAAAGCCTGTTTTTTGTTCTGTAGGCAAAATATATTAAAAAATTCCGAAAACAACAGGGTGTTTCTTATTTCTAGTCCTATAAAAAGTATAGTTTAGCACATCGTTCGACTTTTGCGTCTCGCCTTTGTCTCAGTCCATCTGTCTCGGTCGTGTGCAATGAGTCGTTATCAAAACTTGTTGTATTAGCATAGGTTTTTTTTTTTTAGAATTTGACATGCATATTGGTGCGGAAAAGCTTTCGGAAAGACTATCATAGAAAATGTAGTTTTAAGCATGACAAACTGGAAAATCGTATTTTGCACACGCTGTATGCAAGACTTTTTGCACAATGTTTATATTTGTAAACGCTTCTTTGATTTATATAATTTGTTTGATTCTGCCACACCTAAATCAAAATGTGAGACCGTCATCGCTTTGTTGTTTTGTTGATTAGATACGTCAAAAAAGTGTGTTAAAGTTTTCCGAAAATGTCGGTTTTTTGTTATAAAGTATGTTATAAGAACAGTGTAAGTGTTTCTGATGTGTAGTCGTATAAAAAGTATAGTAAAAACCCGCTAAAAACTTCTTTGCAAATTCGTTCGACTTGGCTCAGTCTACTTAATCTGTCTCGGTCGTGTGCAATAAGTTATTTTCAAAACTTGTTGTTTATGTTTAATACACTATTGTCGCACAGTACGAAAAAGAGTTCGAAAAAAATAATGCGATTTTGATATTCGGGGGTCCGCTTTGTAGGATTTTATGAACGGCAATGTGATAAGAAATGTCTAAACCATAAAAATGTTCACGAGTTTTCATTTGAATTTATTTTGTATCTGAATTTTTGCTAGGCAATTTGTTTAACTACCGGGTGGGCCAAAAAAACGGACAATTTTTTTTTCATTATAACTATTAAACTTTACAATCGATTTCAAACTGCACTTGGCATAGAACTAATCAGAGTTTTGACTAAATATATTATTTTGTCCATTATCTAAATTACAAGATGGCGGACGAAATTAAAATGTACCCCTTCAAAGAAGCCCGTTGATTCTTGTGTTGCGAATATGTTTTGATTCATTTTTTAAATTATTAAAAAATGCTTCCTTCCTTCTAATAAATTCATTACTACTGAACCGATTTTAATTAAATTAAAAACATCGTGGTTAGTATTGACATTATGAAAATTTATTGCCGTACTAAAATTTAAGATGGTGAACAAAATCATACCTAATTCTTAAAAATGGCATGTTTATTCTTATTTTCCTAAAATATTTTAGATTTTTTTTAAATTTATAGAAAAGCACTACTTTTCCCCATACAACGGGGTAGTACAAATTAGTAAAATCGGTGTGATGGTTCTCAATAAATATATTTTTGTTTTAACCATTGTTCTACAGATTATATACAACTGCATTGCCATTAATTTCCTTATAAATTCGGTATTACTAAACCGATTTTGGTGAAATAAAAAAAATCATGGTGAGAATTGATAGCTCTGTAAAGATTATGATCAAAATTTTCCGCCATCTTAGAATTTAAGATGTCGGACAGAATCATACTTCATTCTTCAAAATGGCGTGTTTATTCTTAAGTATGATTCTGTCCGACATCTTGACTTTTAAGATAACAGCAAATTTCGATTTTAATCTTTAAAGAGCAATCAATTCTTACCATGATTATTTTTATCGGTTCAGTAATTATGACCGGATTGACAATTCAAGTTTAATCTGTAAAACAATGGCTGAAGCAAAAATAGAATTTTTTGATACCCCCATACCGATTTTACTAATTTGTACCTCGTTGTGCGGGGAAAAAGTAGTACTTTTCTATAAATTGAAATAAAAACTAAAACAGTTTCAGAAAATAAAAATAAATACGCCACTTTGAAGAATCAATTAAGAGTCCGCCAAATTTTAAGATTGCGATAAATTTTGATTATAATTTTTAAAAACCAATCAATTCTTACCAGGATGTTTTTTATGTCATCAAAATCAGTTCAGTAGAAATGAATTTATAAGAAAATAAATGCAGACATGATTGGTAAGGTAATCGTATAATATTTAAAACAATGGTTAAAACAAGAATATTTGTGATTAAAAAAATAATTAAAACATGCTCGCAACAGAAAAATAAACGAGTATCTTTGAAGGGTACAATTTAATTTCATCCGCAATCTTGGATTTTGAGATGACAGACAAAACGACATAATTGGTCAAGACTCTGATAAATTATCTGCCAAGTGCAGTTTGTTCCAATAAAATCGATGGTGTAGTTTAAAATTTATAATGAAAAAGCAATTGTCCGGTTTTTTTTGGCCCGGTATATTCAGATTTTTAAGCTAAAGTTTAAAAATAATTGCTCTAACTATTATGATATGATGATATAACCATCTCAAACATTTATTGCGGCCTAATTTTTTAAATTCTGAATGTTAAAGATAATTATTTTCTTTGTGTGCTACAGTTCATATCATTATTTTTGAGACAACTTTTTACAACTTTTTTTTGTTGGCCTATGCTATTTGTTATGGTAAACAACTGATAACTGTCAAATAGTTATCTCAAAAATGATGATATAAAGATTATTTTTACTTTTATAATTTTTTTGTATAACTGTCTAAGCATTTTATTTTTTTTTAATGTGGACTACATACATGTACCGCAGATGACCGCGAGTATTAAAAAAAATATTTTTTAGGTGAACCGTAGATGCTTAAAAGCATTGATGCGTTTCATTTGGAGGAGAGGCCAAGTAATCTGAAAAAACAAATTTAATAGCTCCAGTAGCGGATCCAGATAGGGGGCAGCGGGATTTGCCTTGACATAAAGCTTGTATTTGTTGGTTCTAGTAAAAAAAGCGAGATAAACCGCAATCTCTTATAAAATAGATTTTTTTATTTTTACAAAATTTACTGTATTTTTTGAAAATTGTCACATGAGGCGCATTTTACTTGTCTTGCTTGACTTCAGAGTTAACAGTTATGAAAAACGGCAAAAAACATTCTGGATCCGCCACAGCCTTGATATATAATGTCTTATAGTTTACTAACAACATTGGTACTTAAATTTATAATTTTAGACTTGCAGTTTGCAAGGTATGATTTTTGCCATTTTACCCATTTAAGGAGCCCACTGTGCGCTCGCGGTAATATAAAAACTGTAAACCAGAATCTGGTAATTTTCAAGCCTTGAGTCTGGCAACACTGACCTGACATCGAAATATAATTAAGGTTATGTTTACGATTTTCATTTTTTTTCGACTTTAACACAAACTAAGGAAAAACTCACTGAACCGCGCCGCAAATCCTTTATCTATGAACTAACGTCTGTTTTATATTAGCAAATTGATTTACAATGATCACGCCACGATTTAAACTGGCACAAACCGAAAATTTTCTCGAGATAATTGTAAGAGCGCCATATTGTAGTTTGCAGGAATTGGACCTGGATGTGGAGGAAAACTCTTTTTTGTTTGTATGCAGGCCTTATTATTTAAGGTAAGTTTGTCAGTAAATAAAATCGGTGGGTTCATTTTACAAAGAAAACTTTATCTCAGTTTTATGCCACTATTAAAGTAGAGTTTATACAGCAACATGGCATGACAAGACATAGCATGACATAACATAACAGAGTTGAGCTTATGACAAACCCTGTTGGTGTTTATATATAAGACATAGCATGACATAACATAACAGAGTTGAGCTTATGACAAACCCTGTTGGTGTTTATACCAAAGAATAACATGACATAACATTACATGACATAACATGAGACATAAAGTAGAGTTTATACAGAAACATGGCATGACATAAGACATAGCATGACATGACATAACATTACAGAAGGAAAAATGGCTGTTTATACAAAAAACATAACATGACATTATATAAAGCTTGGTCCAATCACAGCTTGACTTTTGTTCATGTGATTTTGGAACTTTCAGCTGTCTTCTGTCATTTAGTTTTCTCTTGTTGTTTTGACAATATGGACGATGGTGAATTAATTGAACAGGTGCAGGGCTTCCCTGCCCTGTATAATAAAAAGACAAGTGGTACAAAGATAATAATGCCAAAAAAAAATGGCTTGAACTTCTTATTCATTGGGCAAATTTTAAAGTGCCTTCTTTTTCACACTCTTGTTATACATATTAGGGTCACTGCATCCTGGAAGCCTGGCATCTCCCAGGGGTAGCTACACGAGTGTCAAAACCGTACTCAAAATTCCATAGACATTTGTGAAAAATACTCATTTTTATACAGTCTGAGAAAAAAAAATGTTTTAATAAAACTTAAAAAGAACTCGTTTTTATACAGCTTAAGAAATAAAAAATATGTTCCTTGAGTTTTTGGGTTACGAATATTTATTGTAGGTATATTTATTGTTAAAAATCATTTTCTTTTAAATATTATTTGTGTTTTTTGTAGAAAAATAATACGTAATAAATAAACAAACAGGACAGAAATACATTTGTATGTTAAATGTTTATTAATAGTATTATAATATATCAAGGAATAAAATGAAGCTTTTATCACGAAGTTTATATGCTATTTTTCACACTGTTTTGTTTATTTTCCAAGTTTTTTCCCATTTTTTCAGTGTTTTTAGGTTTTGTGGTTTTTTTTTGTATCTTTTTATAGTTTTCATAAGGTTCAGCTTTAATTACTTATAATTTTATAGTCCATTTCATATAAATATATAATATTATTGTTCAAAAGCATAAACTTCGAAAATCATTTTCTTCATACTGAAAATTGTTCAAAAACATTTTCTTCGAACAAAAGATTGTTCGAAAACACTTTCCTCGAAAGGAAAATTATTCCAAAACATTTTCTTCAAACAGAAATTTTTCGAAATCATTTTCTTCAAACGGAAATTTGTTTGAAAACATTTTCTTTGAACGGAATTTTGTTCGAAAATATTTTTTTTAATGGAAATTTGTTTAAAAACATTTCTTTGAAAACAAATTTTTCAAAAAAAAAAAATTATTATACCTGGCTTGCCAAACTTAACACAACTCATATAGTTCGACTAATTGGGTCTTTTTCTAACAATTTTTGGAAACAAAAACATCCCTGACTTCTTTCCCAGGATCCTAGAGGGTGTGAAACCAAACTGAACCAACCGAAACCTATTTTCGAAAAATGATTTCCCCAAATTAGCTTGCCGGTCCTCATTTTGGAAGGTTGATATCGGTGTTACTTTAACCTTTCTCAATTAAGCACATCAGGGGGTATCTGGACCGGTTCGGATACGTTTGCGATCAATTGACAAAGTTTAGGAAAATACCAAATTCGACCTTCCCAAAGGAGGAAAGTAGACAAATTTTCAGACAGTTTACGATCCCGGGAAAGAAGTCAGGGTTTTTTTGAAAAAATATGTTAGAAAGACCTTGCCCTAGTCAAACTACATGAATTGTGTTAGGTTTGGAAATCCAGGTCTAGAGCGTCTTTTTTCGAAAAGCTTGCTTTAGAAGAAAATGTTTTCTATTCGAAGAAAATGTTTTTGAACAACTATTTCTTACGAACAAATTTCCGTTCGAAAACAAATTTCCGTTCAAAGAAATAGTGTTCGAACTAATTTCCGTTTGAAAAAAATGTTTTAGAACAAATTTCCGTTTGAAAAAAATGTTTTCGAACAAATTTCCGAAGGCAGAAAATTTTTTCGAACAATTTTTGGTTTGAAGAAATGGTTTTCAAACAAATTTTCGTTCAAAAAAAATGTGTTCGAACAAATTTCTATTAGAAGAAATTGTTCTCATAAAAATTTCCGTTTGAAGAAAATGTTTTCGAACAAAGTTTTGCGACCCGTCGTGTTGCTGCCCAAAAAAAATACCTACCTTATTGGACGTTGATTTTTTAAAAACTTTTCTATGAGTGTGTGTGTGTGTGTACCTGTGTGTCTCTTACTTTATTTTGCAATCATTACAGTGTAGCTACTTTCGATCTTTGTTTGGACCTTTTGTTTTTCAATCTTTTGTATTTTCGACGTTTTGTACTTTCGAACTTTTGTATTTTCGACTTTTTGTACTTTCGACCTTTTCTTCGCCGCCCGCTTTTTTTTTAACACTAATAAAAATAATAGTAGGTATATTATAAACCTAGGCCGTACAGTGTTTACTTTTAATCCCACGGCGGGAATTTTCATGCCCGACCGGAAGAGAGCTATAATTTGTAAGTGACTAAAAGGGACTTTAATGCCAAGGTTTATTTTAATATACTAAAAATAATAATAATCATAAACCCCCCGTATATAATAAAACAGTGGGCAGTGATAGTTGCCATGGCATTACATTAAATAAAAGTCAGTCAGATGCTAACAAACAATGTGGAAAAAATAATATTTATTTCATAACAAACTAAATAAGTTTAGTCGAAAAAAAGTTCAAATTACATTTCTCGAAGATGGGAAAAACAAGGGACCAAAGAATAAACCATATTCTTACTTTGAGATGGGCATGGAAAAGGCCACCGAAGAAAGCAGCTTCAGTACCGAAAATGATGCAATAAACAGAATTTCGAAAATTTCACCGAAAAGGTATTCCTGGTTTACATCCTGGAGAAGTCTAGAAAATTAAATGCTTTGTTTATATGGAAGCAATATTCTATGCCGAAGGACACAATAACAATCGAAACGAACCAAGTCATCAGCAAAGTACAGTAAGCTTACGGCAAGCTAGAAGCAACAAAATAAACGTTATCGTGTATATATCTTGATTCCTTTTTGTTTTTTGTATTATGATAAAATAAAATAATCTAAAAACCTATATGATTTTAAATAAATTACTTTTAATCACTGGGGACAAGAAATACTACCTTAGTCCATGGGAAAAGGGGTTAAACGTACACTTTTATTCCCTGGAGAGCATAAAGAAATTTATTAAATGATACAAAACACAACATAATAGTTTTCTATATTTTAGAATATATATAAAACATGCAAATTATATTTTTGGTTTTTTGCACTGTGTGGGTCCTAACACAGGGTTCTAATAAATATTGAAATTATAAAAAACTTAGTTTTTTTAGCTTTATTTATTTGGACAGTCAAATGTATATACACCGGGTGTGACGGACAGTTCTTTACGTAACATTTGTAAACCATTTAATTTTTTTGAACATAAAAAAAGCTACGCTCCTGACAGTGTCAGATTTGCGTTTTTCGTAAATGAGGTTATGTTTGGTGTCGCTACCCCTGGAGACGCCAGGCTTCCAGGATGCAGTGACCCTAATACATATAGCACTAGCTGCAAGGCCAATGAGAAGTAGAAGCTGTACTTCTTCATCCATCTAAAACAAGTATATACATCACTTAAACTAACCAAAGGGCCATCATCACATGTATTAGGGGAGTCCCAATTACCTGCAACAAAAATAAATTAAAAAAAGGCTACCTACTTATATGTACCTAAATATCTGACGTTTTGCTTACCATTTTGCGTAATTATTTCTTTTTTAAACAAAAAAACAACATCAAAACTATCCAAACACAATATAAAAGTGGTGAAAAATCGTAAACAAATGACGTCGCGATCATGCGCGTAATGTGATTTCACACAAGACATGACATAAAAAGATAAAAGTTGGGCATCTTTTTATGTCTCATGTTATGTCATGTAATATTATGTCATGTTATTTTTCTGTATAAACACACACACTCATAGAAAAGTTTTTAAAAAATCAACGTCCAATAAGGTAGGTATTTTTTTGGGCAGCAACACGACGGGTCGCAAAACTTTGTTCGAAAACATTTTCTTCGAACGGAAATTTTTATGAAAACAATTTCTTCTAATAGAAATTTGTTCGAAAAAATTTTCTTCCTTCGGAAATTTGTTCGAAAACATTTTTTTCAAACGGAAATTTGTTCTAAAACATTTTTTTCAAACGGAAATTAGTTCGAACACTATTTCTTTTAACGGAAATTTGTTTTCGAACGGAAATTTGTTTGTAAGAAATAGTTGTTCAAAAACATTTTCTTCGAATAGAAAACATTTTCTTCTAAAGCAAGCTTTTCGAAAAAAGACGCTCTAGACCTGGATTTCCAAACCTAACAATTCATATAGTTTGACTAAGGCAAGGTCTTTCTAACATATTTTTTCAAAAAAAACCTGACTTCTTTCCCGGGATCGTAAACTGTCTGAAAATTTGTCTACTTTCCTCCTTGGGAAGGTCGAAATTGGTATTTTCCTAAACTTTGTCAATTGATCGCAAACGTATCCGAACCGGTCCAGATACCCCCTAATGTGCTCAATTGAGAAAGGTTAAAGTAACACCGATATCAACCTTCCAAAATGAGGACCGGAAAGCTAATTTGGGGAAATCATTTTTCGAAAATAGGTTTCGGTTGGTTCGGTTTGGTTTCACACCCTCTAGGATCCCGGGAAAGAAGTCAGGGATGTTTTTGTTTCCAAAAATTGTTAGAAAAAGACCCCATTAGTCGAACTATATGAGTTGTGTTAAGTTTGGCAAGCCAGGTATAAAAATTTTTTTTTGAAAAATTTGTTTTCAAAGAAATGTTTTTAAACAAATTTCCATTAAAAAAACTATTTTCGAACAAAATTCCGTTCAAAGAAAATGTTTTCAAACAAATTTCCGTTTGAAGAAAATGATTTCGAAAAATTTCTGTTTACAGAAAACGTTTTGGAATAATTTTTCTTTCGAGGAAAGCGTTTTCGAACAATCTTTTGTTCGAAGAAAATGTTTTCGAACAATTTTCGGTTTGAAGAAAATGATTTTCGAAGTTTATGCTTTCGAACAATAATATTATATATTTATATGAAATGGACTATAAAATTATAAGTAATTAAAGCCGAACCTTACGAAAACTATAAAAAGATTAAAAAAAAAACCACAAAATCTAAAAACACCCAAAAATGGGAAAAAACTTGGAAAATAAACTAAACAGTGCGAAAAATAGCGTATAAACTTCGTGGTAAAAGCTTCATTTTATTCCTTGATATATTATAATACTATTAATAAACATTTAACATACAAATGTATTTCTGTCCTGTTTGTTTATTTATTACGTATTATTTTTATACAAAAAACACAAATAATATTTAAAAGAAAATGATTTTTAACAATAAATATACCTACAATAAATATTCATAACCCAAAAACTCAAGGAACATATTTTTTATTTCTTAAGCTGTATAAAAACGAGTTCTTTTTAAGTTTTATTAAAACATTTTTTTTTCTCAGACTGTATAAAAATGAGTATTTTTCACGAACGTCTATGGAATTTTGAGTACGGTTTTGACACTCGTATCGCTACCCCTGGGAGACGCCAGGCTTCCAGGATGCAGTGACCCTAATATGTATAACAAGAGTGTGAAAAAGGAGGCACTTTAAAATTCGCCCAATGAATAAGAAGTTCAAGCCATTTTTTTTGGCATTCTTATCTTTGTACCACTTGTCTTTTTTATTATACAGGGCAGGGAAGCCCTGCACCTGTTCAATTAATTCACCATCGTCCATATTGTCAAAACAACAAGAGAAAACTAAATGACAGAAGACAGCTGAAAGTTCCAAAATCACATGAACAAAAGTCAAGCTGTGATTGGACCAAGCTTTATATAATGTCATGTTATGTTTTTTGTATAAACAGCCATTTTTCCTTCTGTAATGTTATGTCATGTCATGCTATGTCTTATGTCATGCCATGTTTCTGTATAAAGTCTACTTAAGAAAATGTTTTAAAGTTTATGTCAGGTCAACTTCTAAACTTTTTACTCCATGTTTTAGGTTAACATTCCCAGGCAAGTTAGTACAAAATGACCACCTAAAAAGTTCTTTCAACAGTGACTCTGGTGAGTTTACTTTCACAATTGAAAAGGAGGTGCCAGGTGAACATTTTCAAGATCTGCAACTCATTTCAAAATTTTTAGACACAAAAGTGGATGCCAGCTACAAAGATGGGACCTCAAAAATAGAAATTTTGACAAACGAAGATTCTTCTGACAAGCAGTTCTTACCTGAGGACTATGAATTCAATTTTGGTTTTGCCTTAAGAGCACACAAAGATTTTATTCACATAAGTTCAGAATTCAGTGAAGTTTTTGATATTGATCCTTGTGAAGTACCTTTGAAAGAAAGAAGAAAGTTAAGAAGACAATATGAGCAAGGCAAGTTTAATGTGGAGCATTACATTGCTGATTTTGTAGAAGATCAAGAAATTCAAGAGATTCTATCCCAAAATTCACCTTGGAGCAATAAAGAAAAAATCATATCAAAATTTACAGACAAAGAGTTAGATTGTTTAAAAGATTTGACAAACAAAAAATTTATTCTTACAGAAAAACAAACAAACTATGCTCTTAATGGATTAATAGACATACTTTTTGCATATCTTTATGAGAGACGAACCAATTTTTATGAAGAAAATATTGAATCAGGGTGGACCATTGTTAAATTGGCCTCTACACTGAGTTGGTTAGATGTCTTTGAGACCCCAAAAGAGGCTCTAACATCTGGTTTTAGAAGAAGTGTTATTTACCCTCTTTACAGAAATTTCAAATTAAATACTAAGGTTTTTCAAGATTTGAAAGATCTTTTGAACTGTACAGAAGTTGTCATAGTCAAATGTTTAATTGAAATTTACCACACATTTATAAAAGGTGATTGTTGTCGGTACATTTTAAACAATTTATTTATTAAGGATTATATCATCTATATGATGAACATTGACAAAAACTCATGGACAAACATGATACAAAAAGTATTCACTTTAGAATTTAGAAAAGAAGATTTAGGCCTTAACTTAACAGAAATCGAAACTTATGCTCTAAGTGACAACATGTCAAATTTGCAGATAAGCACAGCAACAAGTGATAGTGATGACACATCTGATGAGAGTGACAGTTGCTCAGAAAGTGATAGTGAGAGTAGTTGTGATGAGGGAGATGCAATTTCTAAAGTATAAAATTTGAATGAAAATTTTTTGGTTACCAGAAATGTATATAGGTATCTTTTTGTGTAGGTACCTTTATGGTTGTTATTTCTTTTTGTATAGAATAGATAATGTTGGTTAAACTATTGGCTTTGTATTTTCATTTACATTTGCATATATCTGTAAAGGCCCCCTATCAGCTTATCTCACATAGTATTTAAAGGTGTCAACTAGTAAGAGAGTATATGATAACCCTGTACAAATTTTTGTTATTGTACTGATTTTCCCTCCAGTTTCTCTTTGAATAAGCTGACCGGTGGAATCATTTTTCTGATGGTTGCTTAAGAAAAACATAAGGTTAGTGCATGTTTTTAAGACATACAATTTTTTTGTTTTTGAAGATATAGTGATTTTTATACAGGGTAATACAGAAAGAACTGAAAAACCTGTTGACATTTTTGAAAAAAATATATATGTTTTAAGTATTCTCCTAATCTCAAATTTTTAAGTTTTAATGTAAATATATGTATCTTGAAATATTTAAACAGTTTTGTTTTTTATAACTCATGATAGTAAAGTAATTTAAGCAATAAAAGTATTAATTACTGTGTTAACATTTACTGGCATTTCTCAAAATTACGCTATCAACAGTGGCAGTTTCTCCATAAGTGCACATATGCAAGTGCACTCCCAAATTATACTTAAAAAAATATTAAACTTTGATCATTGCTTAATTTAATTAATAATTACCCCAAAAGGAATTCACTAAAGCCTGGAATATTTTCTAGAAATTAATACCCGGTATGTATGTGTTTGTATTTATGTTCAACCCAAGCTCGAATCTAATTCTTTACTGTAATTTACTGGAACCAAATTCTATGCACCGTGGATGTTATGTCGCATGCTAATTACGAAATACAGAAAGAGAGTACGACATGTCCCAATAGAATTTTACAGTACATAGAATCTGAACGTTCCTTCGGCACCGCGCTTATACAAAAACTAGCCTCGATGCCGCCCGCACCCCCGTGATGCCTGAAGCGACCACTGTTCGCGTTGCATTTTAGAGCAGTCCACGCGCACTTTTCAGTCGTGCACGCTTAGACAACTTCCTATTATCGGTCGGGCGCTGGCGGTTTATTTTGATTTCGACGATTTAGTATTTACGACAATGGCGGAAGTTTCTAATTCTGATAGCATTAGCGTGCAATATTTAAAGGCAATTAAATTTTCATCTTTGCCATTAGAAGAGAAAATATATGTTAACTATAGGTATGATACATTTATTATTTATTTATAATTACAATAATAATAGGTAACTAATATCTAACTAAATATCTCATTTTGTAATTATTTGCTCTAAATTATATTATACCTCAAAAAGCTAGTGTGGCACTCAAAAAAAATTTATGCCTGCGCCACAATTTTTTTTTTCTGGTGTGCACCCCCAAAGCTTTTTACCACGCGCCGCCACTGACTATCAATAACTGGCAAAAAAAACTTTGACATTGCAAATCTATCAGGAAATATTGATAGTAAATTTTGCAATGTAAAAAAGTCATTTTACTTTTAAAGTAACAATTTTATGGTTTTTTTCTTTAATTATTGGGCTTTAGGTATCAATAGAGAATTATTGGCATAAGGCCAACCTATAATAGTGCCAGGCAGTATTCTGACAGTTTCGCCTTGAAAACTGACAGTTGATTCTTCAAAATTGACATACCAAAGTCGAATTTAAAACTAAGTCATCTATTTTTCAAAGAAAGGCAGTATTATTCTGGTTCATATAGTAAACAAAGGCCGTATATTCAAAGATGGTGATCTTATATAATGCAAAATACTGCCTGCCACTATTATAGCCTGACTTTGTTCCAATAATTGTCAAAAACTGGGCATGTTACCTTATGTATTTATTAAATTCAATTCTCTTAGCTTATTAATAACTATAAAATTTCGCAATATAATTTGAGAAGGTCACAGGATTCAGTTCCTTTGCTGTTTCAAATAGAGTTATAATTATTATTTTAAGCATATTTTTACAATTTTTGTAAACATATTTTTATAAAATAAAATAAATAATGGTTAATATTTTATTGCTGTCTGGGGGGGACTAAAAGTCACACATAACATTCAAATATAGGGGGTAATATTCAACCAAACAATTATTTGTAATATATATTTTTTTTCTATGTGTAGGGGTAATTGTCCTGTTGCCCTTGAATTATTAACTAAAAGTGCATATATTTTTTTCTGGGAGGAGAATAACCCTGTTACACCCCTCAAATTCGCGCTAAAATTTATGGGTTAATGATTACTAAAGAAGTCAAGTTTTCTTTTAATTCTTATCAATTTCACTTCACTGTTGTTTCAATTTAATATTTTAATAAAAAATAAAACTCTGTTCACCACGTAATCTTCTAAAAAATGCGAAATTTCTCCTATTAATGCTTTGGTAACTTTTTTTTTAATTTTGTTTTTTTAAGAGTTAAATACTAACTTAGAGGTGCTCTCAGAATCTTGAGCTAATTTTTGGTACCTGTTTACGTACAATATTTTTATAAATAAAATTCCTGTCAAAAAGCCTATAAAGAATCCCAAAACTACAGCTGTTAGCAAAACTACAAAGTACCTACTATCTGGTTTGAATTTGATCAAAAACAAACTAGCCAAATCCTGATAGCTTGTTTCATTAAAGTTGTCTAATTCTACGTTACTAGTTTTAATGCCATAAGCCCTATCTGCAATTTCATTTTCTAGAACTTGCTTGAGTTGATCTTTTTCAGACATTTCATCATTCACCATAGCTCTGACTTCTTTAAAATCAGAAAACTCTGAGCTGAGTTCCTTAGTGACCTGTAAGAAGAAAACAAATCATATGTCACTTTTTTTTGAGACAAAACCAAAATTTTAGCTAAAAAAATAATTAGTTTTCTATCAGCAATCCTCAGGTGTTTTTCCATTAACCCTAAAACAGGCACTAGTTGTACCGATTCATAAAAAGGGCAATACTGATGACCCCTCAAACTAACAATCGCTTTCAACTATTTCCAAATTAATTGAAAAACTCTTTAAAAAAAGAATGATGGATTTTTTAACAGAACACAATATCCTTTGCTCAGCTCAGTTCGGATTTCTTCCTAAAAAAAGCACTCATGATGCTATGTACTGGGTAATTGATCAGATTTTTAGGCACTACAACAATGTCTATTCCACTGCAGGGGCTTTCTGTGACTTGTCCAAGGCATTTGACTGTGTGAGTCATAGAACGCTCCTGCGAAAGCTGGAGGTCTATGGCTTTTGCGACGGGGCTCTCGACTGGTTCCGTTTATATCTATCATGTCGCAGCAAACGTGTCGCCGCGGGTGGTTTGAGTTCTTCAGAGTAACATATCAAGTATGTAGTTCCGTAAGACTCAGTTCATGGGCCAGTATTATTCTTCGTCTATATAAATGACTTTTTAAATCTTGATATCTCTGGGATTCTCACGGCATTTGCGGATGATGCAACGGTGGCGTGGCATAGCGAAAGACCAGAAGACTTGGTACAAATCATATCCAAAGATATGAAAACAATCAAACTGTGGTGCGACTCTAACGGGCTGATGTTGAACTTTACCAAAACTCAAATAATGGGATTCCGATGCAATATAAATGACACCAACCTCGATCAAGTCATAATTAATTCTACGCAAAACACAACTTTTCTTGGATTTGAGATAGATGATGACCTGAAATTTGAATCACATATAATTTCCCTTAACAGAAAACTTTCCTCTGTTGCTTTTGTGTACGGGCTGTGTCCCGAAATCTTAATGTTTCTGTTGCCAAATTTGTTTACTTCGCTGTTTTTCAGTCGCATCTTAGCTATGTTTTTCCATTTTGGGGTTCCTGCTCAGATTACCTTTTTAAATCTGTGTTTATAATTCACAAACGAGCAGTTCGTTTTATAACTGGTGCCTCACCAAGAGATTCTTGTCGACCTTTGTTTATTAGTCTTAACATTCTAACCCTAACATGACTCTATATACTGGAATTAACAGCACTAATTCATAAACCTATTTCCTATTCAGGAGGCTACATACATCACGCGTCAAAGAGACAACATACCTTATTCATCTCTGGTGCAGAATTCCACAATCTACAAAGCCATCAAATTGTTTAATCATCTTCCAGCAGACATAAAAAACGCTTTAGATACATCTAGTTTTAGAAAACAATTAAAATACTATTGGTTAAACACGCGTTCTACACCTTCGATGAATTCTTTTCTCATTCTTTCTAAATCTCTAATCATAAATCCATATATTGTCTCTATCCTAAATTATTTGCTACCATTACTATTCCCTCTGCCATAACTGTAATTATGCTGTTTCCCCTACAATAGCTCACCTTACTTTTTTTTTCACTGTTCCTCTCTGACAACTCTAGTCAAATAATGTGTTACGTGTATACCTGCATATCTAGTTTATTATATATATATATATATATATATATATATATATATCTATATATATATATATATATATATATATATATATATATCTATATATATATATATATATATATATATATATATCTTTTTTTTAAGTACCTACTTTAATTTATGTTTTTGTATTTTATTTTTTTATTCTTTTAATTATTTTAACTATTATTATTTTATCTTTAAATCTCCCATTTGTTTTAATATTTTTATGTTAAATGTTCTGTATTACCTATATATGTTATCATGAATGTACCTATATATTTTATAATTAATTAACGTTACTTAATTTAGACTTTAAAATCGTATGATAGTATTCGACAGGGATCTTATCGCGACGCTAAAAGTTTAATTTTATTATCAGGTGTTTTTTATTATTATTGTTTCGTATCTTTTTATTTTTTAAATTCTAAACCTGTATAGTTAAATAAAAACATCCTGGATTTAACTAACGAATAATCTAACAAGTGAGCTTGACAACTAGAATTAGCATTAAGTTTTCTCTTATACTCTAGGTTATTTTACAAACTATTTGTAGATTTTACTCTTCTAGGTTGTCCTTTTTCATATAATCAAACTAATAACTTTATTAAAAAGAAAATAGAAACTTTAAAAAATATAGCTAAAAACCTTAAATTATTAGATTCTCATATAGCATATTTTTTATTAAAATGCTCTTTTGCGATACCTAAAATGTCATATTTACTTCGAGGTTTACCATGCTGGAAATCTGACTATTTAACTGAATTTGATAACATTGTTCAAAATTTGCTCCAAGAAATATGCAATAATCAAATCAAAACAAATTCATATTTACAGAGCACTCCTACCTATTGGGATGGGAGGCCTCGAAATAAGAGATACAAAATCACTTTCAATCTCAGCCTTCTTAGGCTCGGTTAGAATTTGTTTAAAAAAATGGCTTTCCATTTGTAATATAAATTCAACCAAACGAAGCTGCGTTTATAATGCAGAATAAAGAAGTTTTCAGTCAACCAAGTACGGACATACCAAACATATGGAAACCACTCCTTAAGGAAAACAGGCGTCTTAGGATTAAAAAGGGGGCGGGCCGTCACACCTGACCGCACACCAATTAGTATAAGTAGTAGCCTAAAGACTAGATTGTTTAGTTTACACTTGATAACGGTTAGAGATACTTACTAACCGAAACGTCGTGTTTTAAAATAAATAAAGACAATGGAAGTCCGAAATATTATTTCTGCAAAATTACCATTAAAAGAATCAAAAAATTATATCATCCAAAGAATAAGCTTGGCAGTACAACAGGGAAATGCAGCATCGGTTTTAGGCACAATGAAAGAAGAACCTGGATTAGACGAAAACTTTTAGACTTATTTTTTTAAATTTGTGTTTAGGATTTTTATTATTTATTATGTATAGTGTTATTTAATAATGAATTATTGTTTATTTTTCTTTTAATTAAGACTTTTTTCATTAAGATTTTTTTCCTATATAGGTGCTGGACATAAGTTTAAGCTTTGTTAATAAGAGTTATAGTTCAGGCCCTACATACGAGATTTAAGCCATATGCTGCGTTTAATGATAAAAGCAACACACTTAACGAAAACAGTCCACTTTTTCAAAAATCTTCTAGAGATCATTTTTCAAGCAGATACAATTTCCTTTCCAACGATGTAGCCTAGTACCCTCTGGCGGCAGTGGTGCGCATTCCATTAGCGTACGAAAAAAGGGAAACATTTTAAAAATATTTTTTTATTTATTTTTTGTGGTACTTTTTATCCTTAGCACTATCTTTTTTTCAAGAAAATATTTTTGCTTGAAAGCCCATTGTATACAGTTAAATACTTATTAAGCTAGACATATTTTTTTTTAAATAGACGCCTTTAGGTAAAAATAAATGTGTTTGTAGAAATCCTTAAATCAAACAAAAATTTTGAAAATTCATTTTTGTAACTGAGTAAATAAAAATTAGAGAGCAAAAAATTATTTTTTGTTAGTAATAACTTAAAACTGACTTTCTAGCAAATCATCTTTAAAGTGGGGGTCACCCCCCTCAAAAGTGCTCTCTTAGAGTATTTTCCCAATTATTTGCAAACTTTTAACTTGGCAAAAAACAACTAGGCAATAATTATTAAGACTGATGAAAAGTCGAGGGGTCATCGGCACCCTAAAATTTTGTACAGCGTCCAACAGGACTTGGGTCCTGACGTGTACTGTTGGGTCCTGTTGAGTACTGTTGGGTACTGTCGTGTACTGTCGAGTACTGTTGGGTACTGTCGTGTATTGTCGAGTACTGTTGGGTCCTGTCGGTGTACTGTTGGGTACTGTCGTGTACTGTCGAGTACTGTTGGGTCCTGTTGAGTACTGTCGTCGTGCCTTGGGGGGGTCCGACAGGGACAAAGCGCGCCCTCAAAAAACATGCGAGCAAAAAAAAAAAAAAAGTCATGATCTTTGGGGAACCGCGCCGCGCTCACAAATCTTGCGACCAAAAAAAAAGGTCATCCTGGGGAAGGCCGACAGGGCCTTAGCGGGTCCTCAAAACACTGGCGACCAAAAAAAAAAACAAAAAAAAAAAAAAAAAAGAAGGTCATCATCTTTGGGGACCCGCGCCGCGCTCACAAATCGTGCGCCCACAAAAACAAAAAAGGTCATCCTGTTTGGGGAACGCCGACAAGGCCTTAGCGCGCACTCAAAAAACTTGCGACCAAAAACAAAAAAAAAAAAAAAAAGGTCATCCTGTCTTTTCGCATCTACGCCACTGTTTCGGGTAAGAGGGTTGTGTCGAGTACTGTTGGATTCTATCGTGTACTGTTGAGTACTGTTACGTACTGTCGTGTACTGTTGGGTACTGTCGTGTACTGTCGAGTACTGTTGGGTCCTGTCGTGTACTGTCGAGTACTGTTGGGTACTGTCGTGTACTGTCGGGTACTGTTGGGTCCTGTCGTGTACTGTTGGGTACTGTCGTGTACTGTCGGGTCCTGTCGTGGTACTGTCGAGTACTGTTGGGTACTGTCGTGTACTGTCGAGTACTGTTGGATCCTGTCGTGGTACTGTCGTGAAATTTGTACAGTACTGTTGAAAGCTGATGACCCCTCGTGAAAAGTCCTCTCTAACGATGTATAACACGCCCCTCTTACATCAGTGGCGCACCTTTTATAGGCATTTAAATAAATGAGAGGTGTGGAAAAAACTTGTTTTTTTAAATTTTCCTAAATTTTACTGTCCCACATTTCCTTTCCAATAATGTATATCACTCCCCCCTCAAGGCAGCGGTAGATCTAGCTTAAACGCACCAAAAATGGTCAAATTTGGTATACACTTGAGTCTTCATTTAAGACAACCATGTTGGAACAGTATTAATACACACACTACGTTTAATGAGAGAAGCAACACACTTGGTATGTATATACAGTATACTCCCCCCAATAATATAACGAGGAAGATCCACCCGCCTCCTCTTGGTGGGGGGGTAATCCCAACCCTAAATGTGTTTAAATGACATTTTTCGGTTTGTTAGAAAAAACTTTAAAAAACATTTAAGGGGGGACCACCCCCCGTCTAGAGTAGGCGGGTGGATCCCCCTCGGTATATTATTGGGGGGAGTATACTGTATATCCATACCAAGTGTGTTTCTTCTCTCATTAAACGTAGTGTGTGTATTAATACTGTTCCAACATGGTTGTCTTAATTGAAGATTCTATGCTAGATCTACCGCTGCCTTGAGGGGAGAGTGATATACATCGTTGGAAAGGAAATTTCTTCAGCTTTAAAAATAAGTTTTAAAACCAGACATGTGGGACAGTAAAAATTAAGAAAATTAAAAAAAACGAGTTTTTTCCACGCCTCTCATTTATTTAAATGCCTATAAAACGTGCGCCACTGATGTAAGGGGGGCGTATTATACATCGTTAGAGAGGACCTTTCATCAGTCTTAATAATTTTTACTTAGTTGTTTTTTGCCAAGTTAAAAGTTTGCAAATATTTGGGAAAATACTGTAAGAGAGCACTATTGAGGGGGGTGAGAGGGGGGATGCCCCTTTACCCCCACTTTAAAGAAAATTTACAAGAAAAAGTCAGTTTTAAGTTATTATTAACCAAAAATAAGTTTTTACTCACTCTCATTTTTATTTACTCAGTTACATAAATTAATGTTCAAAATTTTTGTTTAATTTAGGGATTTGTACAAACTTTTATTTTTATTTCAAGGCGGTTATTTAGAAAAAATATGTTTAGCTTAATAAGTATGTAAGAGTATACAATGGGCTTTTAAACAAAAATATTTTTTTGAAAAAAAAATTGTGTTAAGGATAAAAAATACCACAAAAAATAGATAAAAAAAAATATTTTAAGATTTTCCCCTGTTTTCGTACATCAATGGAATGTGCACCACTGTCGTCAGAGGGTACTAAGGTACATCGTTGGAAAGGAAATTGTATCCGCTTAAAAAATGATCTCTAGAAGATTTTTGAAAAAGTTGACTGTTTTCAGTTATTAGCAAAAAACTATCAAAAAGCACGTTTAAGGGGGGAACCACCCCCCTGTCAGGGGGGGTGGTTCCCTTTCGTAAAATGTTTGGGCGAGTCTTATGTCTATCCATACCAAGTGTGTTGCTTCTATCATTAAACGCAGTATTCGACCCCGTACGACCTGAACTATAGTTCCATCCTCCCTCTCTCCTTCCCCACCTTCACTCAATGGAACACTGTTCGCGTTCGTAGAAAATCTACACGTACTTTTTGGGTATAACGCTAAATTAATGGTAAATGCATAGGCTGAATAAGAATTAAACCTAAAAGTTGGAAATAAAATTAAAAAAAAAACACCCAACTGCTAAATCTACTTGTACCTACTAGTCACAGTTGGGTACAAGATTACCAATTAACCTGATTCATAAAAATACAAAACTGTATAATTTCGTAAGTGCGCTTTGGGCATCAAAACTAAAAGTTTAAGCATGTTCATTATAGGTAAACCTATCAATTTTGTACAGAAGTGCGACTAGTAGTTACAAATAGGTTGGGTGTTTCTTTTAAAAAAAAAATTTTTTTCGCTTGTGATATGTATGTATATTATATGTATGTTAGTGTCGCGCTAGAGGTTAAACGACTAAACAGATTTTAACAAAAAAGGTGTTGAATTGCTACTGATCCCGAAGGTGCTATAGTTTATATTTTTTAAAGCAGGAATCAACATGGCGGTCACCAGATTCCCTTTTGCCCCATTGCAAATGTCCTCTAATTTGCTATTATTATTTTGTAGTCCTCCCTGCTCCCAACCATCTCTCCTCCTGTCAGTACCCCCCACCCTCTTCAAAAACCATATTCGCATAATTTTATCAAATATAGGGCGATTTCAAAAATTCTCTCTGCACACGCTTTAAGGTTTTTCTTTTCCAACACCATTTTACTAGTTGCATTCTCCCTCTCTCCTCCCGCCCTCTTTATAAGTAATAGTTGTAGCTACAACTTTGACAAATATAGATCGATTCCAAAAATTATTTCTACACATGCATTAAGATTTTTTTAACACAATTTTACTAGTGCCCTGCTCCCTCTCTCTCCCCCACTTTCACTGACACTCCTAAGGCTGAATAAGAATTAAACCTAAAAGTTGGAAATAAAAAAAAAATAATAAAAAAAACACCAAACTGCTAAATCTACTGGTACCTACTAGTCGCAGTTGGGTAAAAACTTTTTCAAATTTTGCTGTTACCGCCGGTGACTGGTTTCTTGTGACAAGTAATTTTATTTTTTATTTAATTTTCTATGGATAAAATATACCAAAACCTAGATGTTCGCAAATCTGCAAACCTCAAATTTTTATAAAAGGTAACTTTCCGTTATTAGCTCCATTACCTTGAAGGCAATATTTGTATTTAAAAACTTGACTAACCTAGTGACACGTTACAGAAGGGACATTTTCGTGTTTCAAAATAATTTTTAATAATAATATTCAAGATATTATATATTAAATAAGCGCGTCATGGTATTATTTTCGTAGAATTTTTTTTTTGAGGTAACGCCGAAAATGTGTTATTTGGGTGTATGTAGACCTATCTTAGCAATCTCGGCGTGAGGTCTGTTTGTGTCTGTGTGTGTGTCTGTCCATAACACGATAGCTCCTAAACCGCTGAACCTATTTTTATAAAATTTGTGCAGTGTTCTGAGGAGTTCCATAAGGACGAAACAGTTAACTGTCAACACTTATTAGGAGTCCATTAGATCTTGGACCCCCATGAGGATAAGCTTTCGAGCTACCCACGGAAAACTATGAGAGAAACAAAAACTTCTTTTGACCCGATTAGCCACGAAAACTTGTTTGATTTCACGAATAATGACAAAACGAAGTGATCAAAGTCCTAGTGTAGTATATTTCTAATTATTTTCTTACCAATTTTCTCTTTACATAACCTTGTTCACAGTGATACATGTCACCATTAAACGCTCCATTTTTCCCAAAAATATCCACAAAACTTCCGTTTTTCATTTTCCATTGATAATGCTCAGACGCGTCAATAAAATTTTTGTCTTTCAACATTTGAAAGAGGTCAAGATTCTCGCAGCTACATTCCCAAGGGTTCTGACTGAGTTTGATCATCATGGAACCCTCCTTGAAGGGTTGGAACGCCTCAAGGGGTATCGTTTTGATGTTGTTTTGCTGTAGAAGAAGCAACTTTAGATTCGGCAGGTGTTTTAAGGCGTCTTTTGGTACGCTGGATACCTAAAAATAAGTGGCAAACATAAGTTTATTCATATCAAATTCACCAGGTTCCAGATTGATGATTTGTGATCCTCATGAGAATTGATTTCTTTTTAAAGATCATAATCAAAATTTATCGCCATTTTAAAATATAAGATGGCGGAAAGAATCATGCTTGATTCTTCAAAATGGCGTGTTTATTCTTATTTTCTGAAAATGTTAATCTTTATTTTAATTTATAAACAAGCCCTACTAGTCCCCCGCAAGTTAGTAAAATCATTTCATTCATTTCCTAATAATAAACTCTGAACTGCTGAACCGATCTTAGTGAAATAAAAAAAATCATGTTGACAATTGATTGTTCTTTAAAGAATATAATCGAAATTTGCCGCCATCTTAAAAGTTAAGATGTCGGACAGAATCATACTTGAAGTTTATTCTTATTTTCCGAAAATGTTTTTTTTTTATTTAAAGAAAAGCCCTATTTTTCTTCCGCTCAGCAAGGTACACAGTAATAAAGTCGGTGAATTAGTTCTTACAAAATCTGATTTTGTTTTAACCAATGTTTTACAAATTATACGATTGCATTACATCAAGTATGATTCGACATCTTAAATTTTAAGATGGCTTCAAATTTTGATTATTATCTTTAAAGAGCAATCAATTCTCACCATGATTTTTGTATTTCACAAAAATCGGTTTAGTAATAACGAATGTATAAGGAAATCAATGCAAACAGGATTGGTCATGCAATCGTTTAACCTGTAAAACAATGGTTGAAACAAAAATAGATTTTTTGAGAACCACCACACCGATTTTAATAATTCGTACCTCGTTGTGTGGGGGAAAAGTAGTACTTTTCTATAAATTAAAAAAAAACTAAAACATTTTCGGAAAATAAGAAGAAACACGCCATTTTGAAGAATCAAGTTTGATTCTGTCCACCATCTTAAATTTTAAGATGTCGATAAACTTAGATCATGATCTTAAAAATTAATCAATTTTTATGGATGTATTTTATTTTATTAAAATCGATTCAGTAGTAATGAATTTATAAGAAAATAAATGCAGACATGACTGGCAAGGCAAGCGTAAAATATGCAAAAGAATGGTTGAAACAACAATATTTTTTTAACCAAGAAACGGATTTTGCTGATTTGTACCTTATTGAGCATGGCAAATGTAAAATACTTACGACTGGGCGAGGTACACGGCCGAACACTTGGCGAATAGTCGTGGTCGGATCGGACGTCTAATTTTAGGTAGAATTGTCTATTTATTAGGATCGTTTCTAGGATACGTTCGTTGACGTTAACCGCACTTGACGAGAGGCCGAAATGTCATAAAATGCGCATGTGCGCAGGCGTAATGCTCCTCGCGACATGACTACGCGAGTTAGGCGACCAGCAATACATCACAATTCCCTCCACACTTAACCCTAAACTACCCTTAAATTGTTTTTGAGTGACATCAATGTCCAAAGTGTAGTCTTTGAACCGACTTGGCTTCGATTTCTACGTGAGCTTCTTTTCATTGTTGCCTCTTCAGTCTTGATGTCAGTTTTTGGGGTTGTCTGTCAGACCAGGATTTGGAAACCCATAAAAATCACTTGACACGCTCTGATTGTCATCTGTGAACTCTATAGTTTCACTATTTAAGTCCTCATGGCTACTACTGAGCTCATCAAGATTTTGTAATCTTGTTTCCTGGCCTAGTGAAGACGTGGAAGGAATGGCAGGATCTTTTAAAACTTCTGTATTGCTGCCTACTTCTATGACACTTCTAGGTTCTTTTCCTGACATTTCAATCCTCTGAGGGTCTTCTAGCCTTTGACCAATTCTTCCGATGCATGTCTTTGTCATGACTATTTTCTTTGACGTCTTTATCTTCAGTTACAGAGACAGAGCTGGTAATGTTTTTAAGCATGGCACACATCATTTTATCAGCTTTTCAATTTCGCCATCTAAACCTGCCCACCATAAGTATGAGCGAGCCAGCTGCTTAGTTTTTACTATGCCTAAATGACTTACATGGATTAATTCAAGCATCTCGACTCTTAGGGATCTCGGAATCTCCACTCTATGACACCATATGACACAGCCACATTCTTCATGAAGTTCCTCTTTAGGCCTGAAAAATGGCATCATTTCTTCTGACACTTTCTTGGGCCATATACCCCTTTTGCAATAGTCTAAGATATTGCTTAAAATGTTATCTTTCTGTGTCTCTTCTTGCACTTTTTTATTCTCTATGGGCCATTCATTTCTAGTTGAAGCAAAATTTATGTACTCTTGAGCCTTCCTAACTGGCACTATGGGGGTAGCTCATTCTGAAGCTAAAACTGGCTTCAAAATGCCGTCCTTAACCATGGCATTTATTTGATCTTCTACCTGCTTCTTATATGCCAGAGGTAGTGGTCTATACCTACAAAAAACTGGCCTGGTCCCTTCTTTTACTCTTATTGACACAGCACCATATTTGTAAGTACCCAGTCTGGAAGTAAACACATCAGAATATTTTTTTATGAGCCTATCCTTCTTATCTTCCAAGCTATGCATGTTTCTAAAATCTAGCCCGATGTTAAATTGTCTTAAAAAAATATCTACCCAATAAACAAGGTTCTGATGTATTAACTGCATAATACTTGATGTTTTTGGCTAAGTTTTCTACTCTTGTATTTATCCTGCAGAAGCCCACTGGTTTAATCACTGTCCCAGAATATCCCCTCAATAATATACTGTTCTCGGACAGGTCGTAATTTGAAAAAAAAAATGTTTAAAAATGTCTAAACTAATTGTGTTTACAGTGGCCCCAGTGTCTACCTGCATTAACATATTTTATTGCCTAAAATCACATTTATTTAAAACAACGCGTCATTACAATTATTCGATAAACTAAACATATCTAAATAGTCACAATTTTCCACACTTGACTCTGTTTGGCCCGAATTTTCTGCTGTATTTTCCACCAAAAAGTTTTGTCGGCGTACTTTATAACGACCAACGATTATAAACACACAGGATTGCTTATTTTCATTTAACTCTATGTTAGCGTCGCTCAGCGAGACGAACAGTGTCTGCTTACGTCACCAGCGGACCAGTTGCGTTGTTTATATTGAGAGTTCGTGTGATTTTAAGGTGTTTTTGACGTTTTTACCTCCGTTTTTTGCGTTTTTTCATTTATTTGACCGTGTGGTTGACTATTTAGGAGGTAAATCTGAGGGCACGGTAGTGCCTCGCCAAGTATACGCGCCGTACCTTTTTTTCTTGAAACATTTCAGCCGATATTTGACCTATCTAAAACTCTACTTCGGAATGAGCTACGAATCTCAAACTTTGCACAGTCGTAGATCTCCATGGAGTTAACAATCCCTTCATGTTTAGTTTCATGGAATTCCCGAAAGTACTGAAGTAGTTACGAAATTTCAAAAAACGTCGAAATTGTCATTCACTCACTCACTCATGTATAGATTAGAGTCCCTGTATGTGACAGATATTCCGCCAATATCTGTCACATACAGGGACTCTAGTATAGATCATCAAAATTCTACTGTACTTCCAGACATGCTACAAAGCTGAAACTTGGCAGAAAAATCAAAAAACCCCAAAATTCTAATTTACTTCCCTCCCCTATACATGTAAAGTTATGTAAAAGTAACATTGCCCACTTCCAGCAGCGTAGCGTGCCCGAAAGGGGCGGGGGGGGGGGGGGGGGGCGACAGCTAAAAAGGGGCGCCTCTGAAAACTGATGAAAAATCTTGTGGCAAAAAAAAACAAAACGGCGCCTCTCACAAATCTTGCGACCAAAAAAAAAAAAAAAAAACAAAAAAACAAGGTCATCATGTGTGAGGGGGCGGCCGATAAGTCACAAGGGCGCCTCTCACAAATCTTGCGACCAAAAAAAAAAAGTCTTCATGTCGTTAGTTTCCTTTGGCACCCACTCAATTGGCCATTACCGGCCCGACTTAATAAAGCTGAGGGCGCTTCGGCCACCTATGGGGCGCCACTACCATCGGGGCGGGGGGGGGGGTGCGACGAACCCCCCGCCCCCCCCCCCCCCCCGCGCCCCCCCCCGCGCCCCCCCCACGCTACGCCGCTGCCCACTTCCAGATATGGCAGACTGATAGGAACTATGATAAAACTATAGAAAAAAATTTAAAAACCTCAAAATGATAATTTACTTTCCTCCCCTATAAATGTAAAGTAATGTAAAAGTAACATTGCCCACTTCCGGACACGCTAGAGAGCTGAGCTTTGAAAGGCCGATAGTAACTATGATAAAACTATAGAAAAAATTAAAACACCCCAAAATTCTAATTTACTTCCCTCCCCTATAAATGTAAAGTTGTGTAAAAGTAACATTGTGCACTTCCAGAAACGCTCGAAAGCTGAGATTTGGAAGGCCGATAGGAACTATCATAAAACTATAAAAGAAAATTAAAAAACCCCAAAGTTTAATTAACTTCCCTTCCCTATAAATGTAAAGTTATGTAAATTAGCATTGTCCACTTCCAGAAACGCTAGAGAGCTGAGCTCATAGGAACTATGATAAAACTATGGGAAAAAACACTAAGATTTTAATTTACTTTCCTTCCCTATAAATGTAAAGTTATGTAAATTTAACATTGCCTACTTCCAGGAACAGTAGAGAGCTGAGCTTTAGAAGGCTGATAAGAACTATGATAAAACCATAGGAAAATATAAAAATACTCAACATTTTTAATAAGGCATTGGAAAAGTTTTGAACAATATCCCGTATATTTTACTACTTTAAAACTTAAATTTTGTCCAAATCCTTTAGAAATGTGAATTAAGTGAATTGATATAAAGAAAGCATATTAATTTATTGTTAAAATAAAAGCTTTGTGTTGGTGCAAGAATTACTTGCCAGCTTTTGGCTACCTTTATATTTTAATATTATTTTTCATTTCAAATTTCGCGGGATATATGCATATGACTTATCCCCGCACCGAGACAAGCGCGAGTCTGCGCGAGGAGTCGCAATCGGGAAACCGACAAGAAGCACAAGAAACGCCGTGAGTGCTACAATTTTCCCGTTTTTTCCTATCTTCCAAGCGACCAAAACGACTGCAACTAGATGAAAACTAAGGTAGGTGAACTGTAGATATTTTATATGCATCGTCTTTTCTGATTTCCTTTCAATGAACTTTACAATTACGTTTTTCAATTTGTGTGGTGTAAGTGGTGAACCAGCCAACCTAAACTCAACCCAACTTAAGTTTGCACCCTCATTGATGGTCCTTCGAACCGGATCCTTTCAATTTACATTTTCAGCAGTAAATTTTCAAACTTACAAATTTCCAAAATTTTCCGTTTTCGGCGAGATTTTTCGTATTTTTTTAAGTCACGTGTGTTAAAATATCAACTCGGGTGAGTTATATATCGAATATACCTATGGAATTAAAAGGTATAGTCGACCAATACAGTATTGTAAGCCACGCGCGTGTTGTTTGAATTACTTGACTTGGGTTACACTGCCGGCATAGGCATTGGTCGACATACTTGATCGTGGACTCCGGTAATTTTGTAAACAGCCCGTATAGCATAGGGTATATAGCGCTCGATTCGTGATCCGCAGGGCATGGGATCGAGACTCATTCAACACAAAACTTTTTTTCTTTACTAGTTTGGTAATTGGTAATATCAGAGGATAGTTAGTACAAACAACCTTAATTGAAATTTACTAATTACTAATAATAAATAATTAAAATAAATTAAAAATTCTTTAATTTAATGAAATTTTTATGAATTATTTTTTCTTTCATTTTATGAACTAAAACTGGATTTTTAAAGCGTTTTAGAAGTTTTAACAAATCTTTGGTTTTAAAAAAAGGTAATTTTCAAAATCAAAATGTCAAAACCAAAAAAGAAATTATTGCTAGACAAGCGTGCTATTTGTGTAAATCAAATAACCGAATCGAATGAGGTCGCGAAACAGGCGAAGGCAGGCTCTTCGTTCCAGTTCCTCTTCAAATCTAGGTACGAGGATAATGATGAATGTCATCAAAAGTTTTACGGGTCTCATAACCAAATCATCGGATCCCTCGAGGAGTTGGGACTCGATTTTGATGAACAGGACAACATAAGAAAAAGATTCGATTTACTTTTTTATGAATGTCGTGGCATTTATTATGCCAATAGCCCTAGGTCAAATTCTAGATCTTTTCCTTTACCCAAGTTGGCTAGTTTCGATGGCAACTATAAGAATTGGCAACATTGGTTTGACCTCTATAAGGTCATGATTCATGATAGCGACTTGAGCGATATAGAAAAGTTTCAGCACTTACGTAGTTCAGTGACTAACGAAGCACTTAGTCTGGTAAAAACAATTCCGTTATCTGAGAGCAATTATCATATTGCATATGAGGCTCTAGTCAAGAGATATCAAAATAAGCGTCTCATAGCTACGACTGCTTTAAATGCTATGAATTCCGTTTCGGTGAAAACCAGTTCTGCGAAAGAGCTCCGTTTTATGTTAGACACCTTTTCCGAGAACTTAGCCATTTTGATAGAAATCGGTTTTCCTACGACAGAGTGGGACTTTCTTACATTTAATCAATTGCTTTTCAAGTTGGACGTTAAGCTACGCACAGAGTTTGAGCTATATTATAGCAGAGAGAAAAGCCAAGTCGACATTCCTTCTTACACTGACTTGTATAGCCTTGGAGTCTGTCCAACATATGCAGTCAATTAGTAAGCCCCCCTCTAGTTCAAATCATGCTAAGCCCCTGAATAATAATCAGCGGAACTTTAGTCACAATAATTATCCTAAAAATACATCAACTTCATCTTTTAATACTACAGTTTCAAACAATCCAATTCAATCAAATAAACCGTTCAATTCAAATGTCAAATGTCATTTGTGCCAGTCCAATCACGTCCTAGCCGGATGTCCCGATTTCCTAAATAAAAATTCAGAAGAAAGACTCTCCTATGTAAGACAAATTAACTTATGTGAAAATTGCATGCATTTTTCTCATCAAACAAGGAATTGTTCTTCTTCTTTTAGCTGCAGAGGGTGTGGCCTTAAACACCACAGTTTACTGTGCCCCCACCCTCGTCAGAACAATACACGTGTTCAGCAGGGTACAAATACTAGTACTCAGGAAAATCCACACTTTCTTTCTGTTTCACAAGGTACTTCCTCAACCAATTGTCACCACAACTATTCCTAATCAATCTACTTTTTTACTTTCAACAGTGGTAGCTGACATTTTGGATTCTAGAGGAAATTACCAACCCGTGCGGATTTTGCTAGATTCAGTATCTGAAGCCAATTTCATTTCGGAAAAATGCCTTAATAGACTAGGGCTCCCCAGACAACAATTTTCAATTTCCATTCAAGGTCTAAATCAAAAGGCATCTTCGACTACCAAAGGCAAAACTAATTGCATTATTCGACCGCAGGGAAGAATAGATCCTACCTTTCAGTTTGAGGCTTTAGTATTGCCTCAATTATGTTCCAATATTCCCTCTGTTTCTATAGATTCCAGTCAATGGGATCATATTCGGAACATTAAACTTTCAGACCAAACTTTCAACATACCTAGCCCCATAGATATTTTACTCGGTTGTGAATTATTTCCTCAGATTTTAAGAAATGGAGTCATCCATGGTCAAAAAGGGCAAGCTAGCGCTTTTAACAGTGTTTTCGGTTACGTCTTGATTGGTAAGGTAGACGCTTCGATTCAATCCAAGCCAAGTACAGTCGTTAGCTGTTATACATCTTTAGAACCGCCCTTAGAAATGTGTTTAGAGAAATTTTGGGAAATAGAACAAGTCCCACATAAAGTTCACAGCAGCTCTGAAGATATTCTATGTGAAAAAATCTTTTCGGACACAGTATCTCGTAATGAATCAGGCAGGTCCATAGTTTCATTACCTTTCGTTAACTCAGAGCCTACTTTAGGTGATACTTATCCTATTGCTGTAAAAAGGTTTAAATTGCTCGAATTCCGACCTCTTAAAGACCCTGTGCATTATGAAGCATACAAAGACTTCATGAAGGAATACATTTTATCAAATCACATGATTCCAGTCCCTACACCTAGTTCCAAACAAATCTTAGACTGTTCATATTTCATTCCCCACCATAGTGTTTTCAATAGGGGAAAATTCGCTGCGTTTTTGATGCTTCACAAAAGGGTCCTAGGGGTTGATTTTTAAATGATACATTATGCGCAGGTGCCAAACTTCAATCTGATGTCCGCGAAGTACTTATGAAATTCCGATATCATGCTGTAGTGTTTACTGCAGATGTTGTTAAAATGTTTCGACAAATTCTTGTCACACCTGAGCACACACGATATCAGAATATCTTATGGAGATTCTCTGAAACCGATCCCATTCAAACCTACTCTCTCAGAACTGTTGTCTATGATCTTAAATCATCACCCTATTTGGCTATACGTACTCTACATGAATTGGCTAGATTAGAGTCTAAAAACTTTCCTAATGCTTCTAGAGTTCTGTTAAAAGACGTCTACGTCGATGACGTTTTAAGCGGCCACAATTCCGTAGTTTCGGCCATAGATCTACAGCAAGAACTCATTTCACTATTACGTCGTGGTGGTTTCGAGCTCAAAAAATGGGCAAGTAACAAACCAGAACTTATTTCATCATTTCCAGAGACGGACACACAAATGTCTATTTCTTTCGACAAAGCAGAGCCTAATTTTGTCAAGGTGCTTGGTCTCCAATGGAATCCAGTGACAGATTCATTTACATATCTTGTTATACCTGACGATAACCCTTGCACTAAACGTGGAATCCTTTCTCAAATAATGAAAATATTTGACCCGTTAGTTTTCTGTTCTCCAGTGTCCTTACTGGCCAAGCATCTGATGCAAGATTTGTGGAAGGAAAAGATAGAGTGGGACTCTCTTCCGCCCCTTCATATCATAAATACTTGGAACCAGTTTCGCATGGAGCTTCCCGAACTTTCTAATCTTCATTTACCTAGACGTCTTACAATAGACAAACCTACTCGCATAGAATTACACGGATTTTCCGACGCTTCAATGGTTGGTTATGCAGCCACAGTCTACCTTCGTATTGAAGCATCTTCTGGCGAGCTGTTTACTTTTCTGGTTATGGCAAAATCTAAAGTTGCACCACTTAAAACGGTTAGTCTCCCAAGACTGGAACTCTTGGGCGCTACCCTACTGTGTGATCTTATCTCTTTCATTCAAGCAAGTTACGCTGAAACTTTGGTGTTTAATGAAATTTGGGCGTAGTCTGACTCACAAGTGGTCTTGCGCTGGTTATCTGATTCTCCCCATAGATGGGTTACATTCGTCGCTAATCGTGTTTGCAAAATCCAAGAAACTTTACCCCCTCATGTATGGCACTATGTTCCGTCTGCTGAAAACCCAGCGGATTGTGCTTGTCGTGGACTTACACCTAACCAACTTGTTCACCATGACATGTGGTGGAAAGGTCCACCCTTTCTAAGCCTTCCACGAGAGGAATGGTCTAATGGCTTTCATTGTCCAGATCTTTGCGACAGTGATGATTTGGAAGAACGCAAGACATTTCTCACGGTCATGTCGGACCCACATGAGATCGATGTTCTCTTGAATAAACATTCTTTTCTCACGAAAATACAACGAATCATTTCCTACGCGCTTAGACCAATTTCGAAAATCTATTACTCAGATCATTTGGCAACGGAAAAGGAACTGCAGAATTCCATGATTGTTCTTGTCCGCCATGTCCAACGTACCGTATTTTCAGATCTTCTTTCAAAATTTAAAACAAACAAGTTGCTTCCAAAACCCTTTCGTAAACTTTCATTATTCCTGGACTAACAAGACTGTCACCGAGTAGGCGGTCGCATTAAGCATGCTTCTGAACTTTCTTATTCTGCTAAGCATCCGTTGCTCTTGCCACGTTCACACCGGCTTACTACAATAATTATCAAATATACACATTCAAAATACTTTCATTCAGGTCTCAAAACCCTACATTATCTGCTAAGGCAGCAATTTTGGGTGCTGTCTGCTCGATACGCTATTGAAAAGTAGTTTCTCATTGTATCTTATGCTTCATACTTCATCCAAAACCAGCCGTGCAATTTATGAGAGATTTACCTCCTCAAAGGATTTCCCAGTTAAAACCATTTTCCCATGTTGCCGTGGACTATTGCGGACCGTTTGATATCTTAATGTCAAGACACCGAGGTGCCAAACTTTATAAAGGCTATATTCTTGTTTGCGTTTGTGCTGCAACCAAAGCAGTGCATTTAGAATTAACTTCCGATCTTTCAACAGATACGTTTTTTGCGGCCTTTAAAAGGTTTGTCTCCAGACGTGGAAGGATATCACACGTTTATTCTGATAACGGTACCGCCTTTGTCGGTGCAGATAGGTTACTTCAAACCTACTCAAAGGAAGCATGTGAAAGCTTAAGCATTTCGTGGCACTTTTCTAGCCCTGGAAGTCCTCACTTAAACGTTTAGCCGAGGCTGGAGTAAAATCCACCAAGGCTCACCTCAAACGTGTTGTAGGCGAGCAGCGCCTTACATATGAGGAATTTACTAACTTCTTGTTTCAAGTTGAGGCTTTACTCAATAGTAGACCTCTCTATGCTCAAAGTCTAGATCCAAATGACCTCATTCCGCTGACACCAGGTCATTTTCTAACATTGGAGCCTTTAAATTCTATACCAGAACCTGATTTTTCACTTTGTCTCGCTGGCAGCTTGTCCAAAGACTTCAAGCTGACTTTTGGAAAAAGTGGCGTTTAGAATATTTAAACACACTTCAACAACGTGTTAAGTGGACTGAGAAATGCAATGACATAAAAGTCAACACTTTAGTCGTTATTAAGAACGAGCAAAAACCACCTATGCAGTGGTCGCTCGGACGTGTTGTAGCGCTACATCCAGGTGCTGATGGGCTTACTCGCGTCGTGACAGTAAAAACCGCTACTGGTACTTATCGAAGACCGGTGGTCAAGTTATGTGTCCTGCCCCTGCCGCTCAAAATTTTTTATTTTCTTTTCTTTATATATAATTTTTTTTCTTTTTGTATTTACTTAAGGTAAATTTTCGTGCATACCTGCACGATTTGGATATTTAGATATAGTTTTTTTTTCGTATCCTTACTAAAAACACACGGGTTTTGGTGGCCGGAAAATGTTGGTGCAAGAATTATTTGCCAGCTTTCGGCTACCTTTATATTTTAATATTATTTTTCACTTCAAATTTCGCGGGGTATATGCATATGACTTATCCCCGTACCGAGACACGCGCGAGTCTGCGCGACGAGTCGCAATCGGGAAACCGACAAGAAGCACAAGAAACGCCGTGAGTGCTACAATTTTCCCGTTTTTTCCTATCTTCCAAGCGACCAAAACGACTTTAGATATTTTATATGCATCGTTTTTTCTGATTTCCTTTCAATGAACTTTACAATTACGTTTTTCAATTTGTTATCTCAAAATTTTGGGTATTTCTCGAATGAGTGGTGTAAGTGTGTGTTCCCTCTTTCAGTGTAGAAATATAAATATATATACTTTTATATTTTTATATTTATATAAACTTTTAATTTTTTTTGGAAACTCCTTGCTCATTAAATTAATCACATTAAAGAAAATTGGTAATTATGCCGCAAACGTACTTCTTTTATTAAACTGATTATTGGAAAGTTTATTTTGTAGACATTTTCTCCAAGTTTAGTTTCAGTTTTTTTCTTAAGTTTTTTTAGTCTCTTTATAGAAGTTTTCAGAAACATGTTACAGGAGAAGGACTGAAAACGGGCGCTGGGTGGGATAAAAACAACTCATAACACAAACAATGTAAATCGTTTGAAAAAAAACTTATGAAAATCTAATGACTTAAAGCATAAGAAGTTGAAAAAGACTAACTGGTTTTTGATATAATAAATATTGCAATTTTAGATCTAAAATATCAAATAAATACCTTTTTCTTACTACATAATATAAGTGTATTTTATTATATCCGCAACAAAAACAATAAATTATACATCTAATGATTTAAATTGATTAAACTTTTAGAAAAATTCTAAAACTTTCAACTATTTAAAAAAGACACTCCAACATATCGTCTGGTAGGAAAATTCAGCTCTCAGAGCAAACTCTTGATTTATCAAATCATTTGTTTTGAATGAATGAAATTATTAATTATATTTACTATCACGAATAAAAAAATTGTTTGCAAATAAGCAAGAAAAAAGCGGGAAAAACTCACGATTGCAATATGTATTAAACGGAGCGCGCTGAGCAGAGGTCCACTAGTGACGTAAGCAAGGCGCCGCCTACCGCTGAAAGATTCGAGCTAATAAGCAATCCTGTGTGTTTATAATCGTTGTATAACGACAACCTTCTCCGTCCAAGTTATGGACCCATCCGCAGACATCGCACGTTTTTTTATTAAAATTTTCCCGATTTTTGTCCCGCACTTTGTTATTTTTCCCAAAACCGTCGGTCATACTGTTTCCCATATGTCTGCTGTAAAACGGGCAAGTTCTTTTATGCGCACCACACAAGACGCTAGCCCTACCAAGTCCACTTCCAATCTCTGACTTCGCATGCGTAGATCTACCAATATTATTTACCTCATGTATTAGAATAGATGTACAGGGTTGTAGCACTCCGATGGCTCAGATTGGGTTTTGGTAGATACAGTGGACTATAATTGACATTGGCGCAAAAAATTCATTTAACTAGAGAAAGTAACTAATTTAAAATTTGTAGGTTAAATTTGAAAGAGAAATAAAATTGTGATATAGCCTCATGGAGAGGGACTTACCGCTGTTTTGAAGTTCCAAAGTGCAAGGTGTACACCTTTCCATAAGAGCTATGTGACTTGAAGTTCCAACAGGATGATGGCACGATAATTTTAATTATTTGCGGTATTTTAAAGTGAATTTTCACTATTTTTTAAGTTTAAATTTTAAGGTTGTCGTTTTCTAGACATGGCGACGCGCAGCACACTTTGTCTCTCTCTCAATCCTGCGCTTGCAGTTTTTTCGCACATGCACACAGCACCTCACCCTCTATAGGAAACCATATCACTATATTTAAAATTTTATGGATATGTGAAAAACACGATAGAGGACGCTTGTAGTGCCAAAGTATATAAAAATAAAAAATAAGAAATAAAATGATAATTCTTAAATTTAGAATAGAAATTACATTTTTTGCGTTTAATTCTTGCATTTTAATGCAATTTTGCTTTAGGTAAATTTTATAATAACTAATAGTTGACCCATTTACTTAGGATTAATATAAATATAAGACTAATAATTTTATGTTCAAGACAAAATTTTAGTCCATGAAAAATAGGAAAAATAAAAGTAAAATTCAAAAATAAAAGAAAAATAAAGAGGTTTTTTATGGAAACCGAACATATTGCCGGCCGAAAATGCTATGCATTTTCTAAAGTATCAAGTGGCAAAGGACATAGCTTTGAGATTGGTCTCTTTAACACCGAGTCCCTTGTCTTGACATTAGCAACTAGATTTACACCGTCTTTACCCGGAAAAATTTCAATTATTCTACCGAGCGGCCATTGTAGCGGGGGTATAAAATCATTCTTGATTATTACCAAACGACCAACTTCTGGAGTACAAGTGGGGTCCAGCCACTTGCTCCTTTGTTGAAGTGTATGCAAATATTCTTGCTGCCAGCGTCTCCAGAAATCCTGATGGATTCTTTGAAGTAGCTGCCAACGAGTTAATCTATTAATTTTGACATCTGTTAAATCAACGTCAGGAAGAGCTGTCAACGGTTCCAATGATAAAAAATGACCTGGTGTCAAAACAGAAATGTCATTTGGCTCCGAGGAAATTTCAGTTAGCGGTCGAGAGTTCATAATAGCTTCAATCTGACAGGTGACTGTATATAACTCTTCATATGTTAAAATGTGTGAACCAATGGTTCGAAATAAATGTTTTTTGACAGTTTTAATCCCAGACTCCCAAAGACCTCCAAAATTGGGACTGTGACTTGGAATAAAATGCCATTTAATTGGACGAGAAGAATCAATCTGTAACAACTGTCTATTTGCCGAAACTAGGTTAGTTCCATTATCAGAATACATATCAGTTACGTAATTTCTACGAGCCACAAACCTACGCATTGCTGCGATAAAAGCATCGGCTGTCAAATCACTGACTATTTCGATATGTACCGCTTTCGTACTCATACAAACGAATAAGCAAATATATGATTTCAAAGTACGTGGAGCACCGCGGGTTCGGTTCATTAAAATAGGAATGGGGCCACCTAAATCTACTCCCGTATGCAAAAATGCTCTGAGTTGAGAAACTCGTGGAAACGGAAGTGAACCCATTGGGGGTTGTACCGATTTAGGGGATAATTTAAAACAGGGGATGCATTTTGCTAAAACTTGACGAATTTTGCGTTTTGCCGCAATTATCCAATAATTTTGGCTTAGTAAAAAATGTACTGTTCTTAATCCAGGATGTAAAAATTTTAAATGAAAATGTTCGATAATTAAATAAGTAATTCTACTTTCGCGGGGTAATAAAATTGGAAATTTTTTGTCATAAGAGAGAGAAGAATTGTGCAATCTTCCACCGACGCGTAATAAATTTTGGTCATCTAAAAATGCATCGGTTTAGATAATTTTAGATTATTTTGAAGAGAATTTATTTCTTCCGAAAAATAGATCGATTGTTCGTTTTTTATTAATAAATAAAGTGCGGTTTGAATTTCTTGAAACGTTAAAAAAGTTTCAAAAATTATACTTTTATTTAGAAATTTTTTATTTATAAAACGTAAAATATACGCTAAAATTCTACAAAGTTTAGTAAAAGATGAGTTTTTATTAATAAGCGAAGTTAAAAAATTTAAGTTTGGGGTTTGCGTAGCAATTAAAGTTAAGTTTTTATTAGCTTTTTCTTCATTTAAAGTTTCAGAAGTGTCTTTTATTTCCAAGGTTATAGGCCAGTAGTCATAATGTAATTTTAAAAATTGGGGACCTTGAAAAAATAAACTATGATTTATAAGTTCACTAGGATAGAGACCTCTTGAAGCTACATCAGCGGGATTCTGAGAAGTGGAAATATAATGCCAATTTTTAGGAGAAACTTTTTCATGAATTTGCGTGACTCTATTTTGTACATAGGTTTTCCACCTAGACGGATGTCCATTTTTAATCCACGATAAAGCTACTTGAGAATCACTCCATGCGAATATTTGGTGAATTTTAAGTCTGTTTTCAAAACTATGAAGAATAAATTGAATTAAATCAGCTAATATATTACAAGCGGCTAACTCGAGTCGTGCGATACTTGTAAATTTTATAGGGGCGACTTTAGTTTTTGAGCATAAAAAATAAATAAAAATTTTATTTTTATAAATTACGCGTAAATAAACAATAGCTGCGTACGCTTTATTTGAAGCGTCTGAAAAACCGATTAATTCGTATTGAGCGTTTCCAGAAAAAATATTGATAAAGCGGGATAAGCGAAATTCTTTTAAAAGTGGTAATTCTAACCTATAGCGTTCCCAGAGGCTACTTATCGCTATGGGAGCATCTTCGTCCCAGTCCAATCCAGATTTCCAAAATTCCTGGATTAGGCATTTAATTAAAATAGTAACTGGCGACAACCAACCAAGGGGATCATAAATTTTAAAAATTTCTGAAAGGATATTGCGTTTTGTGCAACTACGATTTAGAGGCTCTACTGAGTATGAAAAATTTTCTGAAAGGATATTGCGTTTCGTGCAACTACGATTTAGAGGCTCTACTGAGTATGAAAAATAGTCTGAACAGGGTTGCCATTTAAGTCCTAAAATTTTTGTAGTTTCTTCTATATCAAGAGAAAGAGCTTTAGGGTTAATATCGGATTCTGGCAAGTGCTCTAAAACAGTTTTATTGTTGCTAGCCCATTTATGTAATTTAAATCCTGCGGATTTTAATAAAAGTGATAACTCCTTTTGGAGAGATATAGCTTCTTCAACGGAGCTACAACCTATGACAAAATCGTCAACAAAATTATCTGTCATAATAACTTTAGCGGCGCGGGGAAAATTATGCTTTTCGTCCTCAGCTAGCTGCTGTAAGACTCTTAAAGCGAAAAAAGGAGCAGGGGTAGTACCATATGTAACGGTTTTTAACTTATATTCTTTTATAGGTTTGGTAGGACTAAACCTCCATAAGATTTTTTGATAATTTTGATGATGCGGGGCTATTAAAATGCCGCGAAACATTTTAGAAATATCGTAACAAAGAGCGACTTCATTTAATCTAAAATTTAATAAAATAGAACAAATGTCCTTTTGTAATTTGGGACCGGCGTAAAGCGTGTCATTTAAGGAAATTCTTCCAGTATTTGTTTGCGATACTGCGCTTGCGTTATGCATAAAGCCCGAATATTTTTGATAGGTTTCCGGTGTTTTAATTAAGCGGTTTTCGAGAGATAAAAATCTTTTTAATGCAAGTGGGCGACTATTTGGAAAACTTGGTTCACTATTTTCGCAAAAGGGTAAAGTCACGACGTAACGCCCTGTATTATCACGAAAAGTAGTATTTTTAAATATTTTTTCACATGCTTCGTCAGCCGAGGAAAGAATAGGTTTAATTTCCGGTATATTTTCAGTTTCCCAAAATTTCGATAGTGAATCATTAAGTTGATTATTTGAAATTTGGCATAAAAGGGATACCGAAGCGAGGGGCGAGTTTGTGTTACCAATTTGTCCCATTAAAAGGTACCCAAAAATTGAGTTTAATGCGATAGGCTCATTTATATTACCTACAATACGACCATCTCTAACAATATAAGGGAAAATATCGGCTCCAAGTAAAACGTCGATTGCTCCCGGTCTATAGAAATAATGGTCCGCGAGATTTATATTTTTTATAATTTCCATTTGACTAATATTTATGTCATTTAAGGGAAGCGAAGAACAAATTTGAGGTAAAATAACTGCACTCTGTACTGATAAGGTCAGTTCAGATTGATTGCAAGGGCGAATGATCATATCAATAGATCCTAATTTTGATTGCATACTGGTCTCACCAATTTCAATATTAAAGCGGGGTAGGCCTAGTTTGTTGGCACATTTTAAAGATACAAAAGACAGATGCGATGCGGAATCTAAAACTCCACGAAAAGTTTGATAATTACCTCTTATATCTTTTATTTGAAAAAGAGCGGTAGAAAGCAAAGTACTAGAGTTACTGTAACTTTGAGTAGAGTAGCAAGCACGTTGATTTTGAGTTTGCGAAGAGGATGAGTTACTAATTTCATTTCTTTCTTGCCGAAACGCGTTAATTTGTTGGCTATTTACAGGCAAATCAGCATTATTTTCTTGCCGTTGAGACGAGGATTCGTTTACATGGCGCAAGTCAAAATGAACTGAACTATGATGCCTTTTTTTGCAAAATCGACAATTAAAAGTGCTTTTGCATTGGAAGGTTTTATGACAATTAGAGGTACAGTTTACGCACCATTGTTTTGCTTTTAATAAATTAAATCTTTGTTGAGGCGTTTTATTTAAATAATCAGGACAAAAAGTCAAATTATGAGTATTCGAATTGCATAAGGAACAATTATTTTGAGAATCCTGCTGCGCGGTAAAAAATGCACGAGGCGTTTGGCGGGTATTATAGTTATTTTGCGGTTTTTGAGTTATATGGGGCGGTTTTGTAAATTTGGGCTTCATAGAAAATTGCGTACTGGATGTACTGGCGGCGTTAACTACAAAAAGCGAGCTACAATGTTGATCCAAAAAATTATAGATTGATTTATATGAAGGTATTTCGGTAGGCTTACCATGAAAAACTTCAAATCGCGTTTGAATCGAACTATCAATAGATTTTAACAACTTTTGGGCTAAGACAAAGTCCCAAAAATCTGGTTGCAAACCAACAGTTTTTAAAGCTTCAATATTTTTTGTGAATATATCAAGCAAGTTTCTTAGAGCTACGGAGTCATCAGAGTTTACTTTAGGGCAATTTTCGATAGCATTCCAATAATTTTGGGCTAAAATGCTATCATTTTTATACCTTTATACAAGATTATTGAAAACAATAGGATAGTTTGCATCCGAAACTGGTAATTGCGTAACTAATTCCTTTGGAGGACCATCTAAATAAGTAACTAAAAGCGAGTATTTTTGTATATTTGGAATATGCGGATTATCATGAATCATTGTTTTAAAAAGATCATAAAAGGTAGGGAAATCATTGACATTGCCAGTGAATTTTTCAATGTCAATTTTCGGTAAACTTGGAAAATAATCAGAGGTTTGTGAACCTCCTGGAGAGTAGGGGTTAATAGTAAGTCGGCGACTTCCACCTTGAGAAGGCGGCGCAGTATTTTCTGCTTGAAACAACTTATCATAGATTTCTTTGACTTGAGCAACATTTGTTTGAAATGAATGAAGATGCTCGATACAAGTCTTAACTTGATCCTGATCCTGGTAAATTTCATTTAATAAAGCGGTGTGCTTTTTAAGGTATTCCTCTTGGACGTTGTCAAGCTCTTCGTAACGAATCTTAAAGTTAAGATGTTTGGTTGCATCAGTTTTAGCCAATTTAGCTACCGTTAAAATTTCATTTAAATTTGAATCTTCGATGTCACGAAAGACTTTAATTTTCTTTACCTTTTCAGACATTATTTTGTAATAAATTAGGCAAAGTAAACAAAATCAAAATTTGTAGATTAAATATTTTAAAAAATTTAATTCGATTTAAAATAACCGTATGTAACCGTAGCCTCTTACATATAGGCATGCAAACTACAGCGAAAAGAACAAAACAAATAAACATGTAGGTATTTATTTGCGCGTTATAAATTAGGAAATAAAAAACTTATATTCCGAAATTACCTACACACAGATATATCTTTCAAAAATACATTTACATACACATAGCGACCCAAGACTCCAATCTCGAATATATGTCCTTGCGTTTTTTATAAAATTTGCGAGATGTAGGTATAGGTCTCCTAATACAAATTCATAGGTACCTATTTTATTTACCTATATTATAATTTTAATTTATTAATGGCGTCTCTTTCTTACTTTCACACTACTAGCGTTTGCTCTCACTCTAGCGAAAATGAATTTTTTGAAATTTCAAAAAGAAAATCAAAATGGAAATCAAAATCCGGCAATCGAAGTGATCAAAATATGTAGCACTCCGATGGCTCAGATTGGGTTTTGGTAGATACAGTGGACTATAATTGACATTGGCGAAAAAAATTCATTTAACTAGAGAAAGGAACTAATTTAAAATTTGTAGGTTAAATTTGAAAGAGAAATAAAATTGTGATATAGCCTCATGGAGAGGGACTTACCGCTGTTTTGAAGTTCCAAAGTGCCATAAGAGCTATGTGACTTGAAGTTCCAACAGGATGATGGCACGATAATTTTAATTATTTGCGGTATTTTAAAGTGAATTTTCACTATTTTTTAAATTTAAATTTTAAGGTTGTCGTTTTCTAGACATGGCGACGCGCAGCACACTTTGTCTGTCTCTCAATCCTGCGCTTGCAGTTTTTTCGCACATGCGCACAGCACTTCACCCTCTATAGGAAACCATATCACTATATTTAAAATTTTATGGATATGTGAAAAACACGATAGAGGACGCTTGTAGTGCCAAAGTATATAAAAATAAAAAAATAAGAAATAAAATGATAATTCTTAAATTTAGAATAGAAATTACATTTTTTGCGTTTAATTCTTGCATTTTAATGCAATTTTGCTTTAGGTAAATTTTATAATAACTAATAGTTGACCCATTTACTTAGGATTAATATAAATTTAAGACTAATAATTTTATGTTCAAGACAAAATTTTAGTCCATGAAAAATAGGAGAAATAGGGTGATTTTCACTTGAATGATTCTAACCACATGAAAATAGAAAGTCTCAAAAACCTAACCTAACGAAACCTAATCAGATCTAACCGAACCGAACCAAAGCAAATTAAACCAATATTTTTTTTCAAAAAAAAAAAAAACTTTCCTGACTTCCTACCCGGCATCCTAGAGGATGTGAATCCGAACCGGACCGTACCGAACCGAACCTATCCAAACCTAACCCTACCCAACTAAACCTAATTAGCAGTACGTGTTGTAGTTTAGTTTGGTTAGGTTAGGTTTGGTTCAGTTTAGTTAGGTTCGGTTTGGTTCGGTTCGGATTCACATCCTCTAGGATCCCGGGCAGGAAAACAGGAAAGTTTTTTTTTTGAAAAAAATTATTGGTTCAGTTTCCTTTGGTTCGGTTCGGTTAGATTTGATTAGGTTTTGTTAGGTTAGGTTTTTGAAACTTTCTATTTTCATGTGGTTAGAATCATTCAAGTGAAAATCACGCTGTATTCATCTATTCTAATACGAGGTAAATAATATTGGTAGATCTGCGCATGCGAAGTCAGGGCTTGAAAGTGGACTTGGTAGCGCTAGCGTCTTGTTGCGCACCACCACCGGTTGCACTGCGCGTATTCGATGTCCATAACACCGGTTGAGCCGCACTTTGTCCGTGCATGTTTTCGCGCTGCACTGCGAGTTTTACCAAGTTATCAAGGGTGTTATTTGTCGAGTCTTTTGCGGACGTTTCACAAATCCGGTCAAAAACAGGTCCTCTACGCATACCTGACACAAATTTTTCTCGTAAAAAAACTTGTTTCGAACGAACATTCTATTGCCAAACTACGCACTCGTGCGTACCATTCTTGCGCCCCTTCCCCTTCATTTTGTGTTGCCGCCCAAAATTTTTATCTTTCCCGCCAGTCCGATAAAACCGGAGCAAATTGAGTTTTTTGAAAGTTCGTCAAATTTCATTTCTTTCGGCAATTTAGGATGACAGAGATCGCGAAGAATCTTATATGTGTCCGCTCCCACCAAAGCTATGAGCGATCCTACTTTTTTTTCCGCATCTTTTACGTCGTTTGCCACGAAAAATAGGTCCAACCTTTCCGCATACATCGTCCAGCAACCGATTAGTAAAAGAACTTGCCTGCCGATTTGCAATTTGCCAAAAACCGGGCGTTCTAAACAAAACAATACAACATAACCTTACTCTCTATGTCCTTCAAGATTAGGTATGATTTTCCCGCGTGCTTCACTCACGAAAATGCTATTTTCTCGCGAAAAACCGCCTCGTCGCCAGTGTAAAATACTTACGACTGGGCGAGGTATACGGCCGAACACTTGGCGAACAGTCGTGGTCAGATCGGACGTCTAATTTTATTTTAGAATTGTCTATTTATTAGGATCGTTTCTAGGTTACGTTCCTTGACGCTAACCTCACTTGATGAGAGGCCGAAATGTCATACAATGCGCATGTGCGCAGGCGTAATGTTCCTCGCGACATGACTACGCGAGTTAGGCGACTAGCAATACATCACAGCAAAAATGCATCTTTTTTACTAATTTAAAAAAATAATTCAAATATGTTCGCAACACAAGAATAAACGAGCATCTCTGAAGGGTACAATTTAATTTCGTCCGCCATCTTGGATTTTGAGATGTCGGACAAAAAAATATATTAAGTGAATACTCTGATTAATTTGAAGTGCAGTTTGTTCCATTAAAATCGATTGTATAGTTCCAAATTTATAATTTTTTGTGACGTTTAAAAAAAGCTAAAAAAAGTTTTTCTGTACAATCCTAGGCAAACATGGCACGTACCATTCAAGCAAAACGTAAAAGTTATTTATAGCATAAAAAATTAGAGAATTAGACAAATGATAGTCTAGATTTGATAGAATTTTAATATTTTTGCCAAAATTGTTCGTTTTTGCTAAATTTAAAAATTTATAATGTACAATCCTTTGTCCAATCGTAAAATTTTTAGGACCTCTCTTTCGAATGGCACTTGTCATTTTTGCCTTAAAATACGGAAAAAAAACGTGAACTGATTCACTGAGAAGTGTATAAAAGTTTTTAATACCTAAATAAAGCAAGTTTCCAGGCTAAGTAGTTTTCGAGATATTTCCGTTTTGTTCTGTATGTGTTTATAAAAAATTCAATTTTTAAAAATTAATTTAAAGAAACTACTAGTAAAAAAAATCTGAAATGTTAATAATTCCAGTTTTCGATAGCGAGAACAAAACCCTAGAAGAACTGTAAGTAGGTAACAAAAATCTTAATCGGAAAGGACGTTGTAGACCATTTTTTTTACCTTAGAATTAGCCATAGCCAAGACTTCCAAACTTTTCGATCTGATGACAGGCATGTCGCCACTGAAGTAGTTGTTGGAGAGGTCCAACACCACCACAGAGTCTAGTGGCTCTATGACGAACTCTGAAATGCTATTGAGCAAATTCTGTCCCAAATAGAGCTCCTGAAGATTCTCGATTTCTTCAAAAGCGTCCCGGTCTATACCTGCGATTTCTGAATTGTTTAGGAAGATCTCTTGAACCATTTCGTTTCGTTCAAAACTAAAATAAAATAAATCCATAGAGATGGGTAGCTGTTAAGGCGCGTAATATCAAATTTTTACCTTCCTAGCCCGCGCAGCAATGGCTAGAGAAGGTATATTTTTTGAGATAACGCCGAATATGTGTTTTTGGGTGTATTTGGACCTATCTTAGCAATATCGGTATGACGTCGGTCTGTGTGTGTGTATATGTCTGTCCGTAACACGATAGCTCCTAAACCGCTGAACCGATTCTCATTAAATTTTCATGTAAAATAGTGTTGACACTCTAACGAGCTGATTAGATTTGGGTCAAAAACCATTAATAATAACGGAGCATCGCATCAATATGCATTTTTCGAAATATAGTAGAACATATTTTTCTCAATAATTTGTGTTATAACCAAAAACTTCATAGGAGCTTTCGTTTCTGAGATATTTACAAAAAACTGTTTTGTAAGAAATAGATATAGCATGGAGTTTACTTGGAATGTGCTAATGGGCTAGGACGGTATCAGATTCGTCATGGATTCATTTAGTTTAAGTGTTTACAGTGGTGACCAAAATAATAAGTGTGCCCTAATATTTTATTAATAAAATTTTCTTGTGCCTTTTTGTCAGGTTTAAAATAAGCCACAAAAAAAGTTTTTTTCTATGAAAATTTAAGCAAAAGTGACTGTTCGAAAGGGGGGTAAAAGTCAAATAACTTCTGAAAATGTTAGTTTAAAAGAGCCCTTGCACAAATGATGGTCAAGATATCGATTTTTACACAAAAATTGCAAAAAAAAACATTTTTTCACGATCAGCCAATTTTTGATCATTTTTGTCAATTCAAATAAATCTCACCTATTCTTTATTTAATTGTTATCAAACTTTGATAGCTTTTACACTTTTTTCAAATTTCGCTTTTGCCCAAAAACTCCACAGTAAAAACATTTTTTTAGATTTTTTTAAACTTGCCAAATAGACACTATATTTTATGGAAAAAATCGCCATAGCTCGTGAACTGAGAAACAAATTGACGTTTTCAAATATACTTCTAGTATTGTATAGTTGGAGCAGGATCAGATTTTCATAGTTTTAGAGCACTCATTATTTTGGCCACTACTGTATGTTACTATTTTAAAAATTTACCGATTTAAAAAAGAAAAAAGGTACATTCTTAACCAAATTTTTTTACTCTTGTGATTTTTAATTTAATAGGAAGTTTTGACAACTATGACAGCCCTTTTGGTAGTGTTTAACAAACACTAACACGTTCCGATCTTTAAGTTTTTGAAACACATATGGAACTGTTACTTGTCATGTCAACATTTTAAAACCTAAAATGAAAATTTAGGTTTGTTTTGCAAAATGAGAGATTTTAGCTTACGACAGTGTTAGTCTACCACTACGGAATCACATTCAGCTAGATAGCAGACGTAGTTCTTCCCGCAACCCCCAAAAAAATGTCAAAGATGTGTTTCAAACCTTCCCTAATAGGAACTTAATGCAATAAAGCTAGGCAGAAATAGCGCTAGCCAGTATTTTGACAGTTTTACACTGTAGACTGACAGTGAAGCTTTCAAAATTGACATAACAAAGTCAAATTTAAAAACAAGTGGTTTATTTACCTTTGATAAATGAAGGTAGTATTTATAAGATAAGATTTTGTTATTTTTAATATGAAATAATTTGTATTTCATCAAACCAATGATATTTTTTCTAAGAAGTTTGAAGCCCATATTTTTTTAGATAAAAAAGACAGCTTACCTGAAGTCTTCAGCATTTATGTATGTCAGTTTGTTTCCCGAAAAGTCGATAACTTTCGGGGCATTATCTAGTAGTGCCAAATTTGGGATACCTAAAAAAAATATTATTTAAATTATATTTTATTTGCAACATCAAAACCCGCTTTCGTACGGACACACAGAGGGGCCAAATGAAGCTAATGTCGGAAATAATTATTTAAGCACCCAAAATATTAGAAACAAAAATAATGTGGATTGGTTATTGTGATATAGGTTAAAATGCACCTGTTTAATATTTTATAAAGCCTTACTATTTGTTTTTTTTACAGGGTGATTTACAAATAATTTTTTTAAAAAGAAATTTAAGTACTTTTACACAAAAAAGTAATTAAGACTTAAACATTTATTAAAAATGAGTTTAAACATTCTACATTTTATAATATTTCTGTTTAAGTTATTTAACCTGGCTCATAATATACAGTATGTCCCAAAAGTCCGGAATCACCTTTTTTTTAAAACTTGGAGATAAAATCATGGATACGTCAATTTTGAAATAGGAAGAGGAGTCACCTAAAAATACTATATTGTACAGAGTGTCCTCAATAAGACATATGCATGCATATTTCTTTACTTATACTGCATCTAAAAACTAATTTTACCATTTTCTAAAAAAAAAAGGAATATAATGTAAAGGCTTTTTGGATAAAAGTTGTTTATTTTTTACTTGCATTGTGCTATTCTCTACATACAAAATTAGGTTATGTATTAAAGATCATTGTAAAAAAATTACATAAGGGAAAAATTTATGTTAAAATAAGACCTATTAATATTATTTTTATCGGTCAAGATGTAAGAGTTAATATTATTAAAACATACAAAAAAACGACCATTTCACAAATTTTGACCGTTTATATCTCAAAAACTGTACATAGAAAAACTGAACTTTACATAATTTTTTTCTGTTACATACCCCACTATAATATACTAAAATTATAGCCAGTTCAACCGAAACAAAAATTCCCCATAAGGCCTGTGTAAACTAGTGCGTGGTCCTTTGATAATCCACTTAACCCTTTCCAAAACAAAGATCTGTCAAAATGATATTTTTAAAAAATTTTCGGGCACCTGTCCTAAGTTAAAAATACGAAAACGGCAAGTTTGTAAAAGTTTTGGTTCAAAATTTGACTTTCGAAGATTTACCTTCCCCCCACTCCTTTTAACTAAAGTAACTGTAAGCGCTACCATAATTCACTTGGCTTTTTACAGGTCTAAAAAGTTGTTTATATCAATTCGATTAAAATTCTTTATTTTAAAAATTTTTCCTAATTTTTACGCGTTCGCCATCTTTAAATTTAATGAGTTAATCAAATTTATGTTAAAAAACTATCAATCAAATTTTTAGTCAATTAAACACTTTTTCTTTAATAAAAATTCGTTAATAAACAAACAAGTTTTATATGTATTTAAGATGTATAGTTTAATTTCTTTTTGCTTGGGTCGTATAGGCACTTTATTTTTAATATTAAAAATCTAAAAAAGGCGCAAGAAAGCGCAGCCATTTTTTTTTCATTTTGTTAAGAAACATTCAATTAACAAAAAAGTGACAATAGTTTTGCTTAACAAAATTTTATCACACACTAAATTATATTTTTTATATTTCTTTAAGGTAAATTCTAATAATAATTGACTTCTTAGTTTAAAAAATATGATTACTCTATGACAACCTACAGTTAGATATTGGTATTTAGTGTTTTTTGGTTAAATTACCTGTGCTGGATGTCTCCATCGTAAAAAAAGTTTTAAATATTACACATTATATAATTAGAGAAAGTAATACATAATTATTCAATAATTTGTATGTAATTATCATAACAGACGCTTTTTAAAGTGACAAACTCACGTCATACTAAAAAACAAGTGAAAATACTCTGTTGCATTTTCAGCGCCCACTAGTTTGCTACATAATTTGAGTTCTAGATATTGTATATATTTATTTGTGTTTTTTTAGTTTCTTCCACTTTTACACCCGATTGGCCCCTTTGTGGGACAATCAAAATAGTTGAGAGGCCTTTGGTATCCCGTTTGTTAGTTGTGGAAGATTTTTTTAAACAACCCTAGATCAATTGGTAATATATCACAAAATTTTAAGTCACCGGGTGCTTCCCTCCAATATAAGTAAGAGGGCCAGTGTGACATCATAAATCCAAGATGGCGGCTCTGTTTTCATGTTTTTTCACAATCTTTGGCTTATAACTTTTGCTCAATTAGCTTTACAGACAAAGTGTAAATATGTTTTTTTATTTGCAATAGAACATCTATTAAGATATAGCTTATAACTTAAAAACTAACAGAGATACTATTTTTTTTAAAAACACTAAAAAATAGTTACTGTTAGCTCGCGGTTAGAAAAACGATAACTGCAATGGACTGTAAATATTTTAATTAAATGAAGCGCGAACAAACATAAATATATTGATATGAAATTACGAAATAGTCAAACGTCCATAGGTTAATTGTTGTGCCACACAACGGCAATCAGAAACAAAGGCACTCACCAGTTTGCAGCCAATTTCTCCACGTTCCAAGGGGCCCCTGATTGGATCTAATGATGTCACCACGTAGCTGAAGGGCTGAAGTTTCTAGTTCTATGCTTCAGTACACCAAAATCGAGCACTTTCAGGTGTAGAAATTTGAAATAGTTGGAGAACGAAATTAACACGCCATTTCTCGAGGCGATTGACAAAGGATCTCTCTGGTTGTTGGTGCGCATGTCCAAATACGCGAAATGCACTCTGTCCTTCATACAATTGTGTGGTTTTAAAAATATATAAACAACCGCGATATTTAGCGGGAGCTAACATAACTGCCCTCCAAAACACACAATTTTAGAATCTCAACCGGACAGATATAGATATAAGAAAAAGGATCGACCGATAAATATAAATGAATGAAAACAGATAAGTATCGTAAGTTTATTTAGAGATAACGAAATCCCGAAAAAGGCAAAACAAACAAACAAAAAATTCAAAAAAAAAAGAAATAAAAATAAAGAAAAACCTATTGTAATCCCGGTGATAGGTAGAATAATTAAAATTACTTTTAATTTGGCAAGAGGCACAGTTTTACAACTGGCCGCTTATAAACACCGGTAACCGTTTGTACCGTCGCAACACGCACCTGACCGTCCCCGCCGGGATGCAGTTCGATGACCCGACCGACCGGCCATTTCAAAGGTGATTGAATGTGATCACTTGTTATGATAACCAAATCATTTAATTTGATATTTGGGGACGAATCAGCCCACTTGTGTCGCTGTTGTAGCGTATGCAAATACTCTATAGAATACTGTTTCCAAAAATCATTATGTAGTTTTTGGATTAGTTGCCATCTCCAGAGCCGATTTAGGGGAACCTCGGACAAATCTGACTCCGGAATTTCTGAATTAAGGGGTTCAAGTGTCAAAAAATGCCCAGGGGTAAGAGGTTGAGGATCGTGTGGGTCTGAAGAGGCAGGAGATAAAGGGCGACTATTAAGTACGGCTTCTATGCGACAGGTAAGGGTGGACATCTCCATGATAGACAACTTCTGGTCGCCGACAACTCGAACAAAGTGAGTTTTAAAACTTTTGACGCCAGCTTCTGCCAGGCCATTGAAATGTGGACTGAGAGGAGGTCCCAGATGCCAACGAATAGAAAGTCTGGTGGCAGCACTTCTTGCGTATTCAAGTAATTGGTTACGAAACCCTATAAAATTACTGCCTTGATCTGACCAGCACTGCGTCACGCTTCCACGTCTGGAAATGAATCGATGGAATGCACCTACGAACCCTTCGGTGGACAGTTCCATGGTTAATTCCAAATGCACGCAATGTGTGGCCGTACAGACAAACACACAGACATACGATTTGAAAGCTTTACAACCACGGTAACGATGAGGAATCACAAAGAAAGGTCCACAAAAGTCGATAGCTACACTCGAAAAAGGTTTAACTTGATTGATTCGATGAGCGGGAAGTGAACTCATTATGGGCGGTCTATAGGGTTTAGGGTTGATTCTAAAACATTGCAAACACTTGGATATGGTTCTTTGAATTGCCCGTCTGGCAGATAATATCCAAAATTGCTGTAAAAGCAGATTATGTTTTAAACCCAGGATGAAGGTATTGTCGATGAGCGGACTCGATAAGAAGAGTAGTTAAACGATGGTTACTCGAAAGTAAGACGAGGTGTTTTGCAGAATAAGACAAAAGGTCAGATTTTTGTAATCTGCCACCGACTCTAATGATATTATTTTCATCAAGAAAAGGTGAAAGTTTTCGGAAAGGTTTCGGTATTGGTTTATCCTTAGATAACGCGGAAAAAAGCTCAGAAAAACAAGAACCTTGAACGCGTTTGATAAGAAGGTATAACGCACTTTGCATCTCACCGGTGGTAGGAAAAACAATATTCTCAAAAATAACTTTTTGGTCCGGCGGCTTAGTGGGTTTTTGATAGGAATGGTTTTGAAAAAAGTTAACTATTCGAAGGACATAACAAATGATACGTTGAATTTTTGATATAGATGAATATTTGATAAGAAGCTGATCTAAGAAGTTGACATCAATTATCGCATTGCAACAGACCTTTGGCTTTTCCTCCAGATTAGTATCTCCGAAATCAATCGGCATTTTTGATTTATGAAAATCGGGCCATTCGTTTTCGGGAGACCACAAAAACGACGGTGCGTTCCACCACATGTCATGTGACATGAGCTGTGAAGGGGTGGCCCCTCGTGACGCAATATCGGCTGCATTTAAAGCAGAAGGAATGTAGCGCCATGAGTTTGAGGGAATGATTTCTTGGATTCTACTGACTCGATTTTTAACAAAGGTTTGCCAGCGATTAGGAGGGGATGAAAGCCAGTGCAATACGACTTGCGAATCGCAGAAAGTAACGATATTTGTAAAAGTTATTTTTCCTTCATAGCTAGATAAAACGAAGTCAATTAATTCGCTTAAAAGAAATGCGCCTAGGAGTTCTAGCCTAGCCAAAGTTTGTGACTTTATAGGCGCGACCCTAGATTTTGCAGATATGAGAGAAACAGATATATTATTTTCCTCTTCTACACGAAAATATACGACGCCTGCGTAGCCTCGAATTGAAGCGTCACAGAAGCCGATGATTTGACAGGTATTGGTTTTTGACAGTTTGATTTGTCGGGGTAATTGAAAATTGGAAAGAAGCGAGAATTCAGAACGAACTTTGTTCCAAGAGTCGATGATAGAAGAATCTGGTTCTTCGTCCCAGCCTATTTTTGATATCCACAACTGTTGCACAATAAATTTTGCTTGTAGCAACAAGGGACAAAGAAAACCTAAGGGATCGATCCCTGATTGTTCCGATGATAGATAAAATAGAACGTTTGGTTGGGGATTTGTCCTTCATTCGGCATTGATAAGAAAAAATGTCGTTTTTTGGATGCCATTGAAGTCCTAAAACTTTGATAAAGTGGGGTGTCGAAAGAGAGAGGCATTTGACGATCGGATTCTGGCAATGTTACCAATAACTCGGGACAATTGCTTGCCCATTTTTTAAGTTCGAATCCTCCCGACTTCAACAAATCATTGAGTTCTGTTTGAAGGGGGAGAGCTTCAGAAAGCGAAGGGCTAGTTCCCAAGATATCGTCGATATAGATTGACGTTTTTAGAACAGTACTAGCCATAGGAAAACGTTCCTTTTCTCTCTCTGCCAGCTCATTTAAGGTACGCATGGCTAGAAAAGGTGAGCATGTCATGCCAAAAGTGACAGTAGAAAGTTCCAACACTGAAAGTGGGTCATGTGGAGGAAACCTCCACAATATCCTTTGATAAGGACGGTGATAAGGATTGATAAGGACTTGACGGAACATCTGTTTGATATCAGCAATGTAGGCAATAGGATTAAGACGAAACGTAAGGAGTAAAGAAGCAATATCCTTTTGAAGTTTCGGTCCAGATAACAACGTCTCATTGAGACTAATATTTTTTGGGATGACTGCCGAACAATCCCAGACTACCCTTAATTTTGTACTTAAGCTTTCCGGCTTTAGTACGCAATGATGTGCTAAAAAACACGATACGTCGACCTTTGGTTGACTAGATAAAACTAAACTCATATGATTAGAATCGATATAGTCTTGCATGAAACTTGAATAGGCAGTGTACAGATCAGGATTTTTGATTAATCTATTTTCTAGAAGTAAAAATCTACGATAAGCTTGCGGATAAGTATTTCCTAGGTCAGGGTTTATTTTATCTTTAAACGGAAGATCTACCATGAATCTACCGCTCGGTTGCCGTACTACACTAGCAGTAAAAATTGGTTCTGCTTGTTTTTCTTCCTTTGATAAGATTTGTTTTTTAGGCAAATGTTCGATTTCCCAAAACCTAGGGAGAATGACCTCTAAAGGAGGTGAATGACTCGTTAAAAAACAAATGGTTCGTTCCGTAAGACTACCTACTTCGTCAACCTTTCCCATGACGACCCAGCCAAAGATAGTTTCAAGGGCTGAAGGTTGCCCTATTTGTCCAAGAACCCTGCCCTCCTTGAATATCTGTGCGAATAGCTCGCAACCAATAACTAGGTCCACAGGTCTAGATTTGAAATAAGATGGGTCGGCAAGTTTAAGGTTTTCCAAGTGTTTCCACTGATTATCGTTCAAAGTGAATGTAGGCATATTGGAACATAGTTGTGGAACAACAATTGCTTCGAAATTAAGTAAAGGAGTGACTTGTCCTTGTGGCTTAATGTGACATTGAACGAGCCCTTTGGAGGTAAAAGAAGACATCTGATTTAATCAGAATATTTCAGTGGTGTAACTTCGCCTAGGAAGATTAAGACGCTGAATACACTTTTCACTGATGAATCCTGTCTGTGATCCAGAATCAAGCAGTGCCCTTACAGGTTGAAAATTTCCGCAACCGTCCATAACATCTATTATGGCGGTGCATAAAAGAAAGGTACCTGAAGGTCCTGAGGTATGTAATGACACATGAAGATTATTGACAGGTGGTGTGTGAATGACAGGACTAGTATCTTGGCTTCCAGACTCTTGATTAGTTTCTAAGATATGAGTTAAAGTGTGGTGCCTTTTACTATTGCAAGTCCTGCATGAATATTTTGATTTGCACGTATCTACCCCATGCAAGGGATGAAAACACGCTAGACATAATTTTTTCTGCTTGACGAAAGATAGGCGATCGATAGGTGAGAGATCAAGAAATGTTTGACATTTCGAAAGCACGTGACCTTGATTACACCGGAAACATTTTATTCCCGTACTTGAATTAGTTGAGGTGCCAGCCAGTCCTATAAAAGGCGAATTGGATGATTTATAGGTAGGCTTTTGCCCAAACTGATTTCGCATTAAATTTGAATTTTGATAGGTAGGCTTTTGCCCAGACTGATTTTGCATAGAATTTGATTTTTGATAGATAGGCACCTTTTTGGGTGCTGTTGATTGAGGAAGTGATTCCAAAACTTTACATCTTTTTTCTAGAAATTGAAAAAGTGACTGAAAAGTGGGAATTTCGGTATTAGTATTGGCGTGACTCATTTCGAAATTTGAACGCGTCGGAATATCCAATTTTTCTAATAAAATGAAAAAAATAATAAAGTCCCAACTGTCAACGTCAAAGCTAAGTGATTTTAAAATTTCTAGGGATTCAGAAAAGGTGTCAATTAAATTACGCAATTCTTTAGCTGACTCGTTTTTTAAGGTGGAGTTCATAATTGTGCTTAAAGCATCATTTGCGAGGTCTCGCTTGTTTTGATATCTATTGACTAATTTGTCGTAAGCAATTTTATAATTTTGATCCGATAAGCTAATCCCTGATATCAATTTTAAAGGCTCATCCTCGAGATATGAAAATAAATATTGAAGTTTTCGAACGTTACTTAGACTTTGATTTTGATCTATAATGTTATTAAAAAGATCGAAAAAGCTTGGCCATAATTTTTTATCACCTCGAAATATGGGGATACCTAACTCTTTGAGTTTTGGAGTTTCGTTTTGTCGAACATATGATCCCGAAAAGGATGGGGCCTCAACCGGAAATATTTTAGAGTAAACCCCCTTACACGCATAAAAATATTTACGAGCTTCTGAAAGGATCGCATCCTGCGTTTTAAACTCCTCGTCGTCCGCGTCGTCTATCAACATAATGACGTCATTATGTGCCAGCATGCATTTATCGAAGGTTTCATCCAAATCGGAATACCTCACTTGAAACTCGTTTCTCGCTCTTTCATCCGATGCCGCGGTTTGTGAAAACACATAACACTCGGTTATCGCAGATAAAAAACCCTTGCGTTTTTGCACGGCTTTTTTGACAGACATGATTTTACCTTTGAAATGACGAAATTGTCGGTAAATATACAATTAACGCTAAATTAATGCTTCTGAAATAGAAAAATGACGAATTGTCGAAAATATGCACTAATTTATCGCAATTGATAAAAATTGTTTTACATATCGAAATGATATGGAACACACCTAACACACTGAACGTTTGTTTCGTTTGTTTTGATTCCTTCTCGATTTTGTTTACTGAATGACCACGCGATACACACGTGCACTGCGCCGCTACCGTTGATCGAACGACTTTCTCTCGTTTCAATACGATTAGCAAAATTCAAGGCCGCCTTGTTTTCGGCGTGAAAATAATGGCCGATCTATCAATACCGTGGTATGGAGTAAATTTAAAATAATTCGGCTCGAAAGGAACACTTATGTTAGCTCGCGGTTAGAAAAACGCAAATGCACTGTAAATATTTTAATTAAATGAAGCGCGAACAAACATAAATATATTGATATGAAATTACGAAATAGTCAAACGTCCATAGGTTAATTGTTGTGCCACACAACGGCAATCAGAAACAAAGGCACTCACCAGTTTGCAGCCAATTTCTCCACGTTCCAAGGGGCCCCTGATTGGATCTAATGATGTCACCACGTAGCTGAAGGGCTGAAGTTTCTAGTTCTATGCTTCAGTACACCAAAATCGAGCACTTTCAGGTGTAGAAATTTGAAATAGTTGGAGAACGAAATTAACACGCCATTTCTCGAGGCGATTGACAAAGGATCTCTCTGGTTGTTGGTGCGCATGTCCAAATACGCGAAATGCACTCTGTCCTTCATACAATTGTGTGGTTTTAAAAATATATAAACAACCGCGAAATTTAGCGGGAGCTAACAGTTACTTCTTTTTACCCAAATAAAAATTGAGGAAGGAAGTCTTAGACTACCACAAATTGATTGGTTATGGATCACTACTCAATTTTAGGTCGCCAGGTGTTTGCCTCAAATTTGAGTAAGAGCGCCTGTGTGACGTCATAAATCCAAGATTGCGATTTTTTCCATGTCCAAACTCATACATACTCATGTCATACATACAGGGCTTAAGTTGACCGCTTGCCAAGTCACAGGGCCTTAAAATATAACTTACTTTCTAGTTTAATATCCATACACGAAAGTTGCTCATCGCTACAGTTGCACCCATGCGGACAGCTTCCTGAGGTCACCTTTAGAACAGCTACCACCAAAATCACGACTTTTAGTTTAAACATTTTTCCTAAAAAAAAAACGCAGAGACAATACTGACATACAATTAAAACGAAATATCAACTTGGAAAAGTGTAAAAATCGGTTAAAACAGTAAACACTGAGGCATCTTGTTGCACATTTTGTTTGGATTTGGGGTCTATTAAGTAAACTTAATAAATTCGATCAGAAAAACGTGTTAAAACAGCTTGTTTGTATACACAACTCGTCTGTGGGTTTTGATACAGGGTGTTATTGAATAACATACTAACAGTGACAACAGTGTGTATGATATATAAATAGCTTTGATCTTTTTCCGAAAAACCAACATGGGTATGTAAAAGGGAGACCAACCACCACAGCAATATATTCATTTTATGAAAAAATTGTACAATACATGGAGGCTGGAGAGTGTCCTGCCGGAATATTTTGTGATCTAAGCAGGGCATTCGACTGTGTGTCCCATGGGGTCTTGACAAAAAAACTTGACTTATTAGGAGTTAGGAATATTTCTCTTCTTTGGGTGGAGTCATTTTTGTCCCACAGAAAGCAATATGTTACAATAACTCATTCTGATGAAAAATACAGCAAAACATATAATTCTGAGCTAACCGGTATTAATACAGGTGTTCCTCAAGGGTCAATCTTAGGACCAACATTATTTATTCTGTATATTCATGACATTGATAAAATACTGCCTGTGGACTGCAGTAGTTACTTTTATTGCGATGATGGGACATTAACGACATCTGACAGAACTGAAAATGTTCTAGAATTAAAGTGCCAAAATGTAATGAATGGTTTGAATGATTGGTTTGCTGAACATTCTTTGTACTTAAATGCGGAAAAAACGCAAATAATTCGATTTCACTCTTATCAAAATAATGCAAATCAATTAGGTATTAAACATAATGGTGTGGATGTTCCTAAAGGAGGAAATGTAAAAATTTTGGGGGTAACCTTTGATGAGACTTTGAATTGGAGGGATCACTGTCAGAGTCTCATATCTAAATTAAACTCTGTTGCATATCAGTTTATAAACTTGAGGCAAGTTCTAAATGAAAAAGAATTGCTTTCAGTGTATTATGCAAACTGTGAATCTTGTCTGAGGTATGGTGTGGGAGTTTGGGGGTGGTCTACCAAGTCACAGGATGTCTTTATCTCACAAAAGAATGTTCTAAAAAGTATGTTAGGATTAAGTTACACCGACTCATGTAGAGCAAATTTTCAAAGATTAGGCATTTTAACCATGCCTGGCCTCTTTGTATTTGAACTATGTGTGTACGTTTTTAGTAGTAAGAATAAATTTATGTCTAACGAATGTGTCCATAGTGTAAATACACGTCAAAAAGGAAATCTGCGCGAGAAAACGTTTCGGCTTGAAACTTAGAGTAATAATAATATATGTTATTACTCTGAGGCTTGAAATAACTAAAAAAAGTCCAAATTATTTAAGTGTTAAAATGTACAACAGTTTACCAAAGAAAATTAAAGAATGTGATAGTATAAATAGTTTTAAAAGGGTTTTAAAGTGCTATTTGTGTGAAAAAACATTGTATGATGTTAAGGACTTTGTGCAATGGGCATCCTAATTTTTATTGTTCGTATTAATATTTTTATTATTATCTTTTTTCCGACTCTCCGAGAGTCAAACGTCTCTTCTTTAAAATACATTGTGTTTAGAAGAGATTGTAAAAATTTTGACGTGTCCTATACAATTTGTAAATTGTCTTAAAGGAAATAAATGTATCTTATCTTATCTTATCTTATCTTATGTAACAATGAACTTTCGTTACATTGCTACGTTTGTTATGTTAATCACTCATGTGGTTTGAGTGTAACATGTAACAAGTGGTGCACGATATAATATTGTAACATTCAACATCCGTTAAATTGCCTCGTTGTAAATTTCATTTAAATTCAATGTTGTGTGAGAGTAACCAGTGGCGTCTTCTACAGGGAGGGCAACGGGGCAGTGCTCTCCCAAAACTAGACAACAAACAGTATTTTTAATTGATTTATTTAAAAAAAGTTAAATCTTTCCTTACGACATGTCTAGTTCTTTTCTTTAGTCTGTGGTTAATAAAAAGCGATTAATTGGGTAAACCTTTTTAGCGTAAATAATTACAAGCCGGCAGCACCGCGCGAGACAAAATTTCAATTTTGCGCGGGGGCGGGAGGAATGTTTGTTTTAGGTGACGTCGGCCAGGTTCATCGTGCGAAAACGTTCGTTGCCCTTCCGAAGCGTTGCCAGTTCTATCCTTAGTGGAGACGTATGAGTTTGTTTTGATTTGGGGTAGGTCAGTAGTTAAAAGCCTTGCCGGTCGCCTGTTCATTGTTTGTTTTTGCTTGTTTTCAAACTGTGCAAATTTAAATTCGTTGACATATTAACTTCGTTTACAAATAAAATCTTTAGGGCCACATAGACTGGACCTAAACATTAACCAAAATTTTAGTGCAAGTAATGCAGAGGGGTGTTCCAAAAAAACTTATAATAGAAAATTTCACAAAAAATAATATGATGCTGAAAACTGGTTGTGCGGTTGTAAAAAAATTAATGCTTTTTTTGCTTTGTTTGTCTTATTATGAACAATCCACGAAGTTATCCTGCGTGGGTAGCAAAGGAAATGTGTGATATCAAGCACTTTAGTGAAAAGTTAAAAAGACACAAAGTAAGTGCTACTCATTTAAATAACCACATAGTATTTTCTATGCTAGGCCATTTTTAGCCAGATTAGGTGCCAATTGAATAGTGCCTATAAGCAGAGAACATATTATGTTCTCTGAAAATGCCTATGACCACTCCTTTTCAACATTAAAGCGTAAGAAAACATTTACAATGTGTGAAAGTATATTGAACGCTTTAGCTATTATATGTGTTCAATTAAAAGAAAATTGTTGACTACGGTCAATTTTAATGAACTTGTCGTTGAGCACTTTGCGCATGTAAAAGAAAGGTGAATGGACTTTATCTATAAATAAACAAACTACACCAAGTAGCTGCTTGTTTGTAAAATGCTAAAATAAAATTGTTTAGGTAAGTTTTTTTATCTTCTTTTTCATGCAATATAAATTTCTACCCCCCCCCCCCAATTTATAACGTCACCAGCCGCCACTGAGAGTAACATGTAACAAATTGTATAAGCTGTTACGTTGCCTCGTTGTAATTTGTGTTACGTTATTCAAACATGTTGTTGGGAGCAACATGTAACACACAATGTGATACTTCTGTGTAAGATACGTAAATTAAAACAAGCTTTCTGTTCTTGGCATTAGATGGCACAGTCTAGTCAACATCTTTTTGGTACTTAGGTAATGTCAGGCTTAAGAAGTAATTGATTTCATTTCTTTTTAAATTTCGCTGGACGTGGAATATTTTATGCTCAATAAACTTTGGAAATAGATATGGAAAGAATTCCTTTAATATTTACTACCCCAAATATGATTATGAGACAACTTTAAGATGTGCTTGTGTTATGTGGGTAGTTAATACCAGATTTAAAAAAAAATGAACTCATCCTCAAAATGACATAAAAACATGGTGCAGTATAGTTATTAAATATAGGTAGTCATATCGTAGCAAAGTTATAAAAAATAATGTCACTTGATTGTTAAAACAAGGTATCTATGTAACAAAGACATTTCTATGTAACAAAAAGAAGTTAAATGGTGGTTGCATATATCATTGCAAAGCTAGATTGTCACAATGTTACGTAAGACAGGGGGACATTTAACGTGGCGGTGATGTAACATTGCTGTATATTTTACTAAGATGGTTACGTAACAAAGTAATAAAAATCAATGCAATGTTAATGTTACAAAGTTTTGCACATATTTAGGAAGGTAATTCTTGGGTCCATTTTGAGAATACACTTTTAAGATAGAGATAGGGTGTTAAAGATTTTTTAAAAAACTGCTTTTTGTTAATATCTGTGATACAGTTTTAGATATTTTTTAAAAATTTTCTACATACTTTATCTTCATCATCGTTTTTTGATATCTAAATTGTTTTTTTTTTTAATTTCGACCAGTGGCAAACGTACCGTTATTGTGCTCGGTATATTTAAAGAAAAAAATAATGGTACGCCGTTTTTTTTTAATAAAAATTATTTTTGAAATTCTCCTTTTTTGCTGAGTAAATCTTTTTTCTTAATTTATTTTCGTTTAACGTACAGTTTTCGTATAAAAAAATAAATTCATTTATTTGCTTCCCGCTAGACCCCTTACGAGAAAAAGCAATTTATACTTTCAACAATAAATTAATTTAGGCGAATATTTTCCCGCTCGAACGCCACTGGTCGAAATAAAAAGTGTGTAACAAACTGAACAAAAATATTTAAGCAGTATCACATTATATTAATAAAAAAGGTGATTTTTAATATGTTAAAAGTAGGACATATGTTCATATGAAGGTTTTTTCCTCAAAATAGACTCAATAATTACCTGCTTAAATATTAATATATGATTCAATAACACCCTGTAGTTGAGTCCCAATAAAAGTATCAGCAAATATACAAGGTGATCCAATATTGGCACTTTTGGTGGGTTGAAGGGCACATACCGGGTTTTCTAAAGTGATTCTTAAAAGCCCCGCCCCGGTCCGCCCCCTAACAGTAAAGCAACCAAATGGAACTTTCTGTAAGTCACGCAGCTGCAAGAGCACTCGTTTTAGTTCGACCGTTGATTCTTTAGGGAGAAATTGGTATTGATTTTTGCACGAGGTCCGCCCCCTAACAGTAAAGCAACCAAATGGAACTTTCTGTAAGTCACGCAGCTGCAAGAGCACTCGTTTTAGTTCGACCGTTGATTCTTTAGGGAGAAATTGGTATCGATTTTTGCACGAGGTCCGGCCCGGAGCCTTGTTAAGGTGACGATGCAAGCAGGGTCGGACTAGGTACGTAGAAGCCCCGGCGGGAGAGCAGAGCCAAGGGCCTCATCACCAGTAATGGGCGGATGGGGGGGGGGGTGCAATGAGGCAAAACACAAAAAAAAATCGGGTTTCAGTAAATTTGAGCTCAGAAGTTTGGCATTACATAAAACTTAAATGCGCCGCAGGCGAAATTTTTTGAAGAATAGTTATTGTTATGTAAAAATTTTGGAATAACGCCGAAAATGTGTTATTTAGGTGTAGTTTGACCTATCTTAGCAATATCGTTGTGACGTCTGTCCGGACCACAATAGATCCTAAACCGCTTAACCGATTTTCATGAAATTTTCTGGTAAAATAGTGTAGAATACTGTAAAGCGCTGGTTAAATTTTTGTCAAAATCCGTTAATGCTAACAACAGTGTTTTAACAGTATAAAAATTTAAAAAATGCTAACTAGGCAGTTTTCTTAAGGCTACTTACTAGATTAATCAACAACCAATCATTAATATAAATTAAAGGAATCATCTTACTAATGTATTCAGTAATATTATTTTCCTAATTTTGATTAAAGAAGAGGCCCCACTTACCAAATAATGATATTCTCTGACAAGAACAGGGAAAGACTTAACAAATACTAACAATTACTTTTACATCCGTTTATCCAGGCCCAAAGTTGCCCCGGGCTCGCAAACACCTGGCGACCTAAACACAGAAAACTCTTATTACAGAGGAAATAAACCAGAGAATAACAATGAAAACAAACTCTTTTACGGTCATTAAAAACTACTCAAGGCAAAGATTTTAACGAGATCCCTTTGTAAGATATTTGGACCAATACAAAGAAAGAAGAATATGGGTATTGGCGGATACGGTTAAATTATGAATTAGAACAGCTAATAGATCGCAGAAACATCGTGAAATTCATCAAAACTGGACAATTAGCTTGGTTGGATAATGATATTCTCTGACAAGAACAGGGAAAGACTTAAGAAATACTAACAATTACTTTTACACCCGTATATCCAAGCCCAAAGTTGCCCCGGGCTCTAAATGGCCCATGGTCAGCAACCCCATACTTGGGAGCAAACATAAACACAGAAAACTCTTATTACAGAGGAAATAAACCAGATAATAATCAATGGAAACAAACTCTTTTACGGTCACTAAAAACCGCTCAAGTCAAAGATTTTTACGAGATCCCTTTGTAAGATATTTGGACCAATACAAAGAAGGAAGAATATGGATATTGGCGGATACGGTTAAATTATGAATTAGAACAGCTAATAGATCGCAGAAACATCGTGAAATTCATCAAAAGTGGACAATTAGCTTGGTTGGTACATGTAAAGAGAAGAGATGAGATCAGAACGCCAAGAAATATAATTAACTAGAGACCTGCAGCCTAATTTTTTTTACTGATTCCTACTATCAGTGAAAAAAATTCGGGTTGTTGCACCCAAGATGTTTACCCACAAGTCATTAAAAAACATACCTACTACTACTTTGTTTGGGGTTTCTAATTCTATTTTTTTTAAAGAAACTTACCCATGCCCACCCGAATTCCGCCATGTAATGACTCAAAATTTTTAAACAAATTCTGCTAAAATAATTGAAATGTATTGTAAAGGGCTTACATTAAAACATCCATGCTCCACGCACAAAAACAATGCGAGTAATACGACTAGCTGATGGCTTGTGCCAGGCACAAAATTTCTTTGATTTTTCCTATTTAAACAACGCTAAAATGCCCAACATTGGCCCTATCACTGTCACAGCCAAGCCAAGAGAAAAGTGGCAGCGTGTACTACACTGCTTTGGGTTTCAGTGGCCCGCGTCGCCGTCGCCTCGAGGCAGAGTGTGATCCACTGCATTGCTCAGGGCTAGCGAATTTCATATAATATATAAATTAACAAGAAATGCATAAAATAAAATAAAAACCAATGTTTTAAAAATAAAAAAAAACGTGTTTCTGCAGAAAAATACGGTAGTGCCATGACTCGGTGGCACTACCTCACGAGCCGCCACTGGCAGGAAGGAGAGGGGAGCCCACGAAAAAGAAGAAGAGAAAAACTGAACTGACTTTGCGCCGCTCAAATTTAAAGATAAATTAAAGGGTGAAAACCGTATCTTGGTAGCAAATCGTTTTTGCGCTACGGAGATTTTTTCAAACATTTCGATTTTGAGAGGGTTTATAATAAGTTTTTTGATTTATACAAATTTTATTTTAATAGGATTTTTTTTAACAAAAAATGCAACTGTCAAATTAAATTTTATCTGCCTCTTTTAGTATATTAGTAGTTTTAGATCTTTAATTATTTTTTTATTAAAAAACAGCAAATACAACAAAAAATATGAAGAATATAAAGAAATAAGAAAAATATTAAAAAACAAACCACTCCATAAAAACATATAAACTTTATGTAATACCTTAAAAACCAAAAGTGACAGATGAAATTCAGCTTAAAAATTGGATGATTTACAAAAAAAATCTATTAAAAACAAACAATTTACACCCTCCCAAAATGCGAAGTTTTGAAATACTTCAAGGGTCAGTTTTTCTCTTTTAAGTACCTGAAACCCCCCAAAAGTGCCCAATTTGAACCACCCTGTACTTATCTCACTTTTACATATAAATGCGAGATATTTGTTGTCGCTTTTACCCACAGTTTTTACCATACCTTTTTCATATACAGTGTCTACGTTTATTATTGTTTAAGTTCTGATCTGTAAGTCTCATGAATTTCGGAATTTTGGTAAAAATCTTCAAAGTTACAGGGAGCATTTTCAGTAATATATTGATAGATATTGCACAGAAAAAAACATGTCTTCAGTCAATGCAAATTGCTTTGATCCAAGAAAAAATCTGCTTTCCTATGCACGAAGACGATATTTTCTTAACAAAAAAAACTATTCTCTTGAACTGCTGGTTTCCGTTCAAAATAAAAGTTGCCTTTATCCAAGAAAATTGATTTGTATTGAACGGAAGCGGCAACCTTCTTGTTTTGTGTTTTCTAGTATGGAATAAATCGCCATTTTCGTTTTGAGATATTTTGAGTTAAAAAATTAAAAGTCTTTAGGCAAAGTAAAGCTTTATTTGTGTTAAAAAGATATTTTATATCTTGCCTCAAAACCACTTTTTCTTCGCTAAAGGCAGTTTGTTTTAAACCAAAACAATTTACCTAGACAATTATTTTTTTCCCAAAACAAGCGGTTTGCTTAGATGAAAAGAAAACATTTTGTTCTGAGACTTTTGCTTTTGGGTCAAGATAATTTTTTCAAGAAAACTACTTTTCTTAACTGAAGAACTTCTTTTTTTCTGTGTGACTAAGAAATCTCTAATAAGCTTCAGCTATCAAAAATGCTTTCCGATACTGTACACCTGTGTATTTATTTTTAACAAGGATTCAATAATGTTTTGACAAATATTTACTTTTGCGTTTAACACTTTTGTTGTTTATTGAAAAAAAAATTGTTATAGTAGACTCATTGTATTCATCCATCTACATGTTAGTCCAGGTGCTGGGGACTTAAAGTATTTTGTCTCTCTTTCTGATTTCCCAAATTTATATACAGAGCGTCCCAGATAAAAGTAACTACCTACATGGGGATTTCGGAAGCGGTAGGAGATCTGAGGGCACGGCAGTGCCTCGCCAAGTTCGCGCGCCGTAACCATTAAAACAACATTTCCAAACTAGTAAGAACCTTTCATTTTGAAATTTGTATTGGAGAACTTGGCTTTACTTTTATCTCAATTCTTTTTTCGGAATGCCATTTTCGCGTACTTGGCTTTTTTTTACATGAAATGTTTTTGTTATGATATAATTTTTATCTTACAAACACAATTACGGCATTTTATTAGGTTTTTTTTATAAAGATCACAATTGTCTAATTAAATTGAATCTATAACATTTAGTTTTTGAGATATTACATAAAGTTGGTATTTTTCTTATGGAACCTTTCTTTTATTCGATTTTTCGAATCAGCATAAAATTTTCTTTAAAATGACATCATCACTCAATTTATTTTTATTTATTGTGTTTTAGATATTTATTACCCATTTATTTTTTATTAATTTCTTAATTTGATCATTTTGAAATATTTTAAACCGAGTATACAAATTAAAATATAAAATAAAAACAAACAAATACAAAGAATATAAAGAAATAAATAGGGGGATTCCATAAAGAAATATTAATTTTATGTAGTTCTCAAAAATTAAAAGTGACAGATATAATTCAGGTCACTCTGTACAAGAACTTAAAGAATTCTTTGTTTAAAAAATGTTAACTAACGTAACTTGCACCATAAAAATATCCTAAATATTATCTGCAATATTATTTATAACACTTACCTTAACAAAACGTAATATACCTACATAAAATTTTTCACAACGCACTATTTGAAAACAAAACTTATATATAATATTATTTTGGCGGTGAAAATTTACATTTGAATGGCGAGGACGATGTTCTTTAGAGTCTTTATTTCAATCTATATTATTGCCAAATAATACCTACTTCAATCAATGTTATCTATCCTTTATCAAACAAACATTCATATTTGTTATCAAGTGTACCTTATTCACCTTATTGTGTTTGTCTTGGCTCAGGTACACTTGATTGGTTATTGCCAGACATAACGTTTTACATATTTTTTTTTAACCGTCAAACAAAACAAAAATTAAATTGTTTACAAGTTTTTTTACACTTGGAGCAGGAACAAATAATCACACAATTTTAAGGCACTCTTATTATTTTGGCCACCACTGTATACAGGGCGTCCCAATTAAATTATTTGAAAAATCACGAGTACGTCCAACACCTGACCTTTTTTAAGGTAGGCCTTGCTTAATGAAAATGCCGTATGTGCTATAGCAATCCCTATGTAGATACGGCGTTTCCTTTAGGCATGGCAGTAAAAGAAATTCCAGTGAAGGACGCTTCAATTGCATAGCAATATTAGAACCGCTCTTCTTTAGGTGAACGTCAGAAGCTAGGCCCGACCCCTTTTTTTGATTTTGTCTTTTTTGATTTTGCCCCGTTTTGATAAAAGACGTTATGCAGAACTTCGATTTTGCTCTTGTCTTGTTTTGAAGAATGAAGTTTTTAATAATTAAATGCAATTCGTATCCCTTGGAATTATTTATGTTTTACTGGATCGTCGGTATATGGGATAAAATAAAACTGGATATTTCAAGCTAAGCCAACGTTTCGATGTTTATTAACACCTTTATCAAGGCTAACTTGATGCAATCCTAGAGTTAACTTATATTATTATACTTAACAACTCTAGGATTGCATCAAGTTAGCCTTGATAAAGGTGTTAATAAACATCGAAACGTTGGCTTAGCTTGAAATATCCGTTTTTAATAATGTCCGGTTATTAATAATTCCGTGTTTAAATTAGGACTGTTATGCCATTTTCCTTTATGATCTTAGAGTCTTTTTTATTTGTCCTTTATGATAAACTATGGGGGCCCTCAGAAAATGATTTATAGTCAGGGTTAGATGGGGTCAAACAAACCGGCCCTGGCATTTTTTTTTTATTCGGCCCTCGCTTCGGCACAAAAATTTTACGGCAAAGAAAACGAAGCCATATTGTGTTATTTTTGTTTTTGATATTATGGAGGTTTTGTTATTAAATAACATGCTAATTTTAAAGGATGTAATTTGCATTTTGAGAAAAAAAACTTCATATAAACATATGTATGCATGTCCTAAACATCCTAACTTGTGAGATACAAGGTGTTTCAAGACTTTCAGAAAATCTCCTTTTTTATTAATATCTGTGACACTGCTCTAGCTTTGTTTGTAAAGTTTTATATTCTGCACCTATTAAAATAATTAATATCAAATTTTTTCACAAAATGAAAACTTAAAAAAAAATAAAAACGTACAAAATTTCAACATACAACAGCACTGCCCCCGTTAGTTAAAAGGCCGCAAGTAATTTTTTTTCGAATTTAGGTTTTTGTTCTCGACAGATTTTCCATCATATCCCATCATGTAATAAAATTTAAAAAAACTAAAAAAAACAAATAGCAGTAACTGTAGTACTGCCTTATGAACAATTAAAACTTTGAAGTCGTTTTTTCCGAACCACACTTCCGTCACTTGCGCCCTTTTAACTACCGGGGGCAGAGCAGGTATGCTAATTTTTCATATAATGGTAACGACTTTTTTAATAATGAACTTGATGCTGCAATTTTAGCTATGATAACCTTAATTTGAATTGGCCCCAATACCGATTTTTCAATCGGTTATTCGATTTCTTAGATTTTTTATATATTTTAGCACCACAATTGATCTTTCGCAACTAAGATATGAGATATTGGCAAGGCCGTACCGAAGGGGGAGATCACGGGGATCAATCCCCACCAAAATGGTCAACAAAGTGTGTTAAAAGAGATTTCACAACAGTAACACAAATAAGAAAAAAATTGGACAATATGTTTATTAAATTTTCTTAATCTCCCGATTTTTTCTTCTGGATATTGGTATTGTAAAAAGATATTAATAAGTTAGTGCCATTATCGCATTATCTCCTTGATACATTATAGTTATTTTAATATAAAAGTAACTGTAACAAACAAACGAGTAACGCAGGCCTGGAGTTACTACATACAGATTTTTTAAATTTAAATGTTTAATGTTTTAATTAGTTCGTTTCTCAAAAATACAAAATATAATAAAAAAAATACAAAAATAAATATTAATAATTTGGAATAGGTACATCGGACCTGCGGCCCAACCGGCCCTAAATTGTACCGGCCCTCCGGGCATTTGCCCGGATGCCCGCCTGTCCCATCCAATCCTGTTTATAGTATTTTTTTAGAGCTTTCCAACGATATATCATAACATCCATTATATTTTGAAATACCAAAACGCAATAATGCCAGGTTTTACTAAAAACCATGAAAACAACAATTTCAAACCCGGTGTAAAATAAAAGAACGAAAAATTATAAAAATTTCTGTGCGTCAGCCGAGACTCGAACCCGGAGCCTCTGGCTTTGTACGCCAACGCACTACCAATTGGGCTACCGAAACGCATGATTAAAATTTTTTTAAACTTCCTATCATAGCGCTAAAGTATAGGGAGGCTAATTCAGGGTATTCACTCTACCAAGCCATTCAACCGATTTTATAATTCTGGGAACGAAGATACGATTGTTGCAAAGTGAAATATTTTTACACTAAATGAACGGACTGAAGGCGAGAACCAAAGAGACACAAACTACAGAGTGGTACGTTTTTCAATTAAAAATCGTTTTGCGATGTTTAAAATGTTTGTAAAACGCACCTCCTTCGAGTGACGCGTTTGATGAGTCTTATTTAAATAAATCTGTAATTGTTTTAAACAAACCGTCGATTCATTTTTGAAATAATTACATTTAAAGGTGCTACGTAAAAAAATATAATTGTTTAATTTTCTTTGTCAAAAATTTTGAAAAAAGCCGAGACACGTCGATTTTATTTTATTGAAACTTTTGGTTTGCTTACTGGTCTTCCCTTCTCCAGGGGTAAGTTTAACTCCCAGAACTTAAATAGATAAAACATATCAAGTGGAACCTCGTTTTGTAGGCCTTTCCAATTTCTTGACAAGTAGATAACTATTTTAAAAATCTGACAAATGGTTTTTGAGACATTTTTACTCAAAGTTGACTTGGACACAACATAGCTTAAAAATTAATTGTTAAATTTTTTGTATAATTATTTAAAATGGAAATTCCAAAGCTCCTGAAGCCCATCAGAAGATTTGTTCCACTTTAACGTTGTATGGGAGGATCTCCTCTATAACATACGTGAGTTTAAAAGCATTCCACCGAAACCCAATGCCCATGTAATTTGTGCAACATTTATATCGGTCCTCTACACTCTAGCATGGTTTAGAGAGAAACGCACCATCTGTCCTTGTTAATTCATAAGCCTTGGAAAATAAATAAACGATTTTTAACAAAACATTTACCGTGGGTGACTGATAAATCTGTTTGTTTATGTTGCATGAGGATTGATGTCACCATTGTCACTCACCATTGCCCACTGACTCACTCACCGCTGACAACTTAAATTATTTGAGTGAAACGCCAATGAACTTGAGAAGAAAATAACAGAACCAAAAAAGCGAGATTCATTGACTTTGATGAGTTTTTCGCTCGTCTTTATTTCTTTAAAATATATCATACATACAGTGTCTATAGGCACTTAATGCCCAAAGTTTTTGAGGGTCTCTAACCTATACCAATAAATACATAACGATACTTCATTTCATAATCTCTGAGATAACTTTTTGACAGTCATCAGCTGTTTACCATAACAAATAGCATTGGCCAACGAAAAAAAGTTGCAAAAAGTTGTCTCAAAAATTATGGAATGAACTGTATATGTTGCATGATGATTGATGTCACTCACTGCTGACAACATAAATTATTTTAGTAAAACGCCAATGAGCTTGGCAAGTAAATAACACAACCAAAAAATGTAAATTTGAGTTACTTTGAGAGGTTTGTCGCGTCTTTATTTCTTGAAAATATGTCCTACATACAGGGTCTCTAGCTATACCTACAATAAGTATAGAGATAAAAGCATTAACGTATTAATGGATAAAACCAACAAAAGCATATTTTTTCTCTCGCTGTTTCTTATGGAAGAAACCTTATAAAAGACAAAAATTATAAATTAATAAATAACAGCAATAAAATTTTTTTATTAAAAATGGAGGCCATGTAAAAAATTTTAATATATTTTATTTATAAATAAATTATATTTATTTTTATTCGCTAACTACATGAAACAAAATTTTTCGAGATAACAGATCAAATTATAACAAAATACACACATTTTTTTTAAATAAAATTATCCTTTTTCAGATCAGATAAGAGATTCTTCAAGTATTATTCTAATAGAATTTTACAAATTAGTTTCTACAACGTTCTAAATAAATAAATAATTTTTATATTTTTTGATACCACAAGTTGCCTCATGATATTTTTGAATATCTCCTCTTTTCTTCCTATTTCAGAATTCTCAAAACAAACAGACATAGAGATTCAACAGTATATAGTCTCCCTTATTTGTTAATTACAAAATAATAGTAATACGTAGGGGGGAGATTCCCAAAATATAACGACAACATTCTTTGCACAGAAAGGAATTTAAGGAATCCCACAGAATGATCTCACTTCACTGTCGTATTTACACGAACCTGCAGTGTTGCATAATTTACAGGGTGAAGTCTACCTTCAGCACGAGATTACTAGGCTGGCGACAGAAAACTTATCGCTTCTAGATAAAATAGACACCCTAAACGAAAATATTAAAAAGTTAAAAAGACATGAAACTTTTAACCAAGAAACTCAAAGAAGTCGATGAGACTAAAAAGGCCCCAGTTCCTCACTTAAGAACGGGACCAACCATTAGAAAAAAAGATCGACAATATTTGGGAATGTTTTCTTACAAAAGTGGTAACGAGAATGTTATTATGAAACATTTAGTTTTGAAATTAAAGCCAAGAACAGCTGTCACCCTTCTACCAGGATTACCAGCCTACATAATCTTTATGTGCATTAGACACACGGATTACATCAACGACGAGGAAAAGGTCCAAAGCTTATTCCCTGCTTACACCAAATTTGTCAAGAAAGTCATCAGGGACAAATTCGAAGATTTTGAAACCACTTCCTTGTAGGGTCACTGCATCCTGGAACCCTAGCGTCTCCAGGGGTAGCGACACCAAACATAACCTCATTTACGAAAAACGCAAATCTGACACTGTCAGGAGCGTAGCTTTTTTTATGTTAAAAAAAAATTAAATGGTTTAGAAATGTTACGTAAAGAACTGTCCGTCACACCCGGTATATAAATTTGACTGTCCAAATAAACAAAGCTAAAAAAACTAAGTTTTTTATGATTTCAATATGTATTAGGACCCTGTGTTAGGACCCACACAGCGCAAGAAACCAAAAATATAGTTTGCATGTTTTATTTATATTCTAAATAAATTTTTTATGCTTTCTAGGGAATAAAAGTGTACGTTTAATCCATTTTTTCATGGGCTAAGGTAGTATTTCTTGTCCCCAGTGATTAAAAATAATTTCTTTGAAACCATAAAGGCAAAATATAGGTTTTTGGATTATTTTATTTTATCATAATACAAAAAACAAAAAGGAATCAAGATATATACACGATAACGATTATTTTGTTGCTTCCAGCTTGCTGTAAGCTTACTGTACTTTGCTGATGGCTTGGTTCGTTTCGATTGTTATTGTGTCCGGCATAAAATATTGCTTCCATATAAACGAAGCATTTAACTTTCTAGACTTCTCCAGAATGTAAACCAGGAAACGGTGAAATTTTCGAAATTCTGTTTATTGCATCATTTTCGGTACTGAAAGCTGCTTTCTTCGGTGGCCTTTTCCATGCCAATCTCAAAGTAAGAATATGCTTTATTCTTTGGTCCCTTGTTTGTTCCATCTTGGAGAAATGTAATTGGAACTTTTTCTCGACTAAACTTATTTAGTTTGTTATGAAATAAATATCACAGATTACTAATTTAATTGATGTACTGTGAATAAATATTTTTTCCACATTGTTTGTTAGTATCTGACTGACTTTTGTTTAATGTAATGTCATGACAACTATCACTGCCCACTGTTTTATTATATACGGGGGGGTTGACCTGCTAAAACTACAGTACGGTAAGTGGTTTAATACCTATTTATTTAGTTTATGATTATTATTTTTTTATAGTATATAAAAATAAACCTTGGCATTAAAGTACCTTTTAGTCACTTAGAAAATTATAGCCCTCCTTCCTGTCGGGCTGAAAATTCCCGCCGTGGGATTAAAAGTAAACAGTGTACGCCCCAAGTTTATAATATACCTACTATTATTTCTATTAGTGTTAAAAAAAAGCGGGCGGCGAAGAAAAGGTCGAAAGTACAAAAAGTCGAAAATACAAAAGTTCGAAAGTACAAAAGGTCGAAAATACAAAAGATTGAAAAACAAAAGGTCCAAACAAAGATCGAAAGTAGCTACACTGTCATGATTGCAAAACAAAGTAAAAGTAAGAGACATACAGATACACACACACACTCATAGAAAAGTTTTTAAAAAATCAACATCCAATAAAAGGATTTTTATTTACCATCTTTAGGTATTTTTTTGGGTAGCAACACGACGGGTCGCAGAACTTTGTTCGAAAACATTTTCTTTGAACGGAAATTTTTATGAAAACAATTTCTTCTGATGGAAATTTGTTCGAAAATATTTTTTTTGAACGGAAATTTTTTCGAAAACCATTTCTTTGAACGGAAAATTGTTGTCGAATGGAAATTTGTTCCTAAGCAATAGTTGTTCAAAAGCATTTTCTTCGAATAGAAAACATTTTCTTCGAAAGCAAGTTTTTCGAAAAAAGACGCTCTAGACCTGAACTTCCAAACCCAAGGAAGAAAATTTTTTGTTCTTCCTTCGGAAATTTGTTCGAAAACATTTTTTTCAAACGGAAATTTGTTCGAAAACATTTTTTTTAAACGGAAATTTGTTCGAACACCATTTCTTTGAACGGAAATTTGTTGTCGAATGGAAATTTGTTCCTAAGCAATAGTTGTTCAAAAGCATTTTCTTCGAATAGAAAACATTTTCTTCGAAAGCAAGTTTTTCGAAAAAAGACGCTCTAGACCTGGACTTCCAAACCTAACACAATTCATATAGTTTGACTAAGGCAAGGTCTTTCTAACATATTTTTTCAAAAAACCCTGACTTCTTTCCCGGGATCGTAAACTGTCTGAAAATTTGTCTACTTTCCTCCTTTTGGAAGGTCGAAATTGGTATTTTCCTAAACTTTGTCAATTGATCGCAAACGTATCCCAACCGGTCCAGATACCCCCTGATGTGCTCAATTCAGAAAGGTTAGAGTAACACCGATTTCAACCTTCCAAAATGAGGAACGGAAAGTTAATTTAGGGAAATCATTTTTCGAAAATAGGTTTCGGTTGGTTCGGTTTGGTTTCACACCCTCTAGGATCCCGGGAAAAAGTCAGGGAAGTTTTTGTTTCCAAAAATTGTTAGAAAAAGACCCCATTAGTCGAACTATATGAGTTGTGTTAAGTTTGGCAAGCCAGGTCTAAAAAATTTTTTTTTTTAGAAAAATTTGTTTTGAAAGAAATGTTTCTGAACAAATTTTCATTTTAAAATAATATTTTCAAACAAATTTTCGTTCAAAGTAAATGATTTCGAAAAATTTCTGTTTGAAGAAAACGTTTTCGAACAATTTTCCATTCGAAGAAAACGTTTTCGAATAATCTTTTGTTCGAAGAAAATGTCTTCGAACAATTTTCCTTTCGAAGAAAACGTTTTCGATGAATCTTTTGTTCGAAGAAAATGTCTTCGAACAATTTTCGGTTTGAAGAAAATGATTTTCGAAGTTTGTGCTTTCGAACAATAATATTAAGATATTTATATGAAATGTACTATAAAATTATAAGTAAAAGCCTAACGTTACTAAAACTCGAACTGTTTTTGGGCTTTTTTTTGTCTTATGTAAAAATCGGGTAAAAAAGAACCACAAAACCTGAAAACACCGAAAAAATAGAAAAAAAAACTTGAAAAATAAACTAAACAATGCAAAAAATAGTATATAAACCTTGTTATTAAAGTTTCATTTTGTCCTTTGATATATTATATAGTATTAATAAACATTTAACATACAAATGTATTTCTGTCCTGTTTGTTTATTTATTACGTATTATGTTTATACAAAAAACAAATACAAATATTTAAAAGAAAATGATTTTTAACAATAAATATACCTACAATAAATATTCATAACCCAAAAACTCAAGGAACATATTTTTTATATTTTAAACTGTATAAAAACGAGTTCTTTTTAAGTTTTATTTAAAAAAAAAATTTTTCTCAGACGTTATAAAAATGAGTATTTTTCACGAACGTCTATGGAATTTTGAGTACGGTTTTGACACTCGTGTCGCTACCCCTGGGAGACGCCAGGCTTCCAGGATGCAGGGCCCTACTTCCTTGTGGTTATCGAATACCTTAAGGCTTCTTCATTGTATGAAACAGTACAGCGGCGAAGTTCAGTTCCAAGAGAAAAATACTCCTAAACAAAATGAAGTGTCTGTAAAAATCCGATCTTTCGGATTTCCGGCAAGGTTTGTCGGATTTAGCTTTCTGGAATTATCAAGCAATGATCAAAAACTTTGAAGAAAAAATACGTTGATTGTGCCAGCGATCCCAAAACACGAGGAAGTACCTGGCATCAGTGGTAAACCCAGTGGAAGGATATCTCGAGGAAGCAGTATTTCGAGTCCAGTATCTGGTATTCCCTCTCAGAAACCTACGTCTGTGCTTACACAAGAGTTGACAAATCACCACAAGATTTTAGTCTTCTACGGCGTCGACGCTAGAGTCATCTCGCAAGTGTTCAGGCAAATTTACTACTTTATCTGCGCTACCAGCTTGAATAACTTGTTGCTGAGGAAGGAACTTTGTAATTGGTCGAAAGGCTATCAAATCAGGCACAACTTATCGCATTTCGAAATGTGGACAACGGACAAAAATTTGGACGAGGGTCCGATCCAAGCTACTTTGCAGCCAATAATTCAAGCAGCAAAACTGCTTTATACTAGAAAAACGGATGAAGACGTGGTAAAGATTTGCAAGATGTGCAACGCTCTGAGTCCCCTGCAAATTTGTAAATTACTCTTGTATACCCCCGTAGACGACTATGAGCAGAGGGTGCCGTTTATTATTATCAGTGCGGTACGAGCAAAGCTGAAAGAGAGGCAGCAAACACCCGGTGATCAACATAGCAGACTCCACTAATGGACGTCAAACGCAATATTTCAGTCATCTTCCAGCACAACCCTTCAAATATCTGCTTAAAAGACATTGAGATACCAGAATTACTTAATTTGCCCATGTTAGAGAAGATATAATTTTATTATGTATACAGACAGGCTCTTATAATTATACCATATGAAGAGCACAGGGAAAAAACGTGCAAAGTCACTCTTAGTTAGTTTGGAGATATAACATTTTAAAAGTTTAAAAGTGGCACGTTCTTTCCCTGTTGGCCAAATGAATTATTAGTAATATCTCGGGACACGGCCTGTTTTTCCCCAGTTTTAATATTCCAGATAATAATACACATCTTAAGACATCATTTGGCATATATAACCCACTTTCTTAGAAAAAATGACTTTGCACGTTTTTTTCCTGTGCTCTTCATATACTATGCCATATCGGACCACATTGCCCTACCGAGTTTTCCAAGTGTCTGAAAGAAAATATGGAAAACTCGTAAAGGTGCGTTTTCATGCGGCGAACGAAGGTGATCGGACGCTACCAAACGAATTCGTTTTGCTAATATATAGGTACACTTGCCCACTTTTTGAATGGCATCTTATATTTCACACATTTGTAAAATACCAAGAAATAGTGGGTGGTTTGGCAACATTGCATGGTTTCATATAAGTATCATGATCGTTTAAACCATTTTATTTAGTAGTTTTTAAAGTCCGCTAAAATTTCAGGCTTTCTAAACGAGTTTAAAAAAGTGGGCGACTGTCCTACTCACCCATGACCAAATTAATTAAATGAATACTTCTAGAGGATATAAAAAACAGATTTTACTTCAGGAAGCCTAAATTTCAAGAATAGAATACTGATAAAAATGTCTCGAAATTACGGGAGCTTTTAGAAAAGTCTGCATTTTGTGAAGAGGTATGTAACTTTTATTTTGTTTTAAAATAAAAGGAGAGTTCGATATTACAAAAATACCGACTTTGACAGACGAAATTATTCAGTTTGAACTGAAAGAACTACAAAAAGGCAATTTAGACCAAAATTTAATTTTCATGAATAAAAAATTTATAAACCCCTTCCAAAAATAATGACTTCAAAAAGCTCTTATAACTTGAAGATGGTTCTTGATAGCAAAATATGGCTTTAACCATTATTCTTTTCTTAAAATTTAAGTTAAATGAAGTGAAGTACGATTTTTTTTATTCAAAAGTGTTGTAAACCACCCTCTACGCTTGCAAGCAGAATTTATTTATTGGCTGTTTACTGTTATTAATTATCAAAGGCGTGCGCACAGGAACGGACCTCATATAATATACGGGGTGTCTAAAAAAAAATGGAAAAACTGTTTTTTGGTATAACTTTCGTTCTATAGCACCGATTTTATTGAAACAAACAAACTTTACAGGCTTTTAAGTAAAAAAAAAATTGAAATCCAAAATGGCGGATAGAATTAAACTTGACTCTTCAAAAAGGCTCGTTTATTCTCATGTTACAAGAATTATTTACTTTTTTTAAATAATTTACTAAGCAACCGAGGTGTGAATCGTTAAAATAAACCATTGTTTTACCGGTTATACAATTGCCTTCTCAATTCATAAACTAAATTTAGTTAAACCGATTTTAATGAAGTAAAAAGCAGCCATCTTAAAACCGAAGAATGCAGACATAATCAAACTTTTTTTTGGCCCACCCGGTATACTAACAAAAATCCGCAAGCAAACTCATTTTTGGATTTTCAAAATTTGTAATTTTGACTGTGCAATGCATCAGCTCCTTCTAATCCAAATGTTGTGAGCGCCTGTGCTAATTATAATATAAAGCCACGGATCACCATTTGTTTGTTGATCCATGATAAAGCCGTACTTAAAAAATCGTAAATTTCTCCAGCTAGGATGAAACCGCTGAATCAATGTGAAAAGAAAAAAAGAAACGTCCTGATTGCTTCAAAGATTCTTAAATTTAATTTATTTAATCGAAACGCAGTGTGGTTCAATAAATAAATCTGTGAAGCAGCCGCACTTTCAATAGCTATTAAGTCTTCCTGCGACATCATAAATCAGAAATGCAACCTTATCGATTGATTTTTAGGCAGAAAGTTTATATAATACCCACAATTGCCTGCGAAATAGTTGGTTCGAAGTTAATTAAATTGATATAATACCACGAAAGCGTTTGAACGAATCTATTCGGTTGCATTCTTTCGCCTTCGTTCGCTCTTGAATCTGTAGTGTTATTGTATTGCACAATTTACTATTTTATTATTTACATACTACTGTTTAAAGTAACTAAAGCTTAAAAAATATCATACCATACCAAAATATATCAACAGACGTTCTAGGTCAACAGTTTTTGTGCAGAAATTAAATAAGGTCATAAAAAATATGATTATCTTTTTAATTGAAAAATAAACGGATTTTCTTAAACTATTTTATTTTTTTGGCACAGTAGTAACTAATCAGGGATTATTTTTCAAAATATTTTGAGTACTTAACCACTTTATAACAAGACAAGGTGGCATCTTTTTGAATACCTAGTTTTAAGTAATATCACTGCATAAAAAGAATAAAAGAAAAGATGCTATCTTAAACAGCAAAATAAAAGAAAATAAGTAATAATTTTTTGTACAAAAATTTCTAATTTGTTACAACAAAAACCCTAACAATCTTAAATTTAATTATATTTTTTCCACGGGCGTGCGGAAAACACCTTTTCACGTACCTATTTACATGTGGAAAGTACCACTTATTTATGCTTCGCGTGCATAATTTTTTTTTACTACACTCCGTGTGCGATTTTTTTTACACACGCTGTTTTGATTTTTAGTGTACTTAAAGATCAAAAAATGACAACAATAATTTAAAGCCGTTTTTTGCGTATAGTTTTACCTAAGCTTAAGATGACCGAGAATGACCCTTCTGTATAAAAACTCACGAACCGCCACTGATATATATGATATTCAATACGCACTAAATACAGACTCAGTATATTCTATTTTTTTTTGCGATCAGCATTCAAAAAGTATTAAACAAAGTAGGAACAAATTTTTAATACTTCCGCTGTCGCGTCATTCAGGAAAACGCCAATGAGTGCGGAAAAGTATTACTTTCCGCACTTGTTACGTGAATAGCTATTTTGTATAGCTTCTTTATTTTTTCTTTTATTTCACTGGATAGATACAGCATTAAAAGCGCATAAACCTAGTTTAACGTTTTACTAAAAACAAGTTTAACGAAATTTTTATCCTAAATATTAGGACATATTATTGTCACTATACAACTAAAATCAAAATAAAATAATAAAAAAATGCTTAAAAGCATAAAAAGCTTAGTCTTATTTTAAACTTATGGTTTAAAATTTTATGTTTATGTAATAATTTTGTGGTTCATTTAAGCCACCTTTAGTCAAATTTAGAGATATTAGAGACTTAGTGGAAATTACAAAATAAGACTAGCAGTACAACAACTTTATTTAAATAGTGCTGGACCCTAACGCGTCTAGGAAAAAAGAGTTATTGGAACATGCTAATAGATTGGTTGGTATAGATGTTTTTGGTCGTGCCAAAAACGGCCGACGACTAACGCAATTCGACACTGTTGACATTTGAACGTCACATATTGTTAACGGCTTCCGTGGAACGCCGCAAACTCACGGTTCGGTTAACATAAGAATTTGGACGTATGGAGAACGTGCGCGATTCTGTTCTAGCGAGCTTCTAATAAATTTCGCACTATTTGGTGGCGCTGGCTATACAGGTCACAGCAGTGTTGAGCGAAACCAGGCACATGGAACCCATTTCTTTGACATTGGGAAAGCTGGGGTAATAGGTAATAGAATTTTTTTTGCTACTCTTGAATTTTGTCTTTTGTCATTTGATATCTAAAAAAAAACCTTTGAAATTCTTTTTTTTTTAAATATCAAATGACAAAAGACAATGTAGTAGCACTACTACACTACTAGATTTGTTAGCTCCCGCTAAATTTCGCGGTTGTTTATATATATTTTTAAAAACACACAACTGTATGAAGGACAAAGCGCATTCCCCGTAGTGAGATCATTGTCAATCGCCTAGAGAAAAAGGCGTGTTAATTTCGTTCTCCAACTATTTCAATTATCTACACCTGAAAGTGCTCGAATTTTGTGTACTGAAGCATAGAACTAGAAACTTCAACCCTTCAGCTACGTGGTGACATCATTAGATCCATTCGGGGGCCCCTTGGAAGTGGAGAATTTGGCTGCAAAAGAGGTGAGTGCATTTGTCTGATTACCGTTGTGTACCACCAATATTTTTTCCTATGGACGTTTAGGATATTTCGTAATTTCATATCAATATTTATGTTTGTTCGCGCTATCATTAATTAATATTTACAGTCCATTGCCTTTAACGTTTTTCTATCCGCGAGTTAACATAAAGTGTTCCTTCGACCGAATTATTTTAAATAATAAATCCATACGACGGTATTAATAATTATTTGCAGCCAAATAAGGCGACCTTGAATCGCAGCGTATTTGCAACCAGAGAAAGTCGTCTGCACCGACGACTGCACGTGTCTTTCGCATGCTCAGTGCATGATTCAGTAAACAAAGCGAAGGGATCAAAACAAAACAAAACAAACAAAACAAAAGTTCAGTGGTGTACCATATCATTTCGATATTTAAAACAATTTTCATCAATTGCGATAAATTAGTGCCTATTTTCGACAATTCGTCATTTTTCTATTTCAGAAGCATTAATTTAGCGTTAATTGTATATTTACCGACATTTCTGTGATTAGATGTGTTCCATATCATTTCGATATTTAAAATAATTTTCATCAATTACGATAAATTAGTGCATATTTTCGACAATTCGTCATTTTTCTATTTCAGAAGCATTAATTTAGCGTTAATTGTATATTTACCGACAATTTCGTCATTTCAAAGGTAAAATCATGTCTGTCAAAAAAGCCGCGCAAAAACGCAAGGGTTTTTTATCTGCGATCACCGAGTGTTATGTGTTGTCACAGAACGCGGAAAAGGATGAAAGAGCGAGAAACGAGTTTCAAGTGAGGTATGCCGATTTGGATGAAACCTTCGATAAATGCATGCTGGCACATAATGACGTCATTATGTTGCTAGACGACTCGGACGATGAGGAATTTAAAACGCAGGATGCGATCCTTTCAGAAGCTCGTAAATATTTTTATGCGTGTAAGGGGGTTTACTCTAAAATATTTCCGGTTGAGGCCCCATCCTTTTCGGGATCATATGTTCGACAAAACGAAACTCCAAAACTCAAAGAGTTAGGTATTCCCATATTCCGAGGTGATAAAAAATTATGGCCAAGCTTTTTCGATCTTTTTAATAACATTATAGATCAAAATCAAAGTCTAAGTAACGTCCGAAAACTTCAATATTTATTTTCATATCTCGAGGATGAGCCTTTAAAATTGATATCAGGGATTAGCTTATCTGATCAAAATTATAAAATTGCTTATGACAAATTAGTCAATAGATATCAAAACAAGCGAGATCTCGCAAATGATGCTTTAAGCTCAATTATGAACTCCACCTTAAAAAACGAGTCAGCTAAAGAATTACGTAATTTAATTGACACCTTTTCTGAATCCCTAGAAATTTTAAAATCACTTAGCTTTGACGTTGACAGTTGGGACTTTATTATTTTTTTCATTTTATTAGAAAAATTAGATATTCCAACGCGTTCAAATTTCGAAATGAGTCACGCCAATACTAATACCGAAATTCCCACTTTTCAGTCACTTTTTCAATTTCTAGAAAAAAGTTGTAAAGTTTTGGAATCACTTCCTCAATCAACAGCACCCAAAAAGGTGCCTATATATCAAAAATCAAATTCTATGCAAAGTCAGTCTGGGCAAAAGCCTACCTATCAAAATTCAAATTCTATGCGAAATCAGTTTGGGCAAAAGCCTACCTATAAATCATCCAATTCGCCTTTTATAGGACTGGCTGGCACCTCAACTAATTCGAGTACGGGAATAAAATGTTTCCGGTGTAATCAAGGTCACGTGCTTTCGAAATGTCAAACATTTCTTGATCTCTCACCTATCGATCGCCTATCTTTCGTCAAACAGAAAAAATTATGTCTAGCGTGTTTTCATCCCTTGCATAATGTAGATACGTGTAAATCAAAATATTCATGCAGGACTTGCAATAGTAAAAGGCACCACACTTTAACTCATATCTTAAAAACTAATCAAGAGTCTGGAAGCCAAGATACTAGTCCTGTCATTCACACACCACCTGTCAATAATCTTCATGTGTCATTAAATGCCTCAGGACCTTCAGGTACCTTTCTTTTATGCACCGCCATAATAGATGTTATGGACGGTTGCGGAAATTTTCAACCTGTAAGGGCACTGCTTGATTCTGGATCACAGACAGGATTCATCAGTGAAAAGTGTATTCAGCGTCTTAATCTTCCTAGGCGAAGTTACACCACTGAAATATTCGGATTAAATCAGATGTCTTCTTTTACTTCCAAAGGGCTCGTTCAATGTCACCTTAAGCCACAAGGACAAGTCACTCCTTTACTTAATTTCGAAGCAATTGTTGTTCCACAACTATGTTCCAATATGCCTACATTCTCTTTGAACGATAATCAGTGGAAACACTTGCAAAACCTTAAACTTGCCGACCCATCTTATTTCAAATCTAGACCTGTGGACCTGGTTATTGGTTGCGAGCTATTCGCACAGATATTCAAGGAGGGCAGGGTTCTTGGACAGGTAGGGCAGCCTTCAGCCCTTGAAACTATCTTTGGCTGGGTCGTCATGGGAAAGGTTGACGAAGTAGGTAGTCTTACGGAACGAACCCGTTGTTTTTTAACGAGTCATTCACCTCCTTTAGAGGTCATTCTCCCTAGGTTTTGGGAAATCGAACATTTGCCTAAAAAACAAATCTTATCAAAGGAAGAAAAACAGGCAGAATCAATTTTTACTGCTAGTGTAGTACGGCAACCGAGCGGTAGATTAATGGTAGATCTTCCGTTTAAAGACAAAATAAACCCTGACCTAGGAAATACTTATCCGCAAGCTTATCGTAGATTTTTACTTCTAGAAAATAGATTAATCAAAAATCCTGATCTGTACACTGCCTATTCAAGTTTCATGCAAGACTATATCGATTCTAATCATATGAGTTTAGTTTTATCTAGTCAACCAAAGGTCGACGTGTCGTGTTTTTTAGCACATCATTGCGTACTAAAGCCGGAAAGCTTAAGTACAAAATTAAGGGTAGTCTGGGATTGTTCGGCAGTCACCCCAAAAAATATTAGTCTCAATGACACATTGTTATCTGGACCGAAACTTCAAAAGGATATTGCTTCTTTACTCCTTACGTTTCGTCTTAATCCTATTGCCTACATTGCTGACATCAAACAGATGTTCCGTCAAGTCCTTATCAATCCTTATCACCATCCTTATCAAAGGATATTGTGGAGGTTTTCTCCACAGGACCCACTTTCAGTGTGGGAACTTTCTACTGTCACTTTTGGCATGACATGCTCACCTTTTCTAGCCATGCGTACCTTAAATGAGCTGGCAGAGAGAGAAAAGGAACGTTTTCCTATGGCTAGTACTGTTCTAAAAACGTCAATCTATATCGACGATATCTTGGGAACTAGCCCTTCGCTTTCTGAAGCTCTCTCCCTTCAAACAGAACTCAATGATTTGTTGAAGTCGGGAGGATTTGAACTTAAAAAATGGGCAAGCAATTGTCCTGAGTTATTGGCAACATTGCCAGAGTCCGATCGTCAAATGCCTCTCTCTTTCGACAAGGAGGAACCCCACTTTATCAAAGTTTTAGGACTGGGCATCCAAAAAACGACATTTTTTCTTATCAATGCCGAATGAAGGACAAACCCCCAACCAAACGTTCTATTTTATCTATCATAGGGACAATCTTCGATCCCTTAGGTTTTCTTTGTCCCTTGTTGCTACAAGCAAAATTTATTTTGCAACAGTTGTGGATATCGAAAATAGGCTGGGACGAAGAACCAGATTCTTCTATCATCGACTCTTGGAACAAACTTCGTTCTGAATTCCCGCTTCTTTCCAATTTTCAATTACCCCGACAAATCAAACTGTCAAAAACCAATACCTGTCAAATCATCGGCTTCTGTGACGCTTCAATTCGAGGCTACGCAGGCGTCGTATATTTTCGTGTAGAAGAGGAAAACAATATATCTGTTTCTCTCATATCTGCAAAATCTAGGGTCGCGCCTATAAAGTCACAAACTTTGGCTAGGCTAGAACTCCTAGGCGCATTTCTTTTAAGCGAATTAATTGACTTCGTTTTATCTAGCTATGAAGGAAAAATAACTTTTACAAATATCGTTACTTTCTGCGATTCGCAAGTCGAATTGCACTGGCTTTCATCCCCTCCTAATCGCTGGCAAACCTTTGTTGGAAATCGAGTCAGTAGAATCCAAGAAATCATTCCCTCAAACTCGTGGCGCTACATTCCTTCTGCTTTGAATGCAGCCGATATTGCGTCACGAGGGGCCACCCCTTCACAGCTCATGTCACATGACATGTGGTGGAACGCACCGTCGTTTTTGTGGTCTCCCGAAAACGAATGGCCCGATTTTCATAAACCAAAAATGCCGATTGATTTCGGAGATATTAATCTGGAGGAAAAGCCAAAAGTCTGTTGCAATGCGATAATTGATGTCAACATCTTAGATCAGCTTCTTATCAAATATTCCTCTATATCAAAAATTCAACGTATCATTTGTTATGTCCTTCGAATAGTTAACCTTTTTCAAAAGCATTCCTATCAAAAACCCACTAAGCCGCCGGACCAAAAAGTTATTTTTGAGAATATTGTTTTTCCTACCACCGGTGAGATGCAAAGTGCGTTACACCTTCTTATCAAACGCGTGCAAGGTTCTTGTTTTTCTGAGCTTTTTTCCGCGTTATCTAAGGATAAACCAATACCGAAACCTTTGCGAAAACTTTCACCTTTTCTTGATGAGAATAATATCATTAGAGTCGGTGGCAGATTACAAAAATCTGACCTTTTGTCTTATTCTGCAAAACACCCCGTCTTACTTTCGAGTGACCATCGTTTAACTACTCTTCTTATCGAGTCCGCTCATCGACAATATCTTCATCCTGGGTTTAAAACATTACATAATCTGCTTTTACAGCAATTTTGGATATTATCTGCCAGACGGGCAATTCAAAGAACCATATCCAAGTGCTTGCAATGTTTTAGAATCAACCCTAAACCCTATAGACCGCCCATAATGAGGTCACTTCCCGCTCATCGAATCAATCAACTAAAACCTTTTTCGAGTGTAGCTATCGACTTTTGTGGACCTTTCTTTGTGATTCCTCATCGTTACCGTGGTTGTAAAGCTTTCAAATCGTATGTCTGTGTGTTTGTCTGTACGGCCACACATTGCGTGCATTTGGAATTAACCATGGAACTGTCCACCGAAGGGTTCGTAGGTGCATTCCATCGATTCATTTCCAGACGCGGAAGCGTGACGCAATGCTGGTCAGATCAAGGCAGTAATTTTATAGGGTTTCGTAACCAATTACTGGATTACGCAAGAAGTGCTGCCACCAGACTTTCTATTCGTTGGCATCTGGGACCTCCTCTCAGTCCACATTTCAATGGCCTGGCAGAAGCTGACGTCAAAAGTTTTAAAACTCACTTTGTACGAGTTGTCGGCGACCAGAAGTTGTCTATCATGGAGATGTCCAACCTTACCTGTCGCATAGAAGCCGTACTTAATAGTCGCCCTTTATCTCCTGCCTCTTCAGACCCACACGATCTTCAACCTCTTACCCCTGGGCATTTTTTGACACTTGAACCCCTTAATTCAGAAATTCCGGAGTCAGATTTGTCCGAGGTTCCCCTAAATCGGCTCTCGAGATGGCAACTAATCCGAAAACTACATAATGATTTTTGGAAACGGTATTCTATAGAGTATTTGCATACGCTACAACAGCGACACAAGTGGACTGATTTGTCCCCAAATATCAAATTAAATGATTTGGTTATCATAACAAGTGATCACATTCAATCGCCTTTGAAATGGCCGGTCGGTCGGGTCATCGAACTGCATCCCGGCGGGGACGGTCAGGTGCGTGTTGCGACGGTAAAAACGGTTACCGGTGTTTATAAGCGGCCAGTTGTAAAACTGTGCCTCTTGCCAAATTAAAAGTAATTTTAATTTTCTACCTTTTACCGGGTATTACAATAGGTTTTTTTTTTTAATTTTTTTTTAATTTTTTGTTTGTTTGTTTTGCCTTTTTCGGGATTTCGTTATCTCTAAATAAACTTACGATACTTATCTGTTTTCATTCATTTATATTTATCGGTCGATTCTTTTTCTTATATCTATATCTGTCCGGTTGAGATTCTAAATTTGTGTGTTTTGGAGGGCAGTTATGTTAGCTCCCGCTAAATTTCGCGGTTGTTTATATATATTTTTAAAAACACACAACTGTATGAAGGACAAAGCGCATTCCGCGTATTTGGACATGCGCACCAACAACCAGTGAGATCATTGTCAATCGCCTAGAGAAAAAGGCGTGTTAATTTCGTTCTCCAACTATTTCAATTATCTACACCTGAAAGTGCTCGAATTTTGTGTACTGAAGCATAGAACTAGAAACTTCAACCCTTCAGCTACGTGGTGACATCATTAGATCCATTCGGGGGCCCCTTGGAAGTGGAGAATTTGGCTGCAAAAGAGGTGAGTGCATTTGTCTGATTACCGTTGTGTACCACCAATATTTTTTCCTATGGACGTTTAGGTTATTTCGTAATTTCATATCAATATTTATGTTTGTTCGCGCTATCATTAATTAAAATATTTACAGTCCACTGCCTTTAGCGTTTTTTTCTATCCGTGGACTAACAACATTGTCTTTTGTCATTTGATATCTAAAAAAAAACCTTTGAAATTCTTGTACTACAATATTAATAAAGTTTTAGCAGTTTTGCGCTCTTTTTTTTAAATATTTTTCATAAGCCAACCATTTCGATAATATTTTTTTTGTGTGAAGGAAACACTTTCTTTTCAGTTTTAATAATAAAGTTTGTTGTCAAATTTAAGACTTTCTATGTATTGTTGTAAATTTTTCTTGCCATAAACAAGTAGTTCAGAATGGAAATGTTTCTTACTACGCTTTCGTTTTGACTATCGTGAGGTAATAAAAAACATCGTAACGGGGCAATAAGAGATATATTCCTTTTTGTTATTATTATTATGGAAACACCTTACACTGGTGGAGGCATTGTATCATAGTGGCGTTAAAAAGGAGAGGGGTGCCTTTAAATACAATAAACATCATGTTTTTATCATTAACTGATTCCACTTTTAAGAAACGTACATCGCCCTTAATAAATTGGTGAAACTTGAAACTAAAAAAATATGATTTTTGTGCAGCTTCTGCATATAATTTGTCAGAATTTTTCTCCTTTTGTTTTAATAAGGGTAAGTCCTTTGGTACATTGAATAATGCTAGGTCAGCTCTTAGTTTAATTTTGGGTTCCGAAGTAACCAGTAATGCTAACATTAAACGATTTTTAAAAGGGACTGAAAATTAATTTTGATTTTATTTGAAACACTGAGTTTGAAAACAAGAGTTTTAATTTTCTTAGATACCCTATTTCCATATCATAATTTATCTTTAAAAGGATTAACTTTTTAACAGTTACCTTATTGGCTTTAAAAAGCGCCCATAGAGTACAAACATTGTCTCTCATAAAAGTTAACAACATTGAGTTCCCTGAAATCTGAAAATGGATTTATAATTAAAATTAAAGATAGAATCAAAACTTCACAGCCTATTTTGATTTATACATAAATGTTATTTAGATAAGACTTTTAATATAAGAAATTCCGTTAGCAATTTGTTTTTGACATTCAATCTTTGGTCGTTGGATCAAGCATGTTTTAAACTTTAGTATAGACACAAAAATATATGTTATATGAAAATATCCTGCCTACACTTAGAAGAAACCAGAACCTTCTATGAAACCCGAGAACCTTCCAGATAAGAAGATTATTCTGCTGACTTGCGTTTCCCATGAAATAAACAACACGTGCATTCAAGCAGAATCAGCACTTTATTTCTCAGAACCTTTCAAGATAAGAAGACCATTCTGCTGACTTGCGTCTCTCATGGAATAAACAACACGTGCATTCCTGCCGAATTGCACTTTAGTTTAAGTCTAGAATATTAAGGAATTATTCCATTGCTTAATCAGCACCTTTTCTTTATATAAACTCAAATCATTGTAATGTTAAGTCATTCTCTTTAGAATCGTTCTTAAGTACACGTTCAATTATAACGTTTAAGTCCTATATTGTATTTAATCAAAATAAAGTTTTTTTAAAAGTTAAAAGTAAACTTTAAAATATAACATATATACAGTACACAGTACTAGACATGCCAGTACTAGTGGAGCTTGTAGAAATGCGTCCTGGTCTGTTCAGTCAACGTGTTTTTCAAGATTTTACTTCTTGAAGTGATGTTCGATTTTAATTTTTAAGTTATATTTTCCGAACTAGATTACCTTCCTACCTCCCGCTATCAAATTTCCCGCCGATTTGTTCCAAAATGTTTAAACTTTAAATGAATGAAGTTGGCTTCAGGTGGTTGACAGCGTAGGCCTATACCCTGCCTCTGCAGGCCGGAAAGAAAGTTTTGGACTGTAAATACGTGCTCCACTGTGGGGAATATAGATATTGATGTAGGAGGAAAAGATAACTTGTAAAATTAAAATCAAACTTCACTTCAAGAAGTTTGTTTGATTTTTAAAAAAAATCTGTAAAAAAACATCTCTTCAAAAGAAAACAAACATAGAATGCAAAATGTTTAGTTAAAAGGTGACCCATCAGACAAATGTCAATAAACAATTCTTAAATAAAGTCTGCCTTATTTTGCGGCGTTATTGCGCAAGCGCAAATGTCATAATACTGCTAGCATTATTACTGTTAGATCTTAGTTTAGTTCCAATAAGTCTCTATTACCGAAAAAGAGCCGGTAAAATAAAATCAAAAACTTACCTAAGTATTCCTTTTTTGAGTTTTTTTTTAAATGCTTGTTTCGTCTTTTTTGTGGTTTACTTCCTTGTAAGTCGCGAACTTTGCAGTTTCTACCTTGTCCTTAGTTTTAAAGCCGGGATACAATCCAACTTGGTTTGTTCTGAGATTTCTGCCTTTACTGTATCCATCCCAGTGATTACCAGCAATTCCTTTAAGAAAAGAAAAATCCTTATTATCCCAATCATTTTAGATATTTTCAAAGAAAATAAATGGATCAATGAGGCTTCTTAGGAATGAAAGCTCCTAGTTTTAGTAATAGCATAAATTCTTGAGAAATGCGTGTTCTACTATATTCCGAAAACCGCATATTGATACGATGCTCCGTTAAAAACTTAACATCTTTTCAATTTTTAAACTGTCATTAGCATTAATGAATTTTGACCAAAATCTAATCAATTCTTTAAAGTATTGTACACTATTTTGCCTTAAAATTTCATGAAAATCGGTTCAATGGTTTAGGAGCTACCGTGGGCAGGACATACACACACACTCTATCGATTTGAAGTCAGAGCACCTTTTTACGTAAAAAACTCTAGCATTCCATAATTTCCAAAAATAGTCGCAATAACCTAATGAGTCAAAGATATAGGGATGTTTTTATCAATTTTTACACTTACAAATAACTATCTTTTTTTTTATACACACAAATTACAGTTCTGGTATAAGTTAGGTTATTGAGATATGGTATCTCACATAATTGTAGAAGTATTACCTATGGTATCACCCTTGGCGATTACCATCTCCCCAGGCCGGCGGGGTTCGTGACCTGCCACTGCTATCACATTGTGAGGATTCTGACCTCCGTAGTAGTAGATGTCATCCAAAGAACGGAATCTGCTGGAAGCGTCAGGGTACAGGGTCTGCATTATTTCATACGCCACTCTACAAACCTGCAAAGAAAAAACACACGAATGATATTCGCTAGGCTTAAAAAATTACGTGTCATTTTACAGATTTTCTTCCCTTTAAGAAGGAGCTCTGCGTATGGCATATAATAAGCGCGTAAGTGTTTTGAAATAACTTCTTTTATGGAAAAAGTTTTTAATCTAAAGAAAAACTATAAAATAAATAAAATATCCTGAAGCCGTTAAGTCTGTGGAGACCGTGCAGAATTATATCGGAATAAAAATATTATATATTTTAGGCAAAAATCTAGTTATAAGGGTTTTGAAATAATAAAAAAACCCCATTGCGATAAGTAAAACGGTTCTAGACAAAATAATGTATCAAAAAATGACTAAAATTAGGTAACCTAAGCACGCTTTTTGAGGGTTAAGGTTTATTTTTTTTTGAGGATTTAAACGCGCGCTAAGGAGTTCTTTTCTTTACTAATTGCCAAAAGTTTTATCAAAATATATTAAATACTTTTCCCATAAAAGTGTTATTTCAAAACCCTTACACGCTCAATATATGCCATAGGCAGAGTTCCCTCTTAACATAAAATTACTTCATTAAATATGGCATTGTTTGTAAGCAGAAGTGTACGCCATAATAATGGTGGCAACCCTAGAAGAGGTCAGGAATGGCGAGGGAAAGCAAATATATTTATGCTCTGATAGTCAGGCCACCCAGGGGGTTTGTTCTTTAAATGCTCCCTAGGAAGTAAATGTTTTCTTAAATTCACGGTTACCATTGGTCAATATCAGTTATATGACATAAATTTGATAGTATTGACATTTTTGGTGAATATTTTCAATAATAAATCTCACTTCAAAGTTCTCCTATTGCAAAGCAGGAGAGCAGGTTATGTCAAATGTTCTCTTGAAAATTATCCCTTCCGCGTCAGTTTAAAGTCATACACTATAAATTTACTCCCAGGGGAGCATTTAAAGAATAAATCCCCTGAAGGCACTAAAGTGCACCTAAGTTTGCTGACGGCTTCGTGGAAGAATAGGAAACGGGTGACCCTGGTTTGGGTTTCAGGGCATTCCACGCAACGAGTAGACCGACGGACAGGAAAAGACCTTGAACTGCTGATATATTATATTCTAACTGGTCATAACCGGTTGATGGAGCACTTGGCACGAATAGGAGTCGAGAACGATCCTAAAAAGAGACATTAAGGCACCTCGTGGCAGCATGTAAGGCTTACGCAAGGATGAGACAACAGGCACTCGGGACACCAACCCTGAGCGAGAAAAAGCCGCAATTGCTTAAATGGGCTGACATACTGGACTTTGTAGGAACCACAGGAAAGTCCAATGAGCTACCTGGACATCGAGTGGTGCAAAGAGTGATAACGCCTTAATAACAGAAAAGAAAGAAAAACTGATAAAAATTCTGAAAGAACTGGATACAGCAGCTAAAATTATAGGCTTGAGTATGAACTGCACTAAAACTAAAATCATAAGAGATATGAAGATATCACGATCAGAATATAAACCAAAAGAAAATAGAAGAAGTAGAGGAATATATATATATATATATATATATATATATATATATATATATATATATATTATCTGGGACAAATTATTAAACTAAAAAAAGAAAACCAAACGGCTGAAATCAAGAGACGAGCAAGATTGGCCTGTGCAGCATTCGGTAAATTAGGCTACATATTAAAAAATATCCTCAGTACCTCAAAACAAAAGTGTATAACCAATGTATCCTTCCTGTACTTACCTATGGATCCCAGACCTGGACACTTACAAAATCAAACATGGATAGGGTAACAAAAGCCCAAAGATAAATGGAAACGCAAATGTTACATGTAAAGCTAACAGATAGAAAAAGGAGTGAATGATGAACACGGTGACAGACAGAGAAGAGTGGAAAATAGTGGGGGAGGCCTATATCCAAACATGGATCGGAGAAGAGCACTATATCAGCTATGAGAATGCTAAAACTGCTAATTGATATTTATGTAAAAAACTTTCGTCGAATTCTTACATACGATTTTGAAGATATCATTTTTTTAAATAAAAGTTTGTGTTATTTTTCTTAATACTTTGGCGTCTTTTTGAACATTTTTCGCCGAAACTTAAAAACGATAGGTCCTAGAGTCATTCAACAGATTTTTCTCTTTTTTAACATGAAACCAGGTTTATTAATATTGCATTTGTAATTCAAAAAAATATTTGCAAATTTCTTTAAATATTTAAGCAAATTTTCAATAATTCTGCCCCATTTTGATCAATGTTAAGAGCACTAGATCAGCGCCATATACATTACTGCTAAAAATATTTACTAAGTATTATGTAAAAAGATTCGGATAAGTGAATACAATTTTTTGGTTCTGGTTTCTAAGATCTACTTGTCAAAAAGGATGTACATTTTTAGGATTTTGGCGTCTTTTTGAATATTTATCCCTTAAACTCGAAAACAATAACCCAGAAAAGTTAAACTCAAAAAAAATATTTTTAATAAAATAGAGGTTTAGAAACGTTTAAAAAGATAAAATACTTTTTTTTTCTCGATAGAGTATTTTTGACCGCAAAAATCTTACATAGGTTTTGAAAACTACTCAAAAACTAAGAGCTAATCTCAAAAACCAATTAGACAGTTAACGAACATTCCTTTTGGTCTATAAAGTATAAACATACGATTGGTTTAAAGCGGGAAACTGGTTTTCGAGTAATAACGTGATCCAATTTTAAAAAAACGGCAAAAAGTCGGTTAAAGCTTGACCAATTTTATTGTACGGTAAAAGACCTAAAATGGGGACTTCTTAAGAACATTAACATTTTTGGTCCACCTTCCGTTCTTAATAACTGCGCCAAGTTTCATCGCTCTAAATCAAAGCGCAATCGTAAAAAGAAATTTTATTAATGGGGTAAAATTCATATTTTACAAATTATACATTTTAGAAACAACACAGGTATCAGAATGTTGTCGCTGTATAGCATGGATATAGACATTGATATTTATCACATTTTGAATGTATATTTTTAGCAAATACGTTAGAGCATAAATATGGGGCATACCCATGCATTCGCACACACGATGCTTGAAGCCAGGACCCTCATTTAATTCTTAATGTTCCTTTTTCGGGTAGACAGGATTTCGGTTACTGCGCATGCGTCAGTTTTGGTGGTTTTGGAACATACTCCGTTACGTCACTACATTATTTGACAATTGTCAAACATTTAGGGTTATTTCTAATATTTTTTTTCTAAAAATGAGTTGATTGGGTGAACATTTATTAAATTGTGGATTAAAATTGTAGTTTTTCTAAAATTAATTGTGCAGACACTATGTAGAGTGTTTAATGGTATCTATAAACCACTCTTAACTTTCTTAACAAATTATAAAGAAAAATGCAAGTACTTACCTATGGAATTGCACTCCCATACTTCTCCCGGATATTTTTCCACAAACCGCACGTTATTTCCCATTTTTTACAAAAAAAAAACATAATTTTACACGACATACGCACAATGTAAATAAACAGCAAATATGGCGTCGACCCACATAGCAGCTGTGTCAACGGGACAAAACACACGCATGCGCACTTAAAAATTCGCGTCTGCGAATTTAAATTTGCAATTGTTTCCAAAGCAAGCTATGAGTGCGTCACTTTTCAATTTTTTGAACATGTATTTATGCTCTAACGTATTTAATTTTTCGGTCAAAACTTTAAAAATTTGTCTTTTGCACACTGTATATTTTTTAAATAAAAACAAGTTTACTTACCTGAGAAGAGAATGTACAAACTAAGTAATCACTCATAGAGAGCATGTGGATATCAATGATGATCCCTGACAGCGAGGTATCCGAGTAGCGCGAAGCTACTGAGGCAGTTTTAGCTATTTGAGGATCCCCTCGAATTTCATATTCTGGGTACTTTTTCTTGGCTTCTACGATGACCTAAAAAAATATTAATGATTTCCAAATAAATATCTTTCCTTTATACACATTTATAGTAACAATTATGCAATATATTATAGGGTGGTTTCTGACTGAGGCACAGTTATAAGATGTTTCTTTAAGAAGGTAAGACGCCAAAGTTTTACTTTTTTGGAAAAAACCCTCGAACACGGGGATTTTGTTGTAACGCCCAAGTAACAATTTTAATTACCTAAGGTTTGTAAATTTGTTTTGGATACGATAAGTTATTTAAAGGTGATTGCCGGAACCTAGAGAACAAAAGTTATATTAACTTACCAAAAGGGATTTTATAAAAGAGCTGTAATATAACCAAAAGTGCCCCTTATAAAACCAGTATAAAAGTGTTTGATATTTATAAGAATAACATTATATAATTTCTAATCACTATCAGTAACTCATAAGTAGAAAAACGCAAGCAACGCGTTTTAAAATTTCAAAATCTACCAAAAAATATAAATATCAATCCAAACTAGATGTGTGATAAGAAAATACTCTGCCAATCTATGGGCACCTAAGCTTACACTAGGTACTGTAGTTATAGTGAACGTGTGAGCTAATATATTTTATTGAACTCCAGACTCAATTACCTTTCGTTTGATACCATAATTTTTCAAATCTACTCCCACTTTTTTTTTTAAACTAAAATGTATTTTGTTTAACTCCAGACTCAATCACCTTTCGTTTGATATCACACACGCCATATTTTCATTTGGCTTGTGTTTGGTGAATTTTGTTCATTTTAGCCTAGGTACCAGATTTCATTAAAATCGGGCAAGCGGTTTTTGAGTTATAGCTCACACTACTATAATAGTATAGTAGTAGTGAACAAGTTTCCCAACTTGTTTTTATTTTTGTAAATAATTATATTCTCTAATTTTCACTTAAAATTAGAGAAGCTATCTCTCTTAGTTTTTAAATATTTTTGGGTTACATTTTCTACGCTTACAAGCGTTTTTAGAATATTATTTTTATTTACTTTACGCTATATCTTTCCATATTTTAAATTTAAACTTCGCGCGCTTCTTCCAGCAATGAAGGATTTGAGATAAGCGGCTAAATTCGGACCAGCAGACGAAAACGCCGAATGTCTGAGCGAACAACTCAACCACGCGCCACGTGCAACTAAAGTCACCGCACCGCTATCATTTTATATTAAAATTGTGGAAACTATTAATTTTACGCTTTAGTTTATTAGATATTAGTGTTTGGAACATTTTGAACTATAGAACAATGGAGAGTCTGGTACTTCGCGTATAATCGGGCTGGCCAGCCAAGTAGCTACAAAAGACATCTAAGGGTAAGTCGTTTCTTGAGAATTTTTCATTGCTGCGCTATTTTTAGTATTTAAGTTTTTAGGCTTTTTTTTCCCTGTTGGAGCCCTGTGGAAAGATACAGTCCCTCTTAACTCCCCCACGTTTTTCTCGAGCTATCTCGAGTGGTCCTTCGGTATATTTTATTTTCTACAGAAGGCCTGACCTCACCATTTGGTCCTTCGAGCCGGATAACAGGACCCCGGGAAAAATTAAAGTCTAAATCGCATATCGCATTCTGTTAAAAATAAAATTTTTAATAAATATGCATGACCTTGATCTTTTCGATGTGCTAGCAGTAAAAATAACAAGTAAAAAAGTACCGAACGCGCATTGTTTTCGCGCATTTCCTACCTCTTTTTGGCTTGGCGTCGACTGCACGTAGGAAAAGTTTCCAACACAAAGATATTAGAGAGGTAAATGAGACTTGTTTACATTTTTTATCGCCTATTCTCTTTTCTTTTTAAACGCTTTTAATTTTTAAATATTAAAAATTTCGGAAACTAATCGTTCACCTGTTTTAACGGAGTTTTTTAAAAACATCACAATGAGTACGCAACTTAAGAAGTTAGAAGCACTCCGTAATGTGCAACATAATCGCATTAATACTCTTCATAACTTAGCTAATGCTTGCCTAACGGATGATACAAAGAAACCGTGTTTACAGGTTCGACTTATCGACCTTGATGAAATGAAAGAATCATTTTTTATTTATCAAAATCAAATAATAGAGGCTTATTCGGCAAGTCCGGAGAGACTGGAAGAAGAAAATGAACGCCTTACTGAGTTTGACGACAGCTTCTATGATATTAAAAGAATTCAAAAACAACTCTTTGAGGTGAAAATTGAAGTTCCTCAACCTCAAAACTTAACGCAAGTTTCAAATTCTTCTGATCCAGACCGCTTTATGGCGTCTTTAATGCCAAGACTGCGCATTGTCGAATTTCATGGTGACATCACTAAGTTTCCAACCTTTCTAGATATGTACAATAGTTCTGTACACAATAATCCTAGTATTCCTACAAACGCTAAATTTAATTTGTTACTGTCCTACCTAAAAGGACCGCCTTTAAACGTAGTTAAACATTTACAAATAACCGACGCTAATTATATAATCGCTTACAATACGCTTCTAAAACGCTATCATAACCCCCGCTTATCGGCTCAAACTTATTGGCGCTCCGTGTATAATTTTCCCGCTCTCAAAGACGACAATCCAGAAACGCTGCGCACGCTGCTTGATGTTTTTTCAGAAAACATTGAGGCTTTAAAAACTCTAAATTACGACACTGATCAATGGTGTTTTCCGCTCGCCAACATTTTACTAGATAAATTGCCTGAGGTACTACTTTCGCGCTTTAAACTAGCTAATTCTAGGTCTAATGAAATGCCCAAATATCAAGAAATTTATAATTTCCTTGAAACTCAATGTAATTCGCTTTATTCGCTACAATCTAAAAATAGATTTAAAAATAATAAACAGTTTTATAAAAATAACGCCTCGCCTTATTATACAAAAACGCTACTTGGTACGGAAAATACTCATTCTAAAGATAGATGCGCTTTTTGTGATTCTAACCCACATTCAATATATTTATGTCACGCATTTAAAGGTAAATCTGCCTACGAACGCTATGCTTACGCTAAAAATAAAAAACTATGTTTAAAATGTTTAAGCTCAATACATTTAACAAATTCTTGTCAAAGTCTACGCTCATGTCGCTATTGCCCTGGTAATCAAAGACATCACTCATTAATTCATTTTGAGCGAAATTATAATTGCGCTAATTCTCAAAATCAAAATAGATCACATTTTGATGCTAACGTGAATTTCTCACAAAATCTCTCTAATATGTCTCCCAACGCATCTCCAAGTAGTGCACCACGTGGTTACTTGGCCAGTCAGCAAAGTTTTAGATCCCCGGCTACTGGTTGTCCGCTTCAAAATTACTCTACTCAAAATAATAACAATTTTACTTCGACGTCTTCTAATTCACAAGTACCAATCGCAACTCCTTCGGGTTCTAACCCCACGCATTGTGGTTTTATTTCTGCGCAATCGCAAGTTTTATTGTCAACTATCCTAGTAAAAATTCAAGATGTCCGCGGTAACTTTCAAACAGTTAGAGCCGTTTTAGACAGCGGTTCGCAAAACACTTTTTGTTCTCAAAAATTAGCGCAACAATTGGGCCTTCCAAGACAACCCTTATGTTCAAATATACAGGGGGTTGGAGGCAACTCTCTTACTTCTGATCTAGGATCGATTTTTATTAAAATTTGTAATTTTCAAAAACCAGATATTTTTGTGTCTACGCAAGCAATTATTTTGCAAAAAGTTTGTACTGATTTACCGTCAGTAAAAATAAATACAGAAAATTGGCATTTTATAAAAAATTTACCCTTAGCAGATCCCACTTTTTACAACCCTTCGCCTGTAAATTTACTAATTGGTATGGATCTATTTCCACTAATTATACAGGGTGAAAAAATCGCTAGCGATGATCCAAATCATCCCTTTGCTATGGGAACTATTTTCGGCTATATTTTGATGGGACAAATAAATCAACCCTTAATTTCTACCCCGCCAATTAATGCTCTTTTTTGTCAAAATGAAAATGACTCGCTTTCGCAATTAATTTCAAAATTTTGGGAAACCGACTGCGTCCCCCAAAAAACTCATTTGAAACCAGAGGATGAAATGTGTGAAAATTATTTTAAACAGAGCGTGTCGCGTAATCAAGACGGCCGGTATACTGTCTCCCTTCCCTTTCGCACATTTGACAATCCACCTCAGTTTCCCGCAATAAAACAAGTCGCGCTAAATCGTTTCTTATCTTTAGAAAAAAAACTGCTTCGCGATAAAAACTTGTATTGTGAATATTCTAAATTTATGAATGAATATTTGGAATTGGGTCATATGGACTATGACTCAGAAAAAGAAGACGATTCAGACAGCTATTTTATTCCACATTTCGCTGTTGTTAAAAATGAAGCTATCACTACTAAGACAAGGGTAGTTTTTAATGCGAGTATTACTGACCCTTTTACGCATATTTCGCTTAATCAAGTATTATTATCGGGTCCAAAACTACAAAAAGATATTATTCAAATATTATTACATTTTCGCCTTAACCCTGTGACGCTCACCTGCGATATTCAAAAAATGTATCGGGGTATAAATATCAACCCTGATCATCAAAAATACCAAAAAATATTTTGGCGGTTTAACCCTAATGAAAAAGTTTCCGTTTTTAAACTACGAACTGTCACTTACGGAGTGAACTGTTCACCATATCTCGCTTTACGCACCCTTCAGCACTTAGCTGAGTCCGAATATGATAACTACCCTCACGCTGCTCAAGTTATACTTAACGATACCTATATGGATGACGTCACTACTTCATGTAAAACGGTTCAAGAGGCGTTAAATTTGCAGCATGAGCTTACGGAGTTATTAGGAAACGCTGGCTTGAAATTACACAAATGGTCTAGCAATCGCTCAGAAGTGATCTCTCATTTAGATCCCTCCTTAGTCAACCCCGCAGTTTTATCTCTCGATTCGGATGACGTCACTAAGGTCTTAGGCCTGTGCTGGCATCCTTCATACGACGAGCTTCGATTTAACATATTACCTAATCAGCAAAGCTGTACTAAAAGGACGCTTCTCTCTTTTTTAGCACGCTGCTATGACCCCCATGGGTATCTTACCCCAGTAACATTCACTTTAAAATATTTGATTCAACAAATTTGGTTACTTGGGATTTCCTGGGACGCCACGCCTACTTTAGAAATAGTTCGTCAGTGGACACTCTATCAATCTGAATTTCAAGTTTTAGAAAAATTTAGTTTACCCCGCCACATTGACATCACCAACGCCGAATCCATCGATCTCTGTGGTTTTTGTGATGCGAGTGAACGAGGGTACGCATGCGTAATATACTTACGTGTCTTACGAAACGCTAAATATCACATATATTTTGTTCTTGCGAAAAGTCGCATCGCTCCACTTAAAAAATTTGTTAGTATTCCGAGAATAGAACTTCTAGCCGCTACTCTTTTATCTGAGGTCTTAAAATACACATATGATATATTCATAAAAAGGTTCACAATAAATAATATTTACGCTTTTTCGGACGCAATGGTTGTTTTACACTGGATAAAATCCCATCCAAGTAAATGGAAAACTTTTGTCGCAAATCGTGTTAGTCTTATCCAAGATAATATTAATCCAGAATGTTGGTTATATACCCCCACCTTTCTCAATAGTGCCGATGTAGCCAGCCGCGGCTGCTCGCCGAGTGAGCTTTTAAATCATCCCCTATGGTGGGCCGCCCCTAGTTTTTTACAAGAATCTTTCGATAAATGGCCAACAAAAACCCCGCAAGTCAAAATAAATGACAGTTTAGAGACTGAGGAACGAAAAAATGTTGCTCTGATTTCTTGTGACCGAATAACTGACAATTTTTTAGATTCGCTTTTAAATAATAAATCCGATTTTTACACTATTCAACTACTTTTAGCCCGCAGTTTACGATTCATAAATAATTGTAGACTATCCGCAGACGTCAGAAAAAATACAAATATAGATTATATCGATCTCTTTAACGCTTTAAAATGTTTGGCTAAGCACGAACAACAAAAATACTTTTCTGAAGTAATTCTTAACCTTCAAAACCAGAAAAAATGCATAAAACCCATACAAAAATTGAATCCCTTTTTAGACCAGGATGGTCTTATAAGAGTTGGAGGACGCATTCAACAAGCCATGACTATTTCTTACGGACAAAAACATCCTCTTCTTTTACCCAAGGAAAGTAGACTTTCTTATATTTTTATTGAATATATGCACAAAAAATATTTGCATGTCGGAGTGCAAACAGTCCAATATCTCATTAGTCAAATTTTTTGGATTTTATCTGCCAAACGCTTAATTAAAACGGTTTTATCCAAATGTGTTCGTTGCTTTCGCGTCAAACCGCATTCTTATGAGCAAATCATGGGACAAATTCCGTCCTACCGCTTGATTCCACAAAAGCCTTTTACTTTTAGTGGAGTAGATTTTAGTGGTGCTATACCTATCACTCTCAGTAAACACAGAGGTGTAAAAACACAAAAAGCATATATCTGCCTTTTTATTTGTCTAAATACTAAAGCTTTACATCTCGAGTTAGTATCAGATCTAACTTCGGACGCTTTTTTAGCTGCGCTACGTCGCTTTGTTGCCCGAAGAGGTTACATAAAAACTCTTTTTTCAGATAATGGCACAAATTTCGTTAAATCAAGCAAAGAATTGCTTGATCTTGCAAGAAATGCTTGCACGCAACAAGCTATCGCCTGGAATTTTATCCCTCCATCAGCTCCCCACTTCGGCGGTCTTTGGGAGTCAGGGATAAAATCAGTAAAAACTCACTTAATTCGTACCATTGGCTCGCAAATTCTAAGTTATGAGGAGTTGTACACGGTTCTTTGTCAAATTGAGGCGATTTTAAATTCTCGCCCCTTGACCCCGCAATCTACCGACTGTAACGATCTACAGGTTTTAACACCGGGACATTTTTTAACACATGGACCTTTAGTTTCTGTTCCTGATGAAGATTTTTCAAGTAAACCTGAGAATCGGTTATCGCGATGGAACTTGGTCCAACGAATACAAGCCGATTTTTGGCGTCGTTGGAGCCAAGAATTTTTACATACCCTTCAAGTACGAAATAAATGGTTGGAACCATGCGCAGAGCCAAAAATAGGTACCCTCGTTCTTATCAAAGACGAGTTATCACCGCCCCTTCAATGGCGGGTAGGTCGCATTAGTGAAATTTTTAAAGGGCCTGATGGGCACGCTAGGGGTGGCAAATGTTCGTACCGCGTCCGGTATCTTTAAACGACCTTTAGTCAAGCTTTGCCCCCTTCCAATTGATTCAGATTCACCTACCGAAAAATGATGCTCATTTTGGTGGGCCGAATGAACAAGTTTCCCAACTTGTTTTTATTTTTGTAAATAATTATATTCTCTAATTTTCACTTAAAATTAGAGAAGCTATCTCTCTTAGTTTTTAAATATTTTTCGGTTACATTTTCTACGCTTACAAGCGTTTTTAGAATATTATTTTTATTTACTTTACGCTATATCTTTCCATATTTTAAATTTAAACTTCGCGCGCTTCTTCCAGCAATGAAGGATTTGAGATAAGCGGCTAAATTCGGACCAGCAGACGAAAACGCCGATTGTCTGAGCGAACAACTCAACCACGCGCCACGTGCAACTAAAGTCACCGCACCGCTATCATTTTATATTAAAATTGTGGAAACTATTAATTTTACGCTTTAGTTTATTAGATATTAGTGTTTGGAACATTTTGAACTATAGAACAATGGAGAGTCTGGTACTTCGCGTATAATCGGGCTGGCCAGCCAAGTAGCTACAAAAGACATCTAAGGGTAAGTCGTTTCTTGAGAATTTTTCATTGCTGCGCTATTTTTAGTATTTAAGTTTTTAGGCTTTTTTTTCCCTGTTGGAGCCCTGTGGAAAGATACAGTCCCTCTTAACTCCCCCACGTTTTTCTCGAGCTATCTCGAGTGGTCCTTCGGTATATTTTATTTTCTACAGAAGGCCTGACCTCACCAAGTAGTGTGAGCTAAAAATAGTCTTTGTTGTTAGTTATTTGTTTTTTAAAGTGTCAAAATTTTGTTGAAAAATATAAAAAAAAATGTCAATACCAGGGCGCGCGAATTTTGTAAGCCCAGAACCCATAAATTTCAGAGTAAAGTTAGGGCCGCAGGTATTTTTACGGTATAGGGTGTTATACTCTTATATAATTCTTCATTTAAGCGTTATAATAGTGGTATAGGGGTTCCAAGAACGTTCTCGCCACCTCGATATAAAATTTTAGGTTTTGTATTTTGGTAGCCGCAAACTTCTAGCAACCCTTATAAATCATAAAATTTTATTTGGGTTGGGATACTTTTAGGCTGCCTTGAAAGTTTTGTAGTATCCTCTTCAAAAAGTAAACTTTCCCCTATATTTAACAGGGAAAATGGGTCGAGTGATTATTTTAAAGGTCTATTGAATATCTTTACAACTGTGTAAAAATTTATACTTGCCTCATTTTACCATGTAAATTGTTGTGTTCTTTACCTTGGGGTCATCTGAAGCCAAATATATCCGTCTCTTTTCAACTGGTTGTGTATATTCAAGCTGCCTGTAGTACTCATCTACCCCCACCATGTATTCTTCTAGACGGTGAAACGCCGCTTCTGTGCCCACCTTATCTGTGCGTCTTACATGAACACTAGAAAAAATACGTAATTATTTTTATAAAAATTTTACCAGGTCTTTCCATCCATCTAAAAACACTTAAATTGTACATACAATGATGGCCAAAATAAAAAAGGTGCCCTAAAATTTTATAAAAATCTGATCTTGCTTTAACTATGAAACGGTACATTTAAAAACCTCAATACAATTCTCAGTTCACAAGTTTCTACGATTTTTCTCATTAAATTTAATTTTCGACTGCCATTTCTCCACATTAAAAAAAAGCGTTAAGAAGGATAGTCAAGATACAGATTTTTAATCATGAAAATTTGTACATCGCTAAAGGAAATTTTAATGTAATAAATGGAAGAATTTGTATTTGACATTTAAGAACACCCTGTATATTTTACAAGACTAAATTGAATATAAGATGTTTAAATTAAAATGACTTTAAAAGTACTAGGTTTAGTTTCTATAACTTAACCTTTACATCTGTTGTATTACTTCTTAAGTATCAGCGATCCAATGCATAGTGGCACCAATTATAGCTAAAAGAACAGTTAACAGTATTGCCAAGTTTCATTCAAATCCATTCAGCGGTTCTGAAGATATACTCAATTCACTGTGCGACGTTTTAAATCGAACAACCAATCTTTATGAGATTGATCTCGGATTGCTCGGGAGCGGTTTTTGATCGCTGCTGATCAAAAACGATATTAGAAATTGTGGCACCTATGAGCAATTTTAATTTAGGCAGACTTACCCAACTATAGGCCTTTTGAAACCCATATTAGCCATAGCTTTCTGGATCATTTCTTCAGTCTTATCTTGGGAGCGAAGAAAATATTTCAAAATTTGGCCAACCCACCATACGATCGGATCCCCATGCAGTCTTATCAGTCTGAAAATGTTTAAAATATCTTGCATAGTATGCACTGAATATAGGTGCTGACTGTGATGTAACTCGTTGAAAAGAGCACCGGACACAAAATATGATTCCGGAACGTACCACCACCCAAAGCCCCCTTCTTATTACAGAAAAATTAACAAATCTAATCGTTACATTGATTGAACTTATCCGATTAATTACTATCTCTTTTTAAACTAATGTATTAGTACCCTTAATACACAAATGACATCAATAACTAAACGGTGGCCTACTCTGTTTATTTACTAAACTCACACATTATCATCCAGCTACTTACTCTCTCTGTTTAATTCAATGTAGTGGGACGGGCGCAATACAAAGAATTTTCTTAAATTTAAATGAAAAATAAAAATTAACCCCAATTTTGACAACGTCAAATCACGGCCTTGACAAATTGTCAACGTCATTTGAAAGCAGTCCCTTTCAAATTCTATTAAAAGCGTCTATTTTTTTAATCCAAGAATACGTTTGGGTTCAATTGAATCCAATGTGGCGGAACGCTTTGTAGCAGTAATTTTCCATTAATGGCTTTAATACGCTTTAGCCACGTAGGTCTTAAATATATCAGTACTTGGAAAGGGCCTAAAAAAACAACTGCTACAAGCGTGCCGACATGTTGGATCACCACCCTTTCGACAGAGCAACAGGTCGTGGTGGACAGAGGCCTGGGTATCGACACGTTCGGCTAGGTATAATTGGTTGAAATTGATGAATTTAAACTGCAAATAAATACAAATAATGTATTTTGCAGTGGCAAGAATATTTAAACAATTGAAATTTAATGGATTTTTGGTAATTACTTTATTCATATATGTAGCTATTCATAAATAATAAACTATTTATTAATGGACACAGACATTTTTTCTCTTAAAACCAGGAGAAGGGAAAAAAAGAGGGAGGTGGAATTAAAGGCGAGGGTTCGGTTCGGAATTAAAGGCGAGGGTTCGGTTCGGAATTAAAGGCGAGGGTTATTATAGTTTTTTAAGCTTAAGAAAACAATAAAGATAATATATATGCTATAAGTAATTGTCATATAGGTTATAAAGTTCGTGGTTTGGAGAAACGTCTAGATTGGAAGGTTTTTCTTTGGTATGAATTTTAAAGTTATGTCATCAAAATTTGTTTTCTTGCTCTTGCAAATAAGCAGCTGGTCTTCAGGCTTTCTTAAACAGCTTGGCGTATTAAATCATATTCCAAACGCTTTCTCTTAGATTCTGGACTTTCCCTGAGATGTTCTTCTTTGTTCATATATTTTGGACAGTCAGGAAATTTGGTAGGAATAGCAGCTAAAAATTTTAAAAACTTAAACCTCTGATAGGAATGGAATTTCGCCTCTTTGACCTTACATCACGAACTATTACCAAAAAAAATTGTTTGTCACCAACACTTTAAAATGCATGTGAACATTTATAAAATATACCCTGTAGATTATTGGGGTCAGCTCTTTGACTTACCTTTTTTTAGTCTTGATTTATTTAGTGGCACATTCAATACTTCTCCTGTGTTTGTGAAATATTTTGTGGAACGCTCAACTTCCTCACTTTTAAAGTGCAATTCATACAACACAACACAATTCATAAAACACAATACAATTTTGGAAAAAACAACATTACGAGTATATTAAAAAATAAATGGATCCATGACGGATCTGATACCTGCCTAGATAGCTTTTAGATTAGCACACTTCAAGTGAACTCCATGATATATCAGCCTTGAAAATACTTTTTTCTTAATATCTCAAAAACGAAAGCTCATACGAAGCTTTTAGACAAATTGTTGAGAGAAATGGTCTACTACTTTCCGAAAACCGCATATTTATGTGATGCTTCGTTAAAAAGTTAGCATATTTTTAATTTTCTAATTGTCAAAAAACTGTCATTAGCATCAATGGATTTTGCCTAAAATCTAATCAGCTCGTTAGATACAGCGCCGAACACTATTTTACCTAAAAATTTTATGAAAATCGGTTTAGGGGCTATCGTGTTACGGACAGACGTATACACACAGACAGACATCACGACGATATTGCTAAGATAGATCAAAATACATTTTCTGGGGAAAGGGACTTAAGTGGCAGCAAATACCAAGCTATTTATTTTTGTAGTTTCTCGTAGGTCTGAGCTGTGAAATTTAGCGTCAAAAGATGGTTCAAATGCGCCGCAGGCAAAAAAATATCTTAAATATTAATAATCTTTGTCTGGAGGGGGGGGGGGTGCCCGAGCCCCTCTGCTCTCCCACCCCTGGATCCGCCACTTAATACACCCAAATAACATATTTTTCACGTTATCTCAAAAAAAAAATTCGTCGAAAATAATACCTGCTGCGCGGGCTAGGAAGGTAAAAAACACACAATCTAATATATTTATACCATTGACCACTTGGTTGGGACAAAATCCGAGGGGTGGCTCGATCGCCGATTTTTGTACACCACAAGGAAATACCTACGGTATCTCCTGGGTATTTCCTGGTATTACCCAGTATTTCCTCAAATTTCAATGGTATTTCCTAGTATTTCCCAAGCACTTCCCGGTATTTTCTAGTATATTTCCCAGTACTTCCCAAGTATTTCCTGGTATTTACCCTAACATGTACACCAAAAGGAAATACCGAGCCACCCTTCGCCAAAATCTTCCCGCTTGATAGCATGTTTCCATACTGCCATTTCCTGATTAGTTATCTATCTTTAGAAAATTTAAAAATTGAGTATCTTTTTCCTTGATTACTCTAATTGGTTTTGCAATTTGGAACGGCGGGCGGTGGCGCAGCGACCTGGCATCTCTAAAAAAATAGGAACACAATTTTCTGGGCGATAAATTCACCAGCACTTATATAAAATAACCTCAATTACTTAGGTTAATTAGGTATTTGAACCGAATTTAAAAAAAAAATAGAACCACTGGATAACTTAGAATCCACTTAAGGTCGGAACCGAACCGAACCTAATCCCACCATTCCTCTGGCTATCGTATCACTACAATATGTGATTACCCGAAAATACCCCAAGAATCCCAAGATTCATTATAAATGCACCGTAAAAGTGATCAAATAGTCCATTACAACCCCTATGACTAAGCATTAAAAAATCACAAGAACCGACAAGGTAAGTAATCACGATTACCTGAAAATATTTTTATTCAACGACGCAAGCTCTTGGGTACATATTTCCTTTAAAAAATGAATAAAAAATCCAATCGAAAACGCTTTTTTCGCTTCAAAAATGCCAACGACATCAATCGTAAACAAACAGTCAATCGCCCTAAGGAGGTGCCATATTAAATTCAGAAGTTCCAACGCCTTATATACAGGTCGTGGTGATTGGATTTCAAGTGAATCCAAACGTATAGCTTGGATAAATTCAGGCTACTGATAATGGGTCCTGCACTCTCAGCGCCATCTCTTTTCTAAGCTTAAAAATACCCATTATCAGTTACGTTAGGAGAAATACCTTTTAATTTGTTTAAAAAAATACCAAGTAAGCGGCTACGTCAACTCAAGATAATGGCTTTGTCTTCTAAAAGTTCCAAAATCCAAAGAATTTTCTTAAATTTAAATTATAATCAAATTTAAGCCCAATTTTGACAACGTCAAATTTTATTAAAAGCGTCTAGTTTTTAATCCAAGCCATTTGGTTCATTTGAATCCAATATGGTGGAACGCTTGTAGCAGTCATTTTCCATTAATGGTTTTGATACGCTTTAGCAGTACAGATATATTTAAGACGTACGTGTGACCAACTCATAAGTCGTTGATTTTCAAAATGGCATGTGATAAACACCTCTCTTTGCAAAATAAACCCATAGCTGTTTTAGATTGGTGTGCGCCCGTCCCACTACATTGAAATAAAAAGAGAGAGTAAGGAGCTGGATGATAATGTGTGAGTTTAGTAAATAAACAGAACAGGCTACCGTTTAGTTATTGATTTGTGTATTAAGATTATTAGGCGCCCTTACTAATACATTAGTTTAAAAAGAGATAGTAAATAATCGGATAATAATGTGTAAGTTCAGTCAATGAAACGACTAGATTTGTTAATTTTTTTGTAATAAGAAGGGGACTTTTGATGGTGGTACGTTCCGGAATCATCTTTTGTGTCGGGGTGCCCTTTTCAACGTGCTACCTCACAGTCAGCACCTTATTGACTTTGAAAAAAAAAATCAAATATGTTAGAGCATTAAAAACATGTTCAAAGAATCGAAAAGTGAAGCACTCATAGCTTGCTTTGAAAACAATAATGGCAAATTTAATTTAAGTGCAAATGCGTGTTTTGTCACGTAGACACACAGCTACTGTGTGGGTAGTCGTCATATTTGTTGTTTATTTACATTTTGGCGTGTTTTGCGTTTGTCGTGTAAAATTATGTTTTTTTTTTGTGAATAATGGGAAATAATTCAAGTAAAACATGTTCGGTTTATGAAAAAATGTCCGTGAAAAGTAAGGGAGTGCCATTCCATAGGTAAGTACTTGTATTTTTATTTATAATTTGTTTATAAAGTTAAGAGTGGTTTATAGATGCTATTAAACGCTCTTCATGGTGTCTACAATAAATCAGCACAATTAATGTTAGAAAAATTACAATCCACAATTTGATAAATTTTCACCTAATTAACTAGTGTTTAGAAAAAAAATAATAGACATAACCCTAAATTTTTGACAAATAATGGAGTGACCTAACGGAGTATGTTCCAAAAAATACCAAAACTGACGCACGCGCAGTAACCGAAATCCTGTCTACCCGAAAATGGAACAATAAGAATTAAATGGGGGTCCAGGCTTCAAGCATCGCGTGTGAGAATGCATGGGTATGTCCCATATTTATGCTCTAATGTATTTGAAAAAATTATACATTTTCTCAACAAGAACACTTTAAACCACACGTCAGGGGTGGTACTACAATTTAAGACTAATCTATATGGAATCCTATGACTGCATAAACTAGATTTCTAAAAAAATCACATGCAATTAAAAAATTTATATTTCATTTTTGTTTATTTTTAAAGTTAATTTGAATTTTTGTGAGATAAAACTTATTGAGAAATGCTTATTATGCTATTGCACGTTAGCGTGACCAAAATTTTTACAGTTATTTAACCTGTAAATTTTAAAAAATATACATAAACCGGTCGAAACTAAGTCTCTATAGTTTAGACCTTGGTCGAACACAGTGTGCCTGAATGAAGTATAGCTTACATAAAAATGGTTTCAATAACTAATTGCACATTTTGAATATGGACTCTTTCCTGACTTCAGAGCCATATTCATATTAATCTCAGCTGATCCTCTTCTCAAAATTTTATCAATTTTTTGCTATTTTTCTAGTTAGTCTAGGCGCTGGCTCCTGTCACGTGTGACCTAATGTGTGCGTTCAGTTTGACTGTGAGCTTTGTTAAGCACCCGTAGAAGCAAAAAGTTTGGTCACGTGGTCGAACTCATGGTCGTTTGGCCGCCATCTTTGAAAATGGTCGCCAAATTGATAGATTTTTTGTTTAAGCGTATCTTCCTACCCGGTGGTCCGATTATTATTATTTATTTTACTCCATTTTTAAAGGCAAGCAAATTTTGTCATTACTCATTTTTTGATAAATCAAGTAATTTTTAAGATATACCAAGATTATTAGTATTTCTGCTCGCAAAATAATTAAAATATTACCCATGCTCATTTTATTGTAGCTACAATATTATTGACATTTGTTTTTTTTTTTATTATAAAGGGACTTTCCATCCAATCAGGATCAATCGCCCAGTTTCGCAAAGTTAGAGCAAGGTTAAAGCATTTTTAAACAAACACAAACAACCAAGTACCTAGCCAGAAATCGAACCCTGACCGCCGGTGTGGTAAGCAAACATTGCTACCACTACACCACGACGGCGAGATATATTGTTTTTTTTTTGTTACATAGAAGGCTTTAAACCTTTCACAGAAGGGAAAATTGACTTTATGTTTATAAAGTTCGATGGATGGTACCCCTAAAGACTGCCTTAAAGAGGGTGGTTTCTAAAACTGTTCACAAGATTATTGAAAAAAAAATAATTTGCAGCGAAACGATGCATCCTAGCAAAAAACGTTAAGAATATAAGAGATATAACAATTCTTGTAAAAACATTTTTTATAGGCAATAAAACTTAGTTCAAAACTGTTAAAATTAGCTTTATAGCTATCGTAGTGTAGCTCTCAGCAACGACTGAATTTAAAAAACTATTTAAATTTCGTTACAAAGCGGTGGTTTCTGCTTATAACCAAAGAGTGAAACAAAAAAATGAATAGAAGCGTTACGTAGCACAGGTAATCTGCTTTCGAACAATGTGCCTTGTAGCTACCCAGCTACCATAGTAGGGGAGCTAATAAATGTATTATGAAGCTAGTCATCGATTAATTTACTCATAATATATCATGATATTCTGTGGTCAGTAAGAAAAAAATCGATTTAGGAACGAAAACATGAAATTTCTACAAAATTGCATATTTTAGCTGGTTGTACAGCTAACTATCAAAGCTAGGATGCTATGTGAAACACTAAAAGAAGCGGGACTAAGTCCTATAAAAAATTATTGTTAACGTTCTTCGCTAGGATGAATCGTTTTGTTGCAAATTCACTTTTTCTATAAGAGTTTTAGAAGCCACCCTCTTTAAGGCAGTCTTCGTACCATCCATCGAAGTCAATATCCTCTACTGTAAAAGGTTTAAGCCCTCCTATGTAACAAAAAAAAACAAATGTCAATATTATTGTAGCTACAATAAAATGAGCATGGGTATGGGTATATCTCAAAAACTACTTGATTTATCAAAAAATGTGTAATAACAAAATTTATTTGCGTTTAACAAGAGAGTAAAACAAGCTTTGAAAAATAAAATCAGACCACTCTGTAGGGAGATTCGCTTAAACAAAAAATCTATCAATTTTTCAAAGATGGCTTCTAAACAACTATGACTTCGACCATGTGAACAAACTTTTTTTAGACTCCTATGGGTGCTCAACAAAGCCTCGCATTCAAACTGAGCGCACATATTAAGTCACACGTGACAGGAGCCGACTAACTAAAAAAATTGCAAAAAGTTGATAAAATTTCGAGAAGGGGATCAACTAGGTTTTATATGAATATGGCTATGAGGTCAGGAAAGAGTCTATATTCAAAATGTGCAATTAGTTTTTGGAACCATTTTTATGTAACCTTCATTCAGGCACACTGTGCGAAGTAACTGGTGCATATCTCTTGTGTTTGCTTAAGGGTCCCAAAAAGTTATCTTTTTCTGCAAACAATATCTAATTATGTCATCTCTTACCGTGGGGCTAAGTCTTCAGGCACGGCCAAAGGCAGGAAGGGAGGTCTGGGGCTTAAACTATCTATTATTGGCAGATTAATGACTTGAGTCTCGGGTTGGCCTGGCCAGTTTGACACACTGTCTCCGTCAGGAGTTGTGCAGGTCTCACTTACGGGTTTGAAAATCTAATAAAAACAAAATATGAAAAATTTTAAAAACAGTACTTTCGTCAAAAAACATTGGCTGAAGTGAAGACACAAGGAAAAGAAGCAGAATTTTCTTTTAAACGCAACCAAATACGTTAGAGCATAAATACATGTTAAAAAAATCGAAAAGTGAAGCACTCATAGCTTGCTTTGAATTTTCAAGTGCGTATGCAAGTGCTTTGTCAGGTAGACACACAGCTGCTGTGTGGGTTGACGCCATATTTCTTCTTTGTTTACATTTTGCAGTGTTTTGCGGTGTCATGTATAATTGTTTTTTTCTGTGAATAATGGGAAATTATTCACGTAAAACATGTGCGGTTTGTCGCAAAAAGTCCGGGAGAAGTAAGGGAGTGCCATTCCATAGGTAAGTACTTGTATTTTTCTTTATAATTACAAGCTTTTATTTAGCTTCAGATGTTCTGTCTAACTATCTAACTATCTAATTATCTAACTAACTATCTAACTAACTATCTATCAAATCTTGTGAAGCATTTTTGACACACTTCCCATTATCCGATTTGGATGAAATTTGGTACACATCTAGTGGTCCCATGACAATACAACATTGATAAAAAAAATCCTACCACTCCTACCCCCACCCCCATCTACAAAAAAATGCGTTTTTGACACACTTTCCATTATCCGATTTGGATGAAATTTGGTATATATATAGTGGTCCGATAACAATACAACAATAATGAAAAAATGTCCTCCCACCCCTACCCCCCACCCCCTTCCATAAAAAATGCGTTTTTGACACACTTCACTTCAAATGACTTTTATAAAATTTGGTATATGCATAAAGGTCCGATGGCAATACAGCCCGAACAAAAAATATAATTCTATCTCTACCCCCACCCTCTCCTTCCCCCAATAGAAAAATGAGTTTCCAAACAACTCACGATCAGCGAATTCATTATAATCTAGAATAAACTCTTCTGTTCTGTTGAAAATATTGTGAACAAATATTTTCATTTAATAGAGTAGATAGCTGAGACTAAAAAGTAGAAAATAAATTGGTAAAAAAAATTTATCGCTTTTATTATTATGATAATATTAGAATGTTAGAAAATTATTTTTTAATTTTTAGTGCATTTTATAAAAGCTTGTGACTTAAAAAAATTTTTTTACCAATTTATTTGTTAATAAAGTTAGTAGTATAAAGGAATGGTTTATAGATGCCATTAAATACTCTTCATGATGTCCACAATAAATCTGCACAATTAATTTTAGAAAAACTACAATTTTTTAATCCACAATTTGATACATTTTCACCCAATCAACTAGTTTTTAGAAAAAAAATAATACACATAACCCTAAATTTTTGACAATTGTCAAATGGAAGGGCGAAAAAATATCGAAACACAAAATATCGAAAAACAAAATATCGAATTAAAATATCGAAAGTTCATAATATCGAAACTACAAAATATCGAATAATAAAATATCGAAACTACAAAATATCGAAAATACAAAATATCGAAACAACAAAATATCGAAAATACAAAATATCGAAAACACAAAATATCGAATAACAAAATATCGAAAATACAAAATATCGAAAATCAAAAACAGAAAATTTCGGAACCTTCGCCTAACCTGACCTGATATAACCATACGAAAATAGATACTTTCAAAAACCTAACCTAACGAAACCTAATGAAATCTAACCGAACCGAATCAAACCGAACCAAAGCAAACTAAACCAACAATTTTTTTCAAAAAAAAACTAGTTCTTTTCCTGGATCCTAGGTGTGAATTCGAACCGAACCGAACCGGACCGAACCGGACCGAACCGAATCGAACCGAACCAAGCCGAAGCTGTCCAAACCTAACCATACCCAACTAAACCTAATTAGCAGTGTTGAAGTTTAGTTTGGTTAGGTTAGGTTTGATTCGGTTCAGTTAGGTTCGGTTTGGTTTGGTTCGGTTCGGTACGGTTCGGTTCGGTTCGTATTCACACCCTCTAGGATCCCGGGAAGAAGTCAGGAAAGTTTTTTTTTTTTTTAATTGTTGGTTCAGTTTGCTTTGGTTCGGTTCAGTTCGGTTCGGTTCGTTTCGGCTAGATTTGATTAGGTTTTGTCAGGTTAGATTTTTGAAACTTTAGTTAGATTAGGTTAGGTTACGCCAGGGTCGGGTTATGTTAAGGTTTTGAAATTTTCTATTTTTGATTTTCGATATTTGTTAATTTTGATATTTTGTATGTTCGATATTTTCGATATTTTGTATTTTCGATATTTAGTATTTTCGATACTTTGTATTTACGATATTTTGTATTTTCGATATTTTGTATTTTCGATATTTTGTATTTTCGATATTTTGTATTTTCAATATTTTGTATTTTCGATATTTTGTGATTCGATATTTTGTAGTTTCGATATTTTGTAGTTTCGATATTTTGTGGTTTCGATATTTTGTAGTTTCGATATTTTGTAATTCGATAAAATGTAGTTTCGATATTTTGTGGTTTCGATATTTTGTAGTTTCGATATTTTGTATGTTTTCGATATTTTGTATTTTCAATATTTTGTGTTTTCGATATTTTGTGTTTCGATATTTTTTCGCCCTTCCTTGTCAAATACTGTAGTGACGTAACGGAGTCTGTTCCAAAACAAGCCAAGCAAAACAACAAAAAGCGAAAAAGGAACATTAAGAATTAAATGGGGTCCTGGCTTCAAGCATCGCGTGTGAGAATGCATGGGTATTTATGCTCTAACGTATTTGAGCGTACCATAGATAAAGGAAGTGGCGTGACATCTCGAGATCAGAGACCGTTTAACCAAAAAATTTCAAAAAATCATGCATTTTTATTGTTTAAGCTTGTTAGATACCCAAGTAACATTATTACCACTCAAGGTTTTATTAATTTGGTTCCAAGGTTATTTAGAGGGTGCTGTTATGGCTTTTAAGATCAATTTGGCTACAAAAAGGTAATTTATATTGCCAATTACCTAAAGAGGTGTTATACAACCAAAAAGTGTTCTTCTGTTCCTTTTAGATACTTTTGGTTTTATTGATTTCTGATTTATAAAGATGGTCTTATAAAACCCTTTTACCTAAAGTTTTTAAAAATAAATAAATATGAACTTTGGTCTTTTAGTTTTTTTCTTTACTTTAGGTCATAACAAAAGTGTTTTATAATAGAGCTAAAAGGTTACCTTATATCCTTTTGTTTTTGTAGGTACCAGTAGTTTAATAGTAAATATGATTATATAGGCGGCCATATAGAACCTAGTTTCCTTAAGGTTTTTAAGAGTGGTAAATATAAACTTCAGACTTTTGGTTTTTGCCATTACTTTTAGGCATTTTAAACAGGTTTTATTGGATGGCTTAAAGGTAAACTTAATTCTTTTGTATTTATGGTTACCCATAGCTGCATATTAAATATTATTTAAATAGGCGGTCATATAAAACTTTGTTTCCTTAAGGGTTCTAACAGAAGTAAATAAATACTTTCGTATTTTAGTTTTTACTAGTACTAGTACAGATTGGTACCTACCTATTGCAAGATTGATTATTTATTATCCTCCTGGGTAGGGCACCCAAGCCTCGATAAGGCCTGTTTAAACGGCCCATATAAGAGGTTTCCCTCCAACCTGCAAGCACAACGGATATCATTGCACTGGCCCTCCTGATTGTGTGCAAATTGCAGGATAAAAAACATTTAAATTTAACACTTTAAAAAACAAATACAAAAAATTTAAGTGAGGTTATGTTCACTATGTTTACCTTCTCTTTTTTATTGGTTTCATAAGCGCACTCAAAAATCCTTGTTGCGATAGAGTAACAAATAAAACCAAGTGACCACTATAAAACGATAATGGCGTATATAGAATTATTTTAAAAATATTGTAAACAGAAAATATTTATCTAGTCGTTTTAGCAGTGTTTTTTAACAATAATTTTACTTTAATTTTGATTTATGTAAACCAAACAGACTTTTTTATGGTAAATTATTTTATTTTATTTTAAATATTTGTTATTTACCTAGTTATCAAAAAACTATTAAAAAGCATTTGTGAGCTGGCGCGCTTGTTTTGAGAGCTTTTCAGATACGATTTTATCAGAAAAATAAGACTGGCAGGCAATTTGATGATCCACAAAATGACAAACTTCTCATATATAGGTATATTTTTATGTGATACAATAATTTTGAGACTCTGACATTTTTGGCAATTTTATGACCTAAATTATTTTATATAGCCATTGTGAATCTAAAATATCGCTAAAGCTTTTATAGGAAAAATTCTTTACTCTAAAGGTATTATGGTATTCAACAGAATTGCCAGGATACCAAATTACCAAATCTAGTTTTATAACAGGATAGAGGACGTTTCTGAGTTGCTTTTAGAACCTGGCATAATAGCTTTAGGCTCTAAAAGGTTCTGTACTGGTGGAACCGCTAGAGGGCGAAGCTAGCGTTTATTTCTTATGGTTTTATAATGAGTTTAATACATAGGTTGCCACCACCAATTGGGGGAGTCCCATTTAGTAGGTCTAAGCGTAATGGGAACGTGCTAACGACCAAACATTGAAACTAATGGTTTTAAGGAAAGGCGCTGGCAACCTTTTAGCTTCTGCTATAAATAAAGAAATGTTACTTGGGTATTAAGGGCATTTTGAGTACAGTCGAACCTCTCTAACTCAAACCTGTATAACTCGAACCCCTCTATAACTCGAAGCCCTCTATAACTCGAAGCCCTCTATAACTCCAACCTTTTAAGTGGTCCCTGCACTTTTTATATGTATTTTAACCTCTTTATCTCGAATTTCTATAACTCAAACTCTCCATAACTCGAACTGTCTTGGTTGTCCCTTTAATTTCGAGTTTTAGAGGTTCGACTGTATATTTACAGATGACAAAACAATTTTATGGCATCGCAAATGTATTAAAAGAAACTGTTCGTAGTGACATAGAAAAAACTAAAAAATGGTGTAAATGAAATTACTAGTGTCTTAATATTGACAAGGCAACTATTGGGTTTTAAGATGAATTTTGATCTGAGTAACCAAATAATTGAACAAAAGCATTTCACAGAACATATTATCAATTTAAATAAAAGAGTCTTGAGCGGAGGATATGCAGTGAGGAAAACATATTCTGACCTAGGTTTTGATATGGCTAAAATAGAAACTGTTCACAGCATTTACTAAGATCGGTTTTCACCATACAAAAACGATGCCTGAGGCAGGGGCGGCTAGTGCATAAGGGCTGCAGAGCTGCAGAACCCCCAAAATTTTCACATTATTTGACTATTTTTCAGCCGCTGCTATTTTTCTACTATAATTATTTTATTTCTAAAATTATTGGAATATCAGTATATTTTCGGTCCGGTGTTGGTATAGTAGGCCTTTAAATCGCGTACGTGTGTTGAGTATGACGCCGCGCGCCGTCGCCGAAGGCAGTATTTTACAGTCGGTCAAATGAAGTTATTGGCATTGTTGCGCTGCTAAATTGCAACACAACGTAGCTGGGCGGCTAGGAACCCCTTCCTTCGCCCCGCACCGCACTTGCTCATGGGTTTAGATAGCGATATCTAGGAAAAAATAGAGCTGCAAAACTTGCAGTTCCAGTACAATTCCGGGCGGGCGGGCTCAGCGTTGCGTGTTTGCAGGCGCATTTATTTATTTAGAAGACGCCAAACGCATGAGCGGGAGGTTATGATCGTGTTTGTTGTTTGTTTTTGTATAATTGTGTCACAATGAATGTGGTGGATAATTTAATTAATGTAAAAAAATTCTCTCTCTTTACTTATGAAGAAAAACTAAAACTGAAAGAAGAAGGACGGCCATTGCCCGATATTTTAATAGAAAAGTGTGGTTCAAGCCGGGGAAAATCGTATAAAAGGATTGTTACAAGAGAAATTTTTTACTTTTTATAATAGACTCGTGATCTGGAGACTGTAAAAAAATAGCATTTTTTATACCGTATCGGCAGAACTCACAAACTTTACTGTCACGAGCCGCCACTGGCCTGAGGTATATGTGTGGAACCAAAGTAAGAGACCATTGGAAACCGCTGTTTCAGATAAAAAAATTGTAACATTGATATCTTTGTTTATTTTTAAAACTGTGTGTATGAAATTCAAGAAGTACAAGGGTAACACTACTTTACATGAATATCACACCAGAAATAATACAGATATTCCTTTGAAGAAAATTTAATAAAAAATATACGATGCTGAAAACTGGTTGTGCGGTTGTGAAAAGAGAAATGCTTTTTTCGCTTTATTTGTCTTGTTATGAACAATCCACGAAGTGATCCTGCGTGGGTGGCAAAGGGAATGTGTGATATCAAGCACTTTAGTGAAAAGTTAAAAAGACACAAAGTAAGTGGTATTCATTTAAATAACCACATAGAATTTTCTATGCTAGGCAAGACTGATACTAGGTGCCAATTGAACAGTGCCTATAGGAAAAACATTACCGAACATAATGAAAATGTGACAAAAATTAGACATATACTTAGTAGGTTAATAGACTGTTTAAAATTCTATGGGATTTTTGAAGTTGCTCTGCGCGGCCATAAAAAATAAAGGCGAATGGACTTTATCTATAAAAAAATAAAGTAAAACTACACCAAGTAGCTGCTTATTTGGAAAATAATAAAATAAAATTGTTTCGTTTTTCATGCAATTTAAATTTCTGCCCCCCAATTTATAACGTCACCAACAGCCACTGGTAACAATCCAACCTAAATAAAATTTTAAAACTGTACCATAAAATAGTGTAATTTATATGATAGTGCCTAGTATAATGACTAAAAATACTCTGCCAATCTATGGGCACCTAAGCTCACACTAGGTACTATAGTTATAGTGTGAGCTAATATAATCAAAAACTGAAATATATTTTATTCAACTCCAGACTCAATTACCTTTTGTTTGATACCACACAAGCCATGTTTTGACTTAAACTCAAATTTTTTTATTCTACCCCCCACCCTTTTAAAAAAAACTAAAATGTATTTTGTTTAACTCCAGACTCAATTACCTTTCGTTTGATATCACACACGCCATATTTTCACTTAAACTCTAATTTTTGACATCTACCCCCACCCTTTTTTTAAAAATAAACTAAAATTCATTTTTTTTAACTTCAGACTTAATTACCTTTCGTTTGATATCACACACGCCATATTTTCACATAAACTCTAATTTTTGGAATCTACCCCCACCCTTTTATTTGGCTTGCGTTCGGTGGATTTTGTTCATTTTTAAATGGGACTATCACGGCCCCAGACCCAACTTAGGTACCAAATTTCATTAAAATCGGACAAGCGGTTTTTGAGTTATGCGGGTTGGTCGTTACAGACAGACATACAGACAGACAGACATACAGACAGACAGACAGACAGACAGCAAAACAAAAAAGTTTCAAAATCATCTGAAACGCAAAGATATATAAAAAATTTTGAAATCGGAGCAACTTTTTTTTTCTCGAAAAAATTAGGATCACCATAGCTCACACTACTTATAGTAGTAGTGTGAGCTAAAACATATTATGAAGACCGCCTCACCATCATCAGTATGACTTTAATATGATGGAATGGTTGATTTGGGAGGAAAATAGTCAGGGGCGGATCTAGGAACTTTATTTGGGGGGAGGGGTTAAATATCATAATAAATATTGTCAAAACTAAATATAGTTTGAGATTTGGGGGGGGGGGATTTAAATAATAAGTAGTAATCTCAAAAATTATGAAATGGCCTGTAAAATTATGTACTTAGTTGTTTTAAAAAACACGTTTGGAAGCCTTTTTTCACAACTCGCTCGACTTGTGAACCTCGACTACCGCTCTTTTCAAGAAACAATATCGCTGGTGTGAAAAAAGTAGTTTTCAAAACTTCACACCTACAAAACTCCAACCAATAATAATAGTTTAATAAGCATCTTAACGCGACTGTAATGACTCAGTAACGCTCTAAGGATAATAATGAAGGGCATTCAGCGCCATTTCTTTTATAAGCGCACTAATTGATGAAAAAATTTTAAATAACCCAAAATTTTAAAAATATTTAATTGTAATTTTGAGAATTTTCAAAACATTAAAAAAAAAATACAAAAAAAATCAAAAATGTTGGAAATTTTCAAATATTTTAAAGTATCAAAGATTCTTGTAGACAATGATTGACTAGAAACGGAATTTCGGATATTGTCTTTATTTATTTTAAACACGACGTTTCGGTTAGTAAGGATCTCTAATCGTTTTCAAGTGTTTAAATAAATATGGAAATCCGAAATTTTCTATCTTATCAAAGATTATATTAGACACAATAAATGTTGCATAAATATAAAAACAAAGTATGTATTTATGAGTGTTTAGATTTGATATTTCTAATCTTCTTTGATATTTTAAACTTAGTGTTGTGCAGTCAACAGCTTTGGGTGAGCCGTATCTTTTAATATATATCTTAACCAGGTTGCAAGTCTAGTTTTCAAGCTATTTGCAAATATAGAAAAGCTAGGTTAGAAGTCCTGGTTTTATAGCTCGACCTGGTCGGCAAAGATTTAACGTCATGGCACCACGAGGTAACAACAAACTTGAGCAATCCATTCAAAATGCTATTAGTAATGCTCTTAATCTATTCGAAAAGAAATTAAATAAGAGATTTGATAAGCTTGAAAAAAAGTTTGATAATATTGAAAGGTCAATTCATCAGCTGAATGAAAGTTGTGAAAATAACACCAAAGCAATAGCGGAACTTGAGGCTTCCACAGACTTTATTGAGCAGTTCGGTAAAAGGAATTAATTCTTTGCGAATTCATGGATTTCCGGAAACTCCTAACGAAAGTTTCTCTAAAAGTTTGGCTGAATTTTTCAGGAAAAAACTGGGTGTTTCGTGTCTTCCCACTGATTTTGATTTTGCGTTTCGTTTTGGACAGTCAAAGGATGATAAACCTAAAGCTATTATTGCTGGCTTTGTGCGTAACGAAGTGAGTAATATTGTATTTCAAAATAAGACCAAACTAAAAGACTTTAGTGTTGCCATCTTTGAAGACTTAACTAAGAAGCGGTTTGACTTGCTGCAGGCTGCCAAGAAAAAATATGACAAAACTTGTGCCTGGTCAATGGGTGGTAAAATTTATGTCATGTGCGGCGAAGAAAATATGGCGATTAAATCGAAAACAACTTGTAAGCCACGTCTACGTCGTCCCGGTGAAAACTTAATTTTATACTCTTCAGATCTGGTTTTTTTTCCTGTTAAATTAAAAAATATATGGCTGTAGATAGCAAAAAATGTATAAATTTTTTTTGCCGATTCAGAATTTATGGTTTGTTTTTGTTTTGAATAGTAGACAAATAATAAACACATGTTAATTGTTTGCTTTTTTATATTTAATTTGCAATATATTAAGTAATAATTGTTATGATATTTACATATTACAGCTATGACCAGTTGTGAATGCCTATTCGCAGATTATTGTACATATCTAAGTTTATTTTGGTTATTAGCAGGTAGTAAGATATTTTTATTTATTTATTTTTATACGGAGCACCGTGCAAGTGGGTGCGATCTTGCCTTGCACTTGCAGCGAATTTTTATAATTTATTTTATTTTCATTTACATAGTTTTTCAATTTTAACCAAGCATGCCAAGACATGAATCGCTTTCTTTTGCAAACGTTAACGCTCGTTCGTTGGCTTCAAATTTTGATATTTTTAGAGATCTCCTTCTTGAGTCAGACTATGATATTATAGATCTCTCAGAAACATGGCTAGGCGCCGATCTGGCCGACACAGCAATTGCAATTGATGGTTTTAAAATTGTACGAGTAGATCGCCCCCACTCGGGGGGGTGGGGTGACTTTCTACTATAAAAATCACATTAAAATGAAAATTATTCAAACTTTACTTAATTTTAACAGATGAGAGCAGTTGTGGATTAAACCTTAATTAAACGGAAAAAATATCTGTTTGGGTACGCTTTATAGGCCCTTCGTCCAGTTTAATTGAATTTTTTGATGCTCTTGAGGATACTCTAAGCTTAGTACTCCCTGAAAATGATCTAGTTGCTTTTGGGGGTGATTGTTATATTAATTTACTATCGGATGACAACGAAGCTACTCAGCTTAACAACTTTTTGGATAGGCTTGGATTAAGCCAGCTCATCGGCACCCCAACCAAACTTGCCAATGCGAACAGATCACTTAAAAATATTTTAGTAACATCTGAGGAAACTTTGTGTAGTAACATTGACGTTCTCAATATGGATGATATCTCAGATCATCATCTTGTTTCCTGTGACATCAGGATTCCGAAAATTCGTTACCCGACGACCTTTAAAACCTTTCGCAATTTTCGAAATTTCGACCTCACTCAATTCCTATCTGACTTCCACAGTCAACTGGGATCATATTTTTTCGATGAACAGTGTTAACAATATGGTGAAATTTTTCAACTCTAATCTTCTCAGATTTTTAAAACCACATGCTCCATGGCTTAATGACAATCTTAGATTGATTATGAGACTTAGAGACAAAGCACACGTCAGATACAAAGCAACTAGATCTGATCAATAATTACGTGAGTACCGCGAATTGAGAAGCTTTGCTAATAATTGTATTCCTGCCGAAAAAAAGGCATTTTTTCAATTCAAATTTAAAAACGACCCTAAATCATTTTGGAAATATTTACGATGGCTAAACATCACTAAAAATCCTCAAAGTTTAACGGATTTTCGTGTGGTTGACTCAAATGATTTTAATAATATCTTTATAGGTGAAAATCTCGAAAATCTCTCTCAAAGTGATTTTTTTTCAGAACAGTATGAAAATCGCTTTATGGAAGGTGTGGATCAGCTTTTCTCATTTACCGAAGTATCTGAGGAGGAACTTTCTAAGGCTTTACGATCAATTAAAACACATGCGAAAGGAACCGATGAAATTGATGTAAATATTTTGCGACTAGTTACTCCGGAATTAAATAAACACATAACATATATCGTTAACAAGTCCCTCACTAGTGGTTATTTCCCTGACACGTGGAAGAGTGCTAATGTTATTCCGATTCCCAAAATATCTTGCCCCACAGAAATCAAATTTTCGACCCATTAGCTACGTTACGTTATCGAAAGTAGCCGAAAGAATTATTTTTAATCAGGTAAAAGCTTACTTTTTTCAACAACGGATTATTCCTGAGACTCAATCAGGTTTTAGAGAGGGACATAGTACTACATCAGCCCTTCTCAAAGTAACCAATGATATTTTTACAGCCAGCGATAACAAACTTAATACTTGCCTTCTTTTGTTGGACTATAGTAAAGCTTTTGATAATCTTGATAGAGATATATACAAACATAATAAAAAGCTTAAATGAAGCAAGCAACGAAGCTGTTGGATACCAAGATAATAGAAATAACAGGAAGATGTGATGGACGGAGAAAATACAGGAAATGGTCAAAGAGAAAAAACGCACATACTTGAAATGGCTCAGTACTAAAGAGCAAAGAGACCTAGAAATATACAGGGAAACCAGAAGACAGCTAAGAAGTTTGATACGCACAGAAAAAAATTAAATGTTCGAGCGCAAATGCCACGATATAAATACACACGTAGGAGGTAGGCAGAGCTCTGAAGTATGGAAATTAATTTCTACAGTAAAAAACCCAACAAAAGTAAGTAAATATCCAGATCATCAAACCAGAACAATGGACAGAACACTACAAGGGACTGCTGCAGGAGACGAGACCCGAATATCTGGCAGCCTCTCCGAGGAGAGCCATAGAAGTACATGGAGAGGAAGTAATCATCGAAACAGAAATAATAAAGAATAGTATAAAAAAGCGTAAATCCGGAAAAGCTAGCGGACCTGGGGGAATATATGCTGAAATGTTCAAATATGGATCAGAGAAACTACTCGAAAATCTCACATATATTATCAATCAATGCATAAACGGACATCCAGTACCTATTGATTGGAAAATTGCATTCATATTCTCAATACATAAAAAAGGAAACAAGCTGGATTGTAACAATTACAGAGGAATTTCAGTCACCAGCACTCTAAGTAGATTGTACGGTAGGATCCTTAGAGATCTAATAGAGAATGATTTTCATGAACAAGAAGAAGAGCAAAGTGGGTTTCGTGCAGGCAGATCTTGTAGTGATAATGTTTTTGTCTTAAACAAGTAATTGAGAAAAGAAGCGCCAGAAATATAGAGACTCATACCTTTGTGGACCTACAAAAAGCATATGATACCGTTCCAGTAGAAAAATTATGGACGGTGTTGGAACAAACTAATATCAATCATACATACATAAAAGCGATAAAAGAACTATACAAAGGGTCAAAATCTAAAATTAAAATTGGAAATCGACTTTCAAAATAATTCCTGGTAACAAAAGGCTTAAGACAGGGATGTTGTATCTCTCCAACTCTTTTTAAAATATATATCACAGTGGCTCTAAAAAACTGGAAACGTAAAGTGCACGGCATGGGAATACAACTTAACGACCGATTTACTATATACACACTACAGTTTGCTGACGACCAAGTAATTGTAGCCAATGATAAAGAAGACATGGAGTATATGATGAGAAAGTTAACGGAAGAATACCAAAAGTGGGGACTAACAGTGAATGTGGACAAGACACAGTACTTATGTATTGGAAACGAATCCAGTGAGTTAGAACTAGACAATGGACAAACAATATCTCCATGCAATGAGTATGTATACTTGGGTGTCACATTTGATAAGACAGGAACAGACTGTAAAGAATTGGAAAAAAGAATAGTAAAAGCAAAAAAGGTTATTGGATGTCTTAACAGTATTTTATGGAGCAGAGAGATAAGGAAGAATGTAAAATTTAACATATATGAAACAATGGTAAAAAGCACGCTGTTGTATGGAATAGAGACTTGTCGCGTAACAGAAAAATACAAAACAAAAATGGAAAGTGTCGAAATGGATGCAATAAGAAGATCAATGAGAATATCTAGATTAGATCACATAAGAAATGAGATCATAAAAGAAAGAATGGGAATCGAGGGAAGCCTAACGGATGACATCACTAAAAGGCAACTGATATGGTACGGCCATGTACAACGGATGAACGACGAAAGATTACCAAAACAGGTCCTAGAATGGCAACCAGTAGGGCGCAGAAAAAGAGGACGTCCTAAACTAGAATGGCAACAGTCAATCCAAAGATCAATGAGTCAAAATCAATCTGACAGAAGATGATTGTCAGGATCGAAGGAGGTGGAGAATAGGCGTCGGACAATGTAGAAAAACGTTCTAAACCGACATAGTAGTAGTAGTATAATCTTGATCACAATATTTTATGCACAAAGCTGCGATATTTCGTTTAGTAGTTTTTTAACAAACCGATCTCAAAAGTTAATATGGAATGGTAAAACATCGGATACAACCAAGGTCAATAAGGGTGTACCGTAAGGGAGGATACTCGGCCCGCTGCTTTTTTCTGCTTATACAGCAGATTTTGCAAAATTTTTAAATAACTCCAAAAGTCATCAATATGCAGACGATTTTCAATTGTATTTTTCCTTTGCGCTACACGACCCTGACCTGGCTGTAGAATATATCAAAAGTGATTTGTAATTCAAACTATTTCAGAGGCTCACGGACTGAAACTCAATGCATCCTAAACCGAACTTGTTGTGTTTGGTAGCAAAAAGGAAGCAATAACCAATCATAACAGCAGTCAGATTTTTGTAAAAACTTGGGTTTATTTTTAGATTCAGTTCTGCGGTTTAATAAACATGTAAATATAATTTTACAAAAATCCTATAACAAACTTAAAGCTCTTGTATTCGCTATTGTTTTGGACTAAGGAAGTATGATCATGTGACTGAGTGCTTTGCAAGCTCTAGTTGGTTGAAACTGGCTCAAAGGTATCAGGTGGCGATGAGCTGCTTCGTCTTTAAACTTGACAAAAACAAAACCCCCTCCTAAGTTCTAAGCTGACCGAAAGTGGGTCTGAACATTGGCACAATACTCGTTATGGCAAACTTTTTCGTGTCCCTCGTCATCAAACAGCTTTATTTCAAAAATCGTTTAGTTACAATGCTGTGAAGTGTTACAAAAAAATCCCCCCCAACATAAAATCTTTAGATAGCATTTATCGGTTCAAGAAGGAAATTAAGACTTTTGTTTCTGATACTCAATAGTTTGTAGCGCGACCTGTCGTGCGTTTTTTAGTTTTTTTTCTGTGCACAGGGTATTTTCTGTGTGTGCTTGGTGATTTGCTGTATTTTCAGTGCAGATCTTTATAGTTAGAATGTAATTATTATGTAATTTTTTAAGCTTTTGTTTTATGTGTAGAATATTTTTTTCGCTTCTCCTTTTGGTGGTTACATGGAAGAGCGTATGAAATACGAATGTCACCACCTTTATCCGTTATTTGTATATTTATATAAGATATTTATAATAAAGACATTTTTGAATTGATTTGATTTGATATTTATAATGAAATTATGGGTCTTACCCCTTCCCAACCAGTCTTATGGTATCTCCAGCCTTTTGACTTCAAGATCAACGTACGTTTCACCCCATAGGCGACCATAAAACAGTAGGTAGCATGGTGTAGTTGGCACCCATATCCACAACCCTTGTTCAGATTGCAAACAAGTTTTTTGGCTTTTTCACAGTCGGGAGGGTTCTGGAGGTACTTGAAGCGTTCCTGAACGAGATCGCTGAGGTCTTTGGCTTCTCTCTCGCGCCACTGAGCGTAACCGTCTACCTCTGCTAGTTGGTCTATGTCGTGTAACAACATTCTGAAATTTAAATACTTAGTAAAATAAAAGCAACTACAGTATCAGTCAAATAGAGCAACTACCTGAAATTGGCTATAAATCTGATCCTGTATTAATATCAAAGAACGAGTAGTGCATTTGAAAACTTCAATCCAGTTCTCAGTTTACGTGTTTCGACGATTTTTTCCTTAAAATCATGTAGCACCTTTTTGTTGTGTTACAAAAAAAAGCTACAAAATAGTTCTGTGCAATTTTAGGAAAAAAATTGAAGAAAATCATTCGACAGAGACGTAAAAATTATACTATTACCGTAATAGTGACCATGCGTAGATTCTGCTTAAAAAGAGAAAAAGTACTTTAGCAGGTGTTTAAATAAAAATAGAAATATAAGGGTGTATCCGATCTCCGCAAAACGCGATGGGCCATGAACTATAAGTTAAAGAAGAGGGGGAACAATTATAGGCAGATAGATAAGAGTACGGATATCAGGCGAGATCCAACGAGTTGACGTTACTGGCTTAAAATTGTCTTTTCTTTTCTGTGAAGCCAGAAGGAGGTAAGACTTGCGCTTTTATAAACCTTGCTAATTTCTTTCTCGGGCATTATGCCGGCGTTAAAATTTACACTCGAAGAAAAGGTTCAAATATTAAACTGGTATTTTGCAGGAAACTCCGCTCGGGATGTAATAAATTTGTTTATTGCTATGAGTATGAGGACTGTGATATTCCTTGCAAAACACACACAAATTTATAGTATGCGTTAAGCTCTGCAGAAAATGTAGCGACAATGATGTATGTGGTGGATGAGGGTCCAAGACCCATGTCGGAACAAATACAACAGCGAGAAACTGCCGTTTGTGCTGCGGCTAAAGTAATCCCTCCTTGTTCAAGTTCAGCCATTGCTAAAGAGATATCTGATGATATTCCTCCCAGAACCATTTGAAACATTTAAAAACAACATGGATACAAAGCCTACAAGTAAAAAAAAATCTCAGTCACTGTTTCCTGAGGACAATATTTTAAGGATGCAATTTTCTGAAAAAATTATGGATCATGGATGGATGGATGAAAATTTTGTCAGTAATATTTTATTTACTGACGAAAGTACATGCTCTCTACAAAATGCGCACAATCCATCAATTAAACATTTGATGGTAAATGTGTGAACACAATACCACGGATCTTTGTTTGATCCGTGACAATACCCTCAAAAATTAAATGATTAGTCAAGAATTCTTGGAGATAATATCATCGGGTCATTTTTTATTAATGGTAACTTGAACAGGGTCTCTTATTTAAACTTGCAAAATCAAGTTATTCCTGCAATTCAACAATTGCCGGATTTTGATATTCAGTAAGTTTGGTTTGGTTCGGTTTTGGACGAAACTTTTCCTCGACGAGTAATAAGCAGACGCAGTATTACCAGATGGCCCCCTAGATCGCCTGATCTGACTGTATGTGATTTTTGGCGTTATGTCAAAAATAAGATATGTGATCAAATACATTCGAGCTCATAATTTAGCCGAACTTCGAATTAAAATTGAACAAGCTTTTAATTCAATCACACCTGAGATGCTAAGCAATGTACGGCAGGGAGTTTATAACCGTTTAGCACAAGGTGGCAAGTTTGAGCAGTTAATTTGATTAAGTTCGTAGCTCTTGAAAGGACTTTGTAGGGTTTTTAAAATCACATATTCTTACTTTCTTTAAGCTGTTGAATGTCGTGACAACAGCAGTGTAAAACATGAATTTTATTCATAGAATATGGCAGCCTATTACGAGCTTAATCAGATAATGTATCAAAATTATAAATAGCTACAGCAGTTTTCAAAATATTATACAACCATTTTGTAAAGTACATTTTTTGGGACCTTCTAGTTTCTTATGAAAGTCATTCTCATTGTACTATATCAAATCAGAAACGAGTATAATATAGTAGACAGTCAATTTACATTAGGCCAATAACCTAATCTAAAATTCACGCACTCGGCACCTTTGAACGCAGCCGGTGACGACCGGTGAGGGCGCTGATTTCCCTATTCGTTTGGTAATAGCAGGTAACCACATGAACTGGAATGCTAGCTCTGTCTTTTTTTTCTTATGCAATAGTTTACATAGGAAAACAGTGCAGTGTTGCCGATATTTCATTTAATACAAAATCATTTGGAAAAATCTTTCAATCACTGCTTTCAGTATACATGCAACCTTCGTCAGGGGTAAACGCGTCTTGCCCAGTGGAGGGCATAGATATGTAGGTAAGAAAAAGTAGATATATTTTCTGACTTCCAAGAGTTAAGGCCAGAAACACATGTACAGTCCTTAAACCTGTTGCTAAAAAGTTTCGGACAACTCAGGAATTTTTTAGAAAAACTCAAGAAATTTTCGGAAAACATGGTAAATGTCAAGAAAACCCCGGAAAATGTTTGGGAAATGTTCGGAAACATACATTTTCATAAAACTTGCGAAATGTTCGCAAAAACTTGGAAAATGTTCAAAAAACCTCGGACAATTTTCAGAAAACTTTACAAATATTCGAAAAACCTCGGCAAATGCTCGGAAAAACTAGGAAAATTTTCGGAAATCTCGGAAAATGTTCAGAAAAACTAGGAAACTTTTTGGAAAACTGGGGAAATGTTCAGGAAAACACAGAAAATGTTTAAAAAAGTCGAGAAAAGTTTAGAAAAACTTTATAAAAGTTCAGAAAAACTCGAGAAATTTTCGAAAAACTCGGAAAATGTTTAGAAAAACTCAAAGCATTTTCAGAAAACTTTGAAAATGTTCAAAAAACCTCGGGAAATGCTCGGAAAAACTAGGAAAATTTTCGGAAATCTCCGAAAATGTTCAGAAAAACTAGGAAAATTTTTGGAAAACTGGGGAAATGTTCGGAAAAACACGGAAAATGTTTAAAAAACTCGATAAAAGTTCAGAAAAACTTTAGAAACGTTCGAAAAAACTCGGGAAATGCTCGGAAAAACTAGGAACATTTTCGGAAATCTGGGAAAGTGTTCAGAAAAACTAGGAAAATTTTTGGAAAACTGAAAATATTCGAAAAACTCAGCAAATGCTCAAAGAAAACTTGTGTAATGTTTAGAAAAACTCAAAATTTGTACAAAGGCACAAACTTACTCAGTTTAAGACAACTAACTCTATTATAAATATTCTGTAATCTACTGTTTCCAGAAATCCCACATATTCCTGACACAAAATTTGTTGTGGAAAATAGACTACCAAGAAAACAAAAAACAATTGGTCAAAGCTGCTATACATATATTGGAAAAGAACACTTTAACCTGCTACCATCAGAACTCAAACACAATGTCAAAAAAAAATTATTAAAAAAAATAAATATGCACTTGGTTACTTCAAAATTATCCAAAATTATAATAAATAAATAGATTCTTAACTAGAAACTGGTCTTCAAGAATATTTCATTACTTTTTTTTACTTTTATATATTATTTGGTTTTTTTAGCTCACACATATACTATACTATAGTAGTGTGAGCTATGGTGATCCTAATTTTTTCGAGAAAAAAAAAGTTGCTCCGATTTAAAAAAATTTTATATATCTTTGCGTTTCAGATGATTTTGAAACTTTTTTGTCGCGCCGTCTGTCTGTCTGTATGTCTGTCTGTATGTCTGTCTGTATGTCTGTCTGTAACGACCAACGCGCATAACTCAAAAACCGCTAGGCCGATTTTAATGAAATTTGGTACCTAGGCTGGGTCTTGGGTCGAGATGGTCCCATTTAAAAATGAACAAAATCCACCAAACACAAGCCAAGTAAAAGGGTGGGGGAAGATTTCAAAAATTAGAGTTTATGTGAAAATATGGCGTGTGTGATATCAAACGAAAGGTAATTGAGTATGGAGTTAAACAAAATACATTTTAGGTTTTTTTCTTCAAAAAGGGTGGGGGTAAATTTCAAAAATTAGAGTTTACGTGAAAAAATGGAGTGTGTGATATCAAACGAAAGGTAATTAAGTCCGGAATTAAACAAAATACATTTTAGTTTTTTTTTTAAGGGTGGGGGTAGATTTAAAAAAATTGAGTTTAAGTCAAAACATGGCTTGTGTGGTATCAAACAAAAGGTAATTTAGTCTGGAGTTGAATAAGATATATTTCAGGTTTTAGTTTTATTAGCTCGCACGTACACTATAACTATAGTACCTAGTGTGAGCTTAGGGGCCCATATATTGGCACAGTATTTTCATTGTGGTAGTATAACTACTTTGCATTTATTTATTTCTACTTTTATTTATTTAATTTTTTTTAACTTTTTTTAGTCTAAAAAACAACACTAAACCAAGAAAAAACTTTTTCCTGAATCCATCAAGTTTGTCACAATTATTATTATTTTTGTTATTTTTTTAACTTTGTTGAATTCCGGTAAATGGGCTTAATTACATTTATGTAGGTACAAAGAAACCATTGCAATGTATATTTCATGATATATTTACTTACTTAAGGCTATGATGTATAAAACTCATTTCCATGTAAAAAATGTGGCAAATAAATATATTGAAATTGAATTGATTAAAATTGAAATTGAAAATTGACCCCAAAAACTCGGAAATATTGAAATAAACTTTGAAAATTTTTTCGGAAAACTCAGGAATTGTTCGAAAACACTCGGAAAAAACTCGAAAAATTTCCATAGAAACTCGTGAAATGTTCGGAAAACTCGGAAAACGTTTGGAAAAACTCTAGTCTAGACATTTTTATGAGTGAGAGAATTGTTGGAGTAAATCCACCTACTCAATTTATTTTCATCAATCTTAAAAAAAACAAATGGCGGAATTCCCCATTTATCAACCAGTATGTATTAAATACGGAAACTGAAACTTACAAAAATGGACATGACGGCTGCAAAATTTTTCATAAGTATTTATTAATTGATTTGATTCAAACTTGCTACTTTGTGGTGCTTAAGATCACTCAATACAATTTTTAAACTAATTTAAAACAAAATTCATTTGTCAACCGATATCTGTATCAAATTTAAAACTTTGGGGTATATAACGTCGCTGATTTTAATTTAGGATTTTAGAAATTAAGTTGGAACAGGTAAGTGGAGTGGAGCCAAACATCAAACTCAAAAATAGGTAAACAGTTTTAAGTTAAACGGTTTTACTGAAATCATTAGCTGTATAAAAAACTAGAAAATTTTAAGTACACAAACGTGACTTTTAACAGACTAAGGTAAAAGCGTGGGTGCATAAAAAATAGGGTTAAACGATTGTTTAATCAAATAAGAATCACTTGTCTAAAATATTTTAAATGCGTAGTTTAAATTTACGTCTGTTATAAACCTGGTTTGTCTTTCCTGACCTATCACTTTTCATCCCTGATTTTAATTTTTTATCCCTGATTTATCACTTTTGATCCCAGGGATAAACAGTGACACTTTTATCTCTTGTGTTTTTATCCATAAACAACAAAAAATAATTTGAAAGGAGGCCCAGTTTCATTATTTTTTTTTTTAATAGGTGGACCCTTTTTGTGGCTTCTAGTTAGTAAGGTCAGAAATGAGTAACTTTATTATTCATATGGTAAGGTTACAAAAAAAATAGTCTATTACATAACAAGAGACAACAAAGAGAGTGACAAATTTCACATGACCGTGAATGTTGTGAACGAGGCGCTAGCCGAGTGAAACAACACGCGAGTGTAAGAAAGTTACTTTCTATCGAGTTGTCTGTCTATCATTCATCGCCAGTTATTGTATAGAGTGGTTTATTCAAGACCTTATTGGCTGATTAAATTTTATCTTTGTTTTTTTTATGAGTATTTTAAATTTTGCTGTTAACTAATTATTTCTTGTGACCTTTGTAAATTTTGTGTGAAAAGTACTTTTTCATGTGCAGAAAAATTTTTGTCCATAGGTGGAATCTAACGTTTTCTGAGGATGGTAAAATGGTGTGAAATCCATCATTTTCATGTGTAGTGGTAGGAAAAAAATATTGAATATGAAGTACTTCTTATAAAAATAATTAACAAACAAAAGTTTAATTTAATTACTTTGCGCTTTTTTGTATCTTACATTATATTTAGTTCTCTATGCTCAAATAAACGTTCGCTCAAATGTTTGTGTTGCTCTAGACGCTTTTAATGTAAACTATATTATATTCGTTTCTGGTAAAAGCAACACACTTGTTATGGATAGACATAAGACTCGTTCGAACATTTTACGAAAGGAAACCACCCGCTTAACACTGGCAGGGAGGTGTTTCCCCCCCCCCTTAAACGTGCTTTTTGATGGTTTTTTGCTAATAACTCGAAAATTGTCAACTTTTCTAAAAATATTCTAAAGATCATTTTGCAAGCGGATAATTAATTATCATTTTGCAATCCTTTACTTTACTAATTCCTACTTTGCAGTCCTCCCTGCTTCCACCCATCGCCCCTTCTGTCATTCCCCCCACCCTCTTTAAAAACCATATTCGCATAATTTTATCAAATATAGGGCGATTTCAAAAATTCTTTCTGTACATGCTATAAGATTTTTTCCAACAACATTTTACTAGGTTGCAAAAATCTTTATTTTACTATTATAGACCAGCTTTAAAAGAGTGTAATTTTTTAAAATATATTTGGTGAAAGCAAGAAAGCGTCTAAAGTTCAATATTTTTTAGTTTTTATAAAAAAATATCCAAGTCTTATAGTGGTCGGACAAATTCAAAAATTTTGGGCTGCTTAAATTCAAAACCATTTTTTAAACTATTTGGCCAAAATTGAAAAGCGATTTTTTGGTTTGCGGTTAAATTTGGGTCCCCTGAAAATATTTCTTTACCTTCCTAGCTCGCGCAGCAATGGGTAGTGAAGGTATTATTTTCGACGAAAATATTTTTTTTGAGATAACGCTGAAAATTTGTTATTTGGGTGTATTTTGACCTATCTTACCAATATCGTCGTGATGTCTGCCTGTGTGTGTGCGTATGCCTCTCCGTCACACGATAGCTCCTAAACCACTAAACCGATTTTCATAAGTTTCAGGTAAAATAGTGTTCGACACTCACGAGTTGATCAGATTTTGATCAAATTACATTAATGCTAATGACAGTTTTCTGACAATTAAAATTTTTTATTAATTAAACACTTAAGTAGTCGCTACGGTGTAAAAAGTGCGCCACTCGATCTAAAAACCATCCAACGTCTTTTTTCCCCTTTCTTCTTGGGCATATATTATGGAAATCAAAGATATTTTTGACTATTTATTGTATTTTAGAAATTATTAGTCTATATATACCGGGTGCACCAAAAAAAACCGGACAATTTTGTTTTCAATATAACTTTTGAACTATATCATCGATTTTAATGGGACAAACTGCACTTGGCAGAGAATTATATTATATTTTATCTAAATATCTTTTTCGGTCCGCCATATCAAAATCCAAGATGGCGGTCGAAATTAATTTGCACCCTTCAAAGATGCTCGTTTATTCTTGTATTGTCCGGTTTTTTTTGGCCCACCTGGTATATATATATATATATATATATATATATATATATATATATATATATATATATATATATATATTGTTACGAATTCACAACGACAAATTAAAACTCGCAATTGTTGAAAACGATACGTCAATTTATTTCGACAAATTATGTACAAAAACACGCACTTAAACTTAGTAATAACTTGCTAATAATTCACTACTATAATCGGTCTATCAACTTCACTACAGCACGTTATCTGTGACTGACTCCTGGTGCGCGACCCCGGCCCTATATATAGGATCGTCCATCTCTCTCGAACTTTCCGGCAGCCTTCGACGTCCGGAAAGTTCCCGCACTACCGCGACCGCAAGCCACAGACAACGCAACTAAAACCTAGACTAAGAATACAACCTTAAGATAAATCGACCTAATACTACACTAAACCTAAATAAATTCCAATTATAAAATTTAAATAACGTGAATTTGTAACACTATCCTCCTCTTCAGGTTTGATCGTCTCGATCAACATTTCCCAGGTAAGGTTTTAGTCTGTCTAGATGAACAACTTTCATCTTGGACTTCGGGCTTCTCTGGATTCGGTAGACTACATCATTAATTCTCTTAACAACTTTATAAGGCCCTTCCCATGGTGGTGTCAACTTAGGTGATCTTCCTTTCTTGCGTTGAGGATTGTATAGCCAGACTTGATCATTCTCTTTGAACCCTGAAGAGTTTGCTTTCAGGTCATATCTCGCTTTCATGCGGTCATTGGCTATTTCTATTCGCTCTCTAACCACTTCATGGATATCGTGCAGCTTTTGCCTTAAACGTTCGACATAGTCATTAACCTCTAAGTGTGCTTCTTCAGGTGAACCAAACATGATATCACATGGTAAACGCAGTTCTCTACCAAAAATGATACTAGATGGAGTAGCTCCTGTCGTATTGTGAATGGCAGTTCTATAGGCCATCAAAAACAATGGAATATATTGGTCCCAATCTGTTTGGTGCTTATCAACAACTTTGCAAAGATGTTCCTCTATTGTTTTATTAAATCTTTCAACCATGCCATCTGACTGCGGATGCAAAGCAGTAGTCCGTGTTTTATGTATTCCTAAAAGGTCACAGAGATTCTGGAAGAGCTTTGATTCAAAGTTTCTTCCTTGATCTGAATGTAGTTCCAAAGGAATGCCAAATCGGCTGAAAACATCATTTACCAGAACTTCTGCAACTGTAGCGGCCTCTTGGTTAGGCAAAGCAAAAACTTCTGGCCATTTGCTAAAATAATCCATGACAACAAGGATGTATTTGTTGCCCTTTTTAGTTTCTGGAAATGGTCCGGCCACATCAATAGCAATGCGTTCGAATGGCAGACCTACGTTATATTGTTTCATTTGACCTCTGGACCTTGTTTTGGGACCTTGGCTGGCTGCACAAGTCGAACATCGGCGGCACCAGTTTTTCACATCTTGAAAGTAATTGACCCAATATAATCGGTTTCGAATTTTGTCCATGGTTTTATTTATGCCTAGGTGCGCGCCTGATTTTCCACCATGGCATTCGGCCATTATATTGTCTACCATGCTCCTAGGAACCACTACTTGATTAATCACAGTAAGGCCATCGGCACTTTCCCAGGCACGTTTAAGGATGTTTTCTTCTACTATCAGTGAATCCCATTGTGCCCACAGTGATTTGAATATCACCCCTTGGTTTGCGATATCTTGCCATGATGGTCGTGGCTTGTTCTCTTCTGTCAATCGCAAGATAGGTCCTACATCTTTGTCGTTAAGTTGTGTGGTTCTAATCGAAACCGACATCCATTCTTCATCTGGTTCTAACTTTATCTGGCGCACGTAGGTAATTCCTTCTTTCTGGTCAATTTTCCTGCAATGTTTACAATCCTCGGGGCAAGGTCTTCTGGACAATGCATCTGCATTATTATGCACCCTTCCTGCTCGGTGCTTAATTTGATAATGGTATTGTTGTAGCTTTTCTATCCATCTCGCGACTTGCCCCTCAGGTTGTTTCATTTTCATGAGCCACTGTAACGCAGCATGATCCGTTCTAATCAGAAACTCTTGTCCGTAGAGATATTTGTGAAAGTGATCTACGGATTTAACTATGGCTAGGAGCTCCTTTCTAGTAACACAATAATTTCTCTCTGGTTTGGATAGCTTCTTGCTGAAAAATTCGATGACCCGTTCTTCTCCATCTTGTACTTGGGAGAGTACTGCTCCTATGCCATCGTTGCTCGCATCAGTATCTAATATGAATTTTCCTTTTGGAATGGGATATGCAAGAATCGGACTAGAACATAATGCTGCTTTTAGTCTTCTAAATGCTTGGTCACATTCGGTATTCCATTTGTAAGAAGCTTTATCTTCTGTAAGTCTATGTAACGGAGACGCTATTTTGGCGAATCCTTCTACAAATCGTCTGTAGTATGTACACAGACCCAAAAAGCTTCTCAATTCGTGTTTGTCACGAGGTTGAGGCCATTCTTTTATTGCTTGTAGCTTCTTTTCGTCGGTATGGATGCCTTCTCGGGAAACGACGTGACCCAGGAACTCAACTTTTTCTTGGAACAGAAAACATTTCTTTGAGTTTAATTTAAGATTTGCGTTCCTGATTCTTGAGAATACTTCTCGTAAATTATCTAGATGTTCTTGAAATGATTTCCCAATTACTATGACATCATCCAAATAGACTAGGCAGATTTTCCAAGTAAGGCCTCGTAGAACGACTTCCATTAGTCTTTCAAATGTAGCTGGGGCATTGCACAGGCCAAATGGCATCACATTAAACTGATAAAGTCCACTTCCAGCAGAGAATGCAGTCTTCTCTTTATCTCTTTCAAAGATTCCTACTTGCCAATACCCACTTTTCAGGTCAAGAGTAGAAAACCAATATGATCCTGCCAACGTTGTTAATGTGTCGTCTATTCTTGGCAGTGGGTAACTATCTTTCTTGGTCACATCGTTAAGTTTCCTGTAGTCGACACAAAACCTAGTACTTCCATCCTTTTTAGTGACCAACACCACAGGAGATGACCAAGGACTTGATGGCTCTTCAATAACACCGTCGCTGAGCATTTTATTAATGAGATTGTGAACTTCTTCTTGCTTGGCCATTGGTAGTCTTCTTGGGGGTTGTCTTATCGGTTGGGCATCGCCAGTGTTGATAGCATGTTGAATAAGGTTTGTGCGTCCCGAACTACTCCTAGTTTCGAAGATATTACTTTGTTCTTCTATAAACTCTCTCGCTTTACTATATTCTTCTGGAGTGAGATGTTGCCAAGTTGACTCAAATTGCTGAAGTACCTCCATTGGTAACTTGCTTGTATCCTCGGAAGTTGGCTCTTCACATCTTGTTACTTTCTGTACTGGTTCAAATAATGCTACCACCTCCCCCTTATTAATTTTGACACTATTTGGGAAAATATTGGCGACTCTAATCGGGATGTCTTTATCGGTTTTAACTAGTGATTTTGCAACGAGGTAGGTGTTGGGTGTGTTTTGTTGGCTTATGAGTCCGACGCAGCTTGATGTTTTACTTTCCAGCCTCCCAAAAATTATGGTCTCACTGTTACCGACTAGTCTTGTTGTGCATACTGCCACGACCTTTATTGGTTCTTTATTGAAGTGACTATTTGACAAAATGAACTCTTCATTCCCAAATCTTAGGGTATTAAGTTTATTATCAAACGCAAATCCATGTTTACTTATCAAGTCCATTCCCAAAATAAATTCGTCTTCTATTTCGGCAACAAATACAGTGTGGCGAATCTTCAATCTTCCCAGCTGTAGGTCTATATCTGTCTGCCCCAACACGTCGGCGGATTCTCCAGTCACAGTCTTAAGTGTTATTTTCTTTTCTATTGGTCGAATTTTATATCTCGTTGCAATTTTGAACTTAAGCAATGATATGGCAGCACCAGTGTCTACTGTTATATTAACTCTTCTCCCATTAATTAGTCCTTCGATGTTAAGACTGTCAGCAGTATGTTTTAGGCTCTTAATAGAGTAAATTTTGGGGGCTCTATTACCATTAGCCAACACCCGCCCCTCTGCGTTGACTAGTTTTAGTTTTCCTGATCTCTTCTTCGGTACTCTGTCCCGCTAGATGGCGAGCGAGACCTTATTTGAACGCGACAATCGCGTTGAATATGCCCTGTACGTCCGCATCTGAAACACTTTACATTTGGAGGGGATCGTCTGCTTTCTTTCAAAGAGTCAATCTTCTCTATCAGTGATTGAAACATTTGGTTTAGCGTTTTTGAGTTGACCTCATGTCCATTGCTCATTTCTTCTCCCTCCTGAATTGAAACAGCTCTTACTTTTGGCCTGGACATATTATTTGATGATTCAATTTCAAGGGCTCGAATCAACACTTCACTGCTGTTATGGAAGCGTTCTCGACGAAGTAACTTTGCTAAGTCCGTGTCTCGTAATCCGTTAATAAAGCGATCTACCGTGAAGGGATCTCTGTAATTTTCTGGCATTTCTGGGTAAGCTAAATACATCAGCCTCCTGATATCTGCTTCATACTCTTGCAATGATTCTCCTGGTCTTTGTTGACGAATATTTAATTCTGACCAATGTAAATTTCGCAAGTGTTCGTCTCCATACCTTCTTTCTAACGCTGCCACTAAAGCATTATAATTCTGTTTTTGTTCGACTGGAATGGACCGTAAAAGTCCCAGAGCAGGTTCTCGTAGAGCTACTAACAAAGCTCTAGCTTTTTCTTCATCATCCCAACCATTTGCAGCAGCGGCAGCTTCAAACTGTTGTTTGTAAGTAGACCAGGAAGACGTACCATCAAAATTTGGAGGCTTAATGTTTTGGTTGGAATTTACAACACATCCTTGAGCTTTTATTTTGTTGTGTTCTTTCTGAAGCTGTATAAACTGTTTTGACATGTCCTGGAATTTTTCTTCTATGGTTTGAAAAACTTCTTCCCTAACATTCTGTAGTTTGGTCTCCACTTTTTCTTCAACATTTTGTACCTTTTCTTCTACATTCTGCAATTTATTTTGTACCTTTTGTTCCACACTATGCATTCTTTGAGTTATTTCTTCCTTAAGATCTTCGGTTGCACTCTTGAACTCTTCTCTCAGCTTTTCGGAGTTGCTCTTTATTTGATCGAAGTTTTCTTGAATGCCATCTAATCTTTGCTCAAATGTCTGTTTCATATCGTTCTGGTTTTGTTCGATAGTGTGTTTCATGTCGTCCTGGTTTTGAGCCATTTGAGCTGCTAGAGCCTGCATCATTTTAGTTAGATCTTCCATCTTTGCCGATCCTTGTCTAGTAAGCATCAACTTCCTGATAAATCACTTAAAACGTCTATTTTAGGGCTATAAAGCGAATGTCGAAGTGGGTTTTTCAATATCTCTTCCAATTCTTAAATTGAACATAATGGAATGTTCTGGAATATACTGATAAATGTTACTCTTTCTGCTACTAGGCAAATGTAGAAGTCACTTTTTGATTATCTCTTTTGGTTCTCGAATAGACCGTCGTAGAATGTTATGGAATATTCTAGAAATAATTTCTAATTCTTACTTTTAAAATAACTAAGCTACTGTCGAAGTCGGTATTTGTGTATCTCTTCTAGTTTTTGAATAGAACGTCGTAGAATGTTATGGAATCTTCTAGAAATTCTTTCTAATTCTTACTTTTGAAATAACTAAACTAATGTCGAAATCGGTATTTGTATATCTCTTCTAGTTTTTGAATAGAACGTCGTAGAATGTTATGGAATCTTCTCGAAATTCTTTTTAGTTCTTACTTTTGAAATTACTAAGCTAATGTCGAAGTCTCTTTTTGGATATTTCTTCTGGTTTTCGAATAGAGCGTCGTAGAAAGTGATGGAATGTTCTAGAAATTCTTTCTGATTCTTACTTTTAAAATTACTAATCTAATGTCGAAGTCGGTATTTGTATATCTCTTCTAGTTCTCGAATAGAACGTCGTAGAATGTTATGGAATGTTCTAGAAATTCTTTCTGATTCTTACTTTTAAAATTACTAATCTAATCTCGAAGTCGCCTTTTGGATATTTCTTCTGGTTCTTGAATAAAACGTCGTAGAATGTTATGGAATATTCTAGAAATTCTTTCTGATTCTTACTTTTGAAATAACTAAACTAATGTCGAAGTCGGTATTTGTATATCTCTTCTAGTTTTTGAATAGAACGTCGTAGAATGTTATAGAATCTTCTAGAAATTCTTTTTAGTTCTTACTTTTGAAATTACTAAGCTAATGTCGAAGTCGCTTTTTGGATATTTCTTCTGGTTTTTGAATAGAGCGTCGTAGAAAGTGATAGAATATTCTAGAAAATCTCTCTAATTATCAATTTTTTTTTTACTGTAAAGTTAATGTCGAAGTCGGTTCTTAAATATCTCTTTTGGTTTTTGAATAAAACAATATCGAACTTCTTCGAATATTCTGGAAAAATCACTTACTGTTTTTCTGTCCAATTGTCCTATCCGGTGGTAATATGTAAGGGTAGTCTTTGCACTATTCAGTTCCGAATATTCTGGCAAAATCACTTACTGTTCTTCTTTTTAATTGTCCTAGCCGGTGGTACTGTGTAAGGATATTCTTTGTACTATTTATTTCTTTTAATCTCACTTCTGACACCAATTGTTACGAATTCACAACGACAAATTAAAACTCGCAATTGTTGAAAACGATACGTCAATTTATTTCGACAAATTATGTACAAAAACACGCACTTAAACTTAGTAATAACTTGCTAATAATTCACTACTATAATCGGTCTATCAACTTCACTACAGCACGTTATCTGTGACTGACTCCTGGTGCGCGACCCCGGCCCTATATATAGGATCGTCCATCTCTCTCGAACTTTCCGGCAGCCTTCGACGTCCGGAAAGTTCCCGCACTACCGCGACCGCAAGCCACAGACAACGCAACTAAAACCTAGACTAAGAATACAACCTTAAGATAAATCGACCTAATACTACACTAAACCTAAATAAATTCCAATTATAAAATTTAAATAACTTGAATTTGTAACAATATATAGACAATTATTTATATGTCCAAAACGTAAACGCCTAAGCCGAAACAAACGAGTTAGTGCAGGCGCTGCATAGTGCGGACAAAAATAGGGTTTTTGGACAATATTCAATATCTTTGTTGTTTTTCAAAAGAGTTAATTTTTTTATAGGGTATGTGATAAAGTGTAGTCTAAAGGTTAAAATAAGTAAAACTTTTTAAAATATATATATGTCATTTTTTTTTTAATATTAAAAGAATAAATTAAAGTACATTCAGTTTAACCTACAGTTACGTTAAAAATATAAATCAATTTAATTTTGTGTTAGAAATTAAATCAAAATTATTTTTTTTATTCGGAGTTAGTCCCTTCCAGAAAAATTAAATTAGCAACCCCAAAATAATTATTTTTACCATAAACACACACACATTGCACCCTCAGTTTCTTTGTTCTTAAAGATGATTCTAAGAAAGCCGTTTTAGGCCGTCCACGACTCGGTCCGGGTACGGCCTCTGTTTCCGAATCTGTATTTTTTGATTTTTCTAAATCCGTTTTATAACAAAATTTCTCAGATATAATATCTTTATTTAACCATTCGAAATAACGGTTTTGAAAATAAATTTTGTTTCGTCCCGATAGCTTCCAATTGAGACCGAGACTTTTGCAAAAATTCATTGATGCCTTTTTAGAATTTGGTTATTTTTGTCAGAACATTGTTCTAAACCCAGCAAGGGTTGAATTTTTTTGAAAATATTTAACACCTTCAGATTTTCGTGAGAGGCCACTCATTTAACAAGTCTGAATGTTTTATGCTTATGCGTTCTAAAAGTGAAAAAAAAGTGATAAAATAGTATATTATCTTCTTAGGGACTTAAGTGGCACTTTTATCCCGAGGAGAAAATATTTTTGCAAGAAAAACAGACTTCCCATTTTTACGTTTTATCTTTGAACGTCACTTTTTATCCCTTTTACATTTCATCCCTAAAATTTGTGATAAAAAGTGCACTTTTGATTTCCAAAGTGAAAAAAAAACTATATTTTTTTAAATATTCGCCCAAACAAACACCAGAATAATTTTTGGCATATATATTTTAAGACTGATAGCAGTATTTTTATAATTTTATTGACTACCTCAAATTATTGTTTTTGTGTGTTCCCATTGACAAAAAACGGCCAATACGATATGCGATTCTAAAATATTTAATTTTCCATTTGGCTCACAGTAGTATAAAGTACCATAAATATTTTGGGAATTTATTTTAAATTTATTATCAACTATAACCACTCGCCATCACCGAATAATAAGCCTCATATCTTCTCCAGATTTAGTGCCATTTTTGACACCTTGCTGCCGCCATTTTTGACGTTGATGAGAGCTGTCACAAGTTTATATTTGTCCAAATGGCGGCAAGACTGGTTTTAAGGGTATACCTAAACAGGAGATGATGTGAGGCCTCTCAACCGGGGTGGTAACCAATGTGTTATAAATTATTCGGATTGAAATATATTATTTAAAAAAATACAGCACCCTTAGTAACAGCCAGTAGCAAAAAATATTTATGCTACCTTTTTGCTAATTCATTGGACTAATATTTAGGATATATGCCAGACCTTGCAAATCTTTGCAATTTTTTATAACCTTAATAAAATTTAAAAAATATTTTTTTTTGTAAGCATAACAGTTTTAATTAAATTATTTTAAAAGCGAGACGTCAATTTGACAAAATTTTATTTAAACAAGTAGCGTTAATATATATCACTGTAATACTTAAAGAAAAATTTTTATATATTTAAATGCAGAACCAGTAAAACTAATTTTCTGATAGGTATTTTATACGATTTTTTTGTACCTGTTTTAAGATAACGACTTTAACTATTTATTTTGTTCACTTTCGCAAGTGTGACTAAAAAATACGTTATGATTGCAGATAAACTGGACATTTATCTATACTTTTGCAATATTAAAACTTTTAAAATGTAACCTCAGTTTTTCGAATATTGTCCACAGGAGTCCGCACTGTGCGCTGTAGGTAGTTGAGTATGCAAAATATGACGACCGCAGTTTGACAATTGATTCTAGCTGACAAAAGGTCGCAGATTAACGATCTGGATGTTTCCAAGCCAGGTTTTGGTCCAATTTTTTTTATCCCTCCTTCTCTTATAGCCGTGTACGAATTTCTGAAAATTTAACTAAGTTGACGCCTTAAAGCCACAATGACAGAGAAATTAATCAAAAATGTGTAAAATCCAACCGAAATATAAAATTTTATTAGTTTGTAAAATGTTAGATGCAAAAACCCCCCCGACCCCCAAAAACCTGAGATTTTGAGGTTTTCTTCAAATTTACTAAAACTAAGCTTCTTAGGGAAAAATATGTAATTACCTTTATTATAGACAATAAAATTTGCTTTTTAACGGTCTATTACACAGTGAGGTAAGACCAATGACAAAGTCTTCAGCGGCGTCCGTTAATTGAGATGATATAAAAATATGAAAAAAAGAAACATGTTTATCACATGATTTAACCGATTTTCTTGAAAACTAAGCTATCTATCAAAAATTGTGTCCTATAGTCAATTGTAGACAATGAAATTTCCTTCAAAACGATGTATAAGAAAATAAGATTACTTTTATCTATAACAATTTAGGGTCGTCCGTAAATTACATCAATTTTGAAAAATCACTAAACTAGCTTTTTGGGAAAGAAAATATTTTACACTTTATTGTAGAAAATAAAATTATCTTTTTAACTATCTATAAGCTAGCGCAGAGTAATACCAAACTTTCCAGCGGCGTCCATTTGTTGAGAAAATGTATAAAAAATTTAAAAAACCACATGTTTTTTACATGTTTTACCCGATTATCTTAAAAACTAAGCCTTCTGTCAAAAATCATGTTATATAGTAGATTGTAGACAATAAAATTTTCTTTTAACTGCTGTGTCACAAAGTAAGATTTAGCTTTAAATTAAAACTTCACAGGCGTCCGTAAATAAAATCAATTTTTACAAATCACCAAATAAATTATTTTTTTACAGGTTTTATCCAATGTCCTTAAAAACTAAGCCCAATTGAAAAAAATATGTTCTAAACTTTATTGAAGAAAATAAAATTCCCATTTTACCGATATATAAGTCAGTGCGATTTGGTTAATGACAAACTCTCCAGCGACGTTCGTATAGATATAAGGGTCATATAAAACAAAACAAAAATAAAAGCATTTTTGTTACATGTTTCACCCGATTTTCCAAAAAAACTAAGCCTTTTATAGGAAATATGCTTGACAGCTGATTTGTAGAAAATAAAATTTCCTTTTAAATGATATATAACTTGGTAAGATTAATTTCATTTTTAAAACTTTAGAGGCGTTTGTAAATAAATTTTTAAAAATTAACAAATGAAGCACCACACTATACCCGCCATCTGCATTGATAGTCTTTGCACCCCTTGTACCTCCCCACCTTTCCTTTCATCCCTCCTCCACAAAAAAAAAGATGAAACTCCCCCCCAAAAAAAGATTCTAGGTACGGCTAGCAGCAAAGGTGATCCTACTACTCACCTTTTCTCTACATCTTGCGCCATAATTTTGTAGGTACGGTTAGATATGTGAGGGGGGATGGCCTACTACCGCCACTGATTCAAATTTTAAGAATCTTAAAAAAAATCGAACCAAAATTAATTTGTTTGGTGATTTTTAAACATTTATTTAATTTACGGACATCCCCAAAGTTTTAAAAATTAAACTTTTCTTACCTTGTTATACATCGTTGAAAAGGAATTTTTTTTTTATCAAGTATGAGACATTTTTTGATAAAGAGCTTGGTTTTTTGGAGAATCGGGTGAAACATGTTACAAAAATGTTTTTATTTATTTATTATGTAAATGACCCCCATTTACGAAGATAATTTTATTTTCTACAATAAAGTTTAGTTTTTTATTGAGCTTAGTTTCTAAGAAACTTGGATAAAACCTGTAACAAAATGTTTGGTGATTTGTAAAAATTGGTTTTAATTACGGAAGCCTGTGAAGTTTTATTGTGAAGATAAACCATACCTTGTGGTACGGCGTTTAAAAGGAATTTTTATTGTCTATAATCGACTATAGGGCACAATTTTTGATAGAGGGCTTGGTTTTTAAGATAATCGGGCAGAACTTGTGACAAACATGTGGTTTTTTTATTTTTTTTACATTTTCTCAAAAAACGGACGCCGCTGGAGAGTTTGCTGTTAATCTGATTGCTCTAACTTATATACTATTAAAAAGGGAATTTCATTTTCTACAACAAAGTGTGGAATAAGTTTTTTCCTAAAAAGCTTAGTTTTTAAGAAAATTGGATAAAACTTGTAAAACAATTGGTAAGTTTAGTGATTTTTCAATTGATGTAATTTACGGAGGGCCCTAAATTGTTATAAATAAAACTAATGCTGCCCTGTTACACATCGTTTAAAAGGAAATGTTATTCTCTACAACCGACTATAGAACACAATTTTTAATAATTATTTTTTTAATTTTTTTGCATTACCTCAATAAACGGACGCCGCTGGAGAATTTGTCCTTGTTCGTACCCCACTGACTTGTATATCGTTGAAAAGGAAATTTTATTGTCTACAATAAAGACAATTACATATTTTTCACTAAGAAGCTAGAAGAAGAAGGTATGGTTGTTTTTGCAGCTAAAATTTCAAAAACTAATAGGGTGGGTGCGCCTGTTGCCCGACCGGAGCCGGTTTTCGACTATTTTTATAGTTTTTGCTTAAAAATAAGAAACAGGACAATAGATGTCCTCATTAATCATCCCAACACACTTCTTTACCCCTTCCACCACTATTCACTTACAGGTGACGAAGTTTCCGCCTAAATTAAAGTCAGTAGCGATTATTTTCTTAAGACATGCGGACGTCCTTTTACAAAACGCGTTATTTTTCGTTTTTCATTAGTGTGCAGTGTCCAAGAAAATAGCGGGTAAGTAACAAAGAATTGTGATTTGCTTTAATGTTTTGTGTTTTTTATAGGCTTCTATGATTTTTTAATCAGATTCACGCATATTTTCAGTGACTAATTAATTTTTTTTGTAAAAAAAAAGGTGATCGGGTAACCGGAATATAAAAAAACTCAAAATCCCTTTTTCGACCGACTAGTTGAAAAAGGGGCTTATGACGATTTTGTTTTTAACTCTCAAGCCTATATTATTCTAGTTATGCATTTCCTTTTCAGCAAAATAAATAGTACTGATTCTGTAAAATCTTAAGTCCAGTTTCCGACCAACCTTTTCTAGTATCGTTTAAGAAATAATAGAGTACAAAATACGAAAAATTTTGGGTGGTCGAGAAATGGGCCTATTTCTCGACTATGATGTTTTAGCTAAATTTAAGATGGTCGAGCAATGGGCCTATTTTTCGACTATGATGTTTTATCTAAATTTTAGGTGGTCGAGAAATGGGTCAAATTTTCGTCCACACTATTTTCAAGACTTTTCAGCGGTCGTGAAATGGGCCTGTTTTTCGAACATTTCGCATTTTTGTTATTTATCCATATTTTTAATGAATATTTGTAAATTTCACCTGCTCACATAGATTTTCATTTTTTTAAATGTAGGTAATCAATAGGATGGCGACTGAGGAATCAAATAAAGAAGTTAAAAATTTAGAAGAAGATAATAAGAAAGACAAAAACCTGTTTGAGGGCACTAATGAAGATACGGAAATGCCAGAGAATATTGAACATATTACCGACAAAAACATGTTAAAAATAGATATTAAATGCAATGAATTAAAAGATAATTATGACAATGAAAATGGTGAAATTAATCAATTTATGAAAAATAAAGATCTCGAAATAGACTATGAAGTTTATTTTAATAACGAAGGTAATATATGAAAAAAATCAATAAGTTAAAGGCAAAAAACGATACTGAAAATATTAAAGTGGATAATAATGAAATTATTGAGAAAAGTGAGACAAAAACAGAGTCAGTTGTAAAAGATATAGAAAAAAATAATAAGCTTATTGATCTAGAAACTCAGAATATTAATAACAAAAGGATGTTGACAATCAAATCAAGAATGGAGTTTGAAATTGAGGAAATTAAAAACTACAATAGTGCTTTTGAGACCAATGATAATCATTTAAAAAAAGAAAATTTATCACACACAGTGATAAAATATGAAAATGCATTAAATAGTAAAGAAGAGAAAATAAAAAATGAGCCTAAGGTATTTGAAAATAAAGATAAGATCAGTGAAAATAAGATATTATTCATGGCAGATAAAACCAATGTCATTCAAAATATTACCAAGATCTCGAATGAAATTCACGATACAAGCATAGTTTTATAGACAAGTCAATAAATATTAATAGTATGATCAATAAGAGAATTAAAATACATTCAGATATTTTAATTAAACCAACAGAAAAAGAAATAACTCAAGAAAATGTTAGCAAAGAAAATGGATCAGTCTCTTTCAAGTGATTAAGAAATCAAAAAAGAGGGGCGAAAAATGCCAAGTGCAATATCTTCCTTAAAGTGGAGACACTATTACAAAAAAAAGAAGACGCGAAGAAAAAGAAAAGAAAGAAGAAGGAATAAAACAAAGAAAAGAACAGCGAAAATTAGCAGCAGAAGTGAAAGCTATGAAAATTTTTTTTAACAAAGACAAGAAAACATTAAGAAAGGGTAAACAAGAACCAAAAAAAGACGCTTCTAAGACTAAAAATAAAAAAATTGAATGTGCATTATGTCAGCAGGAATTGATTAGTGATGCTGAAGACGAATTAAACATCGGCTGTGACAAATGCACATTGTGATTTCATATGAGGTGCACTGAGTTTTACGGTATCCCGTACGAAGAAGCGTGCAAACAAGAATACATTTGTTTTAAATGTTCCTAAAAAAATTCGCCTTTAGAAACAATAATTAATTCACTCCTGATTCCAGGACGCACATTAATTTGCTTTTGACTGTGATTTTTAAAAAGCCAAAAATGAGAGAACCCAAGTAACGCAATCTGCTACAAAAAAGCAACATTACTTTACTGCTAAAACTTCTCAAAACATTTCAAAATTTGCGAGCCCCAGAAATATTTATATATTATTATATAATATTTACATCAAATACAATATTATTATTGCATACTTCATGTCAAACACTAGCAAAACTACTAGCGTATTTTGAATCTTATTTTTAGTTTTGTTGTAATGGTCACAACATGATCACAGCGAAAAAAACAGTATAGTCCAAATTATACGCACTGTAATAACGTCATTTTTGTTTATCTTTGTTTAGTATATTATAAACAGCGGTGACAATAAACTTTTAAAAAAAGTAGTGTCTATGATTAATTAATTTTTTAAATACGTAGGTAATTGGTTATGTGAAGTATCCGTCGCTGTCAATCAAAAACATGAGTTTGTTAACTTGTCGGAAATTATTTTAAAAAGTTGTAAAATGCGGACAAACAAATATAATAGGTATAATGAACAATCGAAGCTGAAAATTTTAAATATATTGGCTTTTTTTCAAATGGAAAGGGAACAAGTCCGAAACGGAAACGCACTTCAATTTGAGAATGTGATACAGCAAGCCGCAGATGCAACAAAATTGAGCCCAACAACGATAGTAAACTATCTACGCCATACGCTTTTTTCTCACCTGGTGACGTCATTACAAATGCGTATAATTTAGACTATAGCATAAAAAAACGTGCTTCTTGGGTGCTAAATTCAAGGTGCAGTGGCACATTCAGAGCATTATTTTAGCTTTAAAAGCTATATTGTACCTCTTGCGTTACTTGGGAATAGTTTAATGTACTTTTAAAATTATTACAAATAGGTAATAAAGGCAATAATTATGTGCAAACTCTTTTAGTTTCTAAAATAAATGTAGGTGACCTAAAAGTATTTTTTGTTTTAATCCTTTTTTTGTTTAGCTTAAAAGTTTATCATCTGTTTTTTAGACAGTAGGTACCTGCTAAATACTAAACTACATACTACTAAGTAGTTTTAAGTTTTGTTAAAACTACCGTTTTTTGTTAAAGGAATTTTTTTAATTAAAAATTATTTTGCCATGGCTATCTATCTTATTTTTTTTATTAATTAACAAATGCGGTCGAATAATACCCTGTTTTCTGACCAACCGAAACATGATCTATTTTTCAACAGTCGAAAAAGGGGCCTTTTATCGACATCCCTAGTCGAAAACCGGGATACAGCTGGTCAGCTTGAGGGAAGTGCTGGTCAAAAAAGGGTAAAATGGGTGTTTTTTTACTTTTATTTTTTCTAGTTCTAACATGTTATTAATAGGAAATAAAAAAATATAGTTTTTTACACTAATATGTGTATAGAATTAACTTATAGTTCTTTCCTTTTGGCAACTATAACAGAACACCTTAAATTTTCCTTCCAAAGTCAAAACTTGCACTAAATGGTCGAAAAGGGGCGCACCTACCCTATAATTTTATTTTTAGCTTAGGTTTTTAATATTTTTGATTCATTTCTCTGTCATTGCGGCTTTAGAGCATCAACATAGTTACATACAATATAGACGGGGGTGGATAAAAAAAATTGAACCAAAACCTGGCTTGGCAACATCCAGATCCTTGACCCACTGTCAAAGTGCGCTCCTCTTATTTTGCATACTCAACTACCTACAGCGCCTGCACTAAGTAGAATATAACTAGTTTCTGGCCTAAGCATATAATAAATAGGCAGTCGCTCGAAAAGGAATAATATTTGATTAAATTAAGCCATATACCTACCAAATTCTAAATAGCTCATTCATAATAGAGTTCGAGCAAACCCACGGAGCCGCGCGCCCGAGAGGATCTCTCTCTTTAATGCACCTCATTTAAAAGAGCGAAAGAATTGCCAAGCGCTCCGGGTTGTTTACGCGAAGTCACTAAATGTCCACGTCTTGAAAAAGGAATCTATAAGTGGGGGAAAGTTAGTAGGACGATTGTAAAGTAGATCGGTATAATTGTCTTTGGTATGGCAACACCGCCGACTCTTTCGGAGGAGGCAATTCTCAATAAATATTAACACCGTCATGTATGGCCATCTGGTATGAGATATCGTTAAATGGGGCCATTTTGGATTGGTTGTCTATTTTATTAGTTTATGATCAAATTAATAAAAATAGTATTTTTTTGGAAAGGTCAAAGAAATGCATTACAATATATTGAGTCAATGCACAAAGTTTAAAATTATTACATTCTTCCAAATTTGCCTAACAGTATAGGAAAATTCACCTCCATTTGCTGTTTCTTTTTACTCTGTTCAAGAATGTTGCTTTTTTAGTGATAAATCATAAATAAATATTTTTAAAAAATAGCAAAAAAATAAATAGAATATGTCTTATTACCTGTTAACTTACACCCGGTTCCCACCTACGACTTTCATGTGGGTGCCCGCTCACGCTTCACATGATCTCAATCAAAAATGTTATGACAGTCATGTGACGCGTGCGCGGGCACGCACGAGAAATTCGTAGGTGGAAACCGTGTTTTACTCTTAAGTCACCTCTGTTCAAAGATGCATGGTTAAAAAAAAAATGTTGGATAGCTCACAGCAACAAACCAAATTGTTTGGTGTTGTGCCTTGTGCCAGTGTCATCCACAAACTAATGTAATCTGCTTTAAGCTGTAGCAAATGCATATTTGCATTCATATTTATATATTTATTCAAGTTTAAACCTGTGTGACAAAAGTAACACTTCACCTCCATTACATATTTATTTAGGTAAGCTAATTTTAAATTGAATAGTAAAGTTAGTTAATATTAATTGAATACCAATTACTCTATGACATCTAATATATTTTTGAATTAAACAATAAAGGAAAAGTAAATTTTAAGGAATTTTTGATGAAAATTCACCTGTGTTCAATTCATCTCCATTTCTAGTTAGTGAATAAATGTAATGTGCCAAATTTTAAAAAAATATAAGTTTTGTCCTGTTTTGGGGTTGCACCTACTAGTAAAAAGGAACTCATTTATCATAAATAATTTTTATATTAATATCTTATATTATGTTTGGTATCAAAAGTGATTAAATTTTCTGTGGACTTGGAGAGAATGACCCAAAAATTTATTATATATTATTTTACTACTAATATACCTGTTTTTTACTATTTCTTTCAGGACTTTATATACAAGAACATACAAAAGGGGGGATAATATGGATAGTCACTCTACCAGAAACAAATCTACCTATGTAACTTCTTGTACTATATTACAGCTTGTTTTTTTTGCCAGAAAAAAAAAACTATGAACTTTCCTGTTTAATTATATGACTTAAATTTTATCTATTATAATGTTTTATAATAATGTACATTTGTAATGTACATTTGTTTTTAAACTTTGGTATTGTTTTTGTTACAAATGGTTAAAGCTATTTTATTGTCATACTAGTAAATTTAATTTCTGAAAATGTTTAGGTTAACTGTTAGAACTTGTGTTAGACAGTTTAGGATTTCTCTTAAATTTCTGAAACATCTTGTTTTGTTATTGGGTAAAGTTTTTTATTTTGAGGGCAAAATTCAAAAAGTTTGTTGTTTAAAATACCTCTTGAATACCTGTAAAATGTTAATACAAAAAGTAGGAATTATTGTTCATGGAATATCAAGGCTATTATTTAAACAATGGTACCTACTATGAAAAAAAATTTAACTACTTCCATTGTTAAATCATTTAACACCTTTTTAGTTACCTTTTGTGTTCAGCACCCAAGCTCAAAACATGATTAACATTGTCAACAACATCAGGAGCAACATCATTGGAAGCTTTTTTCTGAATATCAATCAGGTTTGAATTCATATAATTCCAAAATTCTTTGACATTTGAGTATATTCTTCTTCTTTGCAATTCATACTGGGTATTTGGTTCATCTTTAGGACTTATAAAACCTATATCTGTTTTTTTATAGGAGTTATCCACTTTTGTAAGCCTAATTTGAAAGTTTTCAATCACTTCTTTTTGGTCCTCATTTAAATTGCTACAAAAAAGTGTGTTTATGAAATCTACCCTAAAATTTCATTTATTTTGATATAACACAATTTAAATTGATGATAAAATGTTCCCCTATAAGCCAAATTTTGTTAAGGCTGCAATGCTAAGGCAAAACGGAAAGACAAATATGCTGTTCCCATTCTCTATCAGTTAAGTAAATGTAACTACTTACTTAATTGTTATATCCTTAAAAATACTCTGCAACTCATCATTTTGTTTTCTAAGAGTTTCTAATTCTGAAAGGGCCCTTGCAAGTCTATCTGAAGTTTTTGTGTCAATATTTGATATGTTTGTACCTATAAAAATATTTTAAACAGTTAGAAAATTTATGATGTCTTTTTTAGATTATCTTAAGTCCATTGTTATTGTCAAGTTAGTTATTGTCCTGTTCACTTGTCTCTGTCCTTTTTTGTCTATCTGTCACCTTTTAACACATTTACTTACCTAACATGGGAAATGCGGTGAGAAATAAAACTAGAAGCCATAGTGCCAAAAAAAGAACAAGAATCCTATGCCATCCTATTGCCACCAGTTGTCTAAGAACTACATTCATTTTTGTTACTGAAATAAATAAACTAATGGATCATTCATACTCGTCTTTTGTCTAGTCTTTTGTCTTGGTTTAGTCATATGTCTTGTCATAAGAAAGTTAAAACCACTGTTTCTTATGGGAGTGTTGATACAATGCTTTGCTTTTGTTTTTGATTAGTCTTTGTCTTAAGAGTTGCCAACTTTCAATCCTTAGGACAACGACTAAGACGAGTGACAGACATCAGCTGATATTTGTTGTTTTTTTTTACAGGGCGTCCGAAGAGCGCAAGCGCGCGACCGAAATTTTGAATTTACCGCCATTAATCATGTTTTTAACAGAAAATCTCAACATAACCTCAAAATTTTATTTGTTTTTATTTTCTTTTTCGCTTTTGTTCTTTTGTGTCTGTGTTTCGTGCACAAATTAGGTTAAATAAGATTGTTTTGTGTAGAAAATGACTTTTGAAAAGGGGCCTTTTTATTGAAATTGAATTTTTTTTTCAGTGGGTTATGACTAAGACTAATCAAAAACAAAAGATGAGTATGAACAGCCGATTTTGTTTAAGACAGCTAAGACTAATCAAAGGACAAAGACTAATCAAAAACAAAAGACTAAGACGAGTATGAACAATACTTTAATTAGTATAGTAACCTGTCAGTACCTATTAATTTGGGAAAAAGAGCTTGGAAAAAAGTGAATTATTGATAATAAAAGGAAAACATAAATTTTTGCTCTTATCTTTGTATTGTTGATGCTTCGTAATCACTAACCAACTAAAATAAAGGAAATAAATATAGTATTTTATGATTATTATTTAATAATAAAAAAATTACCCTGTTAAATAGACTGGGCTCAGATCCAGATTTATAGGCAAAAAGGTCCTCTATAAATAATTTTAAAGCTATATTTTCCTAACGCTAGTGCACACTCTTTTTTTTACATTTTTCCCGAAAATATGTTTAATTTTTTTCCATTTTCACTAGTTTTCACCGATTTTTCTTGATTTGTTTATAAAAAATTCCCTTTTTAAATGTCAGATCACAGATTAGGTAAATATGTGTCAGATGTCAGTTTGTCTCTCTGACGTAAACCTTTTTTGAAAGCCCTACTAGAGGTACGTTCGGGTATATCATATGCCGTATTCCATTGGGGAAATTAGTGCAGCACTAGTGCACAACTGGCTCGGTGTTTGCCAAAAACATTCAACTAAAGGTAGACCCCGTATAGAAATCCTAAACTTCATCAGACACAAAAAGTATTATACTGGGGATTTCTTTCAAATTCGCAACAATGTTGCCAGTACTTTTATAACTTGTAATTTTGATGTAGGTACATAAGTAAAATGGTAACTAATAAAAATCAAAAAAATATTTTGTTTTTGAATTCGGCTTACGTTTTGGATTGCTATACATGTATCTGTAATAAAATATGTTTACCATCCTATGTGAGAAAAGAATTGTTTTCATTGATTTTTTTTTGAGATCTTATCATTAATAACGTTTTTCTATACAATTTAATTCTAGGTTGTAAGTATAACCTCTAGATATGTATGTATGCATGTCTGTCTGTGTGCCTATATGCACATATGTATACAAATGTTTGAAAAAAAGTTTTTTTTTTAAGTTAGAATATGTTATCCAATAATCAATCGGTAAATTTTTGTTTACATAGGTACCTAAACTTAACAAAAATCATAAAACATTTGCTTTTAAGTTCCTGTTGTTATAGATCTATGTGGCGGTTTAAATCCTTATCTATTTTGAATTAAAAGGAAAGTATAAATTAGAAATAATCAGCTAAAGTTGGTTTTTTTCGAAGATTGTTGATTGTCGATTTTTATAGAACGTACAACGATTAGCACAAAATTGCAATTTTTGTGCAGTCAACCAACTTGAGCTTGTTTTTTGCAGGAACAAAAAATAACTAGCGGCGATATCCTGTAATGGAAACCATTTTTTTAAACTGCACATGCGCACCTCTCTCTTTTTGATCACATAAAATTATCTTCCTCTTACTAACTTCACACATGCTCGACCAAAGCTGAGAGGGAGATATTTTATGTGAGAAGAAAAAGTACGGTAGCGAATGCGCAGTTTAAAATATTGATTTGATTTTAGGTTTTCTGAAAAAAACGGGACTCCATTTAAGTGTGAAAAACGTTCAACTAAAAGTAAGTTTAATTAAATTTCTTTGGTGTGAGGTTAGAGTTCATAAATAGTTTATTAGTTTTGTCTTCCTAGGTGGTATTTAAAAAGTTATTAAAACCAGATGACTAAACTGCACTTTTAACTATTAATTATTGTTCTCACTACAAATGTTTTTGGTATAAAAATAACTCTGGCTTTTAGTCCAAATAAATTTAAGTTAAATGTTTTGATCACGAAAGTTAAAAAAACCTTTTCTTTATATTATATATATATATATATATATATATATAAAAATTAGTCTACAACCCTCTCCTGGGCAACTCTGGAAAACTCAAAAAGCGTTTTGATTTGATTTTACGCGAAAATGGAACGTCGCAGAGAAAACCTTTGTTGACAAAAAAAATTGTGTGTGCTTAAGACCACATGGCAGAAGTGTAAACTTTAACAAGGCGAAATTAATAATACTGGCCTTCATCTACATCATCATATTGCTCGCTGAATGTTCCTCTCACAGTTAGTCGACTCGAGCCGACTTCACCCGAATGAGCGTTACATAGCCGAGTCTGACGGCTCAGTTCAATTCAGTACCCACAAAAACTACTAAACGCGCCTAAAGAAGTTTACACTTCAAAAATTCCTTTACAATTTTTCTTAAAGGTTATAGCTCTAGACTTACATGTATAGAAGATAGAGGGCACCAAAATTGACAAAAATCAGTTTTTTGCATTTTAAGCAAAAACGGTAAGTCGTAGAGAAGAATTTTATTTAAGAGAAATATTACCCATACGAGTCTTCACAATCAATCTCCATAGTCTATAGGTCTACAACGACATGTTTAGAAGGTAGATGGCAGCTAAGTTGTCAAAAATTGTGTTTTTTTTAGTCGTAGAAAGAAACTTTATAAACATAAAATGTTAAAGGACACAATTTTCTACAGTCTTTCCTTTTGGGTTGGGCCACAGGTTTACAACTACGTGTAGAACATATAGGGCGCCAAATTTGCAAAAATTATTATTTTATTTTATGTAAAAACGGTAGGTCCTAGAAAAACACATTATAGACAAGAAATCTCCAGGACGCCATTCTCTACAATTCACCTATGTGAGTCACAGCTCTATGGCTTATGGTTTTTGCGTAAAACGCAAAAAAGTATATAATGGGCATTTTCGGCACCCTCTGTCTTCAACACATGTGGTTGTAGAGCTGTAAATTGTCATTGTCGCATTGTAGAGAATTGTGTCTTGATCATTTTATGTCAATAAAGTTTTTTTTTATGACTTACCGTTTTTGCATAAATTGCAAAAAACATAATTTTTTCAAATTTTCTTCTAAAGGTGTGGTTGTAGACCTATAGACTATGGAGACCGATTGTAGGGAATTCTATGGGTAATATTTCTCATACATTAAATTTTGCCCTACGACGCGTAAAATGCAAAAAACTGATTTTGGTTCGCTATTCTTCAGAAAAAAAATTAATAGCGGCAACCATGTAGACCAAACGTCACCCTTGCATCATTTATTGTTGCCTTTGAGAGGTTATCCGAATAAACGTGCGTTTTCGTTGTTTTTTTTGCAATATTTATCACAAAATTAAGATTTTTTTTTATTAAATAACTTTAAAAATGCCTAAGAAGTGCATTCTGTGTGACAAAAGTGAAGAGAAGTGGCTGGATTTATCATTTCACCGGTAAGTTTGAATCTCCTCCAGAAACCGTCATATTGTTTACGATTTGGTAAGACAGTGGTGTGGTTTATAACTTTTTTTACAAAATATTAGTGATTTATTTTACAAAGAAGTTTTAAGAAACTTTATTTATTGTTACAAATTCCCTTATTTTCCCACCTCTAGTGTTTGGGTTTTTTTGGAAAAGTTTTTTAATTTATTCTGGCATATTGTTTTACAGAGAAAAAAAAGAGTTTTAACTTCCTTTTCACTTACTTACTGCATAGTCCCTGGTGATTAATTAAAAGAGAGCCTTGAGTCAAATGGATTAAAATATTGTTCTTAATTCTTATATATGCCAAATTTAATAATGTTTGTATATATAGGGTGTCCCAAAACTTAGGGGCCATAGGCCAACAAGTGATAGAGGAGGTCATGTCTGATCAAAAACTTGTTGTTGGCAATTTTTTTAACTTTTGTGATAATAACTTTTTAAAAAAACGCAGTAAAAATATGAAATTGGGTAGTCTTGTATTAGAACAAAAGCAGTAAATTGAAATTAATTTAAAAAAATTAATTTGAAAAAAGTTAGTCAGTCAATTTTTTTAGAAAATACTATTTTTTTGGTATGAACTTTTATGAATGCCATATTAAATGCAATGTGTTTTAAATATTTTTTGTTAATAAAAACAAGTCTCTAGCGAGACATAATAATAAAATATTATTGATATTTTTTAAAAGAGAAAGCAAAAATTAATTTTAAAAAAATTATTATTTTTTATACATTTTCGAGGTTATTTTGACAGCCCGTACCTCCTCCACTTGTAATATTATCAAAAAAGGAGTACCACATTCTTTAATCACAATTAGCTGAGTATTCAGCTGGCTGTGACAGATTTTTTTTTGTATAACCCGTTTTCACCCACTCCTCTTTAAAAATCCTATATCTTAAAAACAGATGAATGTTGACCCCATGTTATATAAACTTTTTTCTTGGAAATAACCTCCTCTATCACCTGCTGCACTACGGCGCCTAAGTTATGGGACACCCTGTATAATAATCACTTAATTATAAATAATATTTTTTCATTTTTATTTTATTTGGTAAATAAAAATTAAAAAGATTTTTTTATGGAAATCAAAAGTATTTTGTTGATAAAACTGAATAAGTCATATTTTTTAACATTTGCAAATGTAAAAAAACACAGACTCATACCAAATATTTTCTAAAAAAACTAATTGCTAGAGTTTAATAAACTAATGAATGGATTTTGGTAAAATAAACCAATGATAAAATATAACAAAAAATCTATATTATAAATATAGGCTGTCCCATTTTTATCATTTGGGTGGTTTCGGGAACTTCTAGAGAAGATTGAAGAAAAAACGACTACACCTTAGTGTGCTTTAATTTGAAGAGAATAATGATGGTAAACATCGCATATCAATATTATAAACATAGAAACCGAAAACACCCAAAAGTGTCGAAAATGCACCCTGTACACTAGGGGATCAAATAGACTCTTTAAATCCTGATGCAAAAATTTTGATAAATATCTCAAGGTCTGAGTATATAATTCGGAGTTTTTGACTTTTTTTTACCAGAACAAATCTACTTACTGTAAAAAAATTACTAAGAGCAATGTATTACCAAGGTGAAAGAGTAAAAAGCTAAAAAAACACCTTTGACAATTTGAAATAAAAAGAAACACTTTTACCTGTGTTTTAAATTTTAGGGATTAAAGTAACACTTTTCTATATCCAGAAAAAAATAATATAAAGTAGATTTCTTATCTTTAGGGAAAAATAATAAAAATCAAAACTACGGATATTACCAGCTGTAAATAAGTTATTGATTAAAATTAATTCTGTAAAAAGAGTCATTTAAATAGAATGGCTGTCAAAGCTGTACCGGTAATATTTTACACTTATTTAAATTTTATAATTTTGGGTGCAAAAATTTTATAGGAAAATGTCTATAATATATTTATTTTATTTTCAACAAAATCTGCACGCCCATGGTTTTTCATCGATTTCTCTTTTATACCTTACAGTGTTGCCTGCGAGGATTCGGCGAAATTTTCGGAGATTTCATGCATGATGAATGAATTTGCGTATTAAATAATGGGGATGCGTCTTCTAGGGTTCCTTGAATTTCTTTGGTGTTTGCATTCCATTGACATGCACTTTTTCAGTTTTCGTATTCCATTGAGGAACTTATGAATTCAGTTTTGCACTGAGTGCGGCTTTTTTGACACCGGCTCTGAGGGCTCGTGCCGCACCGAAAACTTTTTCCCGCCATTAATTTTAAACGCTTATTATTGTCGTGGGACGTAAAAATGAGTGAAAATAAAGTGGTATGCGATTTTTTATTATTTTCTTCGCTGCTAAGTAGTAGCAGCGATGAAGAAGAACAGTTCTGTGCAATAAAAACAATGAGAACGGAAACCCCAAAAATAAAAAACTTTATTGAAAATGTGGTTTACCGATTTAACAACAAACAGGTAAGTGATTTGTATGGATTTGGTTGACTGGGGCCCTGGGGCTAATTTTCCGACAGTTGGGGTTTTCTGGCAGCTATGATTATAAGTAAAAATAAATGTATTTTTTAGTTCAAGAAACACTTTCGGCTCGAGATGAGCACTGCAGAATTTCTCATAAATAAATTCAAGTAGCCTCAATTTTGTCCAAAAAAAGAACAAGGGGGACGAAACCTCATTAGCGCTGAGGCACATGTCTTGCAATTTTTATGGTATGTTAAAACCAAGGACTGTACACAGAGCTGTGTACAGTCCTTGTGCTAAAACACCCTTACGTTTAGCTGTTAGGTTAGGTTATGTTCTTGTTGAATGGAAATTTGTTCAAATATATTTTCTTCAAAAACTTTTTTAAACAATTTTCCTTATGAAAAAAATGACTTTCAAAGAAAATGTTTTTGAACAAAAAAAAATTAATAAAATGTTTTCAAACAATTTTTTGTTTGAAGGAAATGTTTTTATATAATTTTCCTTTTCAAGAAAATATTATTGAAGTATTAATATTACTTTCGAACAAATGGATTTTGAACAACATGTTTTTGACCAAATTTCGCAAGGCAGGAAAGTTAGGTTTAGTTGAAAGAAACTTGTGAAATATTATATATGTATACAAGGTGTTTCGAATACTTATGTTCAAATTTTGGGAGCATAAAGTACACTTCTGGTTAGGGTTTTTTGAAAAACAAGCGCGAAATATAGATAACTACTCTATCTGTTGGTATACGAGCACAAGCCTGCATTCAACAAGGAGGTGGGCATTTTTAAAATATTCTTATTAACTTTTTTTAAATAAAATCATTATTTATTTATTTGACGAATTTTATTTATCTTAGGATAATATTTATCGGCGTGTAACTTTGAAACAAATAAAAATAGATATTGGCGTTGGCCTGATAAAACTACAGGTTGTGTGACATTTTTTCAAAAATGAGATTTTTGCATAATCAATTTGCCCTATTCATATAGGATATACTATAAAAAATTATTTGCAAGAAAATGTTATATTAACGTTGCTTAAAGCAAGAATAAAAAAGAAGTTCTACAGCTAATGGCATACCACACTAAGGTCACTATATCTCGATGTTAGCAACTTCGTGATATAGTGACCTTATACCACACGAGCGTAATTTTTCATTTTCCGCGTGTTCCATTGAAACTGCACTCGGTGCAAATTTTTGACAGCACCGTTTCAGTGCCAGTGCATCACCAGTGCTGCACTCATTTTCCCAATGGAATACGGCAATAGAAAAAGAAGGGTGGCTTCAATTTCATTGGGTAATATGGAGTGGAGTAAACTATATATCATAATTTTTGAGATAACTTTTTGACAGTTATCAGTTGTTTACCATAACAAAAAGCATAGGCCAACAAAAAAAAGTTGTAAAAAGTTGTCCCAAAAATAATGACATGAACTGTAGGTCTAATGGTTGGTGGAACAAACTCTAGTTGAACGTGGCAAAGTGAAAAGTATAAACTGCACGGAAAAAAATGTATTGTATTTTATAATAAATGTCTTATAAATTTTTTAAAATTTACTTTAGATATAATAATCTACTCAAAACTGGCCTTTCAAATATGTTTTTATATAAGATATAATTTTTAAATATATGTATTTAAAACTATTAAACAGATCCTTACTAAATTTTTGTATATTGTTTATTAATTTTAAAATTTAAATAAATATATACCCACGCAGAATTTTTCCGACTAACTACTACATTCTACACCAAGTTTGACGTTAATTTGAGTACATTATTTAGTCATAGTAAGACTGACTTCCCCAGACGACTAGAGACCATACGGGTTAACGTTGTCTGAGACGCCGGTAATTTTTAGGATGTTTCTTAGTCAAACAGTGACGTTGCGTTAAGGTCTTCGGGCAACTGTAGTAAAATCTGCACGTTAATTTAACGACCTTACGACCGCAATCAGTAACTATAATTTCTGACCGTTAATAAAACGTTCACTTTTTAGTCGGCAAAGGCTAGTCTGGACCGAAGTGGATAATATTTTCGTTAACTGGGCAACCCAAGTATATGTTTATAGCAATATTTTAGACACCTGACTACTACGCCATTTTTCCTTCCTACATGATTTTGCCATTAATGCATTTGAAACGTAAACAAACGAAAAAACTTTTTTTTTTTTTTATATCTTTTTTTAAGCATATATAAAATGGTCATTTTGAATTTTTAACGATCGATCTATTCTGCATGAAATTTTTCAAGTTTGAGAAATTCTTTTTTCATTTAATCGAAAAACACAACGAATCTGTGGCGCGTGTGTTTTTTAGGACCAAGTCTATATATAATTATCAATAAACTTGACAGCGTTCTTGTTTTCCACCCCCAAGAATAATTTTTTTAAAACATATTTCAAGTTGTTTTTGTTACCGGTGCACCAGTCCTTGTTTTTATTTGTTGGTATTCGAATTAGTTTTCGCAAAGTGTCCATTTTATACTATAGTGTAGAATACGGTTGATGCTATACTTGGGTTACAGTAACGTCTATTTTGTGAACAGGAAAAGAACCTTTAGTGGACCTCAGTTGATTTATATATATATATATATATATATATATATATATATATAAAATGTTATATGAAAATATCCTGCCTACACTTAGAAGAAACCAGAACCTTCTATGAAACCCGAGAACCTTCCAGATAAGAAGCTTATTCTGTTGACTTGCGTTTCCCATGAAATAAACAACACGTGCATTCAATCCGAATCAGCACTTTATTTCTCAGAACCTTTCAAGATAAGAAGACCATTCTGCTGACTTGCGTCTCTCATGGCATAAACAACACGTGCATTCCTGCCGAATTGCACTTTAGTTCTAAGAAGTTTAAATCTAGAATATTAAAGGAATTATTCCATTGCTTAATCAGCACCTTTTCTTTATATAAACTCAAATCATTGTAATGTTAAGTCATTCTCTTTAGAATCGTTCTTAAGTACAAGTTCAATTATAACGTTTAAATCCTATATTGTATTTAATCAAAATAAAGTTTTTTAAAAAGTTAAAAGTAAACTTTAAAGTATAACATTTGGCGCAGTCGTACGGATAGTTTAACACACGCGAAAACACGAGTATTCTAATTCGCGAGTGGTGAAGCTCCAGCTCTTTAAGCTATCAAGAATCTACAGCAACCAAGAAGTTACACAAGCAACAAAGAAGTTACACAGCAACAAAGAAGTTACACATAGCAACCAAGTAGTTACATAAGCAACCAAGAAGCTAGACAGCAACGAACCAAGCGTCCTCGCAACCAACGGATACGGAAGGAACACCTAGTGAAGCCCCTGGTAGCCGAACACGTGGAGACAAATGGTCCAGCTAAAGCTTTTGACAAGACAATTGAATCATCACGTTTTATTTTTTTCAAATAAGTTGATATTTTGTTCGATTTTCTAACCCTGACTTTTTGAATTTTTAAGAAAATTTTTCAATTTAAAAGAAGTCAAAAATAAAATTTAGTTTTAAGAAACAAAATCTAAAAAAAAAAGTTTTAATTTAAGTTTTAAAATACGAGAAATCAAAAACCATTTAAAATGACTGAACCTCGTAATAACCAACCAGCAAACGTACCAGCAAACCAACCTATAGTTGAGGTTGAACCTTATCGTTTATCGGAAATTTTCTCAATAATCCCTGAATACGATGGAGATCAAATATTTTTAGGAACTTTTATCAATGCTTGCGATTGTGCTTATAACATGGCCGTCGGAGATCAACGCGATTTATTGGTCATACATATTAAAAATAAATTAAAAGGAAAAGCCACACAATTGGTAAACTCTCGAAATCCTCTTTCTTGGATTCAAATTAAGCAATTATTAACAACATATTATGGAGATACGCGAGACCTTTCTTCATTAATTCAAGATCTACAAAGACTCAAACAACAAACAAACGAATCACCTTTAATGTTTTTCAATAGAGTACAAGTTATGAATTCAAAAATGCACGCTTGTATTCAAAAATCAAATTTAAATATGCTTCAAAAAAATGCACAAATCCAAATTATAGTTTCTATGGCATTAAATACGTTTTTAACAGGTTTAGAATCGCGCATAGGTCATATTGTCCGTGCTAGCAATCCTAAAGATTTACTTGAAGCACAAGTAAGAATAAGACGCGAACTACAACTTTCATATTTTGAAACACAAAAAACTCCGAACCGACCCAATGTTTCAAATAATCCCATACAAAATAGACAAAATAATTTTCAATCGCGAAGAACAGCTGATCAACCACAAAAATGTTTTAAATATAATCGTTTAGGTCATCAGGGAAGTGAATGTCGTACTTTTGTTCAGAGACCCCCGGTCTACACAAATCAAAATCAACAATTTAACTAAAATTTTCAAAGACCCAATTTTGCCCAAAATCAAAATCAACAATCTAACCAAAATTTTCAAAGACCCAATTTTGCCCAAAATCAAAATCAACAATCTAACCAAAATTTTCAAAGACCCAATTTTGCCCAAAATCAACCAAGCACCTCTAGAAATTTTGTACCACAAAACCAACAAAATAATTTTAGGCCATCAGTAATTTAAAGAAATCCAAATTACAATTCCCCACAACTTAGAGCACATGTAGTGAACTATTCTGATGAATATTTTAATAATTCTGACAACTACGATCCTTATGATCCAAATGTTGAAAATTTTAACAATTTTGACAATTACGATCCTTATGATCCAAATTTTGAAAATTTTCAGTATGAAAATCAGTTTCATTACGAAAATGAAATCTCACAAGAATTTTCAAATAATCTTGATGAACAATATTTAAATGACATAAGTCAATATAATTTTTATCAACCCGGAGTATATCAAAATTTTGAAAACCAAAATCAAATTTTGCCACCAGAGACCCAAAATTTTCAAATTACTTCCAATCAAAACCATCCACCCCAATCGATTCATGAAACAGATACCCAATTAGAACAAACTATTGCGAAGATCCAATGTATGTCAATCAATCAAACCTCAGAACAAACATTCGTGTAAATACCAATCTACATAATTCAAACTCGAAAAATCTCTTTTATATTAACGACGCAACAAATAAATTTAAACTTTTAATTGACACCGGCGCAGGAATTTCAGTATTTAAAGAAAAAACAGTCGAAAATTATAATAATCGATTTGCTGAAAATGTAATAGTACAAGGAATAACCGAAGAAAAAATTCCAATCACTCAATCAGTTTTAATCCCTTTCGCTAAAGACAATCCACTAAAAGTCTATATTTGTAATTTAGACATAGAATTTGACGGAATATTAGGACTCGATTTTCTTGAACATTACAAGTGCGTAATTGATTTAAATTCGAAACAGCTATGCACCCATTTTAAAACAATACCTTTAATTCAAGTAACAGAAAAAACTTTCGAACAAAATCTTGAAAATATTCAAAATCAAATAAATCAAACCATACCACCAATACCTAAACCAAGATTAATTCAAAATCAAAAAACGCCACCAATACCAAAACCGCGAATAAATAAAAATCAAAATAATTTTCAAAATCAAATATCTCTAGAACTGCGAACCGAACAAGTTTTTAAATTAAGATGTAATCTAAAAAACACAGATGCAATTTTAATTAGTCAAGAAATAGAAAAAGTAAGAATACCAAATGCCCTAGTCCACATTAACGAAAATGGTAAAATCAGTAATAAATCCCAATGCTATTCCTAAAACAATAAATTTTAACAACCTTTCTTTCGAACCCATACCAAGTGTTCACGATATTTTGAATTTCAATACCAATGAAGACCAATTCATTGATAGAATCGACCTCATTAAGACTAGAACATCTAAATTACGAAGAGAAAGAACTAATTTCAAATCTTTGTTTTGAATTTCGTGACATTTTCTATATCGAAGGAGATCAATTAACTTTCACTAATGAAATCAAACATACAATTGAAACCAACAATGCTCATCCAATTTTTACTAAATCATATCGGTACCCTCAAATACACAAAGAGGAAGTAAAAACATAAATTAATAAAATGCTCGATCAAAAAATAATCCGCCCATCAATTTCCCCGTGGTCATCACCTGTTTGGGTAGTCCCAAAAAAACTTGACGCCTCTAACAAACAAAAATGGAGAGTAGTAATCGATTATAGAAAACTGAATGAAGTAACAGTTGACGATAAATATCCACTTCCAAATATTTCAGATTTATTAGATCAGTTAGGTAAATGTCAATATTTTACAACACTTGATTTAGCATCGGGTTTTCACCAAATTGAAATTGATCAAAAAGATATTCAAAAAACAGCCTTTTCTGTCGAAAATGGACACTACGAATTTGTTCGTATGCCATTTGGTTTAAAAAATGCACCCTCCACATTTCAACGTGTGATGGATAACATTTTATTAGGCATTCTAAATGAACGTTGTTTAGTTTATATGGACGACATTATTGTTTATTCACCAACAATTAATGAACACATTTCACGTCTTTCCGAAGTTTTCCAAAGATTAAGAAAATCAAATTTAACAATTCAACCTGACAAATGCGAGTTTTTACGAAAAGAAGTAGCATACCTCGGACATTTAATTACCGAAAATGGAGTAAAACCAAACCCTGATAAAGTAAAATGTATTCAAAACTTTCCAGAATTAAAAAATCCTCGTGACGTAAAATCATTTCTCGGACTTGCCGGATATTATCGAAGATTCATACCGAACTTCGCGAAAATCTCAAAACCCTTAACAAAACTTCTTCAAAAAGATATAAAATTTATTTTTTCTAAAGAATGTCAAGAAGCTTTTGAAACACTCAAAAATGCATTAATTTCTGATCCAATATTAATCTATCCAAATTTTGAAGAACCGTTCATTTTAACTACAGACACGAGCGCATTTGCGATAGGAGCCGTACTTTCACAAGGTCCAATTGGTAAAGACCTTCCGATAGCTTTTGCATCGAGAACCCTTTGTAGTGCAGAAACTAAATACTCCACTATTGAAAGAGAACTATTAGCAATAGTATGGTCCGTAAAACACTTTCGACCCTACTTTTTTGGTAGAAAATGCACTATAGTCACAGATCACAGACCTCTAACCTGGCTACTTTCAATTAAAGACCCCGGTAGCAGATTAGCACGTTGGCGATTAAAATTAGAAGAATATAGTTTTAAAATCATTTATAAACCCGGTAAAATCAATAAAAATGCAGACGCTTTATCGCGGATAAAAATCAATCATTTCAAAGACTGTATAGACTTTAAATCAAACATCAACATTTTTGCAAATAACGAAAATGACGATACAGAACCAGTTTTTAACGAAGACGATGATCAAAAAATCACAGATGAATTTAACAGATTTGTTGAACTTTACAAGACGCGATCCCTAATTGATTATTCTAAAATCGAAACCTCGAATGATCAATTATTAGATAAATCAAATAAATTAATAGTAACCTTTTTCAGACAAAATAAAATGGAAGATTTACATTTCAAAATCATTGACGATATTTTTGAAGAAGAATTCCACCTTGAAGAATTAAAAATTAACATTGTTTCGAGCAAAACAGTTAAAGAACGTAAATATTTTATTATAGCCCTACCATTCGATAATGATGATTGTTCACAACACTTATTTTATTGCCTTTTTAAAGACCAAAATGAACTTGAAATTAACAAAACATACTGCATCGAAAACAATCTAGATTTACCAACTTTAGAGATGCTATCTTACATCTTTTCTGATAAAGACATAAAATTAAAAATTTGCCAAAATATAATAACAACCCCCGACGAAGATGAAATCCCAATAATTTTAGAAAATTATCAGTTAGGAAAAAGCAACCAACACCGTGGAATAAATGAAACAGTTAGACGCATTAGAGAAAAATATAATTGGCGTGGTTTAACAAAAAATGTAGAAGATTTCATAAAAAAATGTGAAACTTGTCAAAAAGTAAAAATTGTTCGTAAAAATCTAAGCAGACCCTTCGTTGTAACAGAAACACCACGTACCCCTTTTGAACGAATTAATATCGATATTTTCGAATACCCCACTTGAAATTATGCGTTAACAGTACGGGATGAACTAACAAAATTTACACAAGCTTACGCAATGAGTGATAAAAAAGCAAGTACATTAGTTAGTACTATTTTACTATTTTTCCAACATTTCGGTGTACCCTTACGAATACATTGCGATTATGGCAAAGAATTTGATAATACCCTTTTAAAAGATTTATGTACCCTATACGATGTTAAGTTAACATTTTCTAGCGTAGCACATCCACAGTCAAACGGTTCACTAGAACGATTTCACGCAACCTTTTGCGAAATGATTAGATTCAATAAACAAGAAAACCCTAAAGATCATTGTTTTAGCGTTCTTCCATACGCAGTAATTTGCTATAACAATACAAAAAACAAAACACACGGATTTATTCCTTATGAACTCGTTTTCGGACATACATCAAGTAGACCCCCCGAAAAACTTTATAACCAAGAACAATTGATATCTAAATATGTACGCGATTTAAATAATAGAATGGACTATTTTTACAAATTAGCTAGAAATAGAACTGATCAATCGAAACAAAAATCGAACGACGAACACGTACGAAAGAATCTCCCTGAATTTAATGTAGGAGACAAAGTTTGGGTTAAAGAATCACAAATCAAATCAAAATCAGAAAACTTATTTAATGGTCCTTTTGAAATTTTAGAAATACATCGTAATTCTGCAACACTTAAAAACCCACAAACAAATCAGTTAACCAAAGTTAATTTTGATAGGTTAAAACCGTGCTTTGAATAAAATAAAAATCTTTTATTTTAGATTAATGGGAATAATCTCAATCGTTTCCAGTCAATATTCAATATTACCAATAAATAATACACTAGGACTATTTTATCATGAAGAATCCCTTATCAGAATTTCTAATAATGAATGGACTCTTGTTGTTTACAAAGATCTTTTACCCTTTAAGAAAGCAATTGAACATAACGACAAAATTTTAGATACCTTTATGGATCACTTTTCAATAATAATCAAATTGCAAATTTCAAATCACAAATTAAAACGCATGTTAGCCTTTTAAAACAAATTTTTAATTACGTTAATATTAAATACGAAGAACTTATCTCGAATACAAAAGAAAAATCATATAGGCAAAAACGTGGAATATTTAATGGCATCGGAACTATTTGGAAATCTATTACAGGAAATTTAGATGCATCAGACGGAGAATACTTTAATGATTGTATTAATAAAGTATCGACTGATGAGAAAAATATTGAAAGATTATTGCAAAAACAAATTTCAGTAACAACCTCTGATATTAAAAGTTTTAATACGACTTTACAAAAATTACAAATTGATGAAGAAACGTTTAATCATGATATTAAATTAATTCAATATTTAGTTACTTCGATTTCTGATTTATGCGAATCGCTTATGGAAAGTTACACCTTTATTAAGGATTCATTAAATGACGCGTTAAACGCAGTAACTTTTTCACGTTTAAAAATATTGCATGGTTCAATAATAAAACCATCGGATTTGGTAGATTCATTGAAAAATATTTCTCATTCATTACAAAAAAATAATTTGCCTTTACCAATATCAATCTCAACGGTAGCCCAATACATTTTAGTGCTTTTCAAACTGAATCAAAAATAGTATTTGTTCTTAAAATACCTCTTATAGACCCTTCGACTTATACTTTATACAGACTTTACCCAATACCAATATTAGATAATCGAACAGGTCTTCACCATACTATATCAACAATTAATAAATTTATTGCGCGTGACGATGATTCAATGTTTTTCGTCACCTTCCACAACGTGGATAACTGCAAGATCATCGAAAGAAGAACGAAGCTCTGTTCCAAAGTACTTCCGTATCCTATCGACAGTGATGCTATTTGTGAAGCTCAACTTTTGAAGCAACAAACTCAGCTGCCGAAAACATGTCAAACAACCATTTTCTATGCACAAGGCTACAATGTTCAACCACTAGAAGAAAATCAATGGCTAGTTACTACATCAGAACCAGTACCTACCAATATTAAATGCAAGAATCAAGAAGTCATTACGAAATTAATTGAAACCAATAGTATAATTCGTTTCAAATCAACAAGCGATGCTTTTATTGGAAGTACGAGAATTCATTCTGAAACCATACTTCAAGAAAGTACCTTCGAAGAAATAAATTCACCAATAATCAATATTCCATATACTTGTTGTAAAGATATGCCTAAAATCCCCAAAATTCAAGGCCTAAAACCACTAAAGTTAAGCAAAATAAACGTCCAAGATCTGAATATTGCACAACATAATATCAACCAATATTCAGAAGAATTAGATAAAATGATCAATCAACCATTCATTCAAAAACACATTGATTGGTTTACTATCATTACAATAACATTGATAGTACTACTAGTAATTCTTTACATTATTAACAATTGTCGAAGACACCGAAGAACAAGACATGGTAATAATACCAATAACGATAATGATAATGGTATTGACTTTCCACCATTTCCAAAACCTAATCTACAAAAAATTGTAACGTGTCATTTTTACGTTTAAGACAACGTTACATATTTGTTTATTTAGGTAAATAATCAAGGCTCTTTGATTCGTCTTTCTGTACACAAAGTAAGGGTATTTTATAGAGCTAGGTTTGGAGGTTATATAGTGTCTAGGAAGTTACCTTAAAAGGAGGCATTCCATCGAATTACTGTGGAAACTACGCACATCGAATTATCTGGACATCGTAATTGGAATTTAGGATCACAGGTTTCGGGAAAATCACATAAAAAACTTTTGACTGTTTTGTTTATCTGAAATTTCATAGTTTTCGTTGACTGTCATGACAGTGAACAGCGATTCTGCTGGGGAATGGCGGCGTTGCCGCATCACAAATGGTTTCAGTAACAGGAAGGAAACATTTAGATGAACATTTCATTCCCTTACGTTTATTTCGAGGATATTGGGACAATCCGAACCTCATATCCTTCACGGATTAACTAGTTTTGATAATACGAAAACATATTTGGGTCGACCAGGAACAACCGAGGCTCCGCCACTTTGATATCTTTATTAATTTGATAGGGAAAGGATAAAATAAATACGAGTTATGCACTTTTGTAAAGGGGAGATAAACGAGGGATAAAAACCAAGACTAAAAGAATAAACGAAATCGTGTGAGTTAACATCTGAACACTCTTGTGCCTTTAAGCAATAGTTCAGTGTGTATTTTTGGGTTCAGGTTCAGAAACAACTTTATTACTGTATAAATGTTTTACAAAAATGGCGTTAAACCATATGAATATTAGAGAAAACATTTATAAAGAGCGAAGGAAACTTTTGACGAAGACTGTAACTGGAGTGCAACTAAATTCTGCGCTCAGTATAGCGTTACTCATATGGGAATTGGTGGAGTGTTCGAATATTCCTGGGTTTGATGCATGCCCTGGCGTTCAGTAGTTGATTTTACAGTTGATGGTTTCAATGCTGAGCTTCTACTTGCTATGTCGGCAAGGGTCCGGTAGGCAAATGTTCGGTCTATGTGTGGAGGGTGTCTGGATGTCCTTGTTATAAAAATTTCAACCGTGGAAATAGATCCGACAACACCTCAATGTGTGTTTTACCTAATTTCAATGTCCCCTTGGTCGGTGCTGCCCCCTATATACCTGTATAGAACTATTGCTGTATTTCCTCATTGGTTAGTTTGAAAACCGCGGGGTTTTCTGGTTGGTTGGTATTGCGTTTTACTGTCCCCACTCGCCACCAAATTTACAAGACGGTTTCCGGCCACTTCATTATTCGGGTATTCTCGACGAAGTGCTTTGTCTCTCTTTGCTAACAAATTTTGGCTGGGTCGGCAACAGGCTCTGGGATCGCCATTGTTTTGGTTAGTGGCACTGCAAAAAACTGCAGGTTCTGTCCCAGAGACCGTGAGGAGTGAGCCGTCGTGTTTTAGGCGTAATCTGAAGTGACGCTCGCACCCTTTTGAGGGGAATTTAAGTCGGCCTACGCCATTTGTACGGAAAGAGCAGCGCCCTGTCAATTCCATCGACGGGACAGTTGGGCTGGACGCTGGTGGGAAGCCGGACGAGCCAGTTATAACCCTGGGAAAGGGTTTTTATGCTCGGGCAAGAAGCCAGCAACCTTTTGACCACCATGTGCTGCCCTAGCACCATGTGCTGAGCGGGCACGAGGGGAGACGCGGGCAAACCAGGAGCATCAGTAGCAGGAGGAGAACAACACCACTTCCAGGTTTAATAAAACACCAAACTCACAATTAAATAATTGCAGGACCAAGGTAGGAGCAAGCCTTTAGACATAACCATTCCATATAATTTTTTCAATATAATTTGGACAATCTTTTCATATAAATTTTTAATATAATTTAGACGTAATCTTTTCATATATAATTTTTCATAGTATAATTTCAACATTGCTTGTAAACGCAAGGTAACGGTATGACGTCATAACCACAATTTTGCGGCGTATTTACTATATTGACTTGTCTTCCTTGATTTCATTTATTTAAGACAATTTCTCCTGTGAAATTTGGAGTGCCTTGCTATTTTGGCCCGAACTTGTTTAATTTTTTTTAGCATATTTCATGTTTCTAATCTTAACTTCAGCCCTTAAAATACACAAGATGAACTAAATTTTTGTATTATTTGTGCAACCCAGTGACCAACTTTGCGGAGACAAAAGAGAGATGAGATTATATGTTTTAGCGGTTTCCTTACATTGTTCTACTTCATGGGGTGGATCTCGGACTGGGTTGCTGTCTGTCTCATTCTACCCAATGTAGAATGATGACAGCAGATATTTGGTCCAGATCTCCCCTATGATGGAACGATTGTGGAAGTGTATTTTTTTTAACAATCATTTATGTAACCGAGTCTCACACTACTGACTCAGATGTAGGTACACTATGACCTGTTAAAGGAGTCCAGCTACCTGTAAAGTGCTTTCTATTTGTGTCATTTTGATTCAGTTAAAAATCTTTTAGAATTTTATCTCGTTTATTAGTCAATTTTTTTGGTTTTTTTTATTACACAAATACTCTGGAAGCCTCGGAAGTAGGTAGAATTTCATTGTTTAGCTACAACATTTGGGTTGAACTGTATTTTATTTAAGATCTTCTTTGTAAAACATTGGTATTAAATAATGTGGCGCACTTAAAATTTTCTTACTTCTGAACCCCCCCCTTCTCCACTGTATAAAAGTTACCGGGCATATCAATGTTTTACCTAGCTGGAAAATACCGTTCTGCTTCCAGATATTTGTTTAATTATTCAATGGTTTTGTTGTGTCACAAAATGGCGGCAACGTCTTCAAGCTGCCACAAATGTCACACAACGCATTTTAATAGGCCACAAATTGGCGCCCAAATTTTTTTTAAACTTTTTTAATAGGCCACAAATTGGCGCCCTACGTGTGTTTTGGCTAGTTTTTTAACATCTGATGTAATTTTTTTTGTTTTTTTTTTGAATTTGGAAAAAAAAAGACAAAATTATTTTTAATTTTTTTTTTTGAGAAAATTTTTTTGTGGTACAGCCAAAGCCAGGTTAAAGGCTTTCAGTGGCTGTGGGTGGTTTTGACACTCAATCATTTTTTTTTCATAAAAAACAAGATCATTGGTTTTTGGAAATAACACTTTTTTAAATATTTTTTTTTGTAATATTTGAACGTTGATTTGGAACTCGGTTTGTTGTTTTAGTAATTCTCATAGTTTTTTGTTAGCTTATCTTCACAAGTTTTTTCTTGGAAAAGAAAATATACATTTTTATTTATTAAGGAAGAATAAGTGGATAAAGAGCATGGGAGTTTTTATTCAGCAGCGTCCAAATCATGTTCTTAATTCTTTAAAGTTTTTGTAGGAAAACATGTTTGAATTTTTTAAATTTTTTAAAGAAAAATAAATACAACAATGTAAATTTACTTCAATTTTTATTCGTTGATTTATAGGTGGATGGACCCCCAGACATGGTCTTTTTATGTTTTAAATATATGACATAGGTAGTGTGTTTTTTTCTAACAATTTTTTCTGCAGGTTCATTTATTTATATTTTATTATTTCCTGCTTGTGATAAGATTGGAAGTTGGAATATTTTTACAGGGTTTCACACAAATTTTTCTTGGCTGGGTTGTTTAAAGTAAATATAGTTTAACAGATGGTAGCTTTGTTTAGTTGAAAGTATTAATTAGTAATGAAAGAAAAGGAAAATGAGTTTATTTTGCTTTGTCATTTTCTTTTCTTGTTTTTTTTGGAGGTAACTGTTGATGGCATTTAACACCTTACGTCACTCAGTTACAGTCAGAGGAGTTACAGTCAGAGGAGGGTACTACTACTAGTGTCGGCTCGGGAGGTTAGGAAACACAAGGCTAAAATCCTAGAGCAACACCTTGGCTGAAGATCAATGCCAGAGGTCCAGTTAACATTTTTTTTGGGGTATTTTTTTTTGGAGCAGTTTTTTTTAGGTCTTTGGTTGCCAGTTTAGTTGTCTAGTTGTGTTTTTGTGACTGGTCAAATTTTTTTGGTGTAAAATACAGCGTTGGGCTTTGGAGTGCATTTTTTTTAAAAATGACCTACGGGTATTTCTATCAATTAAAGTTTTCTGGTTCACAATTATTTTTTTTCTGTATTTTTTTTCTGCGTTCAGGTCATAGCTTGATCATGGCCATTGGAGAGCAAACATTCATGTTTGAGCCTTGAGAAGTTTTGCCTGCTCCGGATTGAATACAGGGAAAAGGAATTTGAAGCCCAACTAGATATAATACCACAAAAGAAATGTTTAACTGAGACAGATATAGATATAAGTTTTTTGATTTTTTTTTTAGTTCATTGGTAAATTTCAGTAATTTTTTAAAGTAATGTCATTTTGAGGCCGAAAAATTGGTCAGTGAATTTAAGAGAGACTTTCAACTAAATATAAATGCTAGTCGGTGGTAATTGGTAAAAATATTTCAAAATTTTACTTTTTTTTAAATAATTTAATCTTTCTTAAAAAGATTTTTTTTTTTCTGTAAGCATAACTTCTCGAATTCTTGTTTTCGTCAAAACGGTTTGTATAGGGGTCGTAGTTTTAAAGGGTGACCAGACAGGTTGTATTTTTTTTAGGGGACCAAACAGGAATGTCTTGAGTTACAAAAGGTGAACTTTTTTTTGTCTTAGTTGATCAGGCAGGAATAAATAAATCTTTTTACTTCCAAATCATAATTTTAAATAACAAGATTTATTGGTTAAGTGTTTGGGTCTTATAGTAAAAAACGTTTTGTTTTTGGAGGGTACTGGTATGATATGAAATTATTTTAATTTCATGCCAAATGTTGTTTGACGGCAGATATGCTAGTCTTCAGTTTTTTTGTTAGTTTGCAGTTCAGGACAGTGGCGTGTACTTAAAGGGGCCTTACATCTGCGCCCATTGTAAAGCAACTTCCAACATACTTGCTTAGCTTTTCACTTAATCTTCGTTTTGTTGCTTCTGAAATTAAAGCGTTATGTTGGATAACGATGGATGGTGTTAGACTGAGATAGTACCTAGGTATTTAGGGATGAAAACTTGGAAGTTGTGGACAATTGGGAAATAATTTTTTTTTATTTCATTTTTTTTTTTAATTTTAAAATAATTTCATACGGATGACCTCAAATAATGAAGCAAATTTTTAAATTAAAATACACTGTTGTGGAATAAATGGGAAAAAGTGTTCAGGTTAAACAATAAATTTAAGATGATTGATTTTTTAAAAAAGATTTCAACCTAAAAATAAATTTAAAAACAATAGGTTTTCCTTTGATGCGACTAAACAATGATGAGGGCATATACTTTTTTTTTGTTATGCATAATATGATAGTAGTACCTTTTGTATTGCAATAATTAGGGGTTTTCCTCCCGCGAGCTGGGTGGAAATGGAAGAAATGTTTGGTTCGGAGTGTAGAAACCGTTGAACGAGGGCTTCCTACTAATCTTATTAGGATTTCGCAACTTCGGTTTTCGCTATATTACAATACATCCAAATTTGGCCTACAGGCTGAATCTCACATCTTCCAGGACCTTGCAAATTTGCGAAGAAAGACAATTTTTGTAATCTGTTTGGTTATGATAGGAATTAAAATAGTAACATGCACATGAGGGAACTAGATATATTTAGGTTAAAAAGTAGTAAGAACACTGATCTGAACAATTTTCATAATAGTGTCCTATTTTCACAGGGTGCTTCAAAATATCTTCACCCTTTCTTTGAAATAAGATATTGTTTCGCCTGTGGGCGTTTAACCGTTTGAAAGATATATAGGGTCCAGATGGAATTGGAATGGAAATCACAAGTTTTTGGGTTTTATATACATTATACTTAGGAAATAGGGGAAATGTCTAATAAAAAGTTTTTGGGTTTAGGCCGAGTTTTGTTGAGATAACAAAAGTTTAATTGGGGCCGGGAGTTTTATTATGCTCTTTTAAAATTAATGTAATAGTTTTTGGTTCTTGATTTTTGTTGTCTGGTTTTTACGCAGGATTATTCCCAACTGTTTCATTTCAAAATATTATTTGTAGGTGATGGGGTCTCATTAGCCCTTGGACATTTGGTAATTTTGCTTTGACTAATAGTTGCGGAAAGGGCCCAACTTAATTTTATATCTCGTGAACACCAGGAATAAGGATCTGAGAATGCATTAAGCAGTAAATTTTTTTTTGATTAGATGTTGTGTGTAAAGACACTTGAGTAGGCAGATTTAGTTTTACAACGTTATAGGTGAACCTTGAAATTGTTCTCATATTTGGTTTTTTGAAAGTGCACACAAGATAATTCTTTACGGAGTTGAGTGCAAAGGTTCTTCACATTATAGTGGTACAGTAAATAAGTACTAACGTTGCTTATTTCCTTAAGTAATAATTTTAAACAAATACACTAACATCGGTTGGTTTTTGGAACATAAATATTTTTTTTAAAACTTTTCCTAAACTGATTGGTTTTTTTTGCAATTACGATTTTTATACCTTATGATTCTTAAGTAAATCTAATTTTCAACATTTTTTTTGTATAGTAAATTAATTTTTCTAGCTCATTTACTTTCCACATTGCCACAGGTTTGGGAGAGGAAAGGGAATTGACAACTGTTTGTTTTTAAAGGAAAAGAACAAAAACTGTTGCATGACAACTCGAATAAGATTTTTCTGGTGTTGATTTAATTAATTTTTTTTTAAGGTTCACTAATAGGAGCTGCAACCCCACTTAAACATTTTGCATTTTTTTTTTGAAAATATTTTTTTAAATATTTTTTTTAAGGAGGGAAACTTGATTTTCTTGTTGAAAATTTTTTTTTGGTGCATAGTAGTACCTGGCCCTACAATGATTTTACCAGTTTATTTAAATATTTTTTTTGTGAATTAAAATATAATTTCATTTCGAAACCTCGCGTTTTAACAACCTATCATCATTTGTTTTAATTTTTTTTCTCCCTACTCCAAACCACCTATTAGGGTAGAGTAATATTTTGAACATTGTAGTGAGCCACTATTTAATTTTTTTTTATTATTGGGCTACTGTGGTCGCCACCAAAAAATTTTTAAAAAATTTTTTTGCGCACCTTTCGCTACGATCCCAGGGTCTTTTTGACCATGGGTTGATGCATCAATTTTGGTTTAAATTTTGGGAATTTCATGTTAACGATTATTAGAGAGTTGCAGTCCTACCAAGACGTTATTTGTATAAATTTTTTTTTATTACCATCGGTAATTTTTTAAAATTTTCTTTAAATTTTTTTATTACACCCAACATCCTTACTAGTCTAATTCGACGCAATTTCAGGGAGCGGATTTTTTTTTTAATCGAGCATATTTTACGATTTCTATAACATGAACATCTGTTCCGATGTTTATTGCGTTCACTTATATATTAAGGGATGATGTGACCTTAAGCAATGCATGTTTCGTGTAAACTCAGAGTAGGTAAGCAGGTTAAAGTGGGTTTTGATTTATTCTTTGTAGAAAAATCATTGTATACGGCGATTTGGATTTTTTTTTGAGGAGTTTATTAGTGGAGCCGTTCTGCAATAGCAGGAGTATACCCTAGCGTTAACTGTGTACAACAGCTTTGGGATTTTTGTTATAGGTAGTCTGTTGTACGTTCCATTTAGGGATAAATTTACCTATTCGGTTGCTGAGGTAAACAAACATCACTTAACTTTAATTTTAATCCAGTTCAGCTAGGATAAGCGCAATTATAATTTTTTTTTTTTTGGTTTTACTCACACAGGAGTGAAACATAAGACCTAAACACTGCCAAAACTCTTGTCTCTCTTTTATTTTTTTAACTTTTTTTTTATGGCTACTTGTTAATTCTAACTTAGGATTTAAGTAGTTATTTCTCTCTGCAAGGTTGGACGTCATAGTTGGTTGTACAAATACTTAACATAAATTATGATTACATTTTTAAATGCAAATAAATTTTATTTTCTTACTGCTCCGGTGTTTTTCGGTTTTGTTCGCGTCTGCCCGTATTTAAGTTTTATATTTTCTACATTTGTGAGAAAATTTATAGTGATTTTCACTAGTGAGTTTAAAGTGAACTTTGTGTTTGTTATTGCGTGGTTTAGTTTTTATAATTGGGAGGTATAATTAACAGTTTTAATTAAAGTTTAAAGTTTTAATATATATAAAAGACACCATGGCTATTTCTTTGAGTCGGTTGTCTGACATAAGGTACTTAGTCAAGGACGAGTTAATCTACGAATTAACATGGAGAGGCATAGCCATTGGATCGGTGGAAGAGATGAAGCAACAGCTCATATTGATTAGACAGAGAGAAAGGACTGATGGAAGTATGAGATACCCTCCGTATCCCTTTAAGTTTGGCCAAGATGCTTTTAGCTGCATGAAGAAGCTAGATAGTCTGGTACCGCTGGTAGAGAAGTTCTCGGGTACGAGCAAAGGGGGAGAGTTTAGAAAAATCGCTGTAAGGTTGGAACATGTGTCAGCCAGGATAAATAACATGAATCCGTCTAACTTTGAAGAAAGTCAAACCAAAGGCATACTGGTTGCGGAAACCTTGAGTTTGATTGGGAGGTTGCAGAGCCAAGCAACAGATTTATTAAGTGTTGGCGTGACCTCAGATGATGATGAAGCATCTGAAACCCAATCAACGAGTCGAAGCTCAGACCACTCGACAAATGTTGGCAACTTTCCCAGCCAGTCTCAACTACCACAGCCACAGCACTCGAGCACACAAAGAACAGCTCAACAGCCCACAAACCAACCGTCGGTCATGGCTCCATTGCAAATGCAAGTGCTTACAAACCCAACTCAAACATCAGTACAAGCACCACTCCCTATGCCGATTGAGAACTACGGTACAACAGCTTTTCAGTATCAACAACCGTCTACCGTTCCTTTGAGCCTAGCTGCCCTCCAAAGTAGCATTGCACCAATTGCTCAGTCACGACAATTTTCATGTTCGTCGCCAGTACCAATGTCAAGTGATCCTGGTACTTCATATCATGTTGCACCTGTACCTCCGCATAAGTGGAACTTAAAGTTTACAGGCGAGAGGGGTACGATCTCCGTCACCGCATTTTTTGAGAGAGTGGATGAGTTGAGTCAGGCTAGAGGAGTCAGCAAAAAGGTTTTACTGAATTCAGGCATTGATCTTTTTGAAAAGTCAGCCTATACTTTTTACAAAGATTTACGTAAAGAAGTCCATACATGGGAACAGCTGGAACAAAGGTTCATGGCAGAATATCTTCCTTCTTCATATGGCGAGAAGCTATTGAAGGAAATACAAAAACGTAAACAAGGCCCCGGAGAGTCTATAGGGACCTATATTGCTGTCATGAACACATACTTCCAAAGACTTGGCTGTCCTGTTTCTGAAGAGGCAAAATTAGCTATCGTCTTCAGAAATATCGCGGACATCTATAAGAAAGGGTTGATTGCTACTGAGGTCAATAGCCTATCACATTTAAAAGATTTGTGTCGAAGAATAGACCAGAGATATGGTTTAGAAGAGGAGAATTTTACTCCTAGAAGAAACCAATCTATTGAACCTGACTTAGCCTACGTTGGCGTAGAGAGCGATAATGACGATTTTCCAACAGGGATCGATACAATTCAGATATCAGGCGCCGGGACATCAAATCAACAGAATTTTAGTGTTCCTGATAATAGATTTAATAGAAATAGGCAACAGCCAGCAAGCAATTTCGCTGCTAGAGCTGATAGAGATAGACAGCAACCAGCTAGTGGTCAGTCTAGTGTAAATGACAGAGATGGACAACCACCACAAGGTGCTAGACCTGGTATGGCGAACAGGGACGTTGTTTGTTACAGATGCAACCAAACAGGACACATGGCAATCGGGTGCGCATTACCTAGAGGCAAGCAGTGTTATTCGTGTGGACAGGCAGGTGTTACAGTAAGAGAATGTCGTAATTGTAATCGTCAGGGAAACGGACCCAGGCGCTCATAGGTGGTCGACCTTCGAGTCAGCCTGAACAAGCATCGACCGATAGGCTAACGTACGTTTTAGATTATGTGATAAGTCATGCTCGTAAAGATGAGAGGCCTTATTTAGAAGTGGATGTGCTCGGAAATAAGTTATTAGGTTTGTTGGATTCCGGGGCTTCACGTACCTTTTTAGGGAATCATGGTTGGTCAATCATCGAGAGGTTTGGTTTTTCACTTGATACGACAAAGAAGACGAGTTGTATTGTGGCAAATGGTCAAAGCACGAGTAGTATTGGGACAGTGCAGCTTCCTATGCGAGTTCAGGATAAATTTAGGTTAATAGAGGTCGTCGTCGTTCCTGAGTTGCCGCACACTTTGATTTTAGGATTAGATTTTTGGATTTCGATGGGGATAGTACCGAACTTAAGTACTAATGAGTGGCACTTTGCCGATAATAAAGATGTGATTTGTTCTTTAGAAACATCAGACCAACAAACTACTCTTACGCCTTATGAATCAGAACGACTAGAGGAATTGGTCGATAAATATAAGACTATTATGGGTAACTCACTAGGATGTACAGACAGGGTAGAGCATAAGATTACAACAGATGCAGCACCGATAAGACAACGTTCATATAAGGTCTCACCGGTCATTCAGAAACTTATTGATGACGAAATCGACGAAATGCTGAAAATGGATGTGATAGAACGTAGTAGTAGTTCATGGGCTTCACCAGTGGTAATGGTTCAAAAGAAAAACACAAAGAAATATCGTTTCTGTGTAGACTACCGCAAATTGAACTCAGTGACGGCGCGTGATAGTTATCCTTTACCACTCGTATCCGAGACTCTTGACAAGTTGAAAGATGCTAAATACTTGTCAACTTTAGATATCAAAAGTGCTTATTGGCAAGTACCAATGGAAGAATCATCGAAGCCACTAACAGCATTCATCTGTCGACGAGGTCTCTTCCAATTTAAGCGGTTACCATTTGGTCTTCATAATGCACCTGCAACTTGGCAGAGACTCATAGATAGCATCATAGGAAACGATTTAGACCCCTACGTGTACGTATATCTCGATGACCTCGTAATTGTCACACAGAGCTTTTCTGAACATCTTAGAATTCTTGAGGAAGTCCTACGAAGATTGCAGAATGCAAAGATAACGGTAAGTTGGGCAAAATGCCAACTGTGTAGGCCAGAAATGACTTATTTAGGTTTCGTAGTGGACCGTCGAGGCATCCGAGTGGACCCTAATAAAATTAGAGCCATGTTAGAGCTCCAGAGGCCAAGAACTGTCAGAGAAGTTCGTAGAGTTGTAGGTACAATTTCCTGGTATAGACGTTTCATAGAGAATTTTTCAGCGATAATAGCTCCAATTACAGCTCTAACTAAGAAAAATCAAAAGTTCGATTGGACTCCAGACTGCGAAAAAGCATTTATTAAGATTAAGGAACTTTTAGTGACTGCACCGATTCTTACATGTCCAGATTATACCAAAGAATTTGTCATTCAAACAGACGCATCAGGATATGGAATAGGAGCATGTTTAACGCAACCCTATCCTGAGGGAGACAAGGTCATATGCTATTTGAGTCGATCTTTGACTAAGCAAGAACGTGTTTACACGACCACCGAGCGAGAATGTTTGGCATTGGTTTGGGCGATAGAGAAGCTCCGGCCTTATATTGAGGGGATCTCATTTAAGGTCATTACAGATCATTTTAGCTTAAAATGGCTTCATAGCTTGAAAGAGCCCAGGGGGAGACTTGCTCGTTGGTCTGTAAAACTGCAGCAATATGATTTTGAAGTAATCCATCGGAAAGGGAAAGATTTAGTTGTCCCGGACATGTTGTCTCGTGCAGTACCTATGATTGATACAATTTCGCAGCCCAGAGATGTTTCAACAACAATAAAAGATCGATGGTACCAAAAGATGGTAAAGAGGGTCGTAGAATCACCGTTAAAATTTATGAATTGGAGATACACTGATAATAAGTTGTATAAATATGTCAAACAAGAATACCCTCAACTTTCACCATCTAACGAATATTGGAAAGAGGTAGTCCCCAAAGATCATAGGCGTAGAATTATAGGAGAAGCTCCCGATCCTCCTACCGCAGGACATATGGGTGTGTATAAAACCTTCCACAGACTGGCAGAAAAATATTATTGGCCAAAAATGCGCCAGGACGTGGCAACTTTTGTAAAGAAATGCTTTGTCTGTGCAGCTCATAAAGGTGATACACAAGGTGTATCTGATCAGATGATCTCTCACCCAAAACCAACTCGTCCTTGGGAAGTTATTTCAACAGATTTATGTGGACCTCTACCTCGTTCAACAAAGGGTAATTGCTGGATTCTCGTCGTTACGGACTACTTGAGTAAGTTTTCCTTAGTTTTTCCAATGCGAACAGCCCCTACTCAAGCTGTTGTCAAGCATCTTGAGGAGCAAGTATTTATGGTCTTCGGAGTACCCCGTTTGATACTTTGTGATAATGGCCCTCAGTACAAAAGTAATGAGTTTAAGCGTTTTGCTGAGAGTTATCAGGTTAAAATTCAGTATAATCCGTATTATCACCCCAGAGCAAATCCAACAGAAAGGACGAATCGCAGGTTAAAAACCATGTTATGTTGCTATGTGAAAGACAACCACAGGAAGTGGGACGAACAAATACATAAACTTGCCTGCGCGATTCGTACTGCAACCCATGAGACAACCAGGATGTCTCCTTTCTTTGTTAATTTTGGTAGGAATATGTGTTTATCAGGAAAAGATTACTCCAACCCAGTTTTGTTATCTGAAGAGAATGGTGTACAAACTGCAGCTGAAAGTAAGAACGAAGGTTTCCGGAAGCTCTATGCGGATGTTAAGAGAAGGTTAGAGGTGGCGGGAGAGAAAAACGTAGTTCAGTATAATTTGCGTACAAGGGTACCCAACTTTGTTGTGGGTCAGCGTGTTTGGAAGAAGAATTATGTGTTGTCAGATGCTGCGAAGTTTTTCTCGAAGAAGTTAGCACCGAAATTCGTTGGTCCTTATGTGATTAGGAATAAAATTTCTCCATGGATATTTGAGCTTCAGGAACCATCGGGTAAAGTACTGCCAGGGAGTTGGCATGCCAAAGACCTTAAGTCGGCAGCGGACCTCTCCGATTAACCTTTTTAGGTTAATCGTCTTGAAGTTGGGGGGGGATTATGTAACGTGTCATTTTTACGTTTAAGACAACGTTACATATTTGTTTATTTAGGTAAATAATCAAGGCTCTTTGATTCGTCTTTCTGTACACAATGTAAGGGTATTTTATAGAGCTAGGTTTGGAGGTTATATAGTGTCTAGGAAGTTACCTTAAAAGGAGGCATTCCATCGAATTACTGTGGAAACTACGCACATCGAATTATCTGGACATCGTAATTGGAATTTAGGATCACAGGTTTCGGGAAAATCACATAAAAAACTTTTGACTGTTTTGTTTATCTGAAATTTCATAGTTTTCGTTGACTGTCATGACAGTGAACAGCGATTCTGCTGGGGAATGGCGGCGTTGCCGCATCACAAATGGTTTCAGTAACAGGAAGGAAACATTTAGATGAACATTTCATTCCCTTACGTTTATTTCGAGGATATTGGGACAATCCGAACCTCATATCCTTCACGGATTAACTAGTTTTGATAATACGAAAACATATTTGGGTCGACCAGGAACAACCGAGGCTCCGCCACTTTGATATCTTTATTAATTTGATAGGGAAAGGATAAAATAAATACGAGTTATGCACTTTTGTAAAGGGGAGATAAACGATGGATAAAAACCAAGACTAAAAGAATAAACGAAATCGTGTGAGTTAACATCTGAACACTCTTGTGCCTTTAAGCAATAGTTCAGTGTGTATTTTTGGGTTCAGGTTCAGAAACAACTTTATTACTGTAGAAATGTTTTACAAAAATGGCGTTAAACCATATGAATATTAGAGAAAACATTTATAAAGAGCGAAGGAAACTTTTGACGAAGACTGTAACTGGAGTGCAACTAAATTCTGCGCTCAGTATAGCGTTACTCATATGGGAATTGGTGGAGTGTTCGAATATTCCTGGGTTTGATGCATGCCCTGGCCTTCAGTAGTTGATTTTACAGTTGATGGTTTCAATGCTGAGCTTCTACTTGCTATGTCGGCAAGGGTCCGGTAGGCAAATGTTCGGTCTATGTGTGGAGGTCTCGATGTCCTTGTTATAAAAATTTCAACCGTGGAAATAGATCCGACAACACCTCAATGTGTGTTTTACCTAATTTCAATGTCCCCTTGGTCGGTGCTGCCCCCTATATACCTGTATAGAACTATTGCTGTATTTCCTCATTGGTTAGTTTGAAAACCGCGGGGTTTTCTGGTTGGTTGGTATTGCGTTTTACTGTCCCCACTCGCCACCAAATTTACAAGACGGTTTCCGGCCACTTCATTATTCGGGTATTCTCGACGAAGTGCTTTGTCTCTCTTTGCTAACAAATTTTGGCTGGGTCGGCAACAGGCTCTGGGATCGCCATTGTTTTGGTTAGTGGCACTCCAAAAAACTGCAGGTTCTGTCCCAGAGACCGTGAGGAGTGAGCCGTCGTGTTTTAGGCGTAATCTGAAGTGACGCTCGCACCCTTTTGAGGGGAATTTAAGTCGGCCTACGCCATTTGTACGGAAAGAGCAGCGCCCTGTCAATTCCATCGACGGGACAGTTGGGCTGGACGCTGGTGGGAAGCCGGACGAGCCAGTTATAACCCTGGGAAAGGGTTTTTATGCTCGGGCAAGAAGCCAGCAACCTTTTGACCACCATGTGCTGCCCTAGCACCATGTGCTGAGCGGGCACGAGGGGAGACGCGGGCAAACCAGGAGCATCAGTAGCAGGAGGAGAACAACACCACTTCCAGGTTTAATAAAACACCAAACTCACAATTAAATAATTGCAGGACCAAGGTAGGAGCAAGCCTTTAGACATAACCATTCCATATAATTTTTTCAATATAATTTGGACAATCTTTTCATATAAATTTTTAATATAATTTAGACGTAATCTTTTCATATATAATTTTTCATAGTATAATTTCAACATTGCTTGTAAACGCAAGGTAACGGTATGACGTCATAACCACAATTTTGCGGCGTATTTACTATATTGACTTGTCTTCCTTGATTTCATTTATTTAAGACAATTTCTCCTGTGAAATTTGGAGTGCCTTGCTATTTTGGCCCGAACTTGTTTAATTTTTTTTAGCATATTTCATGTTTCTAATCTTAACTTCAGCCCTTAAAATACACAAGATGAACTAAATTTTTGTATTATTTGTGCAACCCAGTGACCAACTTTGCGGAGACAAAAGAGAGATGAGATTATATGTTTTAGCGGTTTCCTTACATTGTTCTACTTCATGGGGTGGATCTCGGACTGGGTTGCTGTCTGTCTCATTCTACCCAATGTAGAATGATGACAGCAGATATTTGGTCCAGATCTCCCCTATGATGGAACGATTGTGGAAGTGTATTTTTTTTAACAATCATTTATGTAACCAAGTCTCACACTACTGACTCAGATGTAGGTACACTATGACCTGTTAAAGGAGTCCAGCTACCTGTAAAGTGCTTTCTATTTGTGTCATTTTGATTCAGTTAAAAATCTTTTAGAATTTTATCTCGTTTATTAGTCAATTTTTTTGGTTTTTTTTATTACACAAATACTCTGGAAGCCTCGGAAGTAGGTAGAATTTCATTGTTTAGCTACAACATTTGGGTTGAACTGTATTTTATTTAAGATCTTCTTTGTAAAACATTGGTATTAAATAATGTGGCGCACTTAAAATTTTCTTACTTCTGAACCCCCCCCTTCTCCACTGTATAAAAGTTACCTGGCATATCAATGTTTTACCTAGCTGGAAAATACCGTTCTGCTTCCAGATATTTGTTTAATTATTCAATGGTTTTGTTGTGTCACAAAATGGCGGCAACGTCTTCAAGCTGCCACAAATGTCACACAACGCATTTTAATAGGCCACAAATTGGCGCCCAAATTTTTTTTAAACTTTTTTAATAGGCCACAAAATTAGGAATTTATCGAATCTCTTACCAAGAAGAAGACCAAGCATACACATCGAAGATCAAATCGAAGAAGAAATCGAACCCAATGCAAAATTAATAATCAACCAATCATCTTAATAAAAGTTGCCGTATAACGCCAACTTTTTCAAAAAGAGGGGAGCTGTTATATGAAAATATCCTGCCTACACTTAGAAGAAACCAGAACCTTCTATGAAACCCGAGAACCTTCCAGATAAGAAGCTTATTCTGCTGACTTGCGTTTCCCATAAAATAAACAACACGTGCATTCAAGCCGAATCAGCACTTTATTTCTCAGAACCTTTCAAGATAAGAAGACCATTCTGCTGACTTGCGTCTCTCATGGCATAAACAACACGTGCATTCCTGCCGAATTGCACTTTAGTTCTAAGAAGTTTAAATCTAGAATATTAAAGGAATTATTCCATTGCTTAATCAGCACCTTTTCTTTATATAAACTCAAATCATTGTAATGTTAAGTCATTCTCTTTAGAATCGTTCTTAAGTACACGTTCAATTATAACGTTTAAGTCCTATATTGTATTTAATCAAAATAAAGTTTTTTAAAAAGTTAAAAGTAAACTTTAAAGTATAACATATATATATATATATATATATATATATACAGGGTGTTAATAAAGTATGTAGCCAAACTTCAGGGGGCGATTCCTGGAGTCATTTTAGGAAGAAAAGTTTAAATACGCATAGGTCCGAAAATGCATATCCAGCAAGATACAGGGTGTTAAACTTTGAAAAAAGAAATGTTTTTTGTAAATATCTTCAACATCTTTCGCTTGATTTCATTGAAAATTGGCAGATATATTTCTAGTATAAGTTGGCTCTAAAGAAGTTGCAATTAGCAAGTCCAGTGGCGTATCAGGGATGACCTTAGCAAATACTTTGTTTAAAAAAACGCCAATGACTTTTTTGACATTTTTGTTTTTTTTTGTATTGTACAATTTAAAGTACATCTTTTAGGTCTCTTGTATTTTTTTCACTACTTGCTCGGTTTTATTAGCATTTTATTACAAAACAAATTTTTATTTAGAATTTGAGGAAGCATTTACAATTCATAATCAAACAGGTTATACTACAGAAGTTGCTGAAAGTGTCCTCCATTAACTTCAATACAAGAATGAAGTCTTCTTACCATTGATTGTCGAACACGCTGAAATATTCCCGGTGTTTGCCTTATTTGGTCACAAGAATTAACTATCCTTTGTCTTAATTCTTCCTCATTGTTGAGTGGAGTTTGGTAGTATTTGTTTAGGTAGTCTTTCATCATTCATTCTTTGTACATGTCCGTACCACACCAGTTGTTTTGTTTTTATATCATCAACTAAAGTACGTTCACCCACTGTCATAATTTCTTTTATTCTTTGATTTGTAACCCTTTCTCTTTTTGATTTCCCTGCTACTCTTCTCCAATAGTCCATCTCCGTAGCGGAAAGCATTTTTTCTGTTCTATCCTTGATTGGCCATACTTCTGAGCCGTATGTAATAATACTTTTTACAATGGTGATATATATGAGCTTTTTGTTATGTTTTGATATACTTTGGTCCCAAATTATTCCATTTAATAAAGTTATTGCTTTTCTTCCTTGTACGTTTCGATCTTTTATAGGTTTTTCTAGTGTTCCGTCAGCTGTAATTTTTACACCTAAGTATTTATACTCATCACAGGACTGAATTCGCTGCCCGGTATTTAAGATTAGATCCTGTTCCATTCCACCGAAACACATATACCCTGTCTTATTGAGATTAACCTCTAGTCCCCACTTATTATCTTCTCTTCTATTAGTTTTCGTGTCATATATTCGAGGTCGTCATAATCCTGAGCCACTACTATCTGATCATCGGCGAAACATAAAGTATACAAGGTGGTTTCGTCCAACGAAATTCCCATGTTTTGGCATTTTCTCTTCCATACTTTAAGGACTTGTTCCAAGTATATCTTGAAGAGCGTAGGCGAGATACAGCAACCTTTATTTACTTGAAAGCCTTTGGTTAGTTTTGCTTTTATTTTAACTTTTGCCTTACTATTGCGGTATAACTCTTTGATGGCCTTAATTAGTTGTACTCTTTTGTTTGTGTTTTCCAACGCTTTCCAAAGTAGATTTAGTGGTATACTATCATATGCCTTCTGCAAATCAAGGTAAAGCAGATGCAGCTCTTGTCCGTACGCCATTTTCTTTTCAATAACTTGGGTTATACAAAAGATATGATCAGAAGTCGATCTACCCGTCCTGAAACCGGCTTGTTCTTCTGCCTCCATGTCTTATATTCGCTCTCCACTTTATTTCTTATTATTTTACCGTATATTCTGCTTAGCGTACTAGTCACAGATATACCTCTATAATTGTCACATATATATATCCTTCCTTTTTTGTGTATTGTGGATATATATGACGTTTTCCACTCAGTTGGTACTACAGTTCCATTTAAATATTTTTGGAAAAGATTCCGTAATCTCCAAAACAGTTCTTCAGTGCCATATTTAATAAGTTCGGCTGGGATGTTTCCGGGTCCGGCAGATTTACCGCCTTTTAAGGTTGTGCACACGTTTTTGACCTCAAAGATTGTAAGGGGTACTGGAGATCCCATCGTTCTAATTATATTGTCTCTTTCTTCTTTCTTGAATTCTACTCTATCTTCAGTTAAAAGTTTTTTAAAATGTTCATCCCATTCTTTGTCTGGTATTGGTGAAATGATATCTCTGCGTGTTTCTTTTTTAATCGATCTTATAGTTTTCCAGCTTTCGGTACTTCTCCTACCTCCTAAGTAAGAATCTATTTTCTGGCACTTTTGCGCCCACGAAAGATTTTTCTTATCACTGATCATTCTTCTCACCTTTGATTGCTCGATTTTGTATTCTTCTCTGCTTCTATCTGTCTTTTGGGATAAGTAGGTGTGATATAATTTCCTTTTTTCCTCTATTTCTCTCTCAATCTCAGCATCCCACCAGTATGGTTTTCTTCTTTTAGAAGTTTCCTCCACTAATCCTAGTGCTTCTTTTGCAGCTTGATGGATGCTTAATGTAATACATTCGTATTCCTCATCTGGGGTTTCACCTGAACTTGTATTAAGTTTTTCGTTCGGTCTCTTTTTGTATAAGTTTTTTACGCTGTCATGTTCTAGGCTTAGTAGATTATATTTACAGTGATCTATTGTTTCAATCACTGTATCATCAAGATGTTGTTGATGCAGGCTTCGGCCTTGATAAGGAAAGAGAATTTTGGACTCCAGAAAATAATGATCACTTCCGCATGTTGATCCACGCTTTGTTCTGATATCTTGAATTATTAGTTTTGTCTTTTGTTTAGTGATAAGATAATCACGAGTAACCATAGTTAGTCGCCTGACGAATTTAAATACGTCGGCAAAACGTTAAATTGCTGCTTGAGTAGTGCTAAAGAAATATCGATAGTCGGACCATCGATAGTTACCGACAGTTTGGGTATTGAATATTGACTATCGATACTATAAGACACATTCTAAAATTACCTAGCACAAAAATTCAGGATTTTCTAGCTCATCTCCCTCCTTTGTAATGCATTTTCAAGTGTAACAAAGGGCTAAATCCCCTCTCTACTGCCCTAGAGCGTTAAGTAATTTAAGATATTTTCGAATAAATTTAAAAAAGGCATCTTTCAAAAAACCTTAAATTTTATTTCTAAAAAGACGTAATTTTCAATATACACGATAATCAGGATCAATTAAAACCGGGCCGATCCAAATTATCAAGGAATCCGGATTGTTGAGGACATCCTCTTTCCGCACGCGAGTAAAAAATCATACATGGATTTCCAAAGAATTGAATGCAAAGCCTTTAATTTTTCCGAATATTGCTGATTGTTGATGTATCCACCATACTTCAGAGCTAATGCTTTTCCAGTAACGCTATCACTTTTTAATGCATCAGAAATCTCTGACTTCTCTTTTGTGGTTAAAGTTTTATGTTTCATTTTGATTGGGCCCACTCTGGACACGACCGTGTCCTATTAACCTTGCACTTGCCCGAAAAGCTAGTTGAATAGGGTCACTGTATGCATCAAACCAACCAAATGGCTTGTTAAAACCTGCATTATTATGTGAATTATATAGCATTTTCTGGAAAAAACGCAAGTCCGGATTATTGAATCAAGTAAAATCCGGATTACCGAATACCTCTATGGACTGCTGAGGCTATCCGGACTACAGAAGCATCCGGAATATCGCGTGTACGGATTATCGAGTCACCACTGTATTAAAATGTCTTGGTTTGAAACTTGTAGCCAATGATTGAGTATATAAACAAGGGACTTAACTAAAACTATACAGCTTTTAAGAGTTAGATTTGATCACAAATTTAATTAAAAAAACTGACAAAAAAAACAAATAAACAAACACTTCGGTTGACAAGCCCTTGAGATCTCTAAACCAAGGACCGAAATGTCAATGGTTAAAAAGGGGCAAAAAAAATAAAAACAAAAAAATTATTACAAAAAATTGTCTTACGAATAAATATTTACTATTAAGAATAAAATTCTAAACTAAAACCAAGGACGTAACTAGTTTTCCCGGCTGCGAATTGTCCCGACCAACGGCGAGTTGGGTCAGCGGTAAGTTGGTTCGGCGGCGATACGACCGCGGCGAATCTGCGACGGCTAATTATCTTATTTTAATTAATTTGCAAAGGCAAAAATTAAGTTTCGACATTTTAGGACGTTATTTTTTATAATTTTTTCTAAAGCTTCTGGACATCTGGATAATAAAAATATATAATAATGCAAACAAAAAAGGAGATTTTAAAAAGTCTAAAAATCCAGGTAATTTTGATGTTTTTTGCATGTACACTTTTTTCCTTTGCACAGTAGATTTATATTATAACGAAAGAGAAAAAATTAGTTTTGCCATAATTTAACAAAAAGAAACATTAGCAGACACAAGTGAAGTTGGGAAAATTTACACAATTATTTTAACTCCTAGTTCGTATCAAGTTCGAAAAACACGTTTACAATTCAAGGTTTGACGCTTTCTCGGTGTTTATGCGCATGCTTCTATCACAAAATGCCTCTTTCTACTGCCTCTACCCAAGAGAACAAGGTTCTCTTAAAATTTAGGAGAAGCGATCTCTGCAAGATTAACAATTTTGTGATTTTAGGGCCGGTTCCTCAATAAAGGGCTAGCCCCGAGGGGTCATCGGCACCCTAAAATTTTGTACAGCGTCCAACAGGACTTGGGTCCTGACGTGTACTGTTGGGTCCTGTTGAGTACTGTTGGGTACTGTCGTGTACTGCCGAGTACTGTTGGGCACTGTCGTGTATTGTCGAGTACTGTTGGGTCCTGTCGGTGTACTGTTGGGTACTGTCGTGTACTGTCGAGTACTGTTGGGTCCTGTTGAGTACTGTCGTCGTGCCTTGGGGGGGGTCCGACAAGGACAAAGCGTGCCCTCAAAAAACATGCGAGCAAAAAAAAAAAAAACAAAAAAAAGAAAAAGCTCATCATCTTTGGGGAACCGCGCCGCGCTCACAAATGTTGCGACCAAAAAAAAAAAAAAAAAAACAAAGCTCATCATCTGTGGGGAACCGCACCGCGCTCACAAATCTTGCGACCAAAAACAAAAAAAAAAAAAAAAAAAAAAAAAAAGGTCATCCTGTCTTTTCGCATCTACGCCACTGTTCCGGGTTAGACGGTTGTGTCGAGTACTGTCGTGTACTGTTGGCTTCTATCGTACTGTTACGTCCTGTCGTGTACTGTTGGGTGCTGTCGAGTACTGTTGGGTCCTGTCGTGTACTGTCGAGTACTGTTGGGTACTGTCGTGTACTGTTGGGTACTGTTGGGTCCTGTCGTGTACTGTTAGGTACTGTCGTGTACTGTCGGGTACTGTTGGGTCCTGTCGTGTACTGTCGAGTACTGTTGGGTACTGTCGTGTACTGTCGAGTACTGTTGGGTCCTGTCGTGGTACTGTCGAGTACTGTTGGGTACTGTCGAGTACTGTTGGATCCTGTCGTGGTACTGTCGGGTCCTGTTGTGAAATTTGTACAGTACTGTTGAAAGCTGATGACCCCTCGGCTAGCCCTGACCCGTAGGTTAAAAAAAGAGATGACTGCCATATTTACCACATGCTAAAAAAATACCACTATTAAAGATAACCTACGGGTCAGGACTAACGCTCTATTGAGAAACCAGCCCTTATAGTGGAACGTTCCTACACGGAGGTGATCCGTGGTTCCTATAGGAAAGATTTCAAGAATAGACGTCCAGAACGGTTTGGTGTGAAAAAGGTCTAAGATGGAGTGCATTAACTGAACCCGAGAACAGCCATATGTGATGGCTGTTCTCACGGTGGATGTTATGTTGTCGAATTTTTACGTTACTGGTGGTCCAGCTGATTTTTGTAAACAAGAGTTAGATATGATATGAACAAGAGAACAACTAATATTTTTTGAATATTTTGAAAACTAAGGCAATTTTCCTACAGTTTTCTAGTAGATCCACTGGTGAAGGACGTGGAAAATTCGACATAAAAAGCCTTTTTCCTCGAGGTTACTAGTCACTCATTTAAGTTACTCGAAATGACGTTACTCGGAGTAACCGCTGTATGACGTCAGACAGTCAGCTGTGGATGACATTTCCAATTGTTTGTTTTTGTTTTTACCAGCAATTTCCCAATGCAGAAAATAATTCATTGTTTCCACCAATGCATGCCCACCCCGATTCAAAAATCGTATCACGGGCCATGAATTTGCACCAGTTTTAAATGCAGCGTTACCTGATGCGTTTTTTGCATCGGGGTGGAAACAGGGTGCTCCTTTGGTATTCTGTGGTAAGGCCGCAGTACCACAGAACACCAAAGGCAGTACATTTTAAGACTAGTTGCAGTTGAATTGATATAGTACCAACTTCAAGGAATGTGCTACATTTTCTACCGTTACCAAACATAACTCGTTGTTAATATACATATTAAAATCAAACATTTTGAAAAAAAAAACAAAAAAAAAACGATCTTAACCTCAAAATATTTCAGCAACCACGTCTGCTAGGCTGGTTACACTGTGTGGTTACTCGTGACGTCATAGTCAGTGTTACTCAGCGAAGAAAAACAAAAAACGAGTAACCAGGTTACCTGGTAACTTGTAGTTACTGCGAGGAAAAAGGCTTATATATATATATATATATAAAAGATCCGAACACCGGTCTATTCTATCCTATCCACCGTGGGCTGTTCTCGGGCTGAAAAGGGCTGAACGCACCTTGGAGTGCGTTCGAGAATCTGTACTTTTTTGTTGGCCCTGGCCATCAAAAATAATGTTTTCGAGCAGCCAACGAAAAAAAGCTCTACCGAAACGTCAAATCATGATTTGACAGTTTTTCTTGTATTCGTCATATTCGTGTTGATCTTTTGTTTGTTGTTTTCGGTATTTTACCCAGTTCAGACGGTTGACGGTTCAGAGAGTGATAAAAATATTTGCGAGAAACGATTATAAAATTAAAATCAAAGACGTGTAAGACAAGTTTGGCGTACGGTTTTTATGTTCCATAGCACCCTAGGGCGATAAAGATGCGTTTGCCACACGCGCTTTTTATGAATTTAGTATTATGGACCATATCACTAATTGCTGTACTCCACACCGTGCAGAGAACGGAGGCTTTCGAGTCTTTTGGTGCTCCCAAAACGTTTGTGTTTAATATGGATGATGATGACCATGAGAGGCCTAATTTAGAGAGTAATAGAATTAAGCGAGATGTGTCCACTGAGATCAAAGGGGCCAATGAGACAAGTGATAAGTTCACCAGAGTAAGTATGAAATTTTTTCAGCACAACTGGTCTTTTTTCTCCAGTTGCTATACTTAAGTAGGTATATGTATAAATTATGTCAATAGTTATTGTTTGGTTTGTGCATAGTTATTCATACTTTCAAAGTAGTAGTGATAGGTAGGTACAAGGGGTAAACAGCTCTCACAATCGGTGTACACATTTCTCACAATCTGTTCACAATCCTTCCCAATCACCCACGATCTGTCACAACCTCTCACAATCCTTCACAATCTTACCACAATCCCTCACAATCTTTACACAATCCCTCACAATCTTAGCAAAAGATTGTAGATTTTCACCATCAGCATACACATTTTGGGGTTAGGGACACTAAAACGAGACATTTTTTGATGACGATTCTTTTTGGAAATAGTAATTTAGGGATCTTGAAACTGATTTAGGTATGGAAAATTAAAAAAATAATAATTTTTTTAATAAAAAACACTTTTCAATTTCTATCTAAAAGCACACAAAATCACATACACAGGGATATTGGACATAGATACTATGGACTTTGGGCCATTTGCTGGGGTTTTATTCTTAAATTCCCTGCCTTTGAGCCGACTGACTGGAAATGCGAGGTTGCCACATCACAGGCATAAAATAAAATATTTTGATTTAATTTTCCATTCTTTCTGGCATTCATATTTTTTTAACCAATAAATTAAAAGGGAAGGCTTGGATCAGAATAAGTTTCATTATATTTGTAGAAAGGTTGGGTTTGGGTTGATTTTGGTACAGCTGGGATGCCTTGATTTAGGTTTGGTTTGGGTTCAGTTGGGATGGGTTGGTTTGTTTTGTTTTATTTTGGTTCAGTTCGGTTGGGATCGGTTCAAGTTGGTTCTGTTCGGTTGAGGTTGGTTCCATTCGGTTTGGTTTGGGCTCGGTTCCTTCCGGGTTTGGTTAGGATCAGGTTGGTTCCATGTGGTTCGGTACAGGTTGGTTCAGTTCGGGTTCGGTTGGGCTAGGTTCCGTTCAGGTTCGGTTTGGTTGGGGTTGGTTCCGCTCGGTTCGGGTTGGTTCGGTTCGGGTTGGTTCCATTCGGTTTCGGTTCAGGTTTGTTCCGTTCGGTTCAGATGCGGGTTCGATTCCATTCGGTTCAGTTCCGTTTGGGTTCGGTTTGGTTGGGATTGGTTCAATTCGATTTGATACCGGTTGGTTCTGTTCGGTTTGGTTTGTTTTCGTTCCGTTCGTGTTGGTTCTGTTCGGTTGTGTTGGGTTCGGTTTGGGTTGGTTTAGGTAGAGCTGGGTTGGGGTTAGTTAGGTTGTACTAGGTTTGGTTCAGTTTGGTTTAGGTTGGTTTATGTAGAGCTGGGTTGGGGTGACTTAAATAGAATATCACTTTATTGCCAACAAGCTTCATTGTACTAAGTTTGGTTAATTTTATCTTTCTAGGTGTGATCAAAACAGATTTAATAATATTTGTTTCCTTATTTTGATTATTTTTGCGGAAACGTGGCAACATAGCAAAATATAAGCCACAGATATTGGCAAATATTGTTTTGATGAGATTGAAAAACAAAGAGAAGTCAAAATTGAATGAAAAGTGAGGTTAGAATGCTGTTTTGTACATGTTTTTTAAGGTTTTATTTATTTATTTTCTCAAAAAATACTGGATAATCCACAAATTTGTTTTTTGGAAAAACATTATTGAGAAGGTCTACTTTAAGGTAATTTTTATTTTTTCAAAAAAATCGTGTGTATGGATAGTGCACCGGCCCCGGACGGCCAAGGAAACTATAGACATGATGACTTTTTTGGTTTTTTTTTTTTGGCCGCCACAATTTTTGATGGGATGGCGGCCCCCCCCTTCAGGTATGCTGCACAGTCCTCCACAATCCCTCACAATCTTGCCACAATCTTTCCACAATCCCTCACAATCTTTCCACAATCTTAGCAAAAGATTGTGGATTTTCACAATTGGTGTACACATTTTGGGTTAGCTGTTCACCCCTCGGAAATAGGTGTACAAATTTTGGAGAGTGTCCTACCCCACACCTACTTTTTTATGACACATTTGTAGCTTGGATTGTCTTGTCATGACTAGACTAGTTAGAAATACCTACACTCCATATAATTTGAAAACAATATGTTTTGAATATTTTGATCTTGAGTTTGAAAGAATTAGTAAAGTTGTTAAAAATATATTTGAAACTTAACTTTCTATATTTTGAGTTGTAAATATACCCGCAGAGACAGTAAAATAGAAGCTAGTAAGCCCTCATTTTCTAACTTTATTTACATAATAATTGTTCATACTCATCCTACTCTTAATTTTTTGCTTAATGTTAGCTGTTGTTCATACTTGTCCTAGTCTTCATTTTAGCCTCTAATACCTACCAGAGGGGTGAACAGCTAACCCAAAATGTGTACACCGATTGTGAAAATCCACAATCTTTTGCTAAGATTGTGAGGGATTGTGGAAAGATTGTGAGGGATTGTGGGAAGATTTTGAAAGATTGTGAGGGATTGTGGAGGACTGTGCAGCGGCGTAACGTACCTACGTACCTGAAGGGGGGGGCGTCCCATCAAAAAAAAAAAAGGTCATGTCTATAGTTTCCTTGGCCGCCCTCTTAATTTACCGTTACCGGCCCTGCTACTTAGTGACCGAGGAGTGACCAGCTAACCCCAAAATGTGTACGCCGATTGTCAAAATCCACAATCTTTTGCTAAGATTGTGAGGAATTGTGTAAAGATTGTGAGGGATTGTGAAGGATTGTGGTAAGAGTGTGAAGAATTGTGGGCGATTGGGAGGGATTGTGTAAAGATTGTGAAGGATTGTGAACAGATTGTAAGACACATATGGTATAGGAAATTGTCCGGGAGCCAGAGGAAAATCATCATCATCTTCTTTTTAATAATTTTTTGAGGAGATCCATGTTTTCATTTTACGCAAAGTATCAAGGATTTTTTGCTTCTGTATTTATTTATATATACCAAGCAATAAATATCAGATATATATTGTTACAAATTTAAGTTATTTAAATTTTATAGTTAGAATTTATTTAGGTTTAGTGTAGTATTAGGTTGACATATTTCATGGTTGTATTTTTAATCTAGGTTTTAGTTGCGTTATCTGTGACGAACTGGTATGTGAACGATCCGGCTCCAGAAAAGGGCGGAATGATTCGGAATCGAACAAAGATGGAAAATTCTCGAATTGTAGGCAGCCCCTCATATATAAGGCCGGACGTCGTGCATCAGTCAGTCAGTCACAGATAACGTACTGTAGTGGTCGTGAGATATTAACACGAAGTTAATAGACGGATTATAGTAGTGAATTATTAGCAAGTTATTAGTAAGTTTAAGTGCATGTTTTTGTACATAATTTGTCGAAATAAATTGACATATCGTTTTCAACAATTGCGAGTTTTAATTTGTCGTTGTGAACCCGTAACAATATATATCACTTGATATATATTGGCCAACTCTGCTGCTGAATTACCTCTTTAAATATTAGCATACTATTCAATATCAGTTTAGTTTATTTAATGGTAATATTACATAGAAAATAGTGTTTTTACCAGTCAACAGATAAGATATCTTACAAAATTTTACTTAAAAAGATTATTGCATAATTATAATTAGTTGAAAACCTATTATATTGACTACATGAAAATTTAAAATAAGTATAAAAACACATGTTTTAAAGTTTAGAAAACACACAAGTTTAAAACATAAAATTACTACACAAAAGTTTGTACATGGGCTTAGGAACTGGATAGTTCTGAATTAATCTACAAAACTCTTAAAACAGTAGGATTATTACTGAGTTACTTGTCCAGTTTTGAAAAGTCCAAAGATATCAATTCTTATGGACTAAGGATTTATAACATTTTTGTCCCAAGGCTTAAACAAAGAAGATATATCAACAAGAAGCGAAATACTGTCACTCAAAGCATTGTTCATATGGGAAACAAATATGTGACGTCACACTTGGACCAAATGACACAAATGCAGTTATATTACACTGAGAAAAATTTTGTATAACTGTGGTTTGTGGTGCATTTTTATTACACGAAGAAAAAAATTAAATTAAAGGGGACATGACACCTATATCGACCCTTTTAACTTTTTATTTGATTGTTTGCAAAAACGGTTATATATTTTTATCGAGAAAAATCGGTTACGGAATTAATAATAACTAAAAAATAAACAATAATTATTGTAATATTTTTAAAAATAAGTAATATTATATTGTCTAAAGATTCTTTCCTCCCATTTTAAATTTATTGATTGACAATAAAACAAATTTTGTTAAAGTAGAGATTTTTATAAAACATTTTAAATCTTTGTTATATGTTTTTATTGTTTTAGAAACAGGAACAAACCCAACCACAATTGGGAGAAAATACAATTAATAGCTATTTACGTTACTAGACCTATAAAGATAGTTTCTGGTCGTGTATTTTAAGTATTTTTTTTGAACCGCTATAAAACAGCACAAACACAACCAACATGTAGATAATAATTTTTTTAAAACAAGATGAAACACTACAAACTTGCTACTACATGTAGATATTTGTTAGAAGCCACCCTATTTTTGTGTGTTTTGATTGATGTCATGTCAATGGAATGTTATGATAATAAAATTGTCTTTCAAAGTTTATAATAAAAAGATGTCACTTTTCTGTGTAAAATAAAAAGTATTTTTTGAAGTAGTATCGGTTCTAGTTTATTTGGTATAGCTATACTTCATAGTAGTAGACCTCCCGATTAGAACAGCATTAGCAGTTTTAACATTTTGGCGACCATGACAGGACACTTCTATTGCAAGTATGGAGAAAACCAAGAAAGCTCTAGCACTACAACGGACAGCTTTTACAAAGATTTGTGATCAATTGGAAGCTGAGATGTCTAAAGAAAGGTATGATCTAGTTGATATACAGAGTAGTATCAGAGTTTTGGATGATATAATGCTTTAGATAAATGAACTGAATCAACTTGTGTTAGATTTGATGTTAGATTCAGTAGACGAAGAGATAACTATGAATTCTGAAGTAGAATTGATGTATAAGTTGAGTTCTAAATACCATAAGATAAAATTTAACTTTGAAAAAATAAATAAGCAAGACACAAGCTCTCAGAAATCAGAATCTAAAAGTAAGCTTAAGTTTCCAAAAATTGAATTGAGACAGTTTGGAGGTGATATCAAAAGTTGGCTTAGTTTTTGGAATCAATTCAGTAGACGAAGAGATAACTATGAATTCTGAAGTAGAATTGATGTATAAGTTGAGTTCTAAATACCATAAGATAAAATTTAACTTTGAAAAAATAAATAAGCAAGACACAAGCTCTCAGAAATCAGAATCTAAAAGTAAGCTTAAGTTTCCAAAAATTGAATTGAGACAGTTTGGAGGTGATATCAAAAGTTGGCTTAGTTTTTGGAATCAATTCAGTAGAATTGATGAAGATTCTGATATAGAAGAAGAAGATAAACTACAGTATTTAGTCCAGGCTACAACTCCAGGATCTCAAGCAAGACAGTTAGTTGAGAGTTACCCTGCTACCAAAGGTAACTATGCAAAAGCAATTGACAGCTTAAAACAAAGATTCGGAAGAAAAGATTTATTGATAGAAGTGTATGTTAGAGAACTTCTTAAGTTAGTTATTACAAATCTTAACTCAAAGAATAAATTGTCATCATTTTTTGACAAAATCGAATCTCAATTAAGAGCATTAGAAAGTTTGGATATAAAATCAGATGATTGTGCAGCAATACTCTATCCTTTAGTAGAATCCTCTATAGGAGAAGATTTAATTCGAGCTTGGCACAGAAGTCAGTTTTATTCAGAGGAGTCTAATTTAAAGAAACGTCTTGACACGTTAATAGATTTTTTGAGAAAAGAAGTGATGAATGAAGACAGAATTTCTATTGCTGTATCCTGTTTTAAAGATCGACGCAAACCCTGTACCAACAGCGTCCGAACTTTTTAACAAAGTGGCAGCACGTTGTGTTTTTTGCAAAGGACCACATTCTTCAGATCAATGCAAAGAAGCCTTAAAGCTTTCTTTTACCGAAAGAAAACAAAAGTTAACAGAAGCTGCTTGCTGTCACTTATGCACCCGTTTTGGTCATATTTTCCGAAGGTGCCGCCTGAGAGAAAAATGCCCCAGTTGTCATGGGAAACATTGTAGAGTCATGTGCTTTAAAGAAGATGTTAAGTCCTCCAATTCCAATGAAACGATTACGAAAGAGCAAAGCCCTAAAATTAATGAACAAAATCTCGCTAATCATACATACCCTGAAGTTTTTCTACAAACCATGGTGGTTGAACTAAAAGGAGAAATAGAATCACGAAGAGTGAGACTTCTTATTGATACCGATTCGCACAAGTCATATATAACCAAAAAGTTAGCTGAAGAAGTAGGCTACACACCAATTAGAGAACAACAGTTCGTTCATTCACTGTTTGGAGGAAGTCAAACTGAAACTGTGAATCATGTTTGCTATAAGGTTCGCCTTTACAGCCTTACTGAAAACTACTGTTGTAATTTTGAAGTTTTAGATCAGCCACTGATTTGTAACTCTGTGAGTTCCATTACAAAAGGTCCCTGGTTAGATCAACTCAAAGAAATGGGAATCCAGATGACAGACACCAGGGATGGACCCATTGATGTTTTGGTAGGGGCTGACGTAGCAGGAAAGCTATTTTCGGGGCGTAAACATGATTTAGAATGTGGATTGGTGGCAGTTCATACATTATTAGGTTGGACACTTATGGGTAAACAGAAACCAGCTTACAAAATAAAGAACTCATTACATGTAACTTCATTGTTTTCAAAAGATGTTGATTTACCTACATTATGGAATTTAGATGTTCTTGGGATTCAAGACCCCGTAAAAATCAAATCACAAAAAGAACAAGAAGCATTGGTTATGGAACATTTTTTGTCAACAGTCAAGCAAAGAGACAACAAGCGATATGAAGTAAGCATGCCATGGCTTGAAGGTCACTCTCCTTTACCTTCTAATTTTGATTTATCTTATAAAAGACTTCTTAATACAACGAAAAAGTTAAAAAAAGATAATTTTTATAACATTTATGATGAAGTCTTTGATAATTGGTTAGCAGAAGGAGTCATAAAACCATTGCCGGACAATAATAAAGCTTTTGACATGTTGGGGGCAATTCTTTAAAATTTGAAATAATTTGAAACAATCTGAAAAAATTTGACGCCTCAAATTTTACCCCTAAATCATGGCAACATCGTAAATTTCAGTTTATTATACAGCGTCTAAAACCGAAAAATGAGGAAAAATATAATCTAAAACCTACCTTTAAACCCGATTCCTGATAATTCAATATTTTTCCGGGATTGTTGATGATGCACAGGTTCTTAAAAAATTGTATTTTTCCGGAAAAAAACAATAACAAAACCATGAGACGTTTTTCTGACTTCGTTAAAGTTGGATTCAAATAACATGCAAAGCGAACCAAAACACAGCCTTCGTAACTACGAAGGCTGCGACCAAAGCGAATGGCTAAGTACAGCCGACCACAAAATCAAACGTATTATTATGTTAACGAAATCAAATGAATCTTAGGAAAAAAAATATTAGGCTTGATAAGTTATGATATGAAAAAAAAAATAATACCCGGATTTATTGCAACCCGTGGCCCAAAAAATAACCTTTGAATATATAAATATCAAACTTGTTGTATTATTATTATCATATAATTAAAAATAATGTTTGTCTAATATTTCTTATCAGGTATGAGAAGAGAAAGAAAAAAAGTCTGCCAAACCCAGGTTATAAAGGTTAAGTTCAGGTCTGCTACAGGGTGACCTTAAAATTTATTATAGATTTGTTTAGAAATTCTAGTTCTCTACTTAACAATAAAAAGTTGAAAATAGCCCAAAAAGTTAAACTATGTATTAACGGATTATTTCAAATTTAGGTTCAGGGGGTGAGTTACAGGGTGATATCAAAAATAGTTGTACAATTTACATTCTTAAAAACAACTTTGTCAGGAGTTTTACTTAGCAAACAAGAGTTAGAAATACCTTAAAAAATCATATCACTAACATATTGTATTACCTTTAGAGACAGCAAGTTAGCTACTGGGTGATATCGAAATTATTAGTGTATTTTTCTAAAAATCACATTTTTAGAAAACAATGTTGTCAAGAGCTTTCGTTATCAGAAAATGCTTAGGAACACGTTAAAAAATCATGACATTAACTGACTATTACCTTTAGGTCCTTGGAGTAAGGTACAGGGTGATATCAAAATTAGTAAAACACTTTTGTTAAAATCACAATTTCAAAAATCAACTTTATCAGGAGTCTTGGTGAGCAAAAAATAGTTAGGAATTGTAAACAAACCATACTATTCACTAACTGCGTTACATTTAGGTCCAGTAGGTAAGATACTAGTAGTAAATTTTTTTATAAATCATATTTTTAAAAATAACTTTTGGCCTCACCTTACTGTTTACAAACCAAGAACATATAAGTTAGGGTTTCTTGAGCGATCTATTAAAAGAATATTACGTTAATTACTTTTCCGCACAATTTTACTTTTTCGCATCATTTTTACTTTCCTCACGATTTTTTTCCGCACGTCCAAATTGCAAGAACCTTTCCGTCCACAATCGTTTTCAAATGAAAACCCGTCCTCCTACACACAAGTTTCATTTTCAAGAAGTGCTGCTGAACCGATGCTACCAGAAGCACCGAATGAAGAATCCTGTAATGTGTTACAGCCTGTACAGACCAATATACCTTCCTCCATTCACTACAGTAGTAATTCTAAGCAGCAAACTGATCAAGGCATTTCTGTAGTGGGCCAAACACCAACCAATCAACAAACAGAAAGTTCACTTTCAATTTCAATATCTACCATCGTTAACTTTTTCGTTATTGTTAATTAAATGTTCTTTACATAAAGTTTCTTTTTAATATATCATAATAAAAAAATCCTGTTTTATTATTTTTCCGTGCATAAAAAAAATCAAGTAAAAATAAAAGTTAAAAAAACGTACGGAAAAGTAACTTTTCCGCACTAGTGCTGAAAAATTTCTTTTTCGCACGATTTTTGTTTTGTTAAAAATGAAGATATTTAGGACTCATTAAATGATTTATGTAACAATTCTATCTTACGTATCATTTTCTAGCATTATTATAAAATCTTTGCGAATTAAAACATGTTTTTTGATAAAGAAGATGGACAAAAACACTCGTAGGAAAAATATTGTACCTAATTCTTGCGGAAACTATCTTTTCCATCCTTGACGGCTTGCCCGAACTCCGCTCCGCGTCGTTTGTGCAACTGCCGTCACGTGCGGAAAAGTACCTCTTTCCGCACTTGTTAGGTAAATAACTATTGTACAAACAATTAAAAGCCTAAGCGATACAAAAAAATATTTATGTAAAAGATATTTAAAATTTAAAGGTAAAAGACCTTAAGTGGGATGAAACTACTGCTTTTGTTGATTTGGAGTTTTCAGTAAAAATAGCTAAAGAAGTAAAGAAATATATCCCTTTATCAGACAACCAAATAGCTATGTAGCGGTACATGTATTAACAGATTTTTTGAAAGAAATGCAAAATGTTGAGTCACTTCACTTTGGAAGAAGTCTATATACAAGTAATTAAATAAAACTAAGAACGACGTACGGGACAAAAATATTTCTGTGCAGGTTGTTGTTTGTCAATGTAATTAAATGTAATATTTATTATGTGTATTTGTACATTTTTATATTGAGCAAGCTTAATAATTATAAGGGTTTGATTTGGCTCGGTTTGGTTATGTTAAATAGATAACTTGGGTGTCAAATTGTTGCCTAAAAAACATGCAAATTTGTGAAATAACAACGAAGACAGTTTCTTCCTGTAAATAAATGTGCAGATTTTTATATTTATCGTGTATGTTTGTCAATGTTTGCATTAGGCAAGCCTAGTGAAGGCTTTCGTTTTGTTACATTAAATATATATTTTAGGGCCAAGATTCTAAAATATCTTGTAAATTTGTTAATCAACAAATCAAACAAATGTAAAATATTTGTAAAAAAATTTTGATTTACTATTTGTATTTGTTAATTTTTATATTGACCAACTGGTTCGGTTTGATTCTATTAATTGTATATTTTGGATGAAAAATTTTTGTCAAATAAGCATGTAAATTTGTGAATTAACAACGAAGGCAGGCAGGTTTTTCTGTAAATAATTATTGTACATTTTTATATTGACCAACCTTATTTATATGGGTTTGGTTCGGTTTGGTTATACTTGATATGTATTATAAAGCCATGATTTTTTCAAACTAACTTGTGAATTTGTAAAAGAACAACGAACCAAGATGTTGTTACGTAAATAAATGTAGGGATTTTTGGATTTCTCATGTGTATTTGTAAACTTTTATTTTGACCAAGGTTAGTTAGGGGCTTAAGTTGATTTGGTTATATTAACTAATAAGTTTTAATGTCAAAATTTTATCATATTAACTTGTAAATTTGTCAAATAAATAGTAAAAGTTTTTCACGTAAATATATGTAAATATTTTTGGATTTATTTATTCATTTCACCCTGTAGCTCACCTCCCTTGTTTTTTAAAAATGTGATTTTTCAAAATCTTTACTGCTATTTAGATATTACCCTGCAGCTTACCTACTGGAAGTAAATGAAATTTAGTAAGTGGTATGATTGCTTAACGTGTTCCTAACTATTTTTTGCTAACAAACGCTCCTGACAACGTTGATTTTTAAAAACGTGATTTTTACGAAATTTTATTACTAATTTCGATATCACCCTGTACCTCATTTCCTGGACCTAACGGTGATACAGTCAGTTAATGGTATGATTGTTTAACGTATTCCTAACTATACTTTGCTAACAAAAGCTTCGGACAACCTTGCTTTTTAAAAATGTGATTTTTAGAAAATTTACACACACTAATAATTTCTATATCACCATGTAGCTCAATTCCTGGACCTGAAGGTGATAAAATCTGATAATGGTATGATTGTGTAACGTGTTTCAAATAATTTTTTGCTAACGAAAGCTCTTGACAACATTGTTTTTTAAAAATTTGTTTTTTAGAAAATTACGCTTCTAATTTCGATATCACCCTGTAGGTCTCTCACGTCCTGGATCTAAAAATAATACAATAAGTTCATGATACATATTTTAATGTATTTCTTACTCTTATTTGCTAACTAAAACTCCTGACAGAGTTGTTTTTTAAAAATGTGATTTTAATTAAGATTTACTACTATTTTCGATGTCACCCTGTAACTCACCTCCTGGACCAAAATTTGATCTAATCCGTAAATAGTAGTTTTTTAGGGCTATTTTCAACTTTTTATTGCTAAGTAGAAAATTAGAATTTTTTAACAAATCTATAATATTAGGCACACAAGAAATTTTACATAATTATACAAACAATATTTTTAATTATACGAATTTATAGAAAGTTTGAAATTTATGTTTTAAAGGTTTGTTTCTTGGGTCCCGTTCATTTTATTCATATTATGAACCTATTTTCAGGTCGGCTGTACGCAGTTCCCTGCCTATATGTGTGGCTCCCTCTAGGGAGCGTGTCGCAAACTTAAGTTTTCCTTGCACAAAGTGACCACGTGGTCGTGGCACCCCTGAAAAATTCCGCCTTCGACTTATTTTCGTCAGATGGAGACTGTGGCGACTATTCTTAGGGTCACTGCATCCTGAAAGCCTGGCATCTTCCAACGAGCGGATAGTTCACAACTTGCATTCCATTTGCTATTGGTTGACATAGTCAGGCGGGATTTTTTAAATTAAAACTCCTGTCCTCGTTTTGGGGGGTTGAAATCGGTGTTAAACCAAACTGAAACAAAACCTAACCGTGGTCAATTGATGGGAAACGTATCCTGACCGGGGCGTATCTGGACAGGTTAGGATACGTTGTCGAATAATTTATCAGGGTTAGGTTAACACCGATTTCGACAGGAAAACAGGATAGGGAAGCTAATTAAAAAAAAATATAATATGTTTTTAAAAAACAATAAAAAAAAACTCATCGGCATATGCATAGATTTAGTTAAATTCAATAGGTATGTACTACACAAACCACTACTCTTTTTAGTCACTTACAACTAGTATATATTCGTATTTTACGCCGAAAGCTGTAAACATAAAGTTTGTTAAATGCTTGACTGGTGGCACCCAGCGGCGTAGCGTGCCCGAAAGGGCGGTGGGGGCGACAGCTAAAAAGGGCGCCTCTGAAAACTGATGAAAAATCTTACGGCAAAAAAAAAATAACCGCGCCGTAGAAATTTGAACCGCGCCGTCTCCAAAAAAAAAAAAAAAAGGTCATCATATGTCAGGGGGCGACCGATAAGTCACAAGGGCGCGTCTGACGAAATCTTGCAACTAAAAACACCAAAAAACACAAAAAAGGTCATCATGTATGAGGGGGCGGCCGATACGACACAAGGGCGCCACTACCCTCGGGGCGGGGGGGGCGACGAACCCCCCGCGCCCCCCCCCACGCTACGCCGCTGGTGGCACCATCTCTTAATATAATATAATAATAATCTTAAACGGCAACGTTCAACATTAAAAAGTCAGCTGACTATTTCGACCAATAGCAAACGGAATGCAAGTTGTGAACTAGCCGCTCTCCCAGGGGTAGCGACACCAAACATAACCTCATTTACGAAAAACTCAAATCTGACACTGTCAGGAGCATAGCTTTTTTTATGTTTAAAAAAATTAAATGGTTTACAAATGTTACGTAAAGAACTGTCCGTCACATCCGGTATATAAATTTTACTGTCCAAATAAACAAACCTAAAAAAACTAAGTTTTTTATGATTTCAAATTTATTAGGACCCTGTGTTAGGACCCACACAGCGAAGGAAACCAAAAATATAGTTTGCATGTTTTATATATATTCTAAAATATAGAAAACTATTATGTTGGGTTTTGTATTATTTAATAAATGTTTTATGCTCTCTACGGAATAAAGGTGTACGTTTAATCCCTTTTTTCATGGGCTAAGGTAGTATTTCTTGTCCCCAGTGATTGAAAGTAATTTCTTTAAAACCATAAAGGCAAAATATAGGTTTTTGGATTATTTTATTTTATCATAATACAAAAAACAAAAAGGAATATATACACGATACCGATTATTTTGTTCCAGCTTGCCGTAAGCTTACTTTACTTTGCCGATGGCTTGGTTCGTTTTGATCGTTATTGTGTCCTTAGGCATAGAATATTGCTTCCATATAAACGAAGCATTTAACTTTCTAGACTTCTCCAGGCTGTAAACCAGGAAACTGTGAAATTTTCGAAATTCTGTTTATTGCATCATTTCCATGCCCATCTCAAAGTAAGAATATGCTTTATTTTCCATCTTCGAGAAATGTAATTCGAACTTTTTCTCGAGTAAACTTAATTAGTTTGTTATGAAATAAATAATATTTTTCCACATTGTTTGTTATAAGGTCACTCATCGTCAAGCAAGCTTTACCTTGCTTGACGATGAGTGACCTTTGTTTGTTAGCATCTGACTGACTTTTGTTTAATGTAATGCCATGACAACTATCACTGCCCACTGTTTTTTTATATACTTGACATGCTAAAACTACAGAACGGTAAGTGGTTTAATACCTATTTATTTAGTTTATGATTATTATTATTTTTAGTATATAAAAATAAACCTTGGCATTAAAGTCCCTTTTAGTCACTTAGCAAATTATAGCCCTTCTTCCGGTCGAACATGAAAATTCCCGCCGTGGTATTAAAAGTAAACACTGCACGCTCCAGGTTTATAATATACCTACTATTATTTTTATTATTGTTCAAAAAAAAGCGGGCGGCGAAGAAAAGGTCGAAAATAAAAAAGTCGAAAATACAAAAGTTCGAAAGTACAAAAGGTCGAAAATACAAAAGATTGAAAAACAAAAGGTTCAAACAAAGATCGAAAGTAGCTACACTGTAATGATTGCAAAACAAAGTAGAATTAAGAGACACACAGGTACACACACACACTCATAGAAAAGTTTTAAAAAAATCAACATCCAATAAAAACTCAAGGTAGCAACACGACGGGTCGCAGAACTTTGTTCGAAAACATTTTCTTCGAACGGAAATTTTTATGAAAACCATTTCTTCTAATGAAAATTTGTTTGAAAACATTTTTTTTAAACGGAAATTTATTCGAACACCATTTCTTTGAACGGAAATTTGTTCGTAAGTAATAGTTGTTCAAAAACATTTTCTTCGAATAGAAATCATTTTCTTCGAAAGCAAGTTTTTCGATAAAAGACGCTCTAGACCTGGATTTCCAAACCTAACACAATTCATATAGTTTGACTGCGGCAAGGTCTTTTTAACATATTTTTTCAAAAAAACCCTGACTTCTTTCCCGGGATCGTAAACATTCTGAAAATTTGTCTACTTTCCTCCTTTTGGAAGGTCGAAATTGGTATTTTCCTAAACTTTGTCAATTGATCGCAAACGTATCCGAACCGGTCCAGATACCTCCTGATATGCTCAATTAAGAAAGGTTAGACTAACACCGATTTCAACCTTCCAAAATGAGGACCGGAAAGCTAATTTAGGGAAATCATTTTTCGACAATAGGTCTCGGTTGGTTCGGTTTGGTTTCACACCCTCTAGGATCCCGGGAAAGAAGTCAGAGAAGTTTTTATTTCCAAAAATTGTTAGAAAAAAACCCCATTAGTCGAACTATATGAGTTGTGTTAAGTTTGGCAAGCCAGGTCAAATTTTTTTTTCGAAAAATTTGTTTTCGAAAAAATGTTTTTGAACAAATTTTCATTTTAAAAAAATATTTTCGAACAAATTTCCGTTCAAAGAAAATGTTTTCGAACACATTTCTGTTCGAAGAAAATGATTTCGAAAAATTTCTGTTTGAAGAAAACGTTTTCGAACAATCTTTTGTTCGAAGAATATGTTTTAGAACAATTTTTGGTTTAAAGAAAATGATTTTCGAAGTTTATGCTTTCGAACAATAATATTAAGATATTTATATGAAATGTACTATAAAAATATAAATAATTAAGCCGAACCTTACGAAAACTCGAACTGTATTTGGGCATTTTTTGTCTTTTGATAAAATGTAAAATTCGGAATAAAAAGATACTAAAAAAAACCACAATACCAAAAACACCCAAAAAAAATGGGAAAAAACCTTGGAAAATAAATTAAACAGTGCGAAAAATAGCGTATAAACATCGTGATAAAATTTTCATTTTATCCCTTGATATATTATATACTATTAATAAACTTTTAACATAGAAATGTATTTCTGTCCTGTTTGTTTATTTATTACGTATTATTTTTATACAAAAACAGAAATAATATTTAAAAGAAAATAATTTTTAACAATAATACCTACAATAAATATTCATAACCCAAAAACTCAAGGAACATATTTTTTATTTCTTAAGCTGTATAAAAACGAGTTCTTTTTAAGTTCTATTAAAACATTTTTCTTTTCTCAGACTGTATAAAAATGAGTATTTTTCACGAACGTCTATGGAATTTTGAGTACGGTTTTGACACTCGTGTCGCTACCCCTGGGAGACGCTAGACTTCCAGGATGCAGTGACCCTAGTATTTCTAATTACACTATCCAAAACCTTATGGGGCAGCCTTCGTTTAGTTTACGACAGAGACAATTTATTATTTTCTCTCTGGTTTACGAAGCCTGTGTCATGGGCCGTCACTGAAGAACAGCAGTTTCTATATGGGAGGACCCCCCAGAATAAAAAACTATATACGTGCCTAGCTTTTTTTAAAAGTAAAAAAATAATAACCACTTCAATAATTTGACCAGTATCCCACTTGGTCAGATTTTTCTGGCAGATTTTAAAGAAATAATTTGACATTCCCTTAAAAATCCGTTCAAATATAACGGTGGCAACAGCGTAGAGCTAATTTTGTAGCGACCCTTCCACGACATGCAGTTAGTCCCTCTTTGTTAATTTTACCGTGAAAAACAAAGAAAGAAAGTAAACTTAGCTGACCTCATAAAGAAAACGAATAGGACTCATAAATTTGAAAGAAATGTGACGAAATGTGACGAAATTTGACATTTCAGTTTGTGTGGTTAATAGTGAATTTATTTACAATTTTTAAATTAAAAATTTTCAACAAATTACGGGTTTTTAATTAATAACAAATATTATATCGTGACGCTACATCTATCAAAAAGTGGGAAATGGCCTTTTAGGTAAGTTTTTAAGTTTAAAAATTGCCTTTTAAACGAGAAATCTTAAGCGCCAGATTATGTCACATTTTGTCAAATTTCGCCAGATTTTTTGAAATGTAAAGAATTGACCCCGTTATGTCAGTCTGGTCATTTTTTACCACACCATCCAGTATATAAACCTAGTAGTACCACAACTCCTATACGCCCGGTTTTTGATGCGTCATCGAAAGAAAAAAATCATCCATCTCTAAACCAATGTTTGGAAAAGGGCGTCAACCTTATTGAATTGATCCCTTCTATGATTTTACGTTTTCGCACAGAGAAGATTGGAGTAACTGCCGATATTAAAAAGGCATTTCTTCAGATCAGCTTACAAGAAAGAGATAGAGATTTTTTAAAGTTTTTGTGGTATGACAAAGATGAAAACTTGAAAATATTCAGACACACGCGAGTGGTATTTGGAGTATCATGCAGTCCTTTTCTATTAGGAGCAGTTTTAGACCACCACCTTAACAAAACTTTTAAAAGGTTAGAATGCGAAGAAGTCCCATACAGTTCTAATGTGATTTCCAAATTAATGAAGTCTTTTTATGTCGACAACGTTATAACAAGTGTACCAGATAAAGATGCCTTAAACCAATTCATTGAACAGTCAACGTCAATTTTGACTGATGGTAAATTTGAACTAAGAGGGTGGGAGTATTCTTTATCAGAAAATGTTGAAGCAGAAGCAAAAAATAACTTTCTTGGACTTGTTTGGAGCCGAAATTTAGACACTTTGGAAGTGTCATTAGAATTTTTTGATAAACTTGAAACACAGAACATAACCAAAAGAACTATTTTATCAATGGCTCATAAGTTATTTGATCCTATTGGCTTTACTTGTCCAGTGGCGTTGGTTCCAAAGCTTTTGCTTCAAAATACATGGTGTTTGAAATTAGGATGGGACGTTGAAGTCACTAAAGATATTAGAGAAATATTTTTGAAATGGCTACAAGATTTGCCTTACTTGACATATGTTAAAGTACCTCGATGGATTACTTCAGATTTTAAATCACCGACCACTCAGTCTTTACATGTTTTTTGTGATGCAAGTGCTGACACATATGCAGCTTGTCTTTTTTTGAGAACAGCAATAAATGATGAAGTAGTTTTGAGACTGATTGAATCAAAGTCTAGAGTAGCACCTGTAAAGAAATTAACTATACCCCGTCTTGAGCTTTTAGCTGCCACCATTGGAGTACGGCTATTTCAGAATTTCCATATAAATTATGACGTGAAACTTGAAGTTTTCTTTTGGTCAGATTCATCAACAGTTTTGTCCTGGATTAAGAGAGAAGACCATTGGAAATCTTCAGCAGATCTTCCATCACGAGGTTGTTCTGCAAAAGTACTAGCTAATGGAAGATGGTGGGAGGGACCTCGATGGCTACTTGATCCAGTTTCAGAGTGGCCAAGCCAAAATTTTTAGTGTGACGAAGAAGAAGTTGGCAAAGGAAAACGAAAAACTGTTGTTTCCTCCTTGAGTGTGACTAAAGATTTTTTATGGTATTACCAATATTTCTCAAAATTTAGTAAGATAGTCAATATGATTGCATGGATAATTCGATTTGTGAATAACTTCAGAAAAAAGAGTGATAAAAATGAGAAATTTTTAACACCAAAGGAATTAGAATTATCAAGAAAAATAGTCATTCGTTTTGTACAAGAAGAATGTTTTCAGACTGAAAATGATTCCAAACTTTCATCTTTGTGTCCTTTCATTGATGAAGAAGGGTTAATTCGAGTGCGTAGTAAGATATCAGGTAGAATTGATACAGAAAATTTTCGTATGCCATATGTTTTACCCTCAAACCATGAAGTTGTGAAACGCCTTATTCTTGAAGAACACAATAAAAATAATCATGTTGGTGTACAGGGATTGATGAGCATTTTACGAGAAAACTATTGGATCTTACAGTGTAGACGCACCATTAAATCAGTTATTAATGGATGTACTACATGCAAGAGATTTAAAGGCAAACTCATAGAAACACCTGCTATATGTTTACCAGAGAACAGAGTGCGTGATGCTGCAGTGTTCGAGATCGTGGGTATAGATTTAGCAGGTCCTCTATACCTCAAATCAAATCAAAAAGTGTGGATTGTATTGTACACTTGCGCCATCTACCATGCTGTTCACCTTGAATTGACCTCATCCTTATCCAGTAATGCATTTCTACAGACGCTACGAAGATTTATTGCTCGTAGAGGAAGACCCTTAACAATTTATAGTGACTGTGCAAAGAATTTCGTTGGATTTGTCAATGCTTTAGAAAACATAGATTGGTCAGAAGTCGCAGAAAATTGTTACGTAAACACTTGGAAAAACAAGTCTTGACATTGAAGGACTGCAAACTGTACTTTGTGATTGTGAGGCAGTTCTAAATGCACGACCATTAACATATATGTCTGAAGATCCAAAAGATTATGCTGTTCTTACACCATCAATGTTCCTACAAGGTATAAAAGAAGTAGGTGTTGTAGACCTTGATATAGTTGAACATACCGATTTGGACAGACGATTCAAATACCGATTGAAACTAAGAGAGGATTTAAATAAGAGGTTTAAATCAGAATATTTAGGTCAACTGCCTCTTTTTTCTAAGAAAAATTGCAAAGAAAGAGTAAGAGTTGGAGATATTGTTTTGATATCCGATTTTAATAAATAGAAATTCGAATGGCCTATGGGTCGTATAATTGAAACTATTCCGGGACGTGATGGAGAAATAAGAATAGTCAGGTTGAAAACTGCTACAGGTGAATTATTAAGACCAGTCCAGCGTATTTCACTCTTGGAAATGGGATCTTCAAAGAATTTATTAAAAACAACTATTTCTAAAGAAGATGAGTTTAAGAATAAGTCACCGATACCACCGAGAGATCCTAATCAGCAAATTACCAGATCTGGGAGACATGTAAAAGTTCCTAGAAGATACAGTCTAGTTGTGTTATTATTTGTATAAAATAACACAAGGTGGGAGTATGTTAGAAGCCACCCTATTTTTGTGTGTTTTGATTATGTCATGTCAATGGAATGTTATGATAATAAAATTGTCTTTCAAAGTTTATAATAAAAGATGTCACTTTTCTGCGTAAAATAAAAAGTATTTTTTGAAGTAGTATCGGCTCTAGTTTATTTGGTATAGCTATACTTCATAGTAGTAGACCTCCCGATTAGAACAGCATTAGCAGTTTTAACAATATTAAAGTACTTACTCAAAAGCTATTATATTTATAAGTATCAAAAAACCCATAGGTTGCATTTATAATGAACTATATTTCAATTAATTCATGCTAATATTTTAGATCATTTTTAAAACAGAGACCGTAAACATAGATTTTCCGGTCTCTTTGTTCATTTTCCGTGCCTTTTGAAAACGGAAAATTTCCTAAAAAGAAAAAATATACGCAAAGTACTTGTTTTCCAGTTGGTTTTAAAAAAAGTTAATCACAGCTAAAATATGCAAAAAAATTGTGTTTATAAATATTAATTAATACATTTTCTAGAGAACTTCAAAAATAAGAGACACATTCTGGTGTATTACACACCTACATTTCCGCAATTCTTTTATGTCAACATAAAGAAAATTTCCACTAGATTCTAGAGAAATGGATTAGTCGGATAAAATGTTTTGGAGTCAGCCGCGGCTCGTGCCGGTGGCGAGCTGAAGACGCACATTATAAATACCGGTACAAACCTTAATCTCTTTTAAAACTCGTTACATCCTGGAACTCATAGAACATGCTAGACCCGTTGAAGGGATAACAAATATATTTATAGGCCAAAGTAAAACATGCATCCCTGTATACAGGACGTGGTTCCAATAAACAAATAAGGTTTCCATTCAAACAAAGTAAATTACAGGGATTCCTGACAATATTTTTGCTAGTAAAGTTTTGAATTTGTTTTTTTTTTCGTGTAAAACAAAAATTACACAATTTTTTCTTTGAGTGTAATAGTTTTGCATTACTGTCATTCAGGTTTTGTCACTTCTTATATTTTCTTTGGCTTAAACATGTAGGAGTACTGCTATCCATTTGTTTTGTTAGAAAGTTGTGATATCTCTGATTCATTAATTTTAGTGATATAGCATAGTTAACAGACCCAGCACCTAGTTATTGACCAATTTACTAATTAAATGATAAAAACAAGGTGCCTGTAGCCTCTAGGCAGAAAGTTATGTTGATGATGATTTATGTGTGAGTGGACCTTGCAGCCCTTCCACTGCGACCACTAGTACTGCCGTGCATAAGCTATAATGCCGTTAACCAACATTTGGACAATTTCGATGTTTTGGTGCCATCTTAATCACAGCATTATTCTCCATCAATTTTTATAAGCAAAGCTTTTTTAGCTTTTGTGGTTTTCAAGAAACAAATAACTATCAAAGAGCATCGTTTGTTAATTATTTTCCGGGTTTTTTTATCAAAACTAGGAAAATTTTATACGGCAGAGTAGGTCTATTGTGGCTCACTTTTGGGTGGTTTCTCACCACTGTAGTAGTAGTAGTAGTATCAGTTTGGGTGAGACACTGTTCAGATGTTCTGAATCAATCTGAGGCTTACCGAAAGTAGAAAGTTGACTTCTAGATGGCTTTGAAGATGGCACAGTCTTACCAATAACTGTGTTTAAAAGATTGACTAATGATATTAAACAGGTTTGCTATACATATGTACACAATTTTTTTTTTATTGTTTCCCCAACTGGTTTCAAACAATAAATATTTGTAAAGATTAAAGGGCTTTTTCACTAATCTTCGTAAATACTTCACCAGCCTTAATTATTATAGTTTACCCCAAAAAATGTGTCACTTTGTGATGAAAGCAACAGACTTTCCACAACTGCTCTTAAGACAAATATGGTCAATCGAGGAATTAACCGGATTTTTCTTGTGGAGGGGGTTGAAGTGCAAGGGGAGAAATTAAAAAAAAACATTATCCTGCAAAATATAGGCAAGATTGGTATCGATTTAGGTATATGTTTTTAAGGATGCCGAATCTAAAAAAATATATTTCTAGCTATTAGGATACTTCCCTGAGGTGGTGGGGGTGAAAACCCTTTTTACCTCTCACCATCCCAGGGAATTATTGAAAGTGCTTGAAATATATTTTTGTAGATTTGGCTCCCTCAAAAACATATAAATTGAGATCAATATCATGCAGGATAATTGGTTTTTTAGAAAACTTCCCCCTTGCACTTTAACCCCCTCCACAGGGTTTCCACCCGGGAAATCCGGATAGTTCCTTGAGAGAAATTGACCATTTTGGTCTTAAGACCAACTGTGGAAAGTCTATTGCTTTCATCACAAGGTGACACGTTTTTCTGAAATAATCACTCTAGCTGGTACATTATTAAGTGCATAAAAAATACACAATATGTTTAGGATAGGGCCCCCATAGTTTATCATAAAGGATAAGTAAAAAATCGTCTAAGATCATAAAGGAAAATGGCAAAACAGTCCTATGTTAAAAACGGAATTATTAAAAACCGGACATTATCAAAAATGTCATTTTTCAAAATAAGAAAAGAGCAAAATAGAAGTTCTGTATAACATCTTTTATCAAAATCGGACAAAATCAAAACCGGACAAAAATGGCATTTTCATTAAGCAAGGCCGATCCTTAAAAATGGTCAGGTTAGGATTTATTTGCAATAAATTGACCAAGAGGTTCGGTTCGGTTAACACCGATTTGGACCTCTCAAAAGAAGGACAGGGGAGTAAATTAAAGGAAAAAACAAACATTTTTATTTTTTATGTATTTTTGGGTTTAAAAACAACAATATTATTTGTTCCCGATTTAAATTTGCCGCCAAACTTCCATGATACCTGTATGAGAAGAAGAGATCCCTTTTTATGATTTTGTCCGGTTTTGATAAAAGACGTTATACTAAACTTTTTTGTATAATGTCGGGTTAATAATAATATTGTTTTTGTCATTTATGATGATAGATAGATAGGGATGTAGAAGAAATATTGAACTTAAGATTTTTATTTGTGTTTTCATACAATATTTGCATTTTTTTTGTAAAATTTCAGGTTTTCAACTACTGGATAGACAAATTAGCAGTTTATTAGTAAATGAGGATGATAATTTATTATTATAGTTTTACAAGAAATTAATATTTTGCATTTCTGTTACTCATGCTGTGTACAAGCAATTGACAATTAAGTTATTTTCTTTGTTTAAAATATAAAAACTATAGCAACTATGGCTTTACAATAATATAAAATTAAAAAAAATTAAATAAAAAAAACACCCAACTGCTAAATTTACTTCTAAGTACTAGTCGCAGTTAAGTACAAAATTGATAGGTATACCTATAATGTACGACATGCTTCAACTTTTAGTTTTGATGCCCAAATTGCACTTACAAAATTATATAGTTTCGTATTTTCATGAATCAGGTTATTGGGTAATTTTGTACCCAACTTAACTAGTAAAATGGTGTTGGAAAAAAAATCTCAAAGTGTATGCAGAAAGAATTTTTGAAATCGCTCTATATTTGATAAAATTATGCTAATTTGGTTTTTGAATAGGGTGGGGGGAGTGACAGGAGGGGAAATGGGTGGGAGCAGGGAGGACTACAAAGTAACTACAGAGGACATTTGCAATGGGTAATCAAAGGAATTGCAATAAAATCGCTTGAAATTTAGATAATTTGTATGCCTTAAAGCGTATATCATGTGACAAAATGGCGTCTGAAGACCGCCATGTTAATTTCTGTTTAAAAAAATATAGCATCTTCGGGATCAGTAGCAATTCAACGACACCTTTTTTGTCAAAATCGGTTTAGCCGTTTAGCCTCTTGCGTGACACAAACATATTTACTTACATACATACAACAATCGAATTCGCCGTGCTGCAGTTGGGTAAAAAAGAATAAAATGGTTTGATTTATTTTTTCGCCTTTAGCACATCAACACTCTTTTTATTATTTTATTCTATATTTCTTACAACTGGTCAACTACTTAAAAAAATGATGGTCAACCACTGGTTGCTGAAATTTTGCATACCTTTTTTTTTAACTACTACTACTACTATGTCGGTTTAGAACGTTTTTCTACGTTGTCCGACGCCTATTCTCCACCTCCTTCGATCCTGACAGTCATCTTCTGTCAGATTTTTTTGACTCATTGATCTTTGGATTGACTGTTGCCATTCTAGTTTAGGACGCCCTCTTTTTCTGCGCCCTAGTGGTTGCCATTCTAGGACCTGCTTTGGTAATCTTTCGTCGTTCATCCGTTGTACATGGCCGCACCATATCAGTTGCCTTTTAGTGATGTCATCCGTTATGCTTTCCTCGATTCCCATTCTGTCTTTTATGATCTCATTTCTTATGTGATCTATTCTAGATATTATCATTGATCTTCTTATTGCATTCATTTCGACACTTTCCATTTTTGTTTTGTATTTTTCTGTTACGCGACAAGTCTCTATTCCATACAACAGCGTGCTTTTCACCATTGTTTCATATATGTTAAATTTTACATTCTTTTTTATTTCTCTGCTCCATAAAATACTGTTAAGACATCCAATAACCTTTTTTGCTTTTGCTATTCTTTTTTCCAATTCTTTACAGTCTGTTCCTGTCTTATCAAAGGTGACACCCAAGTATACATACTCATTGCATGGAGATATTGTTTGTCCATTTTCTAGTACTCACTGGATTCGTTTCCAATACATAAGTACTGTGTCTTGTCCACTTTCACTGTTAATCCCCACTTTTGATATTCTTCTGTTAACTTTCTCATCATATACTTCATGTCTTCTTTATCATTAGCCGCAATTACTTGGTCGTCAGCAAACTGTAGTGTGTATATGGTAAATCGGTCGTTAAGTTGTATTCCCATACCGTGCACTTTACGTTTCCAGTTTTTTAGAGCTACTGCGATATATATTTTAAAAAGAGTTGGAGAGATACAACATTCCTGTCTTAAGCCTTTTGTTACCAGGAATTATTTTGAAAGTCGATTTCCAATTTTTATTTTAGATTTTGACCCTTTGTATATAGTTCTTTTATCGCTTTTATGTATGTATGATTGATATTAGTTTGCTCTAACACTGTCCATATTTTTTCTACTGGAACGGTATCATATGCTTTTTGTAGGTCCACAAAGGTAACATGAGTCTCTATATTTCTGGCGCTCCTTTTCTCAATTACTTGTTTAAGACAAAAAACATTATCACTACAAAATCTGCCTGCGCGAAACCCACTTTGCTCTTCTTCTTCTTGTTCATGAAAATCATTCTCTATTAGATCTCTAAGAATCCTACCGTACAATCTACTTAGAGTACTGGTTACTGAAATTCCTCTGTAATTGTTGCAATCCAGCTTGTTTCCGTTTTTATTTATTGAGGATATAAATGCAATTTTCCAATCATTAGGTACTGAATGTCCGTTTATGCATTGATTGATAATATATGTGAGATTTTCGAGTAGTTTCTCTGATCCATATTTGAGCATTTCAGCATATATTCCCCCAGGTCCGCTAGCTTTTCCGGATTTAAGCTTTTTAATATTATTCTTTATCATTTCTTTTTCGATGATTACTTCCTCTCCATGTACTTCTATGTCTCTCCTCGGAGAGGCTGCCATATATTCGGGTCTCGTCTCCTGCAGCAGTCCCTTGTAGTGTTCTGTCCATTGTTCTGGTTTGATTATCTGAATGTTTACTTTTTCTTTTGTTGGGTTTTTTACTGTAGAAATGAATTTCCATACTTCAGAACTCTGCCTACCTCCCACGTGTGTATTTATGTCGTGGCACTTGCGCTCGAACATTTCATTTTTTTGTGTATCAAATTTCTTAGCTGTCTTCTGGTTTCCCTGTAGATTTCTAGGTCTCTTTGCTCTTTAGTACTGAGCCATTTCAAGTATGTGCGTTTTTTCTCTTTGACCATTTCTTGTATTTTGTCCGTCCACTACATCTTCCTGTTATTTCTATTATCTTGGTATCCAACAGCTTCGTTGCGTATATACATCTCTTCAAATGAGTGATTTGTGTTTATTAATTTTTCATCTAATCGGTTCTGATACAATCTTTGAATACTTTCGATTTCCAGACTTCTAAAGTTGTATTTTTGATGTGTCTTCAATGCATTCTAGGTTTTCATTTTCTCTAATACTTTCGTATTTTTTCTTAAAGGGAATAATATTTTTGCTTTTACCAGATGGTGGTCAGATCCACAGGTAACACCACGAAGTGCTCGCACATCATACCACTTTAATTGTGAGTGTTGTCCACCTATAGCGTAATCAATGATTGATTGATGAGTCCAGGTAAATCGATGAATATCCTTATGTTTAAAAAAACCATTATTTATTTTTAGGTTGTGGGTTTCACACAATTGCATCAGTCTTAAGCCATTATCATTTGTTACTTCCTCTCCAAATGGTCCTATCACTTTGCTCTGGGTTTGCCTACCAGTTCGGCTATTAAAATCGGCAAGCATAATTATTTCTCCGGTATTACCGATTTTTGTGATAGTCTCATCAAGTTGGTCAAAGAACATTTGTTTTGTAGCTACTCTTTCGTCATCTGATGGTGAGTAGACTGCTATTATGCTTATATTATGTCCAAGCATCTTCATGTTCACTCGAAGTATGTTTTCACTAATGCAATCGTAGTCTGTAATTTTATTCTTTAGATTCTTCTTTATTAACAAGGATACCCCTCTGCTGCTCTTCTTTCTTTTGGGACTCCAGTGAATATATGGACAAAATTACCGACACTATTCGTACCTGTTCCTTTCTTTTTGGTCTCTGTGAGTGCAATGATATCGATCTTACAATTCTGCACTTCGGTTGCAATAATGTCCAATTTATGATTCACTCCCTGTACGTTCCATGTAGCTATATTCATAGTCCTTTGTCTTTGCTTTTTTCGTCTTCGAGAGTTTCCATCCATTGCTCCGAGGCTTTGTTTAGGCTTTTTGGTAATTGCTTTGTTTCACAAGTATTAGAGAACCAGTCTAATGCCTCAACCCCCTACTTGGTGGGCCAGGATTTTTAATCAAGGTATTTCTCGTCTAGCCTTTGACGAGCCAACGCCATACTGTAAGGCAAGTGTCTGTAGTCTTTTATACTATCCCTAAAAGAAAGGGTTGCCACCTACGCTATGATCATCGTACCGAGGTCCATTCTCTCCGCCTTTCATATCGATGTGGTCTTTTCCTGTAACCCTGGGAAAGGGTTCCTATACAGGTGCTAACTCTCCGGGTCGGAGAGTACCTGGAATCTACGGAGGGCAGGGGTCGATTCATTTTCCCTGATAGACATCTGACGAGTCTACCCGTACCCTTTTTTTTTACTTCAACATAAAAACTCTCTTTTTCTCAGTTGTTATTTAATCATAAAACGTAGTTAAACTTGATAATATTTTTAATTTTCTTATAACTAAAATAAAGGATATTTAATATTTTTTTTTTCTAAAATTTCCTTAACTGGCCAATTACTGGGTAACTTACCCTACCTAAATTTATGTTTTCTAGACAAAGGAAGATCCAAAGTTTACATTCTTACTTATCCAAGAAGTCAATTTTTTATCAACATTTTATCTCTTTCAATGAATCATAATAATTAAGTAGTCCTATTTTTGTGTATTTGCATTTAAAATATGTTTATTTCCTTTCTGGTTTACATAGATAAAAATGACATTACAATAACTAGTAAAACTATATCTAGGTAATATTTTTTAAACCTTGGCAATTATGTTTTTTTTTTCAAATCATGCTTCAATAAGCAAATTAAAGTGCAATTTTCTTTAATTTACTAAAGAAAATTATGTTTTGCATATTATATATAGTATTACAACAAAATTGGGGCTACATATAATTTCTTCTACTTATATAAGTAAATAAATACCTACATATTTTCTGCATGGACTAAAAAAAAAATAAACAAATCTTTCCAGAAAGGAAGTGACAAATGAGAGAGTAATTTATGTAATTGAATTAAACATGCTTCATTGCTATGCTAAATAAGTGCTTATTTCAATAGGTAGATATTCTGTCCTGGCACTTACAGCAATGCTGGCATACATTAATAATACAGAGTGATCCAATTTTTTCCAGGATATTTTTAAAATTTATCAAAATCATAACATATAAATCTGTGATAAATTGTGATTAATCAAAATAAAGCTTTAGAATTGTAACATTTTTCTCTTTACAGCAGGTACCTTGAAAAGTTTGAAAGGTGCAATCTAGATATAAATATATTGAAAAAAATGGGTCACCTTGTATAGCTATATAATTTTTTCTTAAAAAATTTTTGGTTTGATTTTTCGAGGGTTTTTTTAACTATTTTTTTTTTAAACAGTTAAAAGTAATAGGGATATTTTTTGTAGTTTTTTCTCTTAGCCTTCCCAGCATGTGACTGACGCCACTGAATAAAATTTTAATATTTTGAATTTAGAATCTTAGTTACCATCAAATGTTTATACAGTACACCAATTTTCAAAATTTAATTTTAAAGGGTTTCAAAGTTATAGAGAAAAAATTATTTCTAAGGTGTCCGATTCAAGGGGGCCTGGGCATAGCTCCCTGATGAAGCATTTTCGGACCCATATTAAAGGAAATTTTTACCTTGTTGAAGTGTAAACTTCTTTAGACGCGTTTAGCAGTTTTTGTGGGTAGTGAACTGAACTGAGCCGTCAGGCTCGGGTATGTAACGCTCATTCGGGTGAAATCGGCTCGAGTCGACTAACTGTGAGAAACATTCAGCGAGCGATATGATGATGCAGATGAAGGCCAGTACACAGAAGAGTTCGACTCGGTCCGCTTTGCAGAATATGTTGTGGGCCAGTATTATTATTTTGCCTTGTGGAACTTTACACTTCTGCCGTGTGGTCTTAGGCACACGGCAGAAGTGTAATTTTTTTTTATTTAAGGATTTGATACCGCTTACTTTTGAATTACCCTGTATTGTTTGTATTTTGTATTAATTTGTCTACTGGGTTTATAAAAAATTAAAATAATAAAATTATTCAAGAACAAAGATATAGTTTAAACGACATAAAAAACAATAAAAAATAATGAAATATTGACTATGATACATCATTTTAGAGCAAATTTAACGCCCATTTCAAAAATCGGATTAAAGATGGTCATTCCATAAGAAAAATACCAACTTTAGACTAGAAGTGAGTGATAAAATTGAATTTGACAGTTGGATTTTTTATAAAAAAAAGCTGTAAAAACCAATGTGCTCCTAAATGACATAAATCATTTATAATTTCTTTAATAAAATAGTTATAGGCCCCCTCACAAAATGCAGACTTTTTACCAACAACGAAATCGAGACTCGCAAGTTGGTGACCAGATTTTTTTATCTCCCCCGGAAATACCTGAAACCCTCAAAAAGCACTAAATTTGGGACACCCTGTACATTATCCCAAATAAAATAAAAACTTTTGAGACACTCTGTAGGTATATAGGGGTCCATTGAATGTAGTAAAATAATCTAAATTAACCCAGGGGGTCGATTTTTGTAGATTAGACCTCCGATCGTTTTTCGCCGGCTAAAATTTTTAGCCATATAAAATTGGGCTGCATTCAACTAGAACTGGCAAAATATCGTGGAAGGTTTCTGCTCAATATTTTAAACCAAAAGGCAAAACAACCTTAGATATTAGTAACACAACATTCTAGAGCTAATTTTCTTATGAATTTCATTCTAAGAAGGAAACAAAAACCGTTTTCCGACACGAATTGTACGTCGAATTTATTTCTCAATGTTCATACAAGTCAGTGATCGCGAGCCGCAGTGTTGTCAGTGCAGCTTGGTAGAAATTCTTTCACTTATTTCAGAAAATCGAGTTCGCCGTCAGAAGCAGAAACGAGTATAATATAGTAGACAGTCAATTTACATTAGGCTAATAGCATACTCTAAAATTCACGCACTCGGCACCTTTGAACGCAGCCGGTGACGACCGGTGAGGGCGCTGATTTCCCTATTCGTTTGGTAATAGCAGGTAACCACATGAACTGGAATGCTAGCTCTGTCTTTTTTTTCTTATGTAATAATTTACATAGGAAAAAAGAGAGAGGAAGCGTTTCTGCCTTCATAGTGCAGTGTTGCCGATATTTCATTTAATACAAAATCATTTGGAAAAATCTTTCAATCACTGCTTTCAGCATAGAGAAAATAATAAAAGAGTGCTTAATTCTATGGTTCAAAAGCGGCAACAAGTTTACGCTAGCGCCACCCTTGGCTACTGGAAGAATTAAGAATGCGCGGGCGGGCTCGGCGGGCTTTTTAAATAGATTTTTTTCTTAGTAAAGCTGCTATTTTTGAGGTCATGCTAATTTCATGTATACGAAAAGAATTTGGATATCAAAAATATATTAATTTTAGTCATGTCAACCTGTAAGATATTCAAACTTTTTCCGCATACGTAAAAATTTGCATGACCTCGAAAATGTAATACTTAAATAAAAAACAATGTTTTATAAAAAACGTAATATTTATTTTTTTAAAAATGAGAACTGTTTTAGAAAAATCTAAAAATATTTAACAAATATAATGTTTTTTCTTAAATGTATAAACTAAGTATTTATATTACAAAAAACTGGATTTTTAGAAAACTTAAAAATAGTTAAACATGTATCACCTAATAATCCTTAATAAAACCAATATTTAAAAAAAATAAGAACACACTTTTACAGTCTTCAATTTTCTAATTTCTAGGTTCATGTGAAATTGCTCAAATGTTGTAATGTAATTTTCATATATTCTTCACAAAATCCATTTTTTAGTTTTTTAATAATAAAGGTGGCCACATAATGATGTTATCCCATTGTTGATTGTTGCATTGGATGACTAAAAACCAAAAAAAAACTGCCAAGGGACTCATAATAGTAGGTATTTTACACAGGTGTTAATAAATTATGCAGCCAAACTTCAGAGGATTATCTTGAGTGATTTTAAGAAAAAAAGCTTTGTATAACCATGCTTAGTTTTTGAGATATGGGTTATTAAAATATTAGTTTTTTGTTTGGTTTTTATTTATAACTCGTGCAGTTTTTGAGATATTTAGCTTAAATCTGGAACATGTATTTTGTTACAAGGCATACATCATTAAGCATGTCAAATATTAGGAAAAAACTACAGGGTGATAATTTTTCCGCGGTTATGCCCCCTTTTTTTCCCCAGAACTTTTTTGCAGTAAGTCACTGGCAGATACAAAAATGTAAAATGAATTCCTTATTTTATTCAGAAATTTTTTGATCTGCAATATTTTTATCTCTAAACGTTTTTCAGAAAAAAAAAACAAAATAAAATAACTTGTATCTTCAATTGCTATTTAGAAATTACATAAAACTCGCATAAAACTAAAATAATGCAGGGTACAAATTTTCCTTTTTTGTCTTTTCTTGGAAACAGTTAGAGTTATAAAAAACTGCAGAAGATCAAAAAGTTTCTGAGTAAAACAAAGAATCTATTTGAATCTACCATTGGCTTACTGCAAAAAAGTTCTGGGGGAAAAGGGGGCATGACTCCTGAAAAAATATCACCCTGTAGTTTTTTCCTGATATTTGGCAAGCTTAATGATGTATGCCTTGCAGCTAAACACATGTTCCAAATTTGAGCAAAACATCGCAAAAGCATTTGCGGAACCATGTTTATTTAGTTTTTTTCTGAAAATCCCTAAAAAATTAATTTTGCTTTCTAATTTCTTTTCTGAACAGGGGCGTCGCTAAGGGGGGATGGGAGGGAGTCCCTCCCCAAAATATTAAATTTTAGCAAAAGTAGAAAATCACAAATAAAATTTTAGGTAGAAAGATTTTTGGAGGCAAAATAAAAAAAAAATTGAGTGAGGACCCTTTTTTCTGTTATTAACTTTTTCTCTGTAAAACCAAAAAAAATTGAGTAACAGTTTTTGGACAAAAACTAAAAAAAAAATTGGGTGGTAACCGAGGGGTAAATATCTGAGGATTTATGGTGTACAGTCTAGAGGATTTATGGGGATTTAGGGAGATTTACAGGGATTTACGGTGATTTACTAGGGATTTATGAGGATTTACGAGGATTTACCGAGGATTTATCAAGGATTTATCAAGGATTTAAATCATGTTCTGCGCAAAAGCAATCGCCTACCACGTGCCAAAAATCGTTCGGGGATCTCGATAAACACGCTTTTGGCGCGGCGTTGCCAGTTTAACTAGACCCAACGAAAATTGGGGGAAAATGTTTATTTAGTTAATCCGTATTGGAGTCCATATTATACAGAAATTAGCTATAAAATAAAAACAACGAATTAAGCAAGTGAAAATTTAAATTTATGATTAATCGGTTTTTATATAAAGATAATTTGTCGGATTACTTTATGCTCGGCACTCATGTTTTTTGAGAGTTAAGTTTGCCAACATCTTATGCATTTGCCACTAATTCAGCCTATTCGAGAGCATATTAATATGCGTTTGACTTAAACAATCCAAATAGTCATTTGTTTAAGGATTTATGCAAAATATCCAGTGTCGGAGTTATGGATAACTTAATTTTGAGAAGCTATGATCAAAGATTCATCGATGCAACAATTGAAGATGGTCCATATGTCCGAGTCGCTGTTGGTTATAAATCGAAAATTGTCACAAAGTCTTCGCTCTGTTAGCTGCTAGAGGAAACTAAAAATAGGGTTAGTACAGACAGGCTACAACGTTTTGCTCTAAAAAGTACAGGCAGAACTCAAAAGACTAAGACACCAGAATTAGGTCACAAAAAGGTAAATTCATTAAAATCCAAAGGAACCTACATAAAGAGAAACTCGAAGAGAGGTAAAACAGACAGCTCTCGAGATAGCTCAGATAGTTCAGAAGATAATACCATCCTAAAATATGACGATATCCCAAGTACAGAAATGTTCTCTGAAAATGACTCGGAAAATGGTATTGAAATGGAAATTAACGTTAATGAAGGAGAATATCAAGGGAAAAACTTTCAAAAAGATTACTCCCATCAACATTCCAGTTCATCGGCTTTGACAATTTTTTTAGAGATTGATAAGTTTTTTGTAGTGTATTAAGACAAAGGCTGGTTTGTTGATAAACTTGTAAGACATGTTGATGGTACTGCCGATAATCCGATAGTCGAAATTAAATATTTAAGACAACATAAACGACAAAAATATGAATTTAAATGGCCTGGGAAACAAGATTTGTCCAACGTAGAAACAGAATATATATTTTTCGGACCAATATCAATAAAGGAGAATGAATCGAATATTTTCAATATTACCGAGGATGTCTTAAGTCAGATTAATATCGCTTACAGAAATAAAAAGTAGAATTGATGACATGTTATTAGTTAATCTCAATTGTTTTATTAGTTGCTATGCTAATAAAAAAAAATCATCTTTGAACGCATCTTATTACTTGCTCCTTCCCTCGCATCTAATATGTCAGGTCATTTGTCAGATTTAAATTAAAAACAAGCTACATAAGTAAAACTATATAGGATTTACAGGGATTTATTCGGATTTATGGGGATTTATAGGGATTTCTTTGGAATTATTGGGATTTATTAGGATTTATAGGGAATTATTGGTGATTTAACAGGATTTCTAGGGATTTATTAGGATTTCTAGGGATTTAATTGCCAAAAAGGATTTATGGTGTACAACATTTTGGGCAGATATTTACCCCTCGGTGGAAACATTTTTTTTGGTAACCTAAAATTTTTTGGATAGTTTAAAAAAAAAATTATTAGTTAGGAAAGGTGGCTGTTGCCTCCCCCACCCCAATAAGCCTTCGTGTCTACTCTGTCCGAAATATGTGTTTATATGTAATATAATTTCAGGGGCTAACCAAATTTTTAAGGAGGAGCTTAGCTCTTGAAGCTCTGCCCTAAGTACACTTTGGGCCTATTCTTAAATTATGTAGTTGACCCACTTCCCCCCTCTGTACAGAATTTTCAAGAAACAAAATACATTAAAAAAAAGTTATGGGTAATACAAGGCCAAACCCTGCTCCCCCTATGAGCATTACTTTTGAACATATAATTATATGTTAAATGGCATTATGTATTTTAAGAATAGGCCCTAGTATGGGTGTGGAAAGAGACAGAACTTATTAACCAATATTTCTCTATTACTTACCTAAATGAAAAAACATTTGCAACCAAGCAGTGTGTACTCAATGTGATGTAATGATCCATACAAATCCATAATGTTTGTGCACCTAAAATGTAAAAGCAATAGCTAGAATTATGTTCAAACACTAAACTAAAAGACAGAAGCCTAAGGATTTTTAGACATTTTCCATATATTTCATGAATAAAAAAATTAAATAGGTGAAGATATGACATAACTGAGTCTCGGGCCCAAGACCTATTCTTGGGTGCACTACTGACTAAAATATCTACTAAAACTAAAAATGGAAAATGCTGAAAATGCAATACATCAATAATAATAAAATTATATGGACAATGACCCATAGGAAGGTGCGGATCTACGGGAGGGGAAATTCCCCCCCCCCCCCAAATCTCAAACTATATTAAGTTTTTACATACAGAATACACATCCTGGTCACTATGCAAAACAGTTTTATGCAATATTCATTATGATATCTACCCCCCCTAAATAAAGTTCCTAGATCCACCCCTGCCATAACTGAGGGGTGAACAGCTGAACAAAATTTGTACACCATCCTACAGGACTCAAATAAATTCTTGGCCCTGTAGTGTATTTTAGTGTCCTGTGGAGTCCTATTCAATCCTGTTAAAAAAATTTGTATACCTACTGTGGACAGATGATCACCCCTCCCTAACACACACAGCCTTTTTCCTTGAGGTTACTAGTAACTCGAAATGACATCACAGTTACTTGGAGTGACCAGTTGTATGACATCACTGGTCAGTGACATGATTTTTCTCTAAATTCATTCATTCACTTCAATTTTAAAGATTTTGGAATTACCAAATTTGAAATATAAACGAACGCACTTAACCTTAAAATTTTGAAGCAACCACTTCTGCAAAGCTGGTGAGCCTGTGTGGTTACTTGTGATGTCATGTTTAGTGTTACTCAGCGAGGAAAAACCTAAAATGAGTAACCAGGTTACCTGGTTACTTGGAGGAAAAAGGCTTACAATGCACCAATACTAAGTTGACACATTTTATTTCAAACCAATGTATATGTTCAGTGTCAATCTGTATATATTTGCCTGGCCCCAAAGGATAAAAGAATTAAAAAGCCTTAAAAACATCTGTTTTTTTATCAAGAATCATTAAAGCAGAACTTATGACTACCAATGGCAAAGAAATCAGCTTTAAAAATGAAAAACAAAATGATTGATGGGAATACCCGAAAATCTTCTTGAAAAACATGAATAAACTTTTAGAATAACAAGTATATAAATCGACCCTAACTTCAATAACATAAATTATCTTTCTTACCTTGTCTTAGTCACAAAACAAGAATAGTTTTGTCTAATAACACACGCTTTAACACAAAACAGATCTCCTTTGTAGTGAAAAAGTTATTTCGTAGTAAAATTTTTGCATCCGAAAATTCCAGAAAAACAAACCAAGAATTTGAGGTTAGGCCTGACTCGACTGCGTTTTCAATATACTTTTAACTTGCTTTTAAAAATGACTTAGAATACTTGTATTATTTATATATTTTTTTGGTTGCAACTTCTATTAACATTGATTGATGAATGTTACAGATGTTCATACCTATGCAACAAGTAATAACAGCAATTTTTATTTAAATAGTATAAATACTGAATTAGGATATAAGTCATTATTTTATAAAGGAACCAGATTATATAACAAATTACCATTAGACATTAAAAATTGCAAATCAAATAATATGTTTAAGAGAAAACTTAAGAAGTACTTGTTGCCTAGTCAGCCTGATTGTTTAAGTAAACCCTTGGTACCATATTATATTATATTATATTATATTTTGTTATTTTAGTCTCCATATTATTTTCTTGGTGTGTTTTAGTATAGTAACCTTTTCTCATAAAGAAATATGGTGGCAATGTTTTTTTTAGGATAGGATTAAAAACGTTTTTCAATACAGTGTAAGTACTTAATAAAGCTGTGTGTTACTAGATAATTCTTTTAGTAGGTAGGTATAGTTAGTTCTGTTGGGAATGATACAGGAATGCTTATAATGGTGTTTCGGTATTACTAGAGAAATATAGCCAGGCTATAATTGTGCTAGGCACTATTTTGACACATTCACATTGAAAACTGACAGTTAATCCTTAAAAATTCACACCAAAGTCGAATTTAAAACTATCGTCGTTTATTTTCAATTAATAAAAGAAGGCACTATTTATTCCGGTTCATATAGTAAACAAAGGCCATGTGTTGAAAGATCACAGCTGATATTACAATGTGAAGGTGTCAAAATTTTGCCTGGCACAATTATTAGCTTGGCTATATTCAAATAATTCTCTAATAATACCGATACAAGCTTTCCTGTATCATTCCCAACAGAACTAACTATACCTACCTACTAAAAGAATAATCTAGTAACACACAGCTTTATCAAGTACTTTATATAGATACTTAACTAGAAACTGGTCTTCAAGAATATTTCATTACATTATATGATCCTACTTTTTTCGAGAAAAAAAAAGTTGCTCCGATTTCAAAATTTTTTATATATCTTTGCGTTTCAGATGATTTTGAAACTTTTTTGTTGCGCCGTCTGTCTGTCTGTCTGTCTGTATGTCTGTCTGTAACGACCAACGCGCATAACTCAAAAACCGCTTGGCCGATTTTAATGAAATTTGGTACCTAGGCTGGGTCTTGGGTCGAGATGGTCCCATTTAAAAATGAACAAAATCCACCGAACACAAACCAAATAAAAGGGTGGGGGTAGATTTCAAAAATTTGAGTTTATGTGAAAATATGGCGTATGTGATATTAAACGAAAGGTAATTGAGTCTGCAGTTAAACAAAATAAATTTTAGTTTATTTAAAAAAAAGGGTGGGGGTATATTTTAAAAATTAGAGTTTAAGTGAAAATATGGTGTGTGTGATATCAAATGAAAGGTAATTGAGTCCGGAGTTTAACAAAATACATTTTAGTTTTTGTTTTTTTTTAAGGGTGGGGGTAGATTTCAAAAATTTGAGTTTAAGTCAAAACATGGCTTGTGTGGTATCAAACAAAAGGTAATTTAGTCTGGAGTTGAATAAAATATATTTCAGTTTTTAGTTATATTAGCTCACACGTACCCTATAACCATAGTACCTAGTGTGAGCTTAGGGGCCCATATATTGGCAGAGTATTTTTTCCATTGTGGTAGTATAACTCTTTGCATTTATTTATTTCTACTTTTATTTATTTAATTTTTTTTTAACTTTTTTTTGTCTAAAAAACAACAATAAACCAAGAAAAAACTTTTTCCTGAATCCATCAAGTTTGTCACAATTATTATTATTTTTGTTATTTTTATAACTTTGTTGAATTCCGGTAAATGGGCTTAATTATAATTACATTTATGTAGGTACAAAGAAACCATTGCATTGTATATTTCATGATATATTTACTTACTTAAGGCTATGATGTATAAAACTCATTTCCATGTAAAAAATGTGGCAAATAAATATATTGAAATTGAATTGATTAAAATTGAAATTGAAAATTGACCCCAAAAACTCGGAAATATTGGAATAAACTTTGAAATTTTTTTCGGCAAACTCAGGAATTGTTCGAAAACACTCGGAAAAAACTCGACAAATTTCCATAGAAACTCGTGAAATGTTCGGAAAACTCGGAAAACGTTTGGAAAAACTCTAGTCTAGACATTTTTATGAGTGAGAGAATTGTCGGAGTAAATCCACCTACTCAATTTATTTTCATCAATCTTAAAAAAAAACAAATGGCGGAATTCCCCATTTATCAACCAGTCTGTATTAAATACGGAAACTGAAACTTACAAAAATGAACATGACGGCTGCAAAATTTTTCATAAGTATTTATTAATTGATTTGATTCAAACTTGCTACTTTGTGGTGCTTAAGATCACTCAATACAATTTTTAAACTAATTTAAAACAAACTTCATTTGTCAACCGATATCTGTATCAAATTTAAAACTTTGGGGTATAGAACGTCGCTGATTTTAATTTAGGATTTTAGAAATTAAGTTGGAACAGGTAAGTGGAGTGGAGCAAAACATCAAACTCAAAAATAGGTATATATATATATATATTTATCGGTTTCACAACGTTCTACGTCTTCCGATACCCAATCTCCACTCGTTTCTGTTTGCCCATAATTCATCATCTAGGCGTCTTATTCTTATTTCACTGTCTATTCCTTCTCTCCAGCTTCTCCTTGGCCGTCCTCGTTTTCTTCGGCCAGTTGGTTTCCATTGTAGTATTTGTTTAGGTAGTCTTTCGTCATTCATTCTTTGTACATGTCCGTACCACACCAGTTGTTTTGTTCTTATATCATCCACTAAAGTACGTTCACCTACTGTCATAATTTCTCTTATTCTTTGATTTGTAACTCTTTCTCTTTTTGATTTCCCTGCTGCTCTTCTCCAATAGTCCATCTCCGTAGCGGAAAGCATTTTTTCTGTTCTATCCTTGATTGGCCATACTTCTGAGCCGTATGTAATAATACTTTTTATAATGGTGTTATATATAAGCTTTTTGTTATGTTTTGATATACTTTGGTCCCAAATTATTCCATTTAATAAAGTTATTGCTTTTCTTCCTTGTACGTTTCGATCTTTTATAGCTTTGTCTAGTGTTCCGTCAGCTGTAATTTTTAGACCTAAGTATTTATACTCATCACAGGAGTGAATTCGCTGCCCGGTATTTAAGATTAGATCCTGTTTCATTCCACCGATACACATATACTCTGTCTTATTGAGATTAACCTCTAGTCCCCACTTATTGTACTCTTCTATTAGTTTTCGTGTCATATATTCGAGGTCGTCATAATCCTGAGCCACTACTATCTGATCATCGGCGAAACATAAAGTATACAAGGTGGTTTCGTCCAACGGAATTCCCATGTTTTGGCATTTTCTCTTCCATACTTTAAGGACTTGTTCCAAGTATATCTTGAAGAGCGTAGGCGAGATACAGCAACCTTGTTTAAGACCTTTATTTACTTGAAAGCCTTTGGTTAGTTTTGCTTTTATTTTAACTTTTGCCTTACTATTGCGGTATAACTCTTGGATGGCCTTAATTAGTTGTACGCTTATGTTTGTGTTTTCCAACGCTTTCCAAAGTAGATTTAGTGGTATACTATCATATGCCTTCTGCAAATCCACGTAAAGCAGATGCAGCTCTTGACCGTATGCCATTTTCTTTTCAATAACTTGGGTTATACAAAAGAGATGATCTGAAGTCGATCTACCCGCCCTGAAACCAGCTTGTTCTTCTGCCTCCATGTCTTTATATTCGCTCTCTACTTTATTTCTTATTATTTTACCGTATATTCTGCTTAGCGTACTAGTCACAGATATACCTCTATAATTGTCACATATATCTTTCCTTCCTTTTTTGTGTATTGTGGATATATATGACGTTTTCCACTCAGTTGGGACTACAGTTCCATTTAAATATTTTTGGAAAAGATTCCGTAATCTCCAAAACAGTTCTTCAGTGCCATATTTAATAAGTTCGGCTGGGATATTTCCGGGTCCGGCAGATTTACCGCTTTTTAAGGTTGTGCACACGTTTTTGACCTCAGAGATTGTGAGGGGTACTGGAGATCCCATCGTTCTAATTATATTGTCTCTTGCGTCTTCCTTGAATTCTGCTCTATCTTCAGTTAAAAGTTTTTTAAAATGCTCATCCCATTCTTTGTCTGGTATTGGTGAAATGATATCTCTGCATGTTTCTTTTTTAATCGATCTTATAGTTTTCCAGCTTTCGGTACTTCTCCTACCTCCTAAGTAAGAATCTATTTTCTGACACTTTTGCGTCCACGAATGATTTTTCTTATCACTGATCATTCTTCTCACCTTTGATTGCACGATTTTGTATTCTTGTCTGCTTCTATCTGTCTTTTGGGATAAGTAGGTGTGATATAATTTCCTTTTTTCCTCTATTTCTCTCTCAATCTCAGCATCCCACCAGTATGGTTTTCTTCTTTTAGAAGTTTCTTCCACTAATCCTAGTGCTTCTTTTGCAGCTTGGTGGATGCTTAATGTAATACATTCGTATTCCTCATCTGGGGTTTCACCTGAACTTGTATTAAGTTTTTCGTTCAGTCTCTTTTTGTATAAGTTTTTTTTTATGTTCTAGGCTTAGTAGATTATATTTACAGTGATCAATTTCTTCAATCACTGTATCATCAAGATGTTGTTGATGCAGGCTTCGGCCTTGATAAGGAAAGAGAATTTTGGACTCCAGAAAATAGTGATCACTTCCGCCTGTTGATCCACGCTTTGTTCTGACATCTTGAATTTTTAGTTTTGTCTTTTGTTTAGTGATAAGATATATATATAGATAAGGGTTTGGTCCAGGTATATTTGTGTATTTCCTTATGTTGAAAAAAACCGTTTTGGATTTTTAGGTTTAATTGCTCACATACTGTAATTAGCCGGTTTCCATTGTCATTAAAAAGATTTTCTCCATATTGGCCAACTGTCAGATCATTAACTCTGTTACCGGTTCTACTATTTAAATCTCCCAATATGACAATTTCTCTAGATGCACTTACTGCTGATATTTCATTGTGTATTTCTTCAAAAAAATTGTCTTTCACGGCTACATTTGCATCGTCGTTATACGCATAGATTCCAAAAATCGTAAGTCTCATTCCTTTTATTGTTATATTCATTTTAATTAGCCTTTCATTGACTGCTTCCCAGTTGGTGATAAATTTTCTAAATCTTTTGTTGACCAAAATAGATACTCCTTGTTGGGCATGTTTTTCTTTTGCCACTCCGCTATAGAAATGGTCATATTGTCCCAGGTTTTCAGATCCTTTTCCTTTCTTTTTCGTTTCTGTTAGTACAGCAAGGTCTACCTTCATTCTGCTGCACTCATGTACTATTTCATTCATTTTTCGATTCATTCCTTGTACGTTCCATGTACCAAAAATCATATTCCTGTTTCTTTGCTTGGTTCGTCTTAGGTTTTTCATTTCTTTCCGAGGCGTTTGATTGGGTTTTTTAACAGTGTACGTTTTTTCCGGGTATCAGAGAGTTAGTCTGATGCCCCAACCCCCAACCTGGAGGACCAGGTGATTTTTGATCGAGGTTTTCTTCCCCTAGCCTTTGACGATTCCAACGCCGGTACTACAAGGCAGTAGTCTTTTATACTATCCCTAAAAGAAAGGGTTGCCACCTACGCTATGATCACCGTACCGAGGTCCATTCTCTCCGCCTTTCATATCGATGTGGTCTTCTCCCGTAACCCTGGGAAAGGGACCCCATACAGGTGCTAACTCTCCGGGTCGAAGAGTACCTGGAATCTACGGAGGGCAGGGGTCGATTCATTTCCCCTGATAGACATCTGACGAGGTCTACCCGTACCCCAAAAATAGGTAAACAGTTTTAAGTTAAACGGTTTTACTGAAATCATTAGCTGTATAAAAAACTAGAAAATTTTAAGTACACAAACGTGACTTTTAACAGACTAAGGTAAAAGCGTGGGTGCATAAAAAATAGGGTTAAACGATTGTTTAATCAAATAAGAATCACTTGTCTAAAATATTTTAAATGCGCAGTTTAAATTTACGTCTGTTATAAACCGGGTTTGTCTTTCCTGACCTATCACTTTTCATCCCTGATTTTAATTTTTTATCCCTGATTTATCACTTTTGATCCCAGGGATAAACAGTGACACTTTTATCTCTTGTGTTTTTATCCCTAAACAACAAAAAATAATTTGGAGAGGCCCTTGAAAGGAGGCCCAGTTTCATTATTTTTTTTTTAATAGGTGGACCCTTTTTGTGGCTTCTAGTTAGTAAGGTCAGAAATGAGTAACTTTATTATTCATATGGTAAGGTTACAAAAAAAATAGTCTATTACATAACAAGAGACAAAAAAGAGAGTGACAAATTTCACATGACCGTGAATGTTGTGAACGAGGCGCTAGCCGAGTGAAACAACACGCGAGTGTAAGAAAGTTACTTTCTATCGAGTTGTCTGTCTATCATTCATCGCCAGTTATTATATAAAGTCTTTTATTCAAGACCTTATTGACTGATTAAATTTTATCTTTGTTTTTTTTATGAGTATTTTAAATTTTGCTGTTAACTAATTATTTTTTTTTGACCTTTGTAAATTTTGTGCGAAAAGTACTTTCTCATGTGCAGAAAAATTTTTGTCCATAGGTGAAATCTAACGTTTTCTGAGGATGGTAAAATGGTGTAAAATCCATCATTTTCATGTGTAGTGGTAGGAAAAAAATATTGCATATGAAGTACTTCTTATAAAAATAATTAACAAACAAAAGTTTAATTTAATTACTTTGCGCTTTTTTGTATCTTACATTATATTTAGTTCTCTATGATCAAATAAACGTTCGCTCAAATGTTTGTGTCGCTCTAGACGCTTTTAATGTAAACTATATTATACTCGTTTCTGGTAAAAGCAACACACTTGTTATGGATAGACAAGACTCGTTCGAACATTTTACGAAAGGAAACCGCCCCCTCAACACTGGCAGGGAGGTGTTCCCCCCCCCCTTAAACGTGCTTTTTGACGGTTTTTGCTAATAACTCGAAAATGGTCAACTTTTCTAAAAATATTCTAAAGATCATTTTGCAAGCGGATAATTAATTATCATTTTGCAATCCTTTACTTTACTAATTCCTACTTTGCAGTCCTCCCTGCTTCCACCCATCGCCCCTTCTGTCATTCCGCCCCACCCTCTTCAAAAACCATATTCGCATAATTTTATCAAATATAGGGCGATTTCAAAAATTCTTTCTGTACATGCTATAAGATTTTTTTCCAACAACATTTTACTAGGTTGCAAAAATCTTTATTTTACTATTATAGACTAGCTTTAAAAGAGTGTAATTTTTTAAAATATATTTGGTGATAGCAAGAAAGCGTCTAAAGTTCAATACTTTTTAGTTTTTATAAAAAAATATCCAAGTCTTATAGTGGTCGGGCAAATTCAAAGATTTTGGGCTGCTTAAATTCAAAACCATTTTTTAAACTATTTGGCCAAAATTGAAAAGCGTTTTTTTGGTTTGCGGTTAAATTTGGGTCCCTTGAAAATATTTCTTTACCTTCCTAGCTCGCGCAGCAATGGGTAGTAAAGGTATTATTTTCGATGAAAATATTTTTTTTGAGATAACGCTGAAAATTTGTTATTTGGGTGTATTTTGACCTATCTTACCAATATCGTCGTGATGTCTGCCTGTGTGTGTGCGCGTATGCCTCTCCGTCACACGATAGCTCCTAAACCACTAAACCGATTTTCATAAGTTTCAGGTAAAATAGTGTTCGACACTCACGAGTTGATCAGATTTTGATCAAATCACATTAATGCTAATGACAGTTTTCTGACAATTAAATTTTTTTATTAATTACACACTTAAGTAGTCGCTACGGTGTAAAAAGTGCGCCACTCGATCTAAAAACCATCCAACGTCTTTTTTCTCCTTTCTTCTTGGGCATATATTATGGAAATCAAAGATATTTTTGACTATTTATTGTATTTTAGAAATTATTAGTCTATATATACCGGGTGCACCAAAAAAAACCGGACAATTTTTTTTTCAATATAACTTTTGAACTATATCATCGATTTTAATGGGACAAACTGCACTTGGCAGAGAATTATATTATATTTTATCTAAATATCTTTTTCGGTCCGCCATATCAAAATCCAAGATGGCGGTCGAAATTAAATTGCACCCTTCAAAGATGCTCGTTTATTCTTGTATTGTCCGGTTTTTTTTGGCCCACCCGGTATATATATATATAAAAATATATATATATATATATATATATATATATATATATATATATATATATATATATATATATATATATATATATATATATATATATATAAAAATATATATATATATATATATATATATATATATATATATATATATAGACAATTATTTATATGTCCAAAACGTAAACGCCTAAGCCGAAACAAACGAGTTAGTGCAGGCGCTGTAGGTAGTTGAGTATGCAAAATATGACGACCGCAGTTTGACAATGGATTCTAGCTGACAAAAGGTCGCAGATTAACGATCTGGATGTTTCCAAGCCAGGTTTTGGTCCAATTTTTTTTATCCCTCCTTCTCTTATAGCCGTGTTCGAATTTCTGAAAATTTAACTAAGTTGACGCCTTAAAGCCACAATGACAGAGAAATTAATCAAAAATGTGTAAAATCCAACCTAAATATAAAATTTTATTAGTTTGTAAAATGTTATATGCAAAAACCTCCCCGACCCCCAAAAACCTGAGATTTTGAGGTTTTCTTCAAATTTACTGAAAACTAAGCTTCTTAGGGAAAAATATGTAATTACCTTTATTATAGACAATAAAATTTGCTTTTTAACGGTCTATTACACAGTGAGGTAAGACCAATGACAAAGTCTTCAGCGGCGTCCGTTAATTGAGGTGATATAAAAATATGAAAAAAAGAAACATGTTTATCACATGATTTAACCGATTTTCTTGAAAACTAAGCTATCTATCAAAAATTGTGTCCTATAGTCCATTGTAGACAATGAAATTTCCTTCAAAACGATGTATAAGAAAATAAGATTACTTTTATCTATAACAATTTAGGGTCGTCCGTAAATTACATCAATTTTGAAAAATCACTAAACTAAGCTTTTTGGGAAAAAAAATATTTTACACTTTATTGTAGAAAATAAAATTATCTTTTTAACTATCTATAAGCTAGCGCAGAGTAATACCAAACTTTCCAGCGGCGTCCATTTGTTGAGAAAATGTTAAAAAAATTAAAAAACCACATGTTTTTTACATGTTTTACCCGATTATCTTAAAAACTAAGCCTTCTGTCAAAAATCATGTTATATAGTAGATTGTAGACAATAAAATTTTCTTTTAACTGCTGTGTCACAAAGTAAGATTTAGCTTTAAATTAAAACTTCACAGGCGTCCGTAAATAAAATCAATTTTTACAAATCACCAAATAAATTAATTTCTTTACAGGTTTTATCCAATGTCCTTAAAAACTAAGGCCAATTGAAAAAAATATGTTCTAAACTTTATTGAAGAAAATAAAATTCCCATTTTACCGATATATAAGTCAGTGCGATTTGGTTAATGACAAACTCTCCAGCGACGTTCGTATAGATATAAGGGTCATATAAAACAAAAAAAAATAAAAGCATTTTTGTCACATGTTTCAGCCGATTTTCCAAAAAAACTAAGCTTTTTATAGGAAATATGCTTGACAGCTGATTTGTAGAAAATAACATTTCCTTTTAAATGATATATAACTTGGTAAGATTAATTTCATTTTTAAAACTTTAGAGGCGTTTGTAAATAAAATAAATTTTTAAAAATTAACAAATGAAGCACCACACTATACCCGCCATCTGCATTGATAGTCTTTGCACCCCTTGTACCTCCCCACCTTTCCTTTCATCCCTCCTCCACAAAAAAAAGATGAAACTCCCCCCCAAAAAAAGATTCTAGGTACGGCTAGCAGCAAAGGTGATCCTACTACTCACCTTTTCTCTACATCTTGCGCCATAATTTTGTAGGTACGGTTAGATATGTGAGGGGGGATGGCCTACTACCGCCACTGATTCAAATTTTAAGAATCTTAAAAAAAATCAAACCAAAATTAATTTGTTTGGTGATTTTTAAACATTAATTTAATTTACGGACATCCCCAAAGTTTTAAAAATTAAACTTTTCTTACCTTGTTATACATCGTTGAAAAGGAATTTTTTTTCTACAATCAAGTATGAGACATTTTTTGATAAAGAGCTTGGTTTTTTGGAGAATCGGGTGAAACATGTTACAAAAATGTTTTTATTTATTTATTTTGTAAATGACCCCCATTTACGAAGATAATTTTATTTTCTACAATATAGTTTAGAACACTTTTTTTATTGAGCTTAGTTTCTAAGAAACTTGGATAAAACCTGTAACAAAATTAATTTGTTTGGTGATTTGTAAAAATTGGTTTTAATTACGGAAGCCTGTGAAGTTTTATTGTGAAGATAAACCTTACCTTGTGGTACGGCGTTTAAAAGGAATTTTTATTGTCTATAATCGACTATAGGGCACAATTTTTGATAGAGGGCTTGGTTTTTAAGATAATCGGGGAGAACTTGTGACAAACATGTGGTTTTTTTAATTTTTTTCACATTTTCTCAAAAAACGGACGCCGCTGGAGAGTTTGCTGTAAATCTGATTGCTCTATCTTATATACTATTAAAAAGGGAATTTCATTTTCTACAATAAAGTGTGGAATAAGTTTTTCCTAAAATGCTTAGTTTTTGAGAAAATTGGATAAAACTTGTAAAACAATTGGTAAGTTTAGTGATTTTTCAATTGATGTAATTTACGGAGGGCCCTAAATTGTTATAAATAAAACTAATGCTGCCCTGTTACACATCGTTTAAAAGGAAATGTTATTCTCTACAACCGACTATAGGACACAATTTTTAATAATTATTTTTTTAATTTTTTTGCATTACCTCAATAAACGGACGCCGCTGGAGAATTTGTCTTGGTTCGTACCCCACTGACTTGTATATCGTTGAAAAGGAAATTTTGTTGTCTACAATAAAGACAATTACATATTTTTCACTAAGAAGCTAGAATAAGAAGGTATGGGGGTTTTTGCAGCTAAAATTTAAAAAACTAATAGGGTGGGTGCGCCTGTTACCCGACCGGAGCCGGTTTTCGACTATTTTTATAGTTTTTGCTTAAAAATAAGAAACAAGACAATAGATGTCCTCATTAAATCATCCCAACACACTCCTTTACCCCTTCCACCACTATTCACTTACAGGTGACGAAGTTTCCGCCTAAATTAAAGTCAGTAGCGATTATTTTCTTAAGACATGCGGACGTCCTTTTACAAAACGCGTTATTTTTCGTTTTTCATTAGTGTGCAGTGTCCAAGAAAATAGCGGGTAAGTAACAAAGAATTGTGATTTGCTTTAATGTTTTGTGTTTTTTATAGGCTTCTATGATTTTTTAATCAGATTCACGCATATTTTCAGTGACTAATTAATTTAAAAAAGGTGATCGAGTAACCGGAATATAAAAAAACTCAAAATCCCTTTTTCGACCGACTAGTCGAAAAAGGGGCTTATGACGATTTTGTTTTTAACTCTCAAGCCTATATTATTCTAGTTATGCATTTCCTTTTCAGCAAAATAAATAGTACTGATTCTGTAAAATCTTAAGTCCAGTTTCCGACCAACCTTTTCTAGTATCGTTTAAGAAATAATAGAGTACAAAATACGAAAAATTTTGGGTGGTCGAGAAATGGGCCTATTTCTCGACTATGATGTTTTAGCTAAATTTAAGATGGTCGAGCAATGGGCCTATTTTTCGACTATGATGTTTTATCTAAATTTTAGGTGGTCGAGAAATGGGTCAAATTTTCGTCCACACTATTTTCAAGACTTTTCAGCGGTCGTGAAATGGGCCTGTTTTTCGAACATTTCGCATTTTTGTTATTTATCCATATTTTTAATGAATATTTGTAAATTTCACCTGCTCACATAGATTTTCATTTTTTTAAATGTAGGTAATCAATAGGATGGCGACTGAGGAATCAAATAAAGAAGTTAAAAATTTTGAAGAAGATAATAAGAAAGACAAAAACCTGTTTGAGGGCACTGATGAAGATACGGAAATGCCAGAGAATATTGAACATATTACCGACAAAAACATGTCAAAAATAGATATTAAATGCAATGAATTAAAATATAATTATGACAATGAAAATGGTGAAATTAATCAATTTATGAAAAATAAAGATCTCGAGATAGACCATGAAGTTTATTTTAATAACGAAGGTAATATTGACACAAGTATGATAGGATATGTGAAAAAAATCAATAAGTTAAAGGCAAAAAACGATACTGAAAATATTAAAGTGGATAATAATGAAATTATTGAGAAAAGTGAGACAAAAACAGAGTCAGTTGTAAAAGATATGGAAAAAAATAATAAGCTTATTGATCTAGAAACTCAGAATATTAATAACAAAAGGATGTTGACAATCAAATCAAGAATGGAGTTTGAAATTGAGGAAATTAAAAACTACAATAGTGCTTTTGAGACCAATGATAATCATTTAAAAAAAGAAAATTTATCACACACAGTGATAAAATATGAAAATGCATTAAATAGTAAAGAAGAGAAAATAAAAAATGAGCCTAAGGTATTTGAAAATAAAGATAAGATCAGTGAAAATAAGATATTATTCATGGCAGATAAAACCAATGTCATTCAAAATATTAACAAGATCTCGAATGAAATTCACGATACAAGCATAGTTTTGTCTAAAGTAAAAGATACTGCTATTGACAAGTCAATAAATATTAATAGTATGATCAATAAATTCATGGCAGATAAAACCAATGTCATTCAAAATATTAACAAGATCTCGAATGAAATTCACGATACAAGCATAGTTTTGTCTAAAGTAAAAGATACTGCTATTGACAAGTCAATAAATATTAATAGTATTGTCATAAAATAGTTTAAAATTTAATTAAACCACTATAAAAACGTAGCAATAATCAATATTGCTGAGTATGCACAAATTTCGTCTATAAAAGCCGATGCAGGAAAATAGACCGGCATCACTCTTACAAGTGATCAACCCAGTACACCACTGAAATACGTGATCCCTACTAACCACACCCAGTACACCACTGAAATATGTGGTCCGTACTAACCACACCCAGTACACCACTGAAATACGTGGTCCGTACTAAACATACCTAAGTAAAACCCCACTATGGTGGTTACGCTTTATGGCCCATAAGGCCGACTCTCTACGGCCTATAAGGTCTATTCCTTATGGCCCCTGGGTCAAAACTCTCCAACAAGCCCCTTATTACATTATTTAATTTGGCATTCTATTCTTGTTAACCTATTTTATGTATATACAATATAAATGTGGATTCTTTATACTTAATTTTCATATTCCCCTTAATCCCTCAGTCACAAGGGCACTAAATACAAAACCCTGTGACATATATGGTAGACACCACTTGTCACAAATATAGTCGTGACAGTATGATCAATAAAAGAATTAAAATACATTCAGATATTTTAATTAAACCAACAGAAAAAGAAATAACTCAAGAAAAAGTTAGCAAAGAAAATGATCAGTCTCCTCCAAGTGATTTTGAGCGGCACCTGAAATATCCAAAGCCGATTAAGAAATCAAAAAAGAGGGGCGAAAAATGCCAAGTGCAATATCTTCCTTAAAGTGGAGACACTATTACAAAAAAACAAGACGCGAAGGAAAAGAAAGAAGAAGGAATAAAACAAAGAAAAGAAGAGCGAAAATTAGCAGCAGAAGTGAAAGCTATGAAAAAAAAATTAACAAAGACAAGAAAACATTAAGAAAGGGTAAACAAGAACCAAAAAAAGACGCTTCTAAGACTAAAAATAAAAAAATTGAATGTGCATCATGTCAGCAGGAATTGATTAGTGATGCTGAAGACGAAGACGAATTAAACATCGGCTGTGACAAATGCACATTGTGATTTCATATGAGGTGCACTGAGTTTTACGGTATCCCGTACGAAGAAGCGTGCAAACAAGAATACATTTGTTTTAAATGTTCCTAACAAAATTCGCCTTTACAAACAATAATTAATTCACTCCTGATTCCAGGACGCACATTAATTTGCTTGTGACTTTGATTTTTAAAAAGCCAAAAATGAGAGAACCCAAGTAACGCAATCTGCTACAAAAAAGCAACATTAATTTACTGCTAAAACTTCTCAAAATATTTCAAAATTTGCGAGCCCCAGAAATACTACATATTTTTTTAATATTTACATCAGTTTTTTTGTTTTTATTTTTAAAAATACATCACACAAATACAATATTATTATTGCATACTTCATGTCAAACACTAGCAAAACTACTAGCGTATTTTGAATCTTATTTTTAGTTTTGTTGTAATGGTCACAACATGATCACAGCGAAAAAAACAGTATAGTCCAAATTATGCGCATTTGTAATGACGTCATTTTTGTTTATCTTTGTTTAGTATATTATAAACAGCGGTGACAATAAACTTTAAAAAAAAGTAGTGTCTATGATTAATTAATTTTTTAAATACGTAGGTAATTGGTTATGTGAAGTATCCGTCGCTGTCAATCAAAAACATGAGTTTGTTAACTTGTCGAAAATTATTTTAAAAAGTTGTAAAATGCCGACAAACAAATATAATAGGTATAATGAACAATCGCAGCTGAAAATTTTAAATATATTGGCTTTTTTTCAAATGGAAAGGGAACAAGTCCGAAACGGAAACGCACTTCAATTTAAGAATGTGATACAGCAAGCCGCAGATGCAACAAAATTGAGCCCAACAACGATAGTAAAGTATCTACGCCATACGCTTTTTTCTCACCTGGTCACGTCATTACAAATGCGTATAATTTAGACTATAGCATAAAAAAACGTGCTTCTTGGGTGCTAAATTCCAGGTGCAGTGGCACATTCAGAGCATTTTTTTAGCTTTAAAAGCTATATTGTACCTTTTGCGTTACTTGGGAATAGTTTGATGTACTTTTAAAATTATTACAAATAGGTAATAAAGGCAATAATTATGTGCAAATTCTTTTAGTTTCTAAGATAAATGTATGTTTTATTAAGTTAAACAATTAATTTTAGGTGACCTAAAAGTATTTTTTGTTTTAATCCTTTTTTTGTTTAGCTTAAAAGTTTATCATCTATTTTTTAGACAGTAGGTACCTGCTAAATACTAAACTACATACTACTAAGTAGTTTTAAGTTTTGTTAAAACTACCGTTTTTTGTTAAAGGAATTTTTTTAATTAAAAATTATTTTGCCATGGCTATCTATCTTATTTTTTTTATTAATTAACAAATGCGGTCGAATAATACCCTGTTTTCCGACCAACCGAAACATGATCTATTTTTCAACAGTCGAAAAAGGGGCCTTTTATCGACATTCCTAGTCGAAAACCGGGATACAGCTGGTCGGCTTGAGGGAAGTGCCGGTCAAAAAAGGGTAAAATGGGTGTTTTTTTACTTTTATTTTTTCTAGTTCTAACATGTTATTAATAGGAAATAAAAAAATATAGTTTTTTACACTAATATGTGTATAGAATTAACTTATAGTTCTTTCCTTTTGGCAACTATAACAGAACACCTTAAATTTTCCTTCCAAAGTCAAAACTTGCACTAAATGGTCGAAAAGGGGCGCACCTACCCTATAATTTTATTTTTAGCTTAGGTTTTTAATATTTTTGATTCATTTCTCTGTCATTGCGGCTTTAGGGCATCAACATAGTTACATTTTCAGAAATTCGAACACGACTATAAGAGGATGGTGGATAAAAAAAATTGGACCAAAACCTGGCTTGGCAACATCCAGATCCTTGACCCACTGTCAAAGTGAGCGCCTCTTATTTTGCATACTCAACTACCTACAGCGCCTGCACTAAGTAGAATTTAACTAGTTTCTGGCCTAAGCATATAATAAATAGGCAGTCGCTCGAAAAGGAACAATATTTGATTAAATTAAGCCGTATACCTACCAAATTCTAAATACCTCATTCATAATAGAGTTCGAGCAAACCCACGGGGCCGCGCGCCCGAGAGGCTCTCTCTCTTTAATGCACCTCATTTAAAAGAGCGAAAGAATTGCCAAGCGCTCCGGGTTGTTTACGCGAAGTCACTAAATGTCCACGTCTTGAAAAAGAAATCTATAAGCGGGGGAAAGTTAGTAGGACGATTGTAAAGTAGATCGGTATAATTGTCTTTGGTATGGCAACACCGCCGACTCTTTCGGAGGAGGCAATTCTCAATAAATATTTACACCGTCGTGTATGGCCATCTGGTATGAGATATCGTTAAATGGGGCCATTTTGGATTGGTTGTCTATTTTATTAGTTTATGACAGAAGTATGAAGCAATTTTACAATAAACAAACAGAATTTTTTTTAAAATTATATTACTAGTTATAAAAAATGATAAGTTGATTTCTCACACGTGCGGATATGGTGTTCTGTGGGGCGGATTACATCCCAGAGAGGGGCTCCATTTCTTTTAAATACGCCTCTCACAAAAGACAAGAAGATTTGGATAGCTCTACTTGGATAACCTCTGTGGTTCTACACGAAGCCTCACCTATAAAATCTCCTGATGATATAAGAAGAGAAACATAGTATACAAAGTTTTCCATCCCAGAGGGGCTCCATTTCTTTTAAATATGCCCCAAAAGACGAGAAGATATGAATAGTTCTACATAGTCTTGAAGCTTCACTCATAAAATCTCCTGATGAAATATGAAAAGAAACGTACCCATAATACCTATAGTTAGTATACAAAGTTAAATCGCGTCAATCATAAAAATTCAAAATAATGGATATGTATAGGGGAAAATCCTTAAATTATGCAACACAAAAATTCAGGATTTTTAACTCCCCCTCGTAACGCATTTTCAAGAAAAAACACATTAAAAAAACATTGCGTGTAATCATGACGCAAAGCCAATCTCCCCCTCTTGAGTGTTTATATTCCTTATAAGGAATATAACTGGGTCAATTTTTTTTAGGGGCTTAAATCAAATTTGGTAATAAAACATTTAAATAATATTGGTGTTCTTTGGATGGTTATAAATCATGGGCGTAGTCAGGGTGGGGCACTTGCCCCACCCTGCCTTGTCACCTGCACCATCCTGGCTTTAGCTCATTTAGTAATACGAGAATTAAAGGGGAGCTATAGATTTTTTTGCTTTTTTGCCCCACTCTGAGTGAGACCCTGACTACGCCCATGTTATACATGGTTAGTTTACCAATTTTTAATAGGTGCTTATTTTGTTAATTTAATTTGGCAGGGTTATAGTTAACACTATCTGCTTATAGGTACTTACTACAGCTTTTTTAACTATAGACTATAGCAACCCCCCACAACTAAAATCATTATTTATTGCTACAAGCCTGTGACATAGGTACCTAGGTATATCCATTTTTTGTATTTTTTTAAATTTAACTTTGCATACCTATACTATCCATGAAGATGAGATGAGATGAGAAGAATTATTGTTTCCACAGTGCTAGAATAAATTATTATTTACTTGTATAATATAATTCAATTTTTTTTTTGTTAATAAATTATTCAGAAACCTTATGCAGTAGGTACTTTTTTTTCACTTTTATTGGGTCACTGAATAATGACTTTTCAGTCCTTTATTTTAAATCAAAAACTTTGAGTTTTTGCTTCGTATAGAAAAAAAAGTTATGTAAAAATTTTACATTTTTTGTAACAAATATATTCTAATGAAAAATTATTTGAAATAATTAGCATTTTCCTTGAACGAAAATTCGTTCAAAAACATTTTCTTTAAATGGAAATTTGTTCGAACAAACTTCTAATCGAAGAAAATGTTTTTGAACAATTTTCTGTATATAGAAAATTTTATTGAATGATTATCCTTTTGAAGAAAATGTTTTTTTTAAAGTTAATTATTGATTTAGAATCTTAATAAGGTACTTTATTTTGTTTTATGTGTATTTGGTGATTATAAAAATACTCTGCCAATATATGGGTACCTAAGCTCACACTAGGTACTATAGTTATAGAGTACGTGTGAGCTAATATAACTAAAAACTGAAATATATTTTATTTAACTCCAGACTCAATTACCTTTCGTTTGATACCACACAAGCCATGTTTTGCCTTAAACTCTAATTTTTGAAATCTACCCCCACCCTTTTTTTAAACTAAAATGTATTTTGTATAACTCCAGACTCAATTACTTTTCGTTTGAGATCACACACTACATATTTTCACTTAAACTCTATTTTTTGAAATTTACTCCCACCCTTTTTTTTTAAGAAGTAAAATTTATTTTGTCTAGACTCAATTACCTTTCGTTTGTTATGACACACGCCATATTTTCACATAAACTCTAATTTTTGAAATCCACCACCCTTTTATTGGCTTATTGTGATCCGTGGATTTTGTTCATTTTTAAATGGGACCATCCCGACCCCAAGACCCAGTCTAGGTACCAAATTTTTTTAAAATCGGGCAAGCGGTTTTTAGATATATGCGCATTGGTCGTTACAAACAGACGGCGCGACAAATAGTTTCAAAATCATCTGAAACGAAAAGATATACAAAAAAATTTGAAATCAGAGCAACTTTTTTTTTCTCAAAAAAATCAACATAGCTCACACTAGGTACTATGGTATACTAGTAGTGTGAGCTAAAATAAATTTTAAAATTAGGATTTTACAGTTTTTGTAACATTTGAGTAAAAATATGTTCAAATGGAAAATTCTTCTAAATCATTTTCTCCTAAAACATTTGCCTTGTATGGAAATTTGTCCAAAAACATTTTCTTTAAATGGAAATTTGTGCAAACAAATTTCTATTTGAAGAAAATGTTTTTAAACAATTTTCTCTTTGAAGGAAATTTTATTGAATTATTATCCTTTTGAACTATTTTTTTTTTTTTTAAATAAAAAGTGAATTAATTATTGAAGAAACTTTATAAGGTACTTTATTTTTTTAAATTAAAATAAAGACTATCCAGTGCTTTACTTAAAATCAACAACTGTTCTTGGTGATTATAGAAAAATAGTTTTTAAAATTAAGATTTTACATTTTTTTAGAACATGGGGCATGTTCGAAGCATTTTTTGACATTTGAGTAAAAATATGTATGTAGTAGTTATTTTTGTTAACTCTCATAGAAAAGAGAGAGTTGCAGAAACATCTTTAAAATAAATTTTATTGTTTAAATGGAAAATTGTATGAAATCATTTAGTCCTAAACATTTTCTATGAACAGAAATTTGTTCAAAATTATTTTGAAGAAAATTTTACTGAATAATTATCCTTCTGAAGAACTGAACAAAATACTCTGCCAATATATGGGCCCCTAAGCTCACACTCACTAGGTTCTATAGTTATAGTGTACGTGTGAGCTAATATAACTAAAACCTGAAATATATTTTATTGAACTCCAGACTAAATTACCTTTTGTTTGATACCACACAAGCCATGTTTTGACTTAAACTCAAATTTTTGAAATCTTCCCCCACCCTTAAAAAAAACAAAAACTAAAATGTATTTTGTTAAACTCCGGACTCAATTACCTTCGTTTGATATCACACACGCTATATTTTCACTTAAACTCTAATTTTTAAAATATACCCCCACCCTTTTTGTTTAAATGAATTAAAATGTATTTTGTAACTGCAGACTCAATTACCTTTCGTTTGATATCACACACACCATATTTTCACATAAACTCTAATTTTTGAAATCTATCCCCACCCTGTTATTTGGTTTGCGTTCGGTGGATTTTGTTCATTTTTAAATGGGACCATCTCGACCCAAGACCCAGCCTAGGTACCAAATTTTATTAAAATCGGCCAAGCGGTTTTTGAGTTATGCGCGTTGGTCGTTACAGACAGACATACAGACAGACAGACAGACAGACAGACAGACGGCGCAACAAAAAAGTTTCAAAATCATCTGAAACGCAAAGATATATAAAATTTTTTGAAATCGGAGCAACTTTTTTTTTCTCGAAAAAATTAGGATCACCATATCTCACACTACTATATTATAGTATATGTGTGAACTAAAATGTTCTGTAAAACATGTACTCAAAGTATGTAGCAGGCATGTAGATAGCTTTTCTTTCTGGGGGAATACTCCCATATAGAAAGTCCTGTGTTGTTTTTCAGTGACGGTTCATGATGTTTTGCACATGGTAGGTAGAAATGCTTGCCGGAGGCAAGTCCACTGAATACAAAACATTTTAGTAGTGAAGTGCCCAACACTAAAATTTCATAATAAAAACGTGTTTAAGGAGGGGGGAAATGTCCCCCCAGTGTCCCCCCCCTCCTTATCTATGTGCCTGGTTCCTATTTCTCACAAACTATTATCAAACTGAACTTCACTTCATATTGCTCAACTGTTTTTGTTTGTGGAAATGTAACCGAACCGAAACTTTACGCACTTTTCTTATGAATAATATTATTTTTAATAATAAATAACAAATAATATTTGATAATACATTGTATTCTATTTCACATTCACATAGTTACATTACTATAATCGAATAAATCACACAAGAGATTTGGGTGGCATCTACTGGTCTTGAAGTTTGTTGTTGTTGTAGACACATAAGTAACCTGTAACAAAAAAAATCCTTTATTAAAAACTAATATTTTTCAAGAAGATGCAAATTTTCCAGCTCTAATTGTTCTTAAAAAGTAGTAGGTATGCAAACAAAAGTTTTTTAAATTTTAAGGCCTGAGTCTCAAGACCAACTTAAGCTGAAATTTTCTTGATTCCTACAGTTTTTACTGGTATTTTACGCACAGGAAATAATTTAGCTATGCCTTTCCAAGTGAAAAAAATTTTTTTTTTGGCAAAGGGGCTCCTTGTTAGCGAAATTACTAGACAAAACTAGACTAATACTTACGTTTGAACATATCGCACAACAGCTACAAAACCAAAACTATCGAACGTTGAACATAAATATAAATTAGTTGAATATAAATTTTAAATTAAAATAAAAATTTCCACAAAAATCTCGGAACTGTAACATATGCAATCCTAACCCACTTTTGTCTTTATCAGAGAACACCATTGAGTTGTATAAAGCCCAGGGTATAGAAGTCAATGAAGAACACCAACCTTATTTTTTGTTGTGCAATGCAGAACTGACTGACGGTAGCGTTGCACAGTGGGCCAAATCAGATATCCAAATGCAATTTTTCTTGGTAAAACTAAATATTAACAAAACCAAAATTTTTTGAAAGAATGGAATAAATGTATGTTTATACGCCAAGGAAGTAGCTTGGGGAAGGCGATAAGCCCTCTAAGATCAAAATTAGCCCCTTTTAAACGAAATGAACATAATCTATCAGGCGCGCCGACCAAGTCCACAAATAACATGCGGACTAGGCCTTCCTTCTCTGTTTTGTCTAGAATTTTAGTGACATAATTGAGTGACTCATTATAAAAAAATAAGCTCCCCTAGAAAAAGAAAACATCATTTTACTTTAATTGCTGTTTTTGTAGTTTAATAATAATATACAAATACATTCCTACATAAAAAGTATAACTGCCTGTATTTCTATGGGAAGGGATGAAGTGAGATATTCCCCTCCCCCCATAACCAGCCCCCTCACAACAAACCTACCACAATCTGCCCCCCGTCCGATATCATAAGGACTGAAGATTTTTGAAGTGTAAACGCGTTTAGCAGTTTTTGTGGGTACTGAATTGAACTGAGCCGTCAGGCTCGGCAATGTAACGCTCATTCGGGTGAAGTCGGCTCGAGTCGACTGTGAGAGGAACATTCAGCGAGCGACATGATGATGCAGATGAAGGCCAATATTATTAATTGCGCCTTGTTGAAGTTTACAATTCTGCCGTGTGGTCTTAAGCACACACAATAATTTTTTATTTAATGATATGACATAACTTTGTAAAACTCACTTTTGCATTTGGGTAGAGGAATGTGTCCACGATCAGACAAAACAGGTATTTTCCTAAATAAACCAGATCACGTTTTTATTTTCCATAAGTAAAGGATCAACAAAATCTTTATGGTAAAATATAAAAGATAGATCAGAGTGTTCTCTTCTAATAAAAAGAAGAAAAATTCTGTGCCGTTGTGGAACTTGTGTTCCAAAATAAGACAAGAGTTGCAACAATGTTTTAAGAAACTTGTAGGACTTAAATATGTGTTACAAACTTATGTATGTACTATGTTTTACTTAGTACACAGTTTTTTTTGTACTGAATTTCTAATTCAAATCGGATCATATACAATTTTTTTATTTATACAAGGTGTTTAAGTAATTGTAAGTCAAAAAGTTTATATAAACATAGACACGCAAACGCTTAGTTTTCGAGATACAGGGTGTTAAAATTTCATATATTTTTTAGTTTTTTGTTTATAGCTCGTGCAGTTTTTGAGATATGCAGCTCAAATTTAACACATATATTTTATGTTGTCATTACACTATAAGACATACCAAACGATAGTAAAAATGTAGAAGGTTATACTTTTTCACTCATGTCACCTTTTTCCTGGAATATTTTTTTGTTGTAAGCCACTGGTAGATTCTAAAACAAGAAATAAAATCCTTGTTTCGTTTGCATACTTTTTTGTCTCTTGCCATTTTTTCGCATCTCTAACTGTTAAAAAAAAATTAACCAAAACCAATTAAAACAAATAAGTTGTATAGTTTTAGCGTATAGCAGCCATCTTGAATTTTAAAAAAAGCCGTATTAATCTTTATTTGGTTTCTTATTCCAATTGCTTAATAACTAACCTAAAAAAATTACAATAGCCGGCTTCGCTGGTTCGGCCTGACTTGCACATGTCATAGCGTAAAAAAATCGCCTTAACAAGGGAGAATGGCTTATAAAACATGTATGCCAAATTTCATTACAATTGGTTAAGTAGTATCGGAAATAAGTGATAAAAAACTCTCTACCTTTTGTATTGATATACTGATGTAAACGCAGTATTTTTTTAATTGAAAGAAAATATATAAATGCCTCTCAGCTTTTAATTTTCTGCTATCTTTATTTTATATTTGCGATCATTTTTGTTTAGTTGGATTGAAAAACTTATTTACTTTACATATATTTTAAAATTTTTTAAATCAGTACCTAGTCAAATATTTAGCTGCATTTTAAATATGAAATGTTTTTATAGGACACCCGGTACATCGGTAGCTAAAATTTTGAGGATTTACTAGTAAGGTCACTCATCGTCAAGCAAGCTTTACAGGTAGCGAAGCCTAACTCTGATTTTTGGGTATAATTGTTGACATGTTTTCCTCGGTTTTGCATTGGCGGCTCGTTGTTATTTTAAAAATGTGGTTTTAACACAGTCTAAAGATCTATTTAATAATGATACAGTTTCCAGATAGTTTGCAGCATAACTTCTTAATTCTAATTACATAAATATATATAGCTTAGGTACCTTCATACTGTGTAAAACAACATCTTCAAAATAAAACAGAACCGCCAATGCGCAACCGAGGAAAACATGTCAAAAATAATAACCAAAACATAGAAATCCTGACGTTAGCTTCGCTTCCTATAAAGCTTGCCTTACGATGACTGTCCTTATTTACTACCCCTTAATCTTGTAACACAAAACTGCTAAATTCTAACAATTGGTCCCACTGTGCGACGACACTCCACGCTATTCATCGCCACTGCCAAGCATAGATCCGAATACCGGTCTATTCTATCCACCGTGACTGCCAAGGGGTGCTGTGGAGTCTATACCGGCGGCGTTGCCGGGCTTCAGGCTAAATCTTGTGGCTAAAATTTTTTAGTCGGCCAAAACGATCGGAAGGTTAATTTACAAAAATCGACCCCCAGATATTAAATATTCATCCACTCATTCAAACATATCTCCATGGTTGAATGCCTTTTTATTAATGATTGCATGGAAACACTTTCCTATCAGAAAGAAAGCATTGAATTATACTGGGTGTTTTTTTAAAGGTATTTGTTTTACAGCTAAGAAATCAGACCACTGACTACGGAGATACGCTTAAACCAAGAATCTGACAATTTGGCGGCCATTTTTGAAGGTGGCGGCCAAACGACCATGATTTGGACCACATGACCCACGGTGGATAGAATAGACCGGTGTTCGGATCTTATAAATATATGTCGAATTTTCACGTCACTGGTGGTCCAGCTGATTTTTAGAAACAAAAGTTAGATATGATATGAACAACTAATATTTTTTGATTTTTTTGTAAACTAAGGCAATTTTCCTACTATTTTTTAGTATATTCTGATAAAATAATATTTTTCAGACATACCAGTCGTTATTTTTTTTAGCCCGCTTCATTTCTCTTTACACAAAAATTAAAAGTCGAAGAAAATAATGTATTCGTTTCAGCGTCAAAAATCATCCGCTGATCTACCTCTTTGTTTACTACCCAATAGTCCTCGGTTCACCTTTGATACCAAACGATCACATTCAGTTTGACTTGTAGTTTAAGTTTTGTGTAATAAAAAATAAAGCGGGCTAAAAAAAAACACCGACACTACGTCTAGAAAATTACATTTTATAAGGATGTACTAGAAAACAGTAGGAAAATGGCCTTAGTTTTCAAAAAATTCAAAAAATATTAGTTGTTCCGTTGTTCATATCAGATCTAACTTTTGTTGACAAAAATCAGCTGGACCACCAGTGACGTAGAAAATTCGACAGATATATATATATATATATATATATATATATATATATATAAGTTCCGAACACCGGTCTATTCTATCCACCGTGCACATGACCATATTTTGTTATACTACAGTCCATTTCAAAATTGTTGAAATAACTTTTTCACATTTATCAGCTGCTTGTCATAAGAATAACATAGGCCAACAAAAAAAAAGTTGTCCCAAAATGAATGAAATGAACTGTACTATGGGTGCGTAATAAACCCCAACAAAACCCAGCCAGCCACAAGCCAGCGCCTAGACTTTTTGAAAAAAAACACTTTGTGTATATTCTTTTATCAAGACAATATGAGGTTTTATTATTTTATTAAAAATAGCTGGAGTAATAGTAGTAGAGCCCCAAAATATACAGACTATCAGAAAATAACCTTTTTTTAATGTAAAGCATATAAGATAAAACTAATTGGTTTAAATATAAAAACTCATGACCATGAGTCATTTTAAAATATTTCTATTTATTGGATTACCTACCAATGATAAGGCAAAATTCAGGGAGAGATATACAGCGTATATCTATTGAGTATAATAAAAGAAATTTAAATTTGTACCTACCTACCTTTGTTCTAAGTATGTACAGGAGTCCAGGGTGTCACAAATTCGATATTTTTGGGGGATTCATTTATTTCTAGGGGCCCCCACTTGCGAAGCTCGATTTTAATAATATAATTAAAAGTGAAAACCTAATTTTGATATAACAAGCCATTTACTGGGTGTTTTTGAAATGTCTACAATTTGGGAGGAGGCTATAAAAAAATTTAGTGTAAATTACTTTTTTATAGATTTTTTATAAATAAACTGTTGAAAATTGAATTTTTCCTGAGATTTTACCTGCTTACTTAATGTTTTTGAGATATTATTTAAAGTAGGTATTTTCTTTATTAATGACCTTATTTTTATTCGGTTTTTAACATCAGCGTAAAGTTTCCTTTAGACACACTCAAACTTCTAAAAATTTCACATTCAAAATTTAATTTTTTTTGTAATTTTTATATTTGCATGTTTTGATCATTCTTTATTTTTTACATATTTTTTTAAATCATTTTAACATATTTTAAACCCAGTCAAAAAATTTTGGTATAAAATAAAAACAAAAATAGAAAGAATCCAATGAAGGGAAAGGGTCATTATAAAGAAATAACAATTATTACTTGGATTCTTTATTAAATAAATGGATCCATGACGGATCTGATACCTTTCTAGCTAGCCTATTAGCACACTTCAAGTGAAGCCAGTTTCTCAGAAACTGGTGAGGTTAGGCCTTCTGTAGAAAATAAAATATACCGAAGGACCACTCGAGATAGCTCGAGAAAAACGTGGGAGAGTTAAGAGGGACTGTATCTTTCCACAGGGCTCCAACAGGGAAAAAAGAGCCTAAAAACTTAAATACGAAAAATAGCGCAGCAATGAAAAATTATCCAGAAACGACTTACCATTAGATGTCTTTTGTAGCTACTTGGCTGGCCAGCCCGATTATACGCGAAGTACCAGACTCTCCATTGTTCTATAGTTCAAAATGTTCCAAACACTAATATCTAATAAACTAAAGCGTAAAATTAATAGTTTCCACAATTTTAATATAAAATGATAGCGGTGCGGTGACTTTACTTGCACGAGGCGCGTGGTTGAGTTGTTCGCTCAGACAATCGGCGTTTTCGTCTGCTAGGCCGAATTTAGCCGCTTATCTCAAATCCTTCATTGCTGGAAGAAGCGCGCGAAGTTTACATTTAAAATATGGAAAGATATAGCGTAAAGTAAATCAAAATAATATTCTAAAAACGCTTGTAAGCGTAGAAAATGTAACCCAAAAATATTTAAAAACTAAGAGAGATAGCTTCTCTAATTTTAAGTGAAAATTAGAGAATATAATTATTTACAAAAATAAAAACAAGTTGGGAAACTTGTTCATTCGGCCCACCAAAATGAGCATCATTTTTCGGTAGGTGAATCTGGATCAATTGGAAGGGGGCAAAGCTTGACTAAAGGTCGTTTAAAGATACCGGACGCGGTACGAACATTTGCCACCCTAGCGTGCCCATCAGGCCCTTTAAAAATTTCAATAATGCGACCTACCCGCCATTGAAGAGGCGGTGATAACTCGTCTTTGATAAGAACGAGGGTACCTATTTTTGGCTCTGCGCATGGTTCCAACCATTTATTTCGTACTTGAAGGGTATGTAAAAATTCTTGGCTCCAACGACGCCAAAAATCGGCTTGTATTCGTTGGACCAAATTCCATCGCGATAACCGATTCTCAGGTTTACTTGAAAAATCTTCATCAGGAACAGAAACTAAAGGTCCATGTGTTAAAAAATGCCCCGGTGTTAAAACCTGTAGATCGTTACAGTCGGTAGATTGCGGGGTCAAGGGGCGAGAATTTAAAATCGCCTCAATTTGACAAAGAACCGTGTACAACTCCTCATAACTTAGAATTTGCGAGCCAATGGTACGAATTAAGTAAGTTTTTACTGATTTTATCCCTGACTCCCAAAGACCGCCGAAGTGGGGAGCTGATGGAGGGATAAAATTCCAGGCGATAGCTTGTTGCGTGCAAGCATTTCTTGCAAGATCAAGCAATTCTTTGCTTGATTTAACGAAATTTGTGCCATTGTCTGAAAAAAGAGTTTTTATGTAACCTCTTCGGGCAACAAAGCGACGTAGCGCAGCTAAAAAAGCGTCCGAAGTTAGATCTGACACTAACTCGAGATGTAAAGCTTTAGTATTTAGACAAATAAAAAGGCAGATATATGCTTTTTGTGTTTTTACACCTCTGTGTTTACTGAGAGTGATAGGTATAGCACCACTAAAATCTACTCCACTAAAAGTAAAAGGCTTTTGTGGAATCAAGCGGTAGGACGGAATTTGTCCCATGATTTGCTCATAAGAATGCGGTTTGACGCGAAAGCAACGAACACATTTGGATAAAACCGTTTTAATTAAGCGTTTGGCAGATAAAATCCAAAAAATTTGACTAATGAGATATTGGACTGTTTGCACTCCGACATGCAAATATTTTTTGTGCATATATTCAATAAAAATATAAGAAAGTCTACTTTCCTTGGGTAAAAGAAGAGGATGTTTTTGTCCGTAAGAAATAGTCATGGCTTGTTGAATGCGTCCTCCAACTCTTATAAGACCATCCTGGTCTAAAAAGGGATTCAATTTTTGTATGGGTTTTATGCATTTTTTCTGGTTTTGAAGGTTAAGAATTACTTCAGAAAAGTATTTTTGTTGTTCGTGCTTAGCCAAACATTTTAAAGCGTTAAAGAGATCGATATAATCTATATTTGTCTTTTTTCTGACGTCTGCGGATAGTCTACAATTATTTATGAATCGTAAACTGCGGGCTAAAAGTAGTTGAATAGCGTAAAAATCGGATTTATTATTTAAAAGCGAATCTAAAAAATTTTCCGTTATTCGGTCACAAGAAATCAGAGCAACATTTTTTCGTTCCTCAGTCTCTAAACTGTCATTTATTTTGACTTGCGGGATTTTTGTTGGCCATTTATCGAAAGATTCTTGTAAAAAACTAGGGGCGGCCCACCATAGGGGATGATTTAAAAGCTCACTCGGCGAGCAGCCGCGGCTGGCTACATCGGCACTATTGAGAAAGGTGGGGGTATATAACCAACATTCTGGATTAATATTATCTTGGATAAGACTAACACGATTTGCGACAAAAGTTTTCCATTTACTTGGATGGGATTTTATCCAGTGTAAAACAACCATTGCGTCCGAAAAAGCGTAAATATTATTTATTGTGAACCTTTTTATGAAGATATCATATGTGTATTTTAAGACCTCAGATAAAAGAGTAGCGGCTAGAAGTTCTATTCTCGGAATACTAACAAATTTTTTAAGTGGAGCGATGCGACTTTTCGCAAGAACAAAATATATGTGATATTTAGCGTTTCGTAAGACACGTAAGTATATTACGCATGCGTACCCTCGTTCACTCGCATCACAAAAACCACAGAGATCGATGGATTCGGCGTTGGTGATGTCAATGTGGCGGGGTAAACTAAATTTTTCTAAAACTTGAAATTCAGATTGATAGAGTGTCCACTGACGAACTATTTCTAAAGTAGGCGTGGCGTCCCAGGAAATACCAAGTAACCAAATCTGTTGAATCAAATATTTTAAAGTGAATGTTACTGGGGTAAGATACCCATGGGGGTCATAGCAGCGTGCTAAAAAAGAGAGAAGCGTCCTTTTAGTACAGCTTTGCTGATTAGGTAATATGTTAAATCGAAACTCGTCGTATGAAGGATGCCAGCACAGGCCTAAGACCTTAGTGACGTCATCCGAATCGAGAGATAAAACTGCGGGGTTGACTAAGGAGGGATCTAAATGAGAGATCACTTCTGAGCGATTGCTAGACCATTTGTGTAATTTCAAGCCAGCGTTTCCTAATAACTCCGTAAGCTCATGCTGCAATTTTAACGCCTCTTGAACCGTTTTACATGAAGTAGTGACGTCATCAATATAGGTATCGTTAAGTATAACTTTAGCGGCGTGAGGGTAGTTATCATATTCGGACTCAGCTAAGTGCTGAAGGGTGCGTAAAGCGAGATATGGTGAACAGTTCACTCCGTAAGTGACAGTTCGTAGTTTAAAAACGGAAACTTTTTCATTAGGGTTAAACCGCCAAAATATTTTTTGGTATTTTTGATGATCAGGGTTGATATTTATACCACGATACATTTTTTGAATATCGCAGGTGAGCGTCACAGGGTTAAGGCGAAAATGTAATAATATTTGAATAATATCTTTTTGTAGTTTTGGACCCGATAATAATACTTGATTAAGCAAAATATGCGTAAAAGGGTCAGTAATACTCGCATTAAAAACTACCCTTGTCTTAGTAGTGATAGCTTCATTTTTAACAACAGCGAAATGTGGAATAAAATAGCTGTCTGAATCGTCTTCTTTTTCTGAGTCATAGTCCATTTGACCCAATTCCAAATATTCATTCATAAATTTAGAATATTCACAATACAAGTTTTTATCGCGAAGCAGTTTTTTTTCTAAAGATAAGAAACGATTTAGCGCGACTTGTTTTATTCCAGGAAACTGCGGTGGATTTGCAAATGTGCGAAAGGGAAGGGAGACAGTATACCGGCCGTCTTGATTACGCGACACGCTCTGTTTAAAATAATTTTCACAAATTTCATCCTCTGGTTTCAAATGAGTTTTTTGGGGGACGCAGTCGGTTTCCCAAAATTTTGAAATTAATTGCGAAAGCGAGTCATTTTCATTTTGACAAAAAAGAGCATTAATTGGCGGGGTAGAAATTAAGGGTTGATTTATTTGTCCCATCAAAATATAGCCGAAAATAGTTCCCATAGCAAAGGGATGATTTGGATCATCGCTAGCGATTTTTTCACCCTGTATAATTAGTGGAAAGAGATCCATACCAATTAGTAAATTTACAGGCGAAGGGTTGTAAAAAGTGGGATCTGCTAAGGGTAAATTTTTTATAAAACGCCAATTTTCTGTATTTATTTTTACTGACGGTAAATCAGTACAAACCTTTTGCAAAATAATCGCTTGCGTAGACTCAAAAATATCTGGTTTTTGAAAATTACAAATTTTAATAAAAATCGATCCTAGATCAGAAGTAAGAGAGTTGCCTCCAACCCCCTGTATATTTGAACATAAGGGTTGTCTGGGAAGGCCCAATTGTTGCGCTAATTTTTAAGAACAAAAAGTGTTTTGCGCACCGCTGTCTAAAACGGCTCTAACTGTTTGAAAGTTACCGCGGACATCTTGAATTTTTACTAGGATAGTTGACAATAAAACTTGCGATTGCGCAGAAATAAAACCACAATGCGTGGGGTTAGAACCCGAAGGAGTTGCGATTGGTACTTGTGAATTAGAAGACGTCGAAGTAAAATTGTTATTATTTTGAGTAGAGTAATTTTGAAGCGGACAACCAGTAGCCGGGGATCCAAAACTTTGCTGACTGGCGAAGTAACCACGTGGTGCACTACTTAGAGATGCGTTGGGAGAAATATTAGAGAGATTTTGTGAGAAATTCACGTTAGCATCAAAATGTGATCTATTTTGATTTTGAGAATTAGCGCAATTATAATTTCGCTCAAAATGAATTAATGAGTGGTGTCTTTGATTACCAGGGCAATAGCGACATGAGCGTAGACTTTGACAAGTATTTGTTGAATGTATTGAGCTTAAACAATTTAAACATAGTTTTTTATTTTTAGCGTAAGCATAGCGTTCGTAGGCAGATTTACCTTTAAATGCGTGACATAAATATATTGAATGTGTGTTAGAATCACAAAAAGCGCATCTATATTTAGAATGAGTATTTTCCGTACCAAGTAGCGTTTTTGTATAATAAGGCGAGGCGTTATTTTTATAAAACTGTTTATTATTTTTAAATCTATTTTTAGATTGTAGCGAATAAAGCGAATTACATTGAGTTTCAAGGAAATTATAAATTTCTTGATATTTGGGCATTTCATTAGACCTAGAATTAGCTAGTTCAAAGCGCGAAAGTAGTACCTCAGGCAATTTATCTAGTAAAATGTTGGCGAGCGGAAAACACCATTGATCAGTGTCGTAATTTAGAGTTTTTAAAGCCTCAATGTTTTCTGAAAAAACATCAAGCAGCGTGCGCAGCGTTTCTGGATTGTCGTCTTTGAGAGCGGGAAAATTATACACGGAGCGCCAATAAGTTTGAGCCGATAAGCGGGGGTTATGATAGCGTTTTAGAAGCGTATTGTAAGCGATTATATAATTAGCGTCGGTTATTTGTAAGTGTTTAACTACGTTTAAAGGCGGTCCTTTTAGGAAGGACAGTAACAAATTAAATTTAGCGTTTGTAGGAATACTAGGATTATTGTGTACAGAACTATTGTACATATCTAGAAAGGTTGGAAACTTAGTGATGTCGCCATGAAATTCGACAATGCGCAGTCTTGGCATTAAAGACGCCATAAAGCGGTCTGGATCAGAAGAATTTGAAATTTGCGTTAAGTTTTGAGGTTGAGGAGCTTCAATTTTCACCTCAAATAGTTGTTTTTGAATTCTTTTAATATCATAGAAGCTGTCGTCAAACTCAGTAAGGCGTTCATTTTCTTCTTCCAGTCTCTCCGGACTTGCCGAATAAGCCTCTATTATTTGATTTTGATAAATAAAAAATGATTCTTTCATTTCATCAAGGTCGATCAGTCGAACCTGTAAACACGGTTTTTTTGTATCATCCGTTAGGCAAGCATTAGCTAAGTTATGAAGAGTATTAATGCGATTATGTTGCACATTACGGAGTGCTTCTAACTTCTTAAGTTGCGTACTCATTGTAATGTTTTTAAAAACCTCCGTTAAAACAGGTGAACGATTAGTTTCCGAAATTTTTAATATTTAAAAATTAAAAGCGTTTAAAAGAAAAGAAAATAGGCGATAAAAAATGTAAACAAGTCTCATTTACCTCTCTAATATCGTGGTGTTGGAAACTTTTCCTACGTACAGGTGACGCCAAGCCAAAAAGAGGTAGGAAATGCGCGAAAACAATGCGCGTTCGGTACTTTTTTACTTGTTATTTTTACTGCTAGCACATCGAAAAGATCCAGGTCATGCGTATTTATTAAAAATTTTATTTTTAACAAAATGCGATTTAGACTTTAATTTTTCCCGGGGTCCTGTTATCAGGCTCGAACCTGGACCAAATGGTGAGGTTAGGCCTTCTGTAGAAAATAAAATATACCGAAGGACCACTCGAGATAGCTCGAGAAAAACGTGGGAGAGTTAAGAGGGACTGTATCTTTCCACAGGGCTCCAACAGGGAAAAAAGAGCCTAAAAACTTAAATACTAAAAATAGCGCAGCAATGAAAAATTATCCAGAAACGACTTACCATTAGATGTCTTTTGTAGCTACTTGGCTGGCCAGCCCGATTATACGCGAAGTACCAGACTCTCCATTGTTCTATAGTTCAAAATGTTCCAAACACTAATATCTAATAAACTAAAGCGTAAAATTAATAGTTTCCACAATTTTAATATAAAATGATAGCGGTGCGGTGACTTTACTTGCACGAGGCGCGTGGTTGAGTTGTTCGCTCAGACAATCGGCGTTTTCGTCTGCTAGGCCGAATTTAGCCGCTTATCTCAAATCCTTCATTGCTGGAAGAAGCGCGCGAAGTTTACATTTAAAATATGGAAAGATATAGCGTAAAGTAAATCAAAATAATATTCTAAAAACGCTTGTAAGCGTAGAAAATGTAACCCAAAAATATTTAAAAACTAGGAGAGATAGCTTCTCTAATTTTAAGTGAAAATTAGAGAATATAATTATTTACAAAAATAAAAACAAGTTGGGAAACTTGTTCAGAAACTAAAGCTCTTACGAAGTTTTTACCTATTAACACAAATTATTGACCAAATGCAGTAAACTCTCCGAAAACCGCATATTGATACAATGCTCTGTTAAAAAGTTAGAATTTTTAAAATTTTTCAATTGTCAAAAAGCCAAAATCTAATCAGTTCGTTAGAGTGTCGAACACTATTTTACCTGTAAATTTTATGAAAATCGGTACAGTGGTTTAGGAGCTATCGTGTTACGGACAGAAATAATATACACATACACACACACAGACAGACATCACGACGATACTGCTAAGATAGGTCAAAATACACCCAAATAACACATTTTGGGGGTTCACTCAAAATTTTTTTTTTGTCGAAACTAATACCTTCTCTAACCATTGCTACGCGGGTTAGGAAGGTACAAATCTATTGGAAGGCAGTTGGCACCAACATGACATTTTCATAAAAAATAAATTTCTTCCTAAATGTGTACTTTAAAAAAAACCCTTGTAGCTTAAAAACGGCTTCCTACAGTTCATTTCATTAATTTTGGGACAACTTTTTTTTTGTTGGCCTATGTTATTCTTATGAGAAGCAGCTGATAAATGTCAAAAAGTTATCTTAACAATTTTGAAATGGACTGTACATTAAAATTCGATTTTTGCCTTTAGGCTTCTCTTGAAAATCAAACCGAACCAAACCGAACCGAACCCCCCCCCCCCCCCCAACATATCAAATTTGGGACCTCGTGTACAGGGTGATCCGAATTGGACGCTTTTAAGGGATTCATGGTACTTCCAGAGTAGTTAGAGAAAAACAGCCCCTTTTTTGTAAATCTAAAATAATTCAAGAGAAATTATAGAAGGTGTAAACTGTATCTTGGTAGGCGTTTTTGAGCCATGGGTTTTTTTTTTAGTTATTAGTTGAATTATCATCATAATTACCTAACTGCAGCATGGCGAAAGGAAGGGTAATGTTTTTCAATTGTTGTATGTATGTAAGTAAATATGTATGTTTGTGTCACGCTAGAGGCTAAACGGCTGGACCGATTTTGACAAAAAAGTTGTCGTTGAACAGGAATCAACATGGCGGTCTTCAGACGCCATTTTGTCACATGATGAATGAGTTTCAGGCGATTTTATTGAAATTCCTTTGATTATCCATTGCAAATGTCCTCTAATTTGCTGTAGTTACTTTGTAGTCCTCCCTGCTCCCACCCATCTCCCCTCCTGTCATTTCCCCCACCCTATTCAAAAACCATATTCGCATAATTTTATCAATTATAGAGCGATTTCTTTCTGCATACTCTTTCAGATTTTTTGTCCAACACCATTTTATGAAAACACCCAACTGCTAAATTTACTTGTAACTACTAGTCGCATTTGGGTACAAAATTACCCAGTAAATAAAAATCATGAATTAATTTCGTAAGTGCGCTTTGAGCATCAAAACTAAAAGTTGAAGCATGTCGTACATTATAGGTATACCTATCAATTTTTTACTCAACTGCGACTAGTACTTACAAGTAAATTTAGCAGTTGGGTGTTTTTTTTATTTAAACTTTTTTTATATCAAAAGCGCTTTGCGCCCGGTAACTTATAACGAGGGTTAGATTTTCTCTATCTCCCTTGGATGTTCCCAATTTTGATGACCAGGTACAAGGTCAGATTTCAGAGGTTTAGAAGTTTTTGTTTCTTTAGTTTAGGCGCAGTAGGCATAATTTTTTTGCGGATTTTTAGCCACATATCAATCAATCCATTTAAATTCGATTTTTACCTTTAAGCTTCTCTTGATAATCAAGTTATGCAAGTGAGGGTCAGTTCTTTTCTCTCCTAGAAATCGAACCGACCACCCCCCCCCCCCCCCCCCCCCAACACATCTAATTTGGGACTTCGTGTACAGAGTTATCCGAATTGGACGCTTTTAAGGGATTTAAGGTACTTCCAGAGTAGATTGAGAAAAACAGCCCCTTTTTTGTAAAGCTAAAATTTTTCACGAAAAATTAGAAGGTGTAAAGTATATATATGATAGCCGTTGTTGAGCTATGGGTTTTTTTTAGTTTGAATTGTCATCATAATATCAAAAGCGCTTTGCGCCTTTTAACTTATAACATGAGCATCGCAAAGGGGGGTTAGTTTTGTCTATCTCTCTTGCAGTGGCGGCTGGTGACGTTATAAATTATGGGGGAGCAGAAATTTATATTGCATGGAAAAGGAGATAAAAAACTTGCCTAAACAATTTTATTTTAGCATTTTACAAACAAGCAGATACTTGGTGTAGTTTTTAGTTTATTTCTTTATTGATAAAGTCTATTCGCCCTTCTTTTACATGCGCAAAGTGCTCGGATTAGCACCAGTTTCAGGCTAATCATGGCCCTGTAGAGCAACCTCAAAAATCCCACAGAATTTTAAACAGTCTATTAACCTATTAAGTATATGTCTATTTTTTGCCTCATTTTCATTATGTTCGGCAAGGCTTTTAACTACTGACCCTGACGTACCCCAAATCAAAACAAACTGTTACGTCTTCACTAAGGATAGAACCGGTAACACGCAGGAAGGGCAACGAATGGTTTGGGACGATGAATATGGCCGACGTCAACTAAAATAAACATTCCTCCCGCCCCCGCGCGAGAACGGCCACCCATACAGCGCTGAAAAACGGGTGAAATTGAAATCTTGTCCCGCGCGGTGCTGCCGGCTTGTAATTATTTACGCTAAAAAAGTTTATCCAGTTAACCACAGACAAAAAAAAAAGAATTAGACATGTCGCAAGGAAAGATTTAACTTTTGTTAAATAAATCAATTAAAAATACTGGTTGTTGTCTAGTTTTTGGAGGGCACTGCCCCGTTACCCTCCCTGTAGCAGCCGCCACTGCTCTCTTGGATGTTCCCAATTTTGATGAGCAGTTACAAGGTCAGATTTCAGAGGTTTAGTAGTTTTTGTTTCTGTAGTTTAGGCGCAGTAGGCATAATTTTTTTGCGGATTTTTAACCAGACATACCGTATACCGTTACTTTTTTATTTTTGCCTAAAAGTTTTTTGTTAAAAAAAGTCAGTCTGGCACACGATAAGTTTTATCCAAATTTGGCACAAAAATTTTGCGGCCATTAATTTTTGGTGGTAGTAGTAGGGTTCAAATACAGTCGAACCTCTCTAACTCGAACCTCTATAACTCGAACCTTTTAAGCGGTCCCTGCACTTTTTACATGTATTTTAACCTATGTAACTCGAGTTTCTATAATTCGAACTCTCCATAACTCGAACTGTTTTGGTTGTCACTTCAGGTTCGAGTTATAGAGGTTCGACTGTACTTTATAAAATCATAATTTAAGACAGCAGCTAGCAAAACGAGGTTTACATCGTTAGATTAAGAATTGTATTTTCAATAATTAAACAAAAACGAAAATCGTATATATCTCAAAAACTACAGCAGCTGGAGTAATGTAGTTTTCACAAATTGATACAAATATTTAATGTTTAACAAAAATAACGCTAGCAATACCTCTACACCCAGAACGACTTTTTATATTTATGAAAAGTTCGTTGTGCAGTATGCATAAAACATTTTTCTTTTTTTACCTTCCTAGCCAGCGCAGCAATGGCTAGAGAAAGTATTGTTTCCGACCAAAAAAATGAGATAACGCCGAAAATGTGTTATTTGGTCGTCGTGACGTCTGTCAGTCCGTGTGTGTATTGTGTGTGTCTATCCGTAATAACACGATTGCTCCTACACCGCTGAACCGATTTTCATGAAATTTACAATACTATAAAGAGCTGATTAGATTTTAGTAAAAATCCATTAATGCTAATGACAGTTTTTTGACAGTTTAAAAACTGAAAATAGTCTAACTTGTTACCGGAGAATCGCATCAATATGCGGTTTTATGAATATAGTAGGTTACGTTTTTTAAAATAATTTATGTTATTACTAAAAACACTGTAGGAGCTTCCGTTTATGAGATATTTACAAAAACTGTTTTCAAGGCTGATATGGCGTGGAGTTCACTTGGAGTGTGCTAATGGGCTAGGAAGGTATCAGATCTATCATGGATCCATTTATTTGGTTTTTGAGAAGTTCTTTGTGCAGCAGGCATAAGACTTTTTCCTTTTTTTTTAAGTAGAATTGACCTTTCAGACTTGATTTAGTTTATGGGATATAAAATATAACACATAGATTTATTGGTTACCTAGTGAATTTATTTTAGATTACCCATTTAAATGACACTCACAAGCAGCTAATGGTGCACTGGGTCAGTGGTAATAGTAAAGTGGTCATATGTCTGGCCAGAGATCCATCTCCGGGAATTATGAGCCTCCAAAGAGTAAGCCCTTCTGCAGTGTTTATCTCCTACGACGATGGAGACAAATATGTGAACCAAACTGACAGTTTCAAGTTGGCCAACGGAAGTTATGCAACATTGGAGAAATTTTACAATCATCCTACGTTTAATACACATGTAAGTTTAAAAATCTGTAAAGTTGGATCTCTAGTAAATTGCATGGTTACATTTGTAGATAGTAGTTCTTTACCTTAGAGCAAAATAGAACGGATATTAGAGTTTTGTTGGTAACAAAATAACATAAGGCTGGTACCGGCTTTATTTGATAGCTTTTGTGGGTATATTAAACATACTATAACTAGACTAAAAAGTCCTAATACCTGCCACTAAGGGAACATGGTGGTATCTGGATTTTCGGCTGTTTTTCTATTTATAAGTCTTGCTTAGAAACTACTCATTTTTTTAAAAAAGATGTTAAAAGATAAATTAAAGAGCAATAAATTCTATTTACTACCGTTACCAAGATAAGTTGGGTAATGTTTGCCCTTTAAGGCGGGCTCAAACGACTCGTGTACTTGGCAAATACACAAATATTTGCGTACTTGGCAAGTATACGAGCTTTGCAAATTGCGATAGAAAGCGAGGCGCTCACACGACGAGTACAATTTACAAGTACGACATATATTAATATAGTATAGACAAGTATGTACTTGGCAAGTGTACGAACAATTGTGAGCCCTTTGACTCGGTCCATTTTTACCGACCACAAATGGAAAACCAACGAGTGACAAATAATTGTACAAGTAACCCACTCACACGACATGGTAAGTATGCGCAAGTAACAATTATTCGCCAAGTACACTAGTCGTTTGATCCTGGCTTTATGGTGATTCTTGCTATTGTTACAGGCGGGCTCAAACGACTCGTGCACTTGGCAAATACACAATTATTTGCGTACTTGGCAAGTATACGAGCTTTGCGAATTGCGATAGCAAGCAGGGCGCTCACACGACGTGTACAATTTACAAGTACGAGAGCGCGAACATTACATTGTACTTGGCAAGTGTTACCGACCACAAATTGCACACCAACGAGTGACAAATAATTGTAAAAGTAAGCTACTCACATGACATGGCAAGTATACGCAAGTAACAATTATTCGCCAAGTACACGAGTCGTTTGATCCCGGCTTAATAATGTATTCAAAAGAAATCCAAATGTTTAGGTTTTATGTAATTTTCTTCAAAAATAACCTCTTCGGGTAAAAATTTGTAAAGACCTTTACCAAAACCAAAAAAAAAACATATTAGTTTTAGATTTTGTTCGATTTTCTCAAAAATCAAGCTCGTTAGACAAAACGTGTAAAATAGTTTAATGTAGGCAATACAACAACCTTTTAAATCTACTAGATATATATAGGGTCCTGTTAGTTAGCCAGTGGCGTTGGTATGTTGCGGTATACTTCAAAAATTACTAAAAAAGGTTTCATTAATTTTCTAAATATATATATATATATATATATATATATATATATATCTGTCTATATATATATATATATATATATATATATATATATATATATCTGTCTATATATATATATATATATATATATATATATCTGTCTATATATATATATATAAATTACATTTTTAATGATGATTAATGATGATATAGGATAGGTTTATCATATGTTAAATCTAATTACTGTTCCAGAGGCGTCAATATACAAAGAAAATTTTTGAAAAGAACCAACATTTTTTTTTCCATTTAAGGTTTTAGTTAATTTTCTTAAAAATGAAGCTCCTTAGGAAAGATGGATGAATTTTCTTATAGCAACTTATAAATAATATTAACTTACTATTGCTGTCCTGTAAAATTAATGCTTTGTGACACTTTTGCTCTTTTCATATCACTTATTTAGCCCTGTAAGCCTGTGAGCCTATAATTTTTCTATGGTCTTACCCCGTCCTAGAAATTTTTTAATTAATTCTAGTTTGTATTCACCGACATACGTCACAATGTCATCTTCACGACAACCAATTATGGTAAGGAGTTCAAGAGGATAGATCTGAAGTTTACTCCAAGCGAGCTACTCTTTCACGAACTGATGCCATCTACTTTCGTGGTTCTGGACAAAAATGATACAAAAAATACTGTAAGTAGACAGTCAGATTTAAATCGAAAAAATCAAACCATCAAAAGTTTACGTAATAGCAAGAAATAGATATTATATCCAATAGTAAAAAATCAAGAATAAGTGCTTTTTAGTGTGATTTTATAACTATTTAAACCCTATCTATGGCAAAAACCTGACTGGGACAAAAACATCCGATTATGACCAAAACACCTCGTTATGACCAAACAGCTTACTATGATTAAAGGACCCAATTATGACCAAAACAGGAAAATCTAACTACAACAAAACCAACAAGGTACGCCTTTTTAGGTGGTTCATAACATGTTTATATTTTTTTTGGTAAATAAATTATATTATGATTATTTATTATTAACTCGACATTGAACAAAAATTAACTTGTATGTTTTGTAGCTTTGTTTTCTTAATACAGGTTGTTAGAGTGTTTTGAATTATATTTCTATTTATTTTTTGTTATAAAATATCTATTAAAAATTTTAACTTTTATTGTTTTCGATGTCATACAAAATAACAAAACAAATGCCAATAATATATTGTGGCACAACAACAACAAAACTATACAAATACCTTTGCGGTTTTTCTTAAACTTGATGAATGAAAGGTGTCCTTTGACATAATTTAGTTTTTGGTAATTATTCCAGTCACGTTCCAGAGAGCAACTACATTAATAAAAACCGAAAACAATTATTAGGTATGCAACTGCTTCTTATCAGTTTGAGATTTAAAATATTTTTTTTCTTGCATTTTTTGCCTATGGTTGGATCCTTGGAAAGGGGTTTAATCACAACAACATTTTTTTAGATGGGATGACCCTTGCGGTACCTCGTTCGAAGGCTTATAAAAAAAGACAGACAACGGAATAATTGTTTTTGAATACTGTGGTGGGGAAAATAATAAGAATGCCTTAAAACTGTATGAAAATCTGATCCTGTTCCAACTATAAAAAACTAGAGGAACCGGGTGGGCCAAAAAAACCGGACATTTTTTTGTCATTATAACTTTTGAACTATACAATCGATTTAATGGGACAAACTGCACTTGGCAGAGAATTAATGAGAGTTTTGACTAAATATACTTTTTTGTCCGCCATTTTAAAATCCAAGATCGCGGACGAAATTAAAATGTACCTTTCAAAGATGCACATTTATCATTGAGTTGCGAACATGTTTTAATTATTTTTTTACATTAGTGAAAAAGCTGCATTCTTGCCACGCACCACAAGGTACAAATCAGCAAAATCGGTTTGGTGGTTCTATAAAAATTTGTTTGTTTTAACCATTGTTTTGCATATTATACAATTGCCTTGCCAATCATGTCTGCATTTATTTCCTTATAAATTCATTACTACTGAACCGCTTTTAATGAAATAAAACATCCTGGTGAGAATTGATCGCTTTTTAAAAATCATGATCAAAGTTTATCGCCATGTTAAAATTTAAGATGGCGGACAGAATCATACTTAATTCTTGAAAATGGCGTGTTTATTCCTATTTTCCGAAAATGTTTTATTTTTTTTTTAAATTTATAGAAAACACTACTTTTCCCCACAAAACGAGGTACAAATTAGTAAAATCGGTGTGGTGGTTCTCAAAAAAACTATTTTTGTTTCAGCCATTGTTTTACAGATTACAATTGTATTGCCAATCTTGTCTGCATTAATTTCTTTATAAACTAAATAAAATAAATAAATCTGGTACACCCTGTACATATGTCCAAAAAAATTGACCGTTGTTTTTCTTTTTTCATAAGCTTTCGAATAAAGTACAAGTAGGGTCATCCCCTCTGAAAAAAAATTGTAAGTATACCCCTTTTCCTTCCAGGGATCCGAACAAAAATGTTTTGCGTCAGAAAGAAAGCCCGTGATAAACCTCAGTTGAAGTGTTTCTGTTTTTTAAAACCAAATAACCCGCTAGAAGCAGCATTTCATTTAAAGTCGCCAACCTGTATGCATACAGGGTGTCCCAAAAGTCCGAGTCCACCCAAATATATTCTGAACTACTAAAGATAATTAAACCATATTTGGCAGTGATCGATAACATCAAGAGATCTATTTTATGAAAGGGCGACTGTGCCGCCCCTAAATAAGAGGGTGGCATAGGGGCGGTCAACTGAAATTTTTGAAATTGAAACCCCTATCGAGTGATACCTTGATTTAAAGGTCCTTGAAAAACTAACATTTTGACATAACTGTCAATTCTGCCAGACCTAATTTTTTTCCGTTTTTTTCAAAATTGACAATTTTGTTGTTTTAGACAAAACCCTATTAAGTGGTACCTTGATTGAAAGGTTTTTGAAAAATCAACATATTGGCGTAACTGCCCCTTGTCTACGTGAAACGTGACAGAATCTATCGACTGTCAAATTTATTATTTTACACTTTTTGACAAATTTGACAAGTTTTGCCCAACCATGCTTGTTCGAAAGGTCTTCCAAAAACTAACATGTTGCCCTAATTGTCACTTCTTTACGTCAAATATATTTTTAATATTTCTTGATAAACCTTATTTTAAAGGATTTTAAGATGGCAAATTGAAATAATTATCTTTTATGGGTCACAGGTCAGTCGGTAAACGCATTGTTCAAAAGGTGTTTTGTTTCCTTATAACATCTTGTGCGTCCATAAAAAAGTAATTTTAGTTTTATCTTTATTTGATCGTGAAATTTTAAACACTTTAAATAAAGTAAAGTTTGTCAAAAAATTTAGAAAACAAGTTTGACGTAAAGAAGTGACAGTTACGACAACTTGTTAGTTTTTAAAAGACCTTTCGCACAAGCTATGGTTAGACAAAACGTTGTAAAATTTGTCAAAAATGTTAAAAGAATAAGTTTGGCAGTCGATAGATTTTGACACATTTGACATAGGCAAGGAGCAGTTAAGCTAAATTGTTGAGTTTTTAAAGACTTTTTAAACAAGATATCACTCAATGAGGTTTTTGTTTAAAACAACAAACTTGTGAAATTTAACAAAAATTTTAAAAAAATAGGTTTGGGCAGTCTATAGCTTTTCACAAATTTAACGTACACAACTGGCGGGTATTTCAAAATGTTAGTTTTTCAAAGTGCTTTAAAACTTTTATCACTCGATAGGGGTTTCAATTTAAAAATTTAAAGTTGACTGCCCCTATGCCGCCACCTAATGCATGGACAGCACACTTACCTCTTCGTAAAATATATCTTTTGATGTTATAAATCACTGCCAAATATTGTTCAGTTCTCTTTAAAAGATCAGAAGTTATTTGAGTGGACTCGGACTTTTGGGACCCCCTGTATATAAAAATTAATACTTGTATGTATAGTACACTATGGGATAAAACGTGTGAACTTATAAAAAGGCTAAATTTCATTAGATTAAACTGACATTTCGTATAATTTTTAATTTAACGTTTTTCTTTAGCTTTATGTGACTAGAAATTTTGGCGAAACATTCCACGAAATCGATCAATATGTGAAGTTTTTTAACTGGGCCAAAGATCAATCAGATCAAGTCAAGATTTTGGTGCAGAGATACGAGCCAAACGGTTTAAGCAATGTCTTGTTGTTGGGACTTGATGGGTCCGCCATTGCTGACAGCATTGTCAATGTTCAGGATTTCTTCATGAAAGGCGACTATTTGTTTTATACTGTCAAAGATGCAAAGGTAAGAATTTATAATGGCCCCGCGATATACAGTTAATTTCATATTTTTTGAGACAACTTTTTTTTCGTTGGCCTATGTCGAGCTGATAACTTTTTAAATATCAAAGTGCAATATTGCAAGGTTTTTTTTTCAAAAATTCACATAATAATTTTTACTGTTCTTTAGCTCTAGTATTGTTTTCAAAATATACATTTTCATATAATATTGGTTTTAAGCCGATTTAACTAAATTTGAGTAATTAAGAAACCATGAAGAAACTCCAAACAAAAATAAAGAACATAAATTCAGAGCTACAACCTGAAATAAGCAAAACGGAAATAAAGAGAGCAAAAAAAAAATATAAAATAACAAATCCCCTGGAAAAGACGGAGTAACGGCAGAAATGCTCAATTACGGTGGAAGAACTGTAGTTAATACCCTCCATATCCTACTGAATAAAATACTAAAAGAAAAAATAATCCCAAACAACTGGAAAGTATTCTACACAAGAAAGGCAATAGAGCAGATCTAGAAAATTATCGACCTATAACACTCCTTAATGTAATTTATAAGCTTTTCACGAAAATATTAGCAGATAGACTAACAACAAAATTTGACGGATATCAATCAAAAGAACAAGCAGGCTTCAGAAAAGTTTCAGTACAGTTGACCACCTTTTAACCATGAAAATCCTTATAGAACGAGCTAACGAATACAACATTCTACTATATATTGCGTTTATAGATTTTGAAAAGCTTTCGATAGCATTGAGCACTGGGCAGTAAAAGCATCTTTAATTAATAGCCGAATCGATCACAGATACACAGATTTAATAGCCAGTATATATAGCGAAGCAACAACATCAATCAAAATCCACGATGATACAATATCCCCCAAACTATTTAACCAGGCCCTAGAGGATGTTTTTAAAAACTTAGATTGGGAAGAAATGGGCATCAAAGTGAACGGACAGTACTTGCACCACCTAAGATATGCTGATGATATCGCCTTAATAACAGATAAGAAAGAAGAACTGATAAAAATGCTGAAAGAACTGGATACAGCAGCTAAAAATATAGGCTTGAGTATGAACTACACTAAAACTAAAATCATTACAAACACAGATGAAAATATCACGATCAGAATAAACTAAGAGAAAATAGAACAAGTAGAGGAATATATATACCTGGGACAAATTGTTAAACTAAAAAAAGAAAATCAAACAGCTGAAATCAAGAGATTGTCCTGGGCAGCATTCGGTAAATTAAGCTACATATTAAAAAAATAAAATATATCCTCAGTACCTCAAAACGAAAGTGTATAACCAATGTATCCTTCCTGTCCTTACCTATGGATCCCAGACCTGGACACTTACAAGATCAAACATGGATAAGGTAAGAAAAGCCCAAAGATCAATGGAAAGACAAATGTTAGAAACAGATAGAAAAAGGAATGAATGAATAAGAAATAAAACAAGAGTAAGGGATGTCAGAGAAGAAGTAGCAGAATTAAAATGGATATTTTCCGGTCATAATATCAGACCATGGGAAAATAAAAGACGTAGGGGAAGACCACAAATGAGATGAGCGGACGATTTGAAGAAACATGTGGGAGCTAGATGGATGAACACGGCGACAGACAGGGAAGAGTGGAAGATATTGGGGGAGGCCTATATCCCAAGATGGATCGAACAAGGCTAAATGGATAGATAGATAGGAGTAATTGAAAAAAAACCTTATAACTAAAGCTAAACACGAAGAAGAAAATAAAGACATCCTAGTAGTGTATAGCGTAAAACTGTTTTTAGTTTTAGTTGTAAGGTTTATTTTTACAATTTCTTAACTCTAGTTAAATCGGCTTAAAAACAATTTTGTATGAAAATGCATATTTTCAAAAACAATAAAGTACAGTAAAACTATTCCGAAACAGGGGTGGAATTAAAGCACGAAAAATTATTTAAAAAAGTTTTCTGTGCTTCGGCCGGGACTCGAACCCGGACCTCTGGCTTTGTACACCAACGCCCTACCAATTGGGCTACCGAAACCATGATTTTAAAGTTAATGCCGCAGTATAGGAACTCTAGTTATTAGGGTATTCACTCGACCAAGCCATTCAACTAATTTTTAATTTTTTTAAAATTATTTTTTGTTGCCATTGTTAAAGCCTGAAATTAAATTAGACCTATATGTTATGAACCAAGGTCTGAAAGCATGATCACCTTAATGTGTTAAAATTTCTAATCACAATGGGCGACTGCCAATAATAATTTTTTTAAATACCAGTTTGTGCCATAATGTTTAGCTTTTTTCAAAACCGGAACAACAATTCCAAACAAAAGCTGAAATTATAAAAAAAATTTCATGTGGTTTGCCCGGAACTCGAACCTGCCATTTTTTCAAACTTCATGTCATGTCAATTGATTTGAATGGTTTGTCTTGGTACTAATTTAGTTGGTTTCGAACCTTGACTAGTAACTAGGGTTGGTTATTTGACCAGTCAAACTGATGTTTGGTCAATTGATCGATAAAGAAAATATAATAAAATACAGTTTTATTATCGAGATCAATCGAACTTACCTAAAGTGAAGTTCGATTCTTGATTATGTCTGAGCCTTGTCGAAGTAATTAAAGTTCTTTGTAGTACCCTCGTATTGTACTACTTGATCACAAATTTCACAGCTAATAAACGCACTCCCCCCTGTAGTATACCCTAGGTAGCTCTGTTATCAGCGCTATAAACCTTAGTTATTTTGGCTATTGTTGGAAGATAATAGGATCAAAACCGGGTTTGGGTGAGACTTTGTTTACTTCGACAAGGCCCAGACATAATCAAGAATTAAACTTCACTTTAGGTAAGTTTGTTTGATCTTGATAATTATGTCTCGGCCTCGTCTCATAAACAAAGTTCTTTGTAGAAGTTTAAAGACAAATCCTTGCAACAATTAATTTAAAAAAATGTTTAATAATAGACATTCTCATATAAAACATATGTCGAATATAACTCGTATAGTCTAAGAACCAAAAAACTATACCGGGTGGGCCAAGAAAACAAGACAATTTTTTTATTATAACTTTTGAGCTATACCATCGATTTTAATGGGACAAACTGCACTGAGCAGAGAATTAATCAGAGTTTTGACTAAATATATTTTTTTGTCCGCAATCTGAAAATCCAAGATGGCGGACAAAATTAAATAATACCCATCAAAGATGTTCGTTTATTCTTGTGTTGCAAACATGTTTTATTTATTTTTTAATTCAATAAAAAAGCTACATTCTCGTCACGCACATCAAGGTACGAATCAGCAAAATCGGTTTTGGGGGTTCGAAAGACAAATATTTATGTTTCAACCAATATTTTGAATATTATACGATTGCCTTGCCTGCATTTATTTCCTTCTAAATACATTACTACCCATTTTGATAAAATAAAAAACATTCTGATGAGAAAAAGGAAGGAATAGACATTTCTACATCAAAATCTCTTTGAGCTTATTGAAGAGCTAAATATTTTACCGTTTCAAAATTTTTAATGTATAAATAAACTTTGAAAAATTACGAATTTTATTACACTTCTTAAAAATATTGATTAATTTTTTACTTTTTTCATCTGGTAGGGTTAAAGTTAAATATCTTGAATTGTCAACGAAACCTAAATATTTGCATACTTGGCTTGGAGTCAGACTACATTTTTTATAATTTATAAGAAAACCCACCATACTTAAATAAATGGATCCATGACGGATCTGACACCTTCCTAGCTAGCCTATTATCACACTTCAAGTGAAGTCATGATAATATTTTAGCCTTGAAAACAGTTTTTTGTAAATATCTCAGAAACTAAAGCTCCTACGATGTTTTTGGTTACAACACGAATTATTAAGCAAAATATATTCTACTATATTCCGAAAACAGTGTATTTATACGATGCCTTGTTAAAAGGTTAGTAAGAGTGTCGAGCACTATTTTACCTGAAAATTTTATGCAAATCGGTTCAGCGGTTTAGGAGCTATCGTGTTACGGACGGAAATAATATACACATTTTTTTTTCTCGAAAAAATTAGGATCACCATAGCTCACACTACTATGGTATATGTGTGAGCTAAAAATCCTCGAAAATAATACCTTCTCTAGCCATTTCTACGCGGGCTAGGAAGGTAAAAATTAATAGTTTACATTAGCCTTGCATTCAGATTCTGTTTTACCAAAAAGCAAAGGTTTATAGCGTTGATGACAGAACTACCTAGAGTATACTACACGGGGAGTGCGTTTTTAGCTGTGAAATTTGTGATCAGGTAGTACAATACGACGGTACTACAAAGAACTTTGTTCATGAGACGAGGCCCAGACATAATTTTAAATGTCCATTAAAACAATTAAAAAATCTCAAAAATCGTAGCGTAAAAAGATAATGGTAGATTCTCCTTATCGTCTGATTTTATTTGATATAAATAACACAGATAAAAATAGGAAAAAATAATTTCAGTAGGCACTTAAAAATCTCCCTAAAAATGACTATGACTAATTTTTTTCGAATTATTTTGTTCGAACGGAAAATTGTTCGGAAACATTTTCTTCGAAAGTTGTTTTGTTCGAACGGAAATTTGTTCGAACGGAAATTTGTTTGAACGGAAATTTGTTCGAAAACAGTTTCTTCAAACGGAAATTGGTTCAAAAACATTTTCTTCAAACGGAAATTTGTTCGAAAACATTTTGTTGGAACAAATTTGTTTGAAAACATTTTGTTCGAACGGAAATTTATTCGAAAACATTTTGTTCGAACGAAAATTTGTTCGAAAGGACATTTGTTCGAAAAAATTTTGGTTGAACGGAAATTTGTTCGAAAAAAATTTGTTCAAACGGAAATTTGTTCGAAAACGTTTTCTTTGAACGGAAATTCGTTCGAAAACTTTTTGTTCATTAAAAACGGCAACTGTTTGACTAAGGGGTCTCTTTCTAACATATTTAAAAAAAAAACTTTCCTGACTTCTTTCGCGGGATCCTAGCGGGTGTGAAACAAAACTGAACCGTTTAGTTCGGTTTGGTTTCACAACTTCTAGGATGCCGGTTCGGTTCGGTTTGAGAGAGAGAGACCCCTTATTCAAACAGTTGCTGTTTTTAATGAACAAAATGTTTTTGAACGCATTTCCGTTCGAAGAAAACGTTTTCGAACAAATTTCCGTTTGAACAAATTTTTTTCGAACAAATTTCCGTTCGAACAAATTTCCGTTCGAACAAATTTCCGTTCGAAAAAAATGTTTTCGAACAAATTTCCATTCGAAGAAAATGCTTTCGAACCAATTTCCGTTCGAAGAAACTGTTTTCAAACAAATTTCCGTTCGAAGAAACTGTTTTCGAACAAATTTCCATTTGAAGAAACTGTTTTCGAACAAATTTCCATTCTAAGAAAATGTTTTCGAACTATTGCTTTCAAAAAAATGGTTTTCGAACAACGTGTTTTCGAACAAAGTTCCGCGACCCAAAAAGTTCTAAATAATACCGTCTTCTGTCTTCTATTTTTTTTACTCAACTACTTTTTCAGTTAATAAATATAAGTTCTCTAAATTTATATTCTTTTTATAATTGATCAAAAAGTCAAGTTTTAGTTTTAAAAATTAGCCGCTTTCGTCCATATAATTATCTCATTAGAAATGGCTTGTCGTGTGCGGAAAATAACAAAATATGTTTACAAACTAAACAAAAGCTGGCTTAATAAAGTGGTATGCACTTTGAGTTATTTTTAATTTTGTCTTATCATGTTATTTATTGTACGCTGAATCATTCTGACTGCCAAATATACAATCAAATAGTTCTTTATCAATTTCTAATTCTTTAACATTAGAAATAATCATTTTGTTCGAACTATTAAACATTTCTTAGAGTTTTAAAAGTTTTAAAATAATAATAAATCCTAATCCCGAAAAGGTCTTAACTTTCAAAATTGGTACTAGGGGGTTTCTAGGGATGCGAATTCTGAATATGTATAGATTTTCACTGTGTCCGTTAGAGGGCGCCTTGCACTGCATTTCTGATTGTTCAAAATTTCTCAGTTTTTTTTGACTTTTTTTGTAACCCCGGGTACAGCAAAAATTTTTTGGATAGAAACCGCGCTGGATTAACATAGCGCTGGGTCATTTGTGCCGGCAAATGCGCCGAACTATTAGCGCACAACCAAGTGCTCGCGGACAATTGCGTGCAAGCATTAACGCGCAACCAATTAAGGCCGCTTGACATGGTGCATGACGCGCTGCAAATATTTACAAGCAAAAAATTTCGGTCAAATTGTTACCTGCAAAAAATCTTCTTTTCGTTTGACATTGTGCATGGCCATGCATTGATTCCCCAGAATCTAGGCAAAAATTCCCCAGTTTGCATGCAAGTACAGTTTGCATGCAAAAAAATGGCACCGGACCGATAAAAATGGATTACCAGCAACAATCAGCTGGATTTGTACTGCGCATGCACCTGGGCAAAATTTCATGCATTTGCCTGCAAATTTTATTGTCATGCACCATGTCAAGCGGCCTTTAAGCTCCGACAATTACGCGCAACCATTAGTGCCCAACCAATTGCGCACGGACAAATGCGCGCAACCAATAGCGCACAAAAACCACGCATTGCGCATTTGTATCAGAGTCCTAACCAACCTATAACCAAGTCGAAGGGGCCAAGGATAGTTCCCGGTTCGGTTGTTATAAAAAAAAACTATCCTGATCTAGTTAGGAAAGTTTTTTTTAATATACTCACTAACTAACGTAACCGGGTCAGGTTAGAATACTAACCTAACCGGGTCAACTTATCAACTATTCTCGGCTTCTGGTTCTCTTCGGCTGGACAGGGCAATTCGACTTGTTAGCGCGTTTGTATTCGAACCTGTTTTAAAAATGTTACAAAATTGGCTATTAAGTTTGCGGTATTAGTTGTGCACATTTGTCCGCGCGCTATTGGTTGGCACATTTGGCGCGTTAATAGTTGCGCGCAATGGTCCGCGTGCAATTGGTTGCGCGCAAATGTCCCGCGAGCAAATGACCTGCGCGCTATTCACCCAGCGCCATGCAGTTGCCGTACACTTTCTGGCATCTTGTGTATTATATTCACTGACGTTATTTACATATTGATGTGTCATTGTCTATTACATAGCTAAATTCTACTATACCAATGTTCCTAATAGTTTAGAAAATCGATTTTTACCTTTTAACTTGAGTACCCTGCAATTTCGGACAAAAGAAGTGCGTAAAGCCCTTTCCGGGACACCTTATATAAAGGACTAGGGCTTATTTGGTTACGGCTAATCTTAGAAACTACCAAATCGATTTCAAAGAAATTTGGCACACATGTTTTATGAGTACTCTGCTTGATATAGACTAATTTTTACCCAACTGCAGCACAGCGAAAGGAAGGGTAATGGTTTTTGATTTTTGTATGTATGTTTGTGTCACACTAGAGGCTAAACGGCTGATCCGATTTTGACGAAAAAGGTGTCGTTGAATTGCTACGCCATTTTGTCGCATGATGTAGGCTTTAAGGCATACCAATTATCTAAATATCAGGGGATTTTATTGAAATTCCTTTGATTACCCAATGCAAATGTCCTCTAGTTTGCTGTAGTTACTTTGTAGTCCTCCCTGCTCCCACCCATCTCCCCTCCTTTCATTTCCCCCATCCTATTCAAAAACCATATTCGCATAATTTTATCAAGCATAGAGCGATTTTAAAAATTCTTTCTGCATACGCTTTCAGATTTTTTTCCAAAACTATTTTACTAGTCCCCCCCCGCGCCTCTCTTACTCCTCCCCGCCATCTTTATTAGTAATAGTTATCTTTCACAAATATAAAGCGATTTCAAAAGTTCCTTCAGCACACGCTTGAAGACTTTCCAACATCATTTTACTAATTTTCCCCTCCCTCCCTTCTCCCCTCCCTCCTTATTAGTAATACTTGTAGCTATACCTTTCACAAATATAGAGCGATTTCAAAAATTCTTTCTGCACACGCTTTAAGACTTTTTTCCAACATCATTTTACTAGTTTCCCCCTTTCTCTCCCTCTCTTCTCCCCACCCTCCTTATTAGTAATTGGTGTAGCTATACCTTTCACAAATTTAGAGCGTTTTCAAAAATTCTTTTAGCACACGCTTTAAGATTTTTTTCGACACCATTTTACTAGTTCCCTCCTCCCTCTCTCCTCCCCCACATTCACTCAATGGAAGGTAACACTGTTCGCGTCCGTAGAAAATGTACACGTACTTTTTGGGTAAAGCTAAATGAATTGTAAATGCATAGTGCTTTTTATAAGGCTGAATAAGAATTAAACCTAAAAGTTGGAAATATTTTTTTTTAAATAAAAGAACATCCTAGATGTCCTTCGCTCCACACTGAATTCTTAGTGGCGAAATAAAACTACGTTTTTAGCAAAAATGCAGTCTGTATTTCTTACCCTTGACGCGTGTCGGTCTTAGCGACCATAATTATAAGGGCTCTATAATAAAAAAAAACCAAATTGGTGGAACTTCAAAAATAATAAAATTCAATAAAAAACTTACTAAACAAAGTGTCGAAGAAGTCCTTCTTGCAAACGTCACATCATCTTAACTTCTTCGACACTTTGTTTAGTAATTTTTTTATTGAATTTTATTATTTTTGAAGTTCCTACCAATTTGGTTTTTTTTATTATAGAGCTCTTATGATTATGGTCGCTAAGACCGAAACGCGTCAAGGGTAAGAAATACAGACTGCATTTTTGCTAAAAACGTAGTTTTATTTCGCCACTAAGAATTCAGTGTGGAGCAAAGGACCCCAACTCACTATACATCTAGTTAAAAATGCTCCATCTAGGAGAGTACCACAATGCAAAGAACATCCAACTGCTGCTCAAAGTACCAGTCGCAGTTGGGTACAAAATTACCCAATAACCTGAATCATGAAAATACACAACTGTATAATTTCGTAAGTGCGCTTTGGGCATCAAAACTAAAAGTTGAAGCATGTCGTATATTATGGGTATACCTATCAATTTTGTATTCAACTGCGACTAGTAGTTACAAGTAAATTTAGCAGTTGGGTGTTTTTTTATTTATTTATTTTTTTTATTTAAAGGTTGTTTTAAGGCTAGTCTTTAATAAATAAGGAAAAATATGCGATTTGATGCGATGCTTGATGGCCAATACCAACAGGTATGGAGGGCTATTGGGATTGTTTAAATTAGGCGTACTTTCTTTTTTTTTGATTTTTTTCAAAAAAATATTAGGTTTCGAGAAAATCGCAAATTTTTTAATACGGAAATGTGTCTTAGATGCTAACGAATAAGTTAAAGTAGCCATTCATACCGTAGCTATTGGGCACGTCAAAAAAACTTTTTTTGGGTTGTGAGGGTGCAAACGTAAGTTGGGTTGAGTTTAGGTTGGCTGGTTCACCACTTACACCACTCATTCGAGAAATACCCAATATTTTGAGATAAGAAATTGAAAAACGTAATTGTAAAGTTTATGTAAAGGAAATCAGTAAAAACGATGCATATAAAATATCTAAAGTGCACCTACCTTAGTTTTCATCTAGTTGCAGTCGTTTTGGTCGCTTGGAAGATAGGAAAAACGGGAAAATAGTAGCACTCACGGCGTTTCTTGTGCTTGTTGTCGGTTTTCCGATTGCGACTCCTCGCGCAGACTCGCGCGTTTCTCGGTGCGGGGATAAGTCATATGCATATACCCCGCGAAATTTGAAATGAAAAATAATATTAAAATATAAAAGTAGCCAAAAGCTGGCAAATAATTCATTCTTGCACCAACATTTTCCGGCCACCAAAACACGTGTGTTTTTAGTAAGGATACGAAAAAAAACTATATCTAAATACCCAAATCGTGCAAGTATGCACGAAAATTTACCTTAATTCTAGTAAATTGTAAAAAGGAAAAAAAAATTATATATAATGAAAGGAAAAAAAAATAAAAAATTTTGAGCAAAATTTCGAAAAAATTACTTGTGTTCTACCTCCGGCAGGGGCAGGACACATAACTTGACCACCTCGATAAGTACCAGTGGCGGTTTTTACTGTCACGACGCGAGTAAGCCCATCAGCACCTGGTTTTTGCTCATTCTTAATAACGACTAAAGTGTTGACTTTTATGTCATTGCATTTCTCAGTCCACTTAACACGTTGTTGAAGTGTGTTTAAATATTCTAAACGCCACTTTTTCCAAAAGTCAGCTTGAAGTCTTTGGACAAGCTGCCAGCGAGACAAAGTGTTAAGCTTGAGGTCGGAAAAATCAGGTTCTGGTATAGAATTTAAAGGCTCCAATGTTAGAAAATGACCTGGTGTCAGCTGAATGAGGTCATTTGGATCTAGACTTTGAGCATATAGAGGTCTACTATTGAGTAAAGCCTCAACTTGAAACAAGAAGGTAGTAAATTCCTCATATGTAAGGCGCTGCTCGCCTACAACACGTTTGAGGTGAGCCTTGGTGGATTTTACTTCAGCCTCGGCTAAACCGTTTAAGTGAGGACTTCCAGGGCTAGAAAAATGCCACGAAATGCTTAAGCTTTCACATGCTTCCTTTGAGTAGGTTTGAAGTAACCTATCTGCACCGACAAAGGCGGTACCGTTATCAGAATAAACGTGTGATATCCTTCCACGTCTGGAGACAAACCTTTTAAAGGCCGCAAGAAACGTATCTGTTGAAAGATCGGAAGTTAATTCTAAGTGCACTGCTTTGGTTGCAGCACAAACGCAAACAAGAATATAGCCTTTATAGAGTTTGGCACCTCGGTGTCTTGACATTAAGATATCAAACGGTCCGCAATAGTCCACGGCAACATGGAAAAATGGTTTTAACTGGGAAATCCTTTGAGGAGGTAAATCTCCCATAAATTGCACAGCTGGTTTTGGATGAAGTCTGAAGCATAAGATACAATGAGAAACTACCTTTTCAATAGCGTATCGAGCAGACAGCACCCAAAATTGCTGCCTTAGCAGATAGTGTAGGGTTTTGAGACCTGGATGAAAGTATTTTGAATGTGTATATTCGATAATTATTGTAGTAAGCCGGTGTGAACGTGGCAAGAGCAACGGATGCTTAGCAGAATAAGAAAGTTCAGAAGCATGCTTAATGCGACCGCCTACTCGGAGACAGTCTTGTTCGTCCAGGAATAATGAAAGTTTACGAAAGGGTTTTGGAAGCAACTTGTTTGTTTTAATTTTTGAAAGAAGATCTGAAAATACTGTACGTTGGACATGGCGGACAAGAACAATCATGGAATTCTGCAGTTCCTTTTCCGTTACCAAATGATCTGAGTAATAGATTTTCGAAATTGGTCTAAGCGTGTAGGAAATGATTCGTTGTATTTTCGTGAGAGAAGAATGTTTATTCAAGAGAACATCGATCTCATGTGGGTCTGACATGACCGTAAGAAATGTCTTGCGTTCTTCCAAATCATCACTGTCGCAAAGATCTGGACAATGAAAGCCATTAGACCATTCCTCTCGTGGAAGGCTTAGAAAGGGTGGACCTTTCCACCACATGTCATGGTGAACAAGTTGGTTAGGGGTGAGTCCACGAGAAGCACAATCCGCTGGGTTTTCAGCAGACGGAACATAGTGCCATACATGAGGGGGTAAAGTTTCTTGGATTTTGCAAAGACGATTAGCGACGAATGTAACCCATCTATGGGGAGAATCAGATAACCAGCGCAAGACCACTTGTGAGTCAGACCACGCCCAAATTTCATTAAACACCAAAGTTTCAGCGTAACTTGCTTGAATGAAAGAGATAAGATCACACAGTAGGGTAGCGCCCAAGAGTTCCAGTCTTGGGAGACTAACCGTTTTAAGTGGTGCAACTTTAGATTTTGTCATAACAAGAAAAGTAAACAGCTCGCCAGAAGATGCTTCAATGCGAAGGTAGACTGTGGCTGCATAACCAACCATTGAAGCATCGGAAAATCCGTGTAATTCTATGCGAGTAGGTTTGTCTATTGTAAGACGTCTAGGTAAATGAAGATTAGAAAGTTCGGGAAGCTCCATGCGAAACTGATTCCAAGTATTTATGATATGAAGGGGCGGAAGAGAGTCCCACTCTATCTTTTCCTTCCATAAATCTTGCATCAGATGCTTGGCCAGTAAGCACACTGGAGAACAGAAACCTAACGTGTCAAATATTTTCATTATTTGAGAAAGGATTCCACGTTTAGTCCAAGGGTTATCGTCAGGTATAACAAGATATGTAAATGAATCTGTCACTGGATTCCATTGGAGACCAAGCACCTTGACAAAATTAGGCTCTGCTTTGTCGAAAGAAATAGACATTTGTGTGTCCGTCTCTGGAAATGATGAAATAAGTTCTGGTTTGTAACTTGCCCATTTTTTGAGCTCGAAACCACCACGACGTAATAATGAAATGAGTTCTTGCTGTAGATCTATGGCCGAAACTACGGAATTGTGGCCGCTTAAAACGTCATCGACGTAGACGTCTTTTAACAGAACTCTAGAAGCATTAGGAAAGTTTTTAGACTCTAATCTAGCCAATTCCTGTAGAGTACGTATAGCCAAGTAGGGTGATGATTTAAGACCATAGACAACAGTTCTGAGAGAGTAGGTTTGAAGGGGATCGGTTTCAGAGAATCTCCATAAGATATTCTGATATCGTGTGTGCTCAGGTGTGACAAGAATTTGTCGAAACATTTTAACAACATCTGCAGTAAACACTACAGCATGATATCGGAATTTCAGAAGTATTTCGCGGACATCAGATTGAAGTTTAGCACCTGCGCACAATGTATCATTTAAAGATGAACCCCTAGGACCCTTTTATGAAGCATCAAAAACGCAGCGAATTTTTCCCCTATTGAAAACACTATGGTGGGGAATGAAATATGACCAGTCTAAGATTTCTTTGGAACTAGGTGTAGGGACTGGAATCATGTGATTTGATAATATGTATTCCTTCATGAAGTCTTTGTATGCTTCATAATGCACAGGGTCTTTAAGAAGTCGGAATTCGAGCGATTTAAACTTTTTTACAGCAATAGGATAAGTATCACCTAAAGTAGGCTCTGAGTTAACGAAAGGTAATGAAACTATGAATCTGCCTGATTCGTTACGAGATACTGTGTCCGAAAAGATCTTTTCACATATCTTCAGGGCTGCTGTGAACTTTATGTGGGACTTGTTCTATTTCCCAAAATTTCTCTAAACAAACTTCTAAGGGCGGTTCTAAAGATGTATAACAGCTAACGACTGTACTTGGCTTGGATTGAATCGAAGCGTCTACCTTACCAATCAAGACATAACCGAAAACACTGTTAAAAGCGCTAGCTTGCCCTTTTTGACCATGGATGACTCTATTTCTTAAAATCTGAGGAAATAATTCACAACCGAGTAAAATATCTATGGGGCTAGGTATGTTAAAAGTTTGGTCTGAAAGTTTAATGTTCCGAATATGATCCCATTGACTGGAATCTATAGAAACAGAGGGAATATTGGAACATAATTGAGGCAATACTAAAGCCTCAAACTGAAAGGTAGAATCTATTCTTCCTTGCGGTCGAATAATGCAATTAGTTTTGCCTTTGGTAGTCGAAGATGCCTTTTGATTTAGACCTTGAATGAAAATTGAAAATTGTTGTCTGGGGAGACCCAGTCTTTTAAGGCATTTTTCCGAAATGAAATTGGCTTCAGATGCTGAATCTAGCAAAATCCGCACGGGTTGGTAAGTTCCTCTAGAATCCAAAATGTCAGCTACAACTGTTGAAAGTAGAAAAGTAGATTGATTGGGAATAGTTGTGGCGTGACAATTGGTTGAGGAAGTACCTTGTGAAACAGAAAGAAAGTGTGGATTTTCCTGAGCACTAGTATTTGTACCCTGCTGAACACGTGTATTGTTCTGACGGGGGTGGGGGCACAGTAATCTGTGGTGTTTAAGGCCACACCCTCTGCAGCTATAAGAAGAAGAACAATTCCTTGTTTGATGAGAAAAATGCATGCAATTTTCACATAAGTTAATTTGTCTTACATAGGAAAGTCTTTCTTCTGAATTTTTATTTAGGAAATCGGGACATCTGGCTAGGACATGATTGGACTGGCACAAATGACATTTGACATTTGAATTGAACGGTTTATTTGGTTGAATTGGATTATTTGAAACTGCAGTATTGAAAGATGAAGTTGATGTATTTTTAGGATAATTATTGTGACTAAAGTTCCGCTGATTATTATTCAGGGGCTTAGCATGATTTGAACTAGAGGGGGGCTTACTAATTAACTGCATATGTTGGACAGACTCCAAGGCTATACAGTGATTTTCGATAAAGCTGTACAAGTCAGTGTAAGAAGGAATGTCGACTTGGCTTTTCTCTCTGCTATAATATAGCTCAAACTCTGTGCGTAGCTTAACGTCCAACTTGGAAAGCAATTGATTAAATGTAAGAAAGTGCCACTCTGTCGTAGGAAAACCGAGTTCGGTCAAAATGGCTAAGTTCTCGGAAAAGGTGTCTAACATAAAACGGAGCTCTTTCGCAGAACTGGTTTTCACCGAAACGGAATTCATAGCATTTAAAGCAGTCGTAGCTATGAGACGCTTATTTTCATATTAGTAGAGTTTAAAAGCGCATAAAAGGCTTCTAGAACCGATTTTCGTGTGCACTTCATTGCTAAAATGTAAGACACAATTTAAATCATTGCTTACACCCTAAGAATGCAAAATCGACTGGTCGTCCAAAAATCGTCGTGTGCAGGGGGTGGTAAGGGTAGTTTTTCCAAAAATTTGGAAAAAATTTTTTTTTGCATTTTTTGAATCTATAAAGTGTGCTCATGACTCCACCAAAAGCATATAGTAATATTACTATCAGAAACATTTATTTTTCAATGTTGAAAATATCGTTCCCAATGCTTTTATATGGAGTTCCCTATTAAACAAGTGCTCGCCCTGAAAACGCGTATTTATAATAATTTATAACTTGTTATAACTCGAGAACCCTTTGCTTAATCAAAAAAACACCTTCTGTAAACTTTGTGTATCAAAGATCAGGGATCACAATGATTTTTGAAAAATGTCAATCGGACGCATAGTTTTTTTTAAAGTAGCAAAGAGTGATGCCATGACGCGACGAACGCGGCAGACACTGACATGCGACGAAGGGTGAGATATTTTACAAATGCACGGCGGGCCAGGCGAAACGCGACTCTATGTCTTGAGACACACATAAGTTCGTTTTTCGTTTAACTCTCGCGTTTACAGATGTTTAAGTTACTTACTTGGTTTCTTGCTTGTGAATTGCGTTGTGTATAAATGTTATGCTTGTGTGATTTGGCCGTGAAGGGCCAAATATCAAAGGCTAGGCGTGAAGAAAAGGGAAATTTAGTTCGATATTAGAATGTGACTCTCGGCCCTACGGACCTCCAATTTATTTCTATATTAGTATGTGACTCTCGACCCCCCCCCCCCCCCAAGCAAGCAATGTTGGTCTTATTGAGAAAACCAAAAACCAAATCGGAATCGGTTTAGTTGTTTTTGAGATATCAGCGTTTGTATGTAAAAATATGAAGGGTCTTATCTCAAACTATTTTTTTGCTCGACTTGCGGTGACTTGACAGTCCTTGACTGAACCTATTTCTACGGTAGAAATATTAATTTGTGGTTTTAGATGTCACCCACTTAGTGCATTTACGCGCGGTTTTGATTTGATTAGTTTGGTACTTTTTGAGATTTTGCCAAAGAACCATCAAAATTTGCCAAAAAGTGGTGCTACTTTAAAGTGTCATATTTTAAGACGCCGACAATTAATTTTAATTATCTCGACGGCGACAGATATATATATTGTATAGGCTTGCAAAAAAAAATCAGAAATCATTACCATTAAAATTGTGTCTTCCAGGTGTAAACTAATTACGCTATGTCAAATTTTCTGTTTTGACATATTATGCCTATAGCGGGGAATGGGGGGCTCAAATCAAAAGTCTCTATTCTAATATAGAATTTAACGGGAGGCGCATAGTTTCCCTTTCAAATATGGATTCCAGGAGGCCCGTATAGGGTCAAATCGAAAAAATGCAAGAATCCATTTCGATTTAGTTTCTCGATGCCTATTAGTGTGCCAAATTTCAGAGCTCTACGATAAGTTTAAATCTCGAATAAAAGGACTCGCTGGCACCGTTTATGTAAGTGACGTCATCAGGCAGAAAAAAATACAAAAATTTAATTTTTTAATAACAGAAATTATTTTTACGGTCAAATTAACAAAAAAACTTCAAATAAACTTTTGTAGGTCGCACCCCTCCTCTCCAGGGCTCCTTAAATATAAATAACCTTAAATTGGTTATATTTTGACAATTTATATCTCAGAAACGATTTTGCTGCATCACTTCCGGTGACTTGACAGCCCCGAGGGGTGGCTCGATCGCCGACGTTTGTACACCAAAAGGAAATACCTATCGGTATTTCCTGGTAGTTCCCAGTATTTCCTCAAATTTCAATGGTATTTCCTAGTATTTCCCAGTACTTCCCAAGTATTTCCTGGTATTTCCCCTAACCTGTACACCAACAGGAAATACCAAGCAACCCCTCGGACAGCCCTTGATTGAACATATTATAACGATAACAAAATAAATTTATATGGCTTTAGATGTCACCCACTTAGTGCATTGACGCGCAATAGGTCCCTGTGTTTTTCAAAAACAGAATTTTTTTAAATTTTAATTGTTTGCCTATATCTCTAAACAGAGACGTCAAAATGAAAAATGTATAATAACTTTAACGATAGGGCCTACCAAGATTTATAAACATCAGAGAACAATTTTTAGATTAGTTTGGTACTTTTTGAGTTTTTGTCAAAAAAACATCAACATTTGCCAAAAAAGTGGTGCTTCTTTGAAGAGTCATATTTTAAGACGCCGACAATTTATTTTAATTATCTCGACGGAGGCAGATGCGCTATTGTGTAGGCTTGCAAAAAAAATACATAGTTCATTACCGTTAAAATTATGTCTTCCAGGTGTAAACTTTGTTTTCACATATTATGCCTATAGCAGGGAGTGGGGGATCAAATCAAAAGTCTCTATTCCAATATAGAATTTAACGGGAGGCGCATAGTTTCCCTTTCAAATATGGATTCCCGGAGGCCCGTAGGGCCGAGTCACATACTAATATAGTGAATATGGACTCCCGTAGGCCTGTAGGGCCGAGGGTCAAATACTAATATGGAAATAAATTGAAGTCCCGTAGGGCCGAGGCCAGTAGGGCCGAGAGTCACGTTCCAATATTAAATTTAACGGGAGGCGCGTAGGTTCATTCATTTCATTTCAATTTCAAATATGGATTCCCGGAGGCCCGTAGGGCCGAGAGGCACATTATAATATAGAATTAAACTGGAGGCGGGTAGTTTCCCTTTTAAATATGGATTCCTGGAGGGCCGTAGGGCCGAGAGTCACATACTAATATAGTGAATATGGACGACTGGAGGACCGTAGGGACAAGAGTTACATACTAATATAGTGAATATGGACTCCCGGAGGCTCGTAGGGCCGATAGTCACATACTAAGAAATAAATTGGAGGCCCGTAGGGCCGAGAGTCACATTCTTATATAGAACTAAATTTCCCTTTTCTTCACGCCTAGCCTTTCATATTTGGCCCTTCACGGCCAAATCACACAAGCACAACATTTATACATAACGCAATTCACAAGCAAAAAACCAAGTAACTAACTTAAACATCTGTAGCTGCGAGAGTTAAACGAAAAACGAACTTATGTGTGTTCCAAGACATAGAGTCGCGTTTTGCCTGGCCCGCCGTGCATTTGTAAAATATCTGACCCTTCGTCGCATGTCAGTGTCTGCCGCGTTCGTCGCGTCATGGCATCACTCTTTGCAACTTAAAAAAAAACTATGCGTCCGGTTGACATTTTTCAAAAATCATTGTGATCCCTGATCTTTGATACACAAAGTTTACAGAAGGTGTTTTTTTGATTAAGCAAAGGGTTCTCGAGTTATAACAAGTTATAAATTATTATAAATATGCGTTTTCAGGGCGAGCACTTGTTTAATAGGGAACTCCATATAAAAGCATTGGGAACGATATTTTCAACATTGAAAAATAAATGTTTCTTATAGTAATATTACTATATGCTTTTGGTGGAGTCATGAGCACACTTTATAGATTCAAAAAATGCAAAAAAAAATTTTTCCAAATTTTTGGAAAAACTACCCCCACCACCCCCTGCACACGACGATTTTTGGACGACCAGTCGATTTTGCATTCTTAGGGTGTAAGAAATGATTTAAATTGTGTCTTACATTTTAGCAATGAAGTGCACACGGGGTGACACGATAGAAGCGGCTTTTAACTCTACTATATCTCTTGACTAGAGCCTCATATGCAATATGATAATTGCTGCCAGATAACGGAATTGTTTTTACCAGACTAAGTGCTTCGTTAGTCACTGAACTACGTAAGTGCTGAAACTTTTCTATATCGCTCAAGTCGCTATCATGAATCATGACCTTATAGAGGTCAAACCAATGTTGCCAATTCTTATAGTTGTCATCGAAACTAGCCAACTTGGGTAAAGGAAAAGATCTAGAATTTGACCTAGGGCTATTGGCAGAAGTATTTAGTGAAACGAAATTAGTATTGCTGACTCGAAAAATATCATAATAAATGCCACGACATTCATAAAAAAGTAAATCGAATCTTTTTCTTATGTTGTCCTGCTCATTAAAATCGCGTCCCAACTCCTCGAGGGATCCGATGATTTGCTTATGAGACGCGTAAAACTTTTGATGACATTCATCATTATCCTCGTACCTAGATTTGAAGAAGAACTGGAACGAAGAGTCTGCTTTCGCCTGTTTCGCGACCTCATTCGATTCGGTTATTTGATTTACACAAATAGCACGCTTGTCTAGCAATAATGTCTTTTGGTTTTGACATTTTGATTTTGAAAATTACCTTTTTTTAAAAACCAAAGATTTGTTAAAACTTCTAAAACGCTTTAAAAATCCAATTTTAGTTCATAAAATGAAAGAAAAAATAATTAATAAAATTTCATTAAATTAAAGAATTTTTAATTTATTTTAATTATTATTAGTAATTAGTAAATTTTAATTAAGGTTGTTTGTACTAACCATCCTCTGATATCACCAATTACCAAACTAGTAAGGAAAAAAAGTTTTGTGTTGAATGAGTCTCGATCCCATGCCCTGCGGATCACGAGTCGAGCGCTAAATACCCTATGCTATACGGGCTCTTTACGAAAATACCGGAGTCCGCGATTAAGTATGTCTATGCCGGCAGTGTAACCCAAGTCAAGTAATTCAAACAGCGCGCGCGTGGCAGCTTACAATACTGTATTGGTCGACTATACATTTTAATTGCTTAGGTATATTCGATATATAACTCACCCGAGTTGATATTTTTAACACACGTGACTTAAGAAAATACGAAAAATCTCGCCGAAAACGGAAAATTTTGGAAATTTGTAAGTTTGAAAAGTTGCAGGATAACTGCTGAAAATGTAAATTGAACCGGTTAGAAGGACCATCCAATGAGGGTGCAAACGTAAGTTGGGTTTAGTTTAGGTTGGCTGGTTCACCACTTACACCACTCATTCGAGAAATACCCAATATTTTGAGATAAGAAATTGAAAAACGTAATTGTAAAGTTTATGTAAAGGAATCAGTAAAAACGATGCATATAAAATATCTAAAGTGCACCTACCTTAGTTTTCATCTAGTTGCAGTCGTTTTGGTCGCTTGGAAGATAGGAAAAACGGGAAAATAGTGGCACTCACGGCGTTTCTTGTGCTTGTCGGTTTTCCGATTGCGACTCCTCGCGCAGACTCGCGCGTGTCTCGGTGCGGGGATAAGTCATATGCATATACCCCGCGAAATTTGAAATGAAAATAAATATTAAAATATAAAAGTAGCCAAAAGCTGGCAAATAATTCTTGCACCAACAGGTTGAATAGGCCGAACTATCACATTTAGTGATACTGTCTATCTGTCTGTCTGGGACACATTAAATAAAAAGACAATAAATCGATTGTGTCCAATTTTGGCGCAAACCTTTTTCGGTACCGTTGGATAAGGACATTAAATTTTGGTGGAGGCTGCAAATGGTAGGGGTCAAATCATAATTCGAGAAACACAGCAGTCAGCAAAACGAGGTGTTTAAAGTTAAGAATTATATTTTCAACACGATATTTCTCATATTTTCAAGAGCCAGAGTCACGGTTTTTGAGATATAAAAAAATGTTTATAAAATCATATGTTGCGAACCACAGTAGCTAGCAAAACGCGCTTTTCAACTTTAGATTGAGAATTACATTTTTAACAAAACTTGTCACAGGGTCAAAGCTTGCAGGGTCACATTTTGAAAAGATAAAATTGTGCAAAAACGAGACAAATTTTAAATCTTTTTTTTTTAAGATTCCCGACTTAAAGGCGTTGGGTTGTTTCCCTCATCATACAGAAAGCCATATAGTATATCTCGAAGTAAAAAATGTTTTATTATGTTAATAATATAGGGTGTCTTTTAAAAACTTTTTAAACCAAGACACTGTATTTTTCTTATTTTACATAAGGTTACGAAATATAAGACAGTATAGGCTAAAAAAACGAGACACACTTAAAGGGTTTTAGAACATATTTGGAAGGGTTAAGGGTTAAGGCATTAAATTGTAAAAATGTCTTTAAAAAAGTAACTTAAACAAATGCAAAAATATGTTGGTATTAGACTAAATCAAGTAAACCATACCTAATTCTAAAGCGGATTAAAAAATAACATTTTGTTCAAGATTTTAGGAAATAAAGTAAAATAATTATTACTTATAAGGATTTTATTACTAAATATTATTAAACGACGCCGGCGTATTTTTAAAAATCGGTAGAAAATCAACCGTCATTTAACCGTCCCACTCATTAGCTGAAAAAATAAAACGAAATACTTTGCGCCTCAGATATTTTACTTTAACATTGCTCCCAGAAACTAAGAATTTGTCACATGCAGTAAACTTGCTTCTTTTTAGTGTTAAAGGTTACGATAAAATCATTTTGTCTCATAAAATTTTAATGGTTGATAAAGGAAGCCAAAATTAAAAAAAGTTATTATAACATGGTGGTCAAAACTCAACTAATTTTTGTCTAAATCGTGTCAAAGTTTTAAAATTTAGAAGCCATTATCTTTCAAATACTAACAATTTGACGTTTCCTTAATAATTTTTAGCAGGAATATTCTTCAATAGATCTAAAAGAGTTCCATGAGTCTTGGTCTAAAAGTTAAAAACATAATTTAAAAAAATATCAGTTTTCTAACGAGTTTTTAACTTTGTCTACACACCTTTGCCCAGGAAAATCCCTTTGTAGATTAGCCGAGAAGTTCAAACTTTTGACTGCAGTTTCGTGTCACCTTACTGTCTCGTCTTCGGCCGAAGGTGGTCTGTGGATAGAGCGTGCGTGGACGAACCGGGCGCGGATCATGATCACAATTTTAGGCAAAAAAAATTGTGTAAGACTTTAAAAATATAAAATGTATTCTATCCAGAAGTATGCTGACATGCTAATTATTTATGGTCAAGCTCACCGAAGCTCTCATCTCGCTGAAGAGAATCAATCGGAAGAGAATTCTATTAAAAAATTAGTGCGTTTGTAAAAAAATAAAATTACTTAAAAAAAAAACAATGTAGATGTATCCCTCAAAATGCCAGTGCAGTGTAGTGGGGTTACTATTTGCACCAAAAATACCGCGTTTTGCGGGTAAATAATTGATCCAATTAACTTTAACGCTTTATCTTTATCAAACCAGATGCTCGTACAATCTGCCGATAATCCTAATTTTGGAATAAGTATAATTTAACTTTGTTTATCAAGCTGTTTTTGTTTTAAAACATTTCTTTATGTTTTGGGTATAAAGAATGATAGTTTTAATTAATTTTATTAAACTGTAATGCTCGTATTTAAGTACCTAAATACCTGCTGATAGTGCTGATCAACACTAACTTTGTGGTAAGTAGTTATTTTAAGCGAACTGTTTTTGTTTTTAAAAATTGGCCAGTTTAAACACAAAACAATAAAAACACAAAAAAGGACATGCAAAGATACCTACTGCACCTAAATAGGTATTTAATTCAACTATCAACTTTTTAAACTTTAATGACCTTTATTTTAAAAACAACTAGTATTTGACCACCATGTTATATGAACTTTTTTTCTTATTTTGGCATCCTTTATCACGCATTAAAATATTGTGAATAATACCGTTTAATCCCTTGTATAACTGGGCTAAGCCAACAAAAAATACAGGCCACGGCCCTGACAAAATCACCTGTTCTCGGGGGGCTGACTTTTACATTGGGTCTTATGGGAGGTCAGACGTTTTTTAGGATATTTTCAAAATGGCACTACAGATTTCCGCGAAATTTCAGTGAAATATTCTCAGACACAATCCCGATATTCCACCACACTTTTGTAAGGATGCAAGATGATTAAAAGGTTAAAAATCTTCAAGATTTAGCATGCATTTGACTTTGTCATCTGTATTTGTCATTCGCTTCTGCTTTAAATTTAATTTTAGTGTGAGCTAATGAAGCGGCTCTGAAAAATTAGGGATTACTATACATTAAAAAAAATGTTCTGCAAGAATATAGTAAAAACAATCTCAAAACCGGCTTTATTTTTAAAAGAATCAAATATTCATGAACCGTAATTTCAACTTCAATATTTTAAAGACAATCAGCTGTGTCGTGACGTGACCATCAAAAAAAAATCAGCCCCCGATGTGACGTCAACAAAGTGGAGGATCGTGTCCCGTCCGTTTTGATAGCCCTGCCATCTATTATCCGTGCCTGAACTGGGCTATTAAGATTTAAGGACATTATCAATTAACTATAAAAAAAATAATTATTATTTATAAAAGTTTTTCATAAGTATAGCTAGGACATCTGATTTGTAGGGCAAATTACAACTCAAAGTCAACCACAAGTCAGCAGAGCTATTACAAACATGCGTTTTCGACACAAACTTGGACATAGGCAACTACTACATAGTCGACGTGACCAACAACAGGGCATTGGTCGCCGCGAGTCTTTCCGAGATGCACACGAACCTCTATGTTTCCGACGATCTCCAAAATGGAGATGGACAAGTCAAGTTTACCTTGTCTTTAGAAGATGTTTTTGCCTTTTTTCCAAATAGCACTTGGAAGGATACTTGGCTACAGTGAGTAATATGAAAAATTAGTTTTCCTACGACTACATATGAAGAAAGCGTAATTTGTACTTATTTCTATTTTCGAAAGGTTTGTTTCACACATATTGATTAATATTTTCATCTCTACAGAGGAAAATGACTCGCAGTCTTATATCTTGTCAATTTTAGTGTCAAAAGCCATTGTTTTGACAAACATATTTTCCCCTTTAGAGCAGTGGCGGATGGTGATGTTATAAATTGTGGGGCAGAAATGTATATTGCATGGAAAAGGAGATAAAAAAACTTGCCTAAACAATTTCATTTTAGCATTTTACAAACAAACAGCTACTTGGTTTAGTTTTTAGTTTATTTGTTTATAGATAAAGTCTATTCGCCCTTCTTTTACATGCGCAAAGTGCTCGGATTAGCACCAGTTTCAGACTCATCATTCAAGCAACCTCAAAATTTCCACAGAATTTTAAACAGTCTATTTTCATTATGTTCAATAATGTTTTGCCTATAGGCACTATTCAATTGGAACCTAATATCAGTCTTGCCTAGCATAGAAAATTCTATGTGGTTATTTAAATAAGTAGCACTTCCTTTGTGTCTTTAACTTTTCACTAAAATACTTGATATCACACATTTCCCTTTGCCACCCACGCAGGATCACTTCGTGGATTGTTCATAATAAGACAAATAAAGCAACAAAAAGCATTTCGTTTTTCACAACCGCACAACCAGTTTTCAGCATCGTATAATGTTTTATTACTTGCACTAAAATTTTGCTAATTTTTAGAATATTTAGTTCCGGTCTATGTGGCCCTAAAAATTTTATTTGTAATCGAAGTTCATCTGTAGGACGATATTTATTTCCATTTTAAAAACAAACAAAAACAAACAATGGACACGTGACCGGCAAGGCTTTTAACTACTGACCTCCCCAAATCAAAACAAACTCATAAGTCTTCACTAAGAATAGAATCGGCAACACGTAGGAAGGACAACGAATATGGCCGACGTCAACTAAAACAAACATTCTTCCCGCCCCCGCGTGAGAACAGCCGCTGAAAAACGGGCGAAATTGAAATCTTGTCCCGCGCGGTACTGCCGGCTTGTAATTATTTACGCTAAAAAAGTTTATCACCTTTTGTTAACCACAGACTAAAAAAAGAACTAGACATGTCGTACGGGAAGATTTAACTTTTTTTAAATAAATCAATTAAAAATACGGTTTGTTGTCTAGTTTTGGGAGAGTACTGCCCCGTTGCTCTCCCTGTAGCAGCCGCCACTGCTCTAGAGAAGAAAATACTTTTGTTTGTAGGGATGAAAATATTAAAAGTTGATTTTCGTAAAAATAACAAGGAAATTCGGGTTATTTTTGAAAATTTCTCATAAATTTCTAACTAGTTTAGTTACAAAATAAAACTAATAGATCATACAATATTTTTTATCAACTGTTACTATAAACTTGAAAAAATGACCAGCATGGAATAAATTGCTCAAGTAGTTGATAAAAATAATATATTCAGGGCCGTAATTTTTTTGTCTTATTTGTGTTGCTGAGAAATCTCTTTTAACACACTTTATCGACTATTTCGAGGGGGATTGTTCCCCCTTGATACCTTCCCTAGGTACAGCCTTAAATAAACAAGTATCCTTCAAAATCCTATTAATGGTGCGTTAATTTCTTGGAGCAGTAAATCTTGTAGTCGTAAGAAAATAGTGTACATAACTCATTACAATTATTACTTTGCGTAGGGAGGATACGAATCGCCCCAAATGAAAAGATATACAAAAATAACCTGACATAACCTAATCGGTATTATGTCCACTGACCACTGATAGAGATCCCAAGAGGATAAATGAACCAAAAATTTAATTTTTTGACAAAAAGTCAATCTTTCTAAAAAATCTGCTTGTTTTGAAAAGATTATTGCCATACTATTAATTTAAAAATATTATACAGGGGTGTCGAAAAACACGAAATAAGTTTGAACGCCCTTATTTTTTAAAGTAGCAAATAACAAAAAATTAATTTTCAACTCGGTATTTTAAATTGTATTCTTTTGTTTTGAAATTGAAGTTTTAAAAGTTTTGAGTAATATAACTCATTTTAATAACAAGGTGAAACTCGACCCGTGTTTCCTATCGGCGGTATAAATTACATCAGAAAATGCTGAAATGTTAGCGACTTATTACAATAAAGCCAGGCAGTATTTTTACAGTCTTATGCTGTTGACTTTCAGTCGATCTTGCAAAATCGACATAATTAAAGTCGAATTCAAAAATAAGCGGTTGATTTATTTTTAATAAAGGATGGCAGTACAGTTCATTTCATTATATTTGGGCATTTTTTTTTCGTTGGCCTATGTTATTCTTATGATAATCAGCTGATAACTGTCAAAAAGGAGTCTTAAAAATGATGAAATGGACTAACAAAGAGTGTATTAATCTAAGGACTATATTTATTCCGGTTCTGATAATGCACAAAGTTGAAAGACCAGCTGTCATCTTTTAATGTTAAACTGTCCACATACTGTCTGGCACTATTGCAATAAGTCCCTATTTTAACGGACAGTTGCTTTGTATACCTATTGGCTTACTAGTATTCTTTAACTATAGTAGTGTGAGCTATGGTGATCGTGTCAATAATAATAATAATAATAATAATAATAAAAAAATTGCCCCGATTTCAAAAAAAATTATATATTTTTGCGTTTAAAATGATTTTGAAACGTTTTTGTCGCGCCGTCTGTCTGGCTGTCTTTCTATCTATCTGTAACGACCCACGCGCATAACTTAAAAATACCTACTTAATACCTAGGTTGAGTTTTAACTCTAGATGGTCCCATTTAAAAATTAAAAAAAAAAGGTGGGGGTGGAGTCGTGTGAGTTTAGGTGCCCATAATTTGGTAGAGTATTTTTTTTAAAATTATTTCTTTGGTTTTTTTATTTATTTTAGTCACATCCAAGATGATGCTTTTGCCGACGTGTATAAGGTTGAAGGACTAACTGGTATCTTCATTGCTTCAAAAGTTGTCAAGAAACCATCCTCCAATAATTTAGGACCTCATAATTTAGGTAATGCTGTCCACATAGTAAAAGTAAATTTTTATAACTCCTTATAATTTCATGTACTCGCTTTATAATTTCCCTAGCTTTCCTTAAATTTCCGTCCAGTCCCGGGCGAGTAAAGTATTTTTTTTTGGGTGCCACCATCTAAAATCGTTTATTTTAAAACATAAAAAGAAATTTTTTGTTCAACTGGAACATTGGAAAAATGGTTTTCTTCTTTGATAAAAAAAAAACTTCGATATATATTCAACTAATTGGGTCAATTTTATTTTATAATAAATTTTTTGAGTTAACATTTTTTTGTAAATTAATGGGTAGACTTAATTTAAATCAAGAAAATATCCTAAATTTGTTTCCTAAAATTTCCTAAATCTGTTGAAATTTCTCTAAAATAGGGAAATTTTTCTAAAGTAGGCAACAATGATTTCTGATATATTGAAAATTGCAGGTTCCTACATAACCTTCGATCACGGCGCCACCTGGAGGCTGATTCAGCCCCCAGCGAAAGACGTTGAACACCAATCGACCGGCTGTCTGCCCTCTAGCGGCTGCTCGTTGCACTTGAGCCAGAAATTCAGCCAACTCTACCCGGAAAGTCGTTCTGTCAGCATATTGAGCAGTAAATCTGCGCCAGGGATCATTATTGCCACAGGCAAGTGTCAACATTCAATTATATATTAAACAAGAAAGTTCAAAAAGTACTGTTTGCAAAGAGGTTAATATTTAAGCAAAACATTATTGGGTCCATTTATTTGATTTATCTGTTGGAGTTTTAAAGTTTCTAAATTACTTAAGATTTTTTTTGAGTCACATCAATCAATCAAATTTAACATAGAAAGGTTTCCAAATTGGGAGAAAGTAGATATATATGAATGTTATATTTTGTGTAATAAGAATGTTGGAAGAGCTCAAGATGTGTACTTTCAGAGATATCCAGTAAGACGACAATCAGGTTTGTCAATCTTCAGAATAGTTAATCGACAACCTGATGAAAATATTGAAGCTCTGGTTTTACAAAGTGTCGTTGACAATCCTCGCATCTCCCTTCGTGAACTAGAAAATAATGTTGTACCCAAATCAACTGCACAAAGAATTTAAAAAAAAATTAAGTATCATCCAAATGCAACACATATTAGTCAAGCACTCCGAGATGGTGACTTAGAAAGAAGAATCTTGGGTTGCAATTGGTTCATACAAAAATCGCAAGAAAACTCTCAATTTCCGCTTGTGGTCCGATGAAAACAGGTTTACTAACTGCGGGGTGTTTAACAGACATAACTACGTGTACTGGGCCGATGAAAATCTGTTCTTAAATCGTGAGGTGCACCATGTATGGCTAGGAGTCATAAACGGACACATACAATTTAACGTTTTTCATAATAATTTGACGGCACTTCGATATCTAGAAATTCTACAAAAATACGGTGACCAAATTTTAGAAAATTTGCCTCTTCAAGATGTAGCAAACATGTGGTTCCAGCAAGATGAAGCCCCTCCACATAATGCAAGAATCATAACCGATTATTTGAATCAGCAACATGGAAATAATTGGACCTTACGCCTCTTGATTTTTGTATTTGGGGATACTTAAATGATAACGTTTATTCTACTACTCATAATACGATAGAAGAACTTGAGGCAGCGGTTGTTCAAGCCATAGAAGAAATTCCTGAACAAATGGTTAAAGACGCATGCATGTCTCTAATTCATCGATGCAGGATTTGCATGAATAACAACGGTGGAATTTTCGAACATTTGCTTATTTGATTCAATGCTTTGTTATCGGTTTATTTTAAATTAAATTATAAATGCAAACTTTTGTTTCGGAAATAAAAGATAGATTTGAAGAAATTGTATTATTTCTTGCCAGAGAAAAATTAAAAAATAAGGGCCTTAAAGATTTGCATTTAAATCAAATAAATGGAAAAGTTTTAAATGGTAGTTACGTAGGTATGACAACAAAAACAACTACGGCATTTGTTTCACAGCCAACCAAGTAAAAAACTAATATTTTAATAAATTCACATTTTTTGTCCAAAGATAGGCTTATTATACACGGTTGGAAAGCTCCTTTTATGCTCTATTTATTGAAGTATAAATCCAATATGGCGGTCATAAGAAATAACAAAGTTGGCTTTCAAAAAACTAGAAGGCCTAGAAAAAAATTGTTAACGTCATTCAATTGGCCGTAGTTGCTTATACAAAACTACCAAATTTCATTAAATATGTTTGCAAGATGGTGGCGATATTTCAATTTTTCAAAAAACACAATTTTTAGTTTTTGCTCGATATTTTAAAAACCCCTGTAGGTATTTTTAATTTTGATACGGCACCTGATTGGGCTTAGAATAGCGCAACTTTTTTCTCATTTAAACAAACTCGTATCTCTTACCGTTTCCGAAATTCCCATGTAGTTGTTTTTATTTGGGACACCCTGTATATTGGCTATTAAGTCTGTGAATCTATGATCTATTCGGCTATTAATTAAAGAAGATTTTACTGTATACTGTATACGACTATATTATTATAATAGTGAATGAAATATGCGTGACCAAAAATGATAAGGCGCCTTGTACTGGCTGCCTCGGTGTCGTCGAAAAAGTCACAGTTATAAAAAGAACAAAAATTCACAGATATGAAGTATATTTTGCTACTTTTTTTACAAAATGAACCGAACCGAAACTTGGGTGGACGTCTCAGGAGAGACGCGATCTCATTGAATTACAGAAGCATTAAGCATGGTAGAAAATTTTATTTTGAACAAAAAATTATTGATTGCATTACTTATACAAAATTCAAAGTTATCACTTTGCCGCAACTTTTACTGTAAACTTAGGACAAATTGCATTCTAGAAAAAGTTTTTTAATATTTGAAAAGTACATAATTGAAAAATTAAAAACAAACCAAAGGTATAATAATATACATTGCGCAGAGCGCCAAAAACAGTTCAAATGTCACGAATTGTTCTTGAGATTGACTTATTGTAGGTGCCCCATCTATTTCTGTGTTTAGTAATTTGTTTTCTTTATCTGTTTTGTTTTTGTTGTCAAAATTTCCTAATGTAAAATATTAAAAAAGTTTTAATGCATAGCTAGGGAAATAACACAAACAAATAGAGATATATCGGTTTTATATATAAAACTGAATTGTACAAAAAGAAAGGGCAAATATGAGTTGCTGACCTCTGGGGAAAGAACACATCAGTCAAATCTCTCAAGGGCCTCTAATATTAAGTAGTTTGGTTTAAATAGGTGTCCTCGGTTCGAGTCTGAAAGGCCACTACGGTGTGTACATCTCATTGGACGCGGGTCTAACATGGAGGCAGACCTTAAGGGAGCTGTATTTCTTCAACATGGGAGACCACGGTGGAGTTTTGTCCGCTGTCAAATATTACAAGTCAAAAGGTAAGATTTTTACCGTCAAGAAAATTACACCATCAAACTATTTTTTAAATCTATGCTTAAAATTCTGCTTGTATCATATTATAGTGCGGGAGCAATAGCAGTATCAAAGTAAAGACGATTTTAAACAAAATTATAATTTTTTTCAATAAAAGAAAAGATATCTTTCAAGGAAATAGTCAAAAGAATTAAAGAAAACAAGTTTGTGGGCAGTTCCTTATTATTCCAATCCAATTTCCAGGCGAAACCCGACATATTCTTTACTCTATGGACGAAGGTGAAAGTTGGAATCAAACAGTGTTCCACAACGAGGAAATCAGGTTGTATGGATTAATGACTGAGCCGGGGGAGAATACCACGGTATTCACGATGTTTGGATCTTTGCCCTTACAACATAGCTGGATCATAGTAAAGGTAAAAACAGCTCTACTAAGTCACAAATTTTCGTAAAGATTTCAGAAGAAAATTGAGCTTCTTTTACAAAGCACCCCGTGGTTTTCCTATAGCTGGTGTATACCGGGGCAGGCGATTATTTTTTAACAAACGAATAATTTTAGTTTGACTAGAGATTGGATTTCACAACCAACCAAAATAATAAAAGTGGTTACACTATGCGTTTGACATTACCATTATTACATTACCACAATTTTACACGACAAACGCAAAACAGCGCAAAATGTAAATAAACAACAAATATGGCGTCCACCGCGTCCACCCATACAGCGGCTGTATGTAAATCACACGCATACGCGTTTGACAATTTGCGTCTACGAATTTAATTCGCCATTGTTTCCAAAGCAAGCTATGACTGCTTCAGTTTTTGTTTTTTTGAACCAGTATTTATGCTCTAAGATATTTGGACAGCCTAACCAAACTTACTCTACTTTGATTTTAATGCGGCTCAGTTGAAATGACAAAGACAGTCAGTTGTTGTTATTTTTGCTAAAAAATAAAGAAAATCTCGGATGTTTTGTACTCTGTGGAAAAATTAATACTTTGAGACCCTGAACAGTAAAATACAAACAAACAAAAACGGTTGACAAGAATTTGACAAGCACTTGACGCTTGAACGAAATGTCAAACTGAAACAAAAAAGGGACAGATAAATTCTAACGATGCGGGTTTTTGACACAAAAAGAAACTTGCAAATCTCTTTATAACTGTATTTTCTTTATCATACTTTACGTAACTGTTTACGTGTTATGCGCATCTATGTTTTTGACAAAAGTTGAGCATTTTAATAAGTTAAACAAAAAGAACTTTACTATAAAAATTGATTTGCTAAATTAGATTTATCGGTGGTTTTAGCTTTATAAAACTAGAAAAATTTCACAAATTTCAGAAAATTCACATTTGTAAAGATATTAAAAAAAAACATCGGTGATTGTTTTTGAATAACTTTAAAACGTTTTGGAGGGGGGCTAAACATACTTTTATCCTGTCTTCTTTCCCCAACTCCTACGGAAGGGCGAAAAAATATCGAACACAAAATATCGAAAACACAAAATATCGAAAACAGACAAAATATCGAAACTACATTTTATCGAATTACAAAATATCGAAACTACAAAATATTGAAACCACAAAATATCGAAACTACAAAATATCGAAACTACAAAATATCGAATCACAAAATATCGAAAATACAAAATATCGAAAATACAAAATATCGAAAATACAAAATATCGAAAATACAAAATATCGAAAATACAAAATATCGAAACACAAAATATCGAACATACAAAATATCGAAATTAACAAATATCGAAAATCAAAAATAGAAAACTTCGAAACCTTAACCTAACCCGACCTTGACGTAACCTAACCTGCGCGAGGAGTCGCAATCGGGAAACTGACAAGAAGCACAAGAAACGCCGTGAGTGCTACAATTTTCCCGTTTTTCCCTATCTTCCAAGCGACCAAAACGACTGCAACTAGATGAAAACTAAGGTATAAACTTTAGATATTTTATATGCATCGTTTTTACTGATTTCCTTTCAATAAACTTTACAATTACGTTTTTCAATTTCTTATCTCAAAAATTGGGTATTTCTCGAATGAGTGGTGTAAGTGGTGAACCAGCCAACCTAAACTCAACCCAATTTTTTTCAAAAAAAAAACTTTCTTGACTTCTTTCCCGGGATCCTAGATGGTGTGAATTAGAACCGAACCGGACCGAACTGAACTGAACCAAACCGAACCGAACCGAACCTAATCTGACCTAACCTCATAAAAATAGAAAGTTTCAAAAATCTAACCTGACAAAACCTAATCAAATCTAGCCAAAACAAACCAAACCAAAGCAAACTGAACCAACAATTTTTTTCAAAAAAAAAACTTTCCTGACTTCTTTTCCGGGATCCTAGAGGGTGTGAATCCGAACCGAACCGAACCGAACCGAACCAAACCGAACCGAACCGAAGCGAACCAAAACGAACCTAACTGAATCGGACCTAACCTAATCAAACTAAACTACAACACTGCTAATTAGGTTTGGTTGAGTATGGTTAGGCTTGGATAGGTTAGGTTCGGTTCGGTTTGGTTCAGTTCAGTTCAGTTCGGTCCGGTTCGGTTCGGTTCTAATTCACACCATCTAGGATCCCGGGAAAGAAGTCCGGAAAGTTTTTTTTTTTGAAAAAAATTGGGTTGAGTTTAGGTTGGCTGTTCACCACTTACACCACTCATTCGAGAAATACCCAATTTTTGAGATAAGAAATTGAAAAACGTAATTGTAAAGTTTATTGAAAGGAAATCAGTAAAAACGATGCATATAAAATATCTAAAGTTTATACCTTAGTTTTCATCTAGTTGCAGTCGTTTTGGTCGCTTGGAAGATAGGAAAAACGGGAAAATTGTAGCACTCACGGCGTTTCTTGTGCTTCTTGTCAGTTTCCCGATTGCGACTCCTCGCGCGTGTCTCGGTGCGGGGATAAGTCATATGCATATACCCCGCGAAATTTGAAATGAAAAATAATATTAAAATATAAAGGTAGCCAAAGCTGGCAAATAATTCTTGCACCAACATTTTCCGGCCACCAAAACACGTGTGTTTTAGTAAGGATACGAAAAAAAAACTATATCTAAATACCCAAATCGTGCAAGTATGCACGAAAATTTACCTTAATTCTAGTAAATTACAAAAAGAAAAAAAATTTTACACATAACTTGACCACCGGTCTTCGATAAGTACCAGTAGCGGTTTTTACTGTCACGACGCGAGTAAGCCCATCAGCACCTGGATGTAGCGCTACAACACGTCCGAGCGACCACTGCATAGGTGGTTTTTGCTCGTTCTTAATAACGACTAAAGTGTTGACTTTTATGTCATTGCATTTCTCAGTCCACTTAACACGTTGTTGAAGTGTGTTTAAATATTCTAAACGCCACTTTTTCCAAAAGTCAGCTTGAAGTCTTTGGACAAGCTGCCAGCGAGACAAAGTGTTAAGCTTGAGGTCGGAAAAATCAGGTCCTGGTATACAATTCAAAGGCTCCAATGTTAGAAAATGACCTTGTGTCAGCGGAATGAGGTCATTTGGATCTAGACTTTGAGCATAGAGAGGTCTACTATTGAGTAAAGCCTCAACTTGAAACAAGAAGGTAGTAAATTCCTCATATGTAAGGCGCTGCTCGCCTACAACACGTTTGAGGTGAGCCTTGGTGGATTTTACTCCAGCCTCGGCTAAACCGTTTAAGTGAGGACTTCCAGGGATAGAAAAGTGCCACGAGATGCTTAAGCTTTCACATGCTTCCTTTGAGTAGGTTTGAAGTAACCTATCTGCACCGACAAAGGCGGTACCGTTATCAGAATAAACGTGTGATATCCTTCCACGTCTGGAGACAAACCTTTTAAAGGCCGCAAGAAACGTATCTGTTGAAAGATCGGAAGTTAATTCTAAATGCACTGCTTTGGTTGCAGCACAAACGCAAACAAGAATATAGCCTTTATAGAGTTTGGCACCTCGGTGTCTTGACATTAAGATATCAAACGGTCCGCAATAGTCCACGGCAACATGGGAAAATGGTTTTAACTGGGAAATCCTTTCAGGAGGTAAATCTCTCATAAATTGCACAGCTGGTTTTGGATGAAGTCTGAAGCATAAGATACAATGAGAAACTACCTTTTCAATAGCGTATCGAGCAGACAGCACCCGAAATTGCTACCTTAGCAGATAATGTAGGGTTTTGAGACCTGGATGAAAGTATTTTGAATGTGTATATTCGATAATTATTGTAGTAAGCCGGTGTGAACGTGGCAAGAGCAACGGATGCTTAGCAGAATAAGAAAGTTCAGAAGCATGCTTAATGCGACCCCCTACTCGGAGACAGCCTTGTTGGTCCAGGAATAATGAAAGTTTACGAAAGGGTTTTGGAAGCAACTTGTTTGTTTTAAATTTTGAAATAAGATCTGAAAATACTGTACGTTGGACATGGCGGACAAGAACAATCATGGAATTCTGCAGTTCCTTTTCCGTTACCAAATGATCTGAGTAATAGATTTTCGAAATTGCTCTAAGCGTGTAGGAAATGATTCGTTGTATTTTCGTGAGAGAAGAATGTTTATTCAAGAGAACATCGATCTGATGTGGGTCTGACATGACCGTGAGAAATGTCTTGCGTTCTTCCAAATCATCACTGTCGCAAAGATCTGGACAATGAAAGCCATTAGACCATTCCTCTCGTGGAAGGCTTAGAAAGGGTGGACCTTTCCACCACATGTCATGGTGAACAAGTTGGTTAGGTGTAAGTCCACGAGAAGCACAATCCGCTGGGTTTTCAGCAGACGGAACATAGTGCCATACATGAGGGGGTAAAGTTTCTTGGATTTTGCAAACACGATTAGCGACGAATGTAACCCATCTATGGGGAGAATCAGATAACCAGCGCAAGACCACTTGTGAGTCAGACCACGCCCAAATTTCATTAAACACCAAAGTTTCAGCGTAACTTCCTTGAATGAAAGAGATAAGATCACACAGTAGGGTAGCGCCCAAGAGTTCCAGTCTTGGGAGACTAACCGTTTTAAGTGGTGCAACTTTAGATTTTGCCATAACAAGAAAAGTAAACAGCTCGCCAGAAGATGCTTCAATACGAAGGTAGACTGTGGCTGCATAACCAACCATTGAAGCGTCGGAAAATCCGTGTAATTCTATGCGAGTAGGTTTGTCTATTTTAAGACGTCTAGGTAAATGAAGATTAGAAAGTTCGGGAAGCTCCATGCGAAACTGATTCCAAGTATTTATGATATGAAGGGGCGGAAGAGAGTCCCACTCTATCTTTTCCTTCCATAAATCTTGCATCAGATGCTTGGCCAGTAAGGACACTGGAGAACAGAAACCTAACGGGTCAAATATTTTCATTTTTTGATAACTCCTGCACTAAACGTGGAATAGTGCAAGAGTTATCGTCAGGTATAACAAGATATGTAAATGAATCTGTCACTGGATTCCATTGCAGACCAAGCACCTTGACAAAATTAGGCTCTGCTTTGTCGAAAGAAATAGACATTTGTGTGTCCGTCTCTGGAAATGATGAAATAAGTTCTGGTTTGTTACTTGCCCATTTTTTGAGCTCGAAACCACCACGACGTAATAGTGAAATGAGTTCTTGCTGTAGACCTATGGCCGAAACTATGGAATTGTGGCCGCTTAAAACGTCATCGACGTAGACGTCTTTTAACAGAACTCTAGAAGCATTAGGAAAGTTTTTAGACTCTAATCTAGCCAATTCCTGTAGAGTACGTATAGCCAAGTAGGATGATGATTTAAGACCATAGACAACAGTTCTGAGAGAGTAGGTTTGAATGGGGTCGGTTTCAGAGAATCTCCATAAGATGTTCTGATATCGTGTGAGCTCAGGTGTGACAAGAATTTGTCGAAACATTTTAACAACATCTGAAGTAAACACTACTGCATGATATCGGAATTTCAGAAGTATTTCGCGGACATCAGATTGAAGTTTAGCACCTGCGCACAATGTATCATTTAAAGATAAACCCCTTTTGTGAAGCATCAAAAACGCAGCGAATTTTTGCCCTATTGAAAACACTATAGTGGGGAATGAAATATGAACAGTCTAAGATTTCTTTGGAACTAGGTGTAGGGACTGGAATCATGTGATATAATATGTATTCCTTCATGAAGTCTTTGTATGCTTGAATTCGAGCGATTTAAACCTTTTTACAGCAATAGGATAAGTATCACCTAAAGTGGGCTCTGAGTTAACGAAAGGTAATGAAACTATGAATCTGCCTGATTCGTTACGAGATACTGTGTCCGAAAAGATTTTTTCACATAGAATATCTTCAGGGCTGCTGTGAACTTTATGTGGGACTTGTTCTATTTCCCAAAATTTCTCTAAACAAACTTCTAAGGGCGGTTCTAAAGATTTATAACAGCTAACGACTGTACTTGGCTTGGATTGAGTCGAAGCGTCTACCTTACCAATCAAGACGGAACCGAAAACACTGTTAAAAGCGCTAGCTTGCCCTTTTTGACCATGGATGACTCCATTTCTTAAAATCGGAGGAAATAATTCACAACCGAGTAAAATATCTATGGGGCTAGGTATGTTGAAAGTTTGGTCTGAAAGTTTAATGTTCCGAATATGATCCCATTGACTGGAATCTATAGAAACAGAGGGAATATTGGAACATAATTGAGGCAATACTAAAGCCTCAAACTGAAAGGTAGGATCTATTCTTCCCTGCGGTCGAATAATTCAATTAGTTTTGCCTTTTGGTAGTCGAAGATGCCTTTTGATTTAGACCTTGAATGGAAATTGAAAATTGTTGTCTGGGGAGACCTAGTCTATTAAGGTATTTTTCCGAAATGAAATTGGCTTCAGATGCTGAATCTAGCAAAATCCGCACGGGTTGGTAATTTCCTCTAGAATCCAAAATGTCAGCTACCACTCTTGAAAGTAGAAAAGTAGATTGATTGGGAATAGTTGTGGCGTGACAATTGGTTGAGGAAGTACCTTGTGAAACAGAAAGAAAGTGTGGATTTTCCTGAGTACTAGTATTTGTACCCTGCTGAGCACGTGTATTGTTCTGACAGGGGTGGGGGCACAGTAAACTGTGATGTTTAAGGCCACACCCTCTGCAGCTATAAGAAGAAGAACAATTCCTTGTTTGATGAGAAAAATGCATGCAATTTTCACATAAGTTAATTTGTCTTACATAGGAAAGTCTTTCTTCTGAATTTTTATTTAGGAAATCCAGACATCTGGCTAGGACGTGATTGGACTGGCACAAATGACACAATTGGATTGTTTGAAACTGTAGTATTGAAAGATGAATTTGATGTATTTTTAGGATAATTATTGTGACTAAAGTTCCGCTGATTATTATTCAGGGGCTTAGCATGATTTGAACTAGAGGGGGGCTTACTAATTGACTGCATATGTTGGACAGACTCCAAGGCTATACAGTGATTTTCGATAAAGCTGTACAAGTCAGTGTAAGAAGGAATGTCGACTTGGCTTTTCTCTCTGCTATAATATAGCTCAAACTCTGTGCGTAGCTTAACGTCCAACTTGGAAAGCAATTGATTAAATGTAAGAAAGTGCCACTCTGTCGTAGGAAAACCGAGTTCGGTCAAAATGGCTAAGTTCTCGGAAAAGGTGTCTAACATAAACCGGAGCTCTTTCGCAGAACTGGTTTTCACCGAAACGGAATTCATAGCATTTAAAGCAGTCGTAGCTATGAGACGCTTATTTTGATATCTCTAGACTAGAGCCTCATATGCAATATGATAATTGCTGTCAGATAACGGAATTGTTTTTACCAGACTAAGTGCTTCGTTAGTCACTGAACTACGTAAGTGCTGAAACTTTTCTATATCGCTCAAGTCGCTATCATGAATCATGACCTTATAGAGGTCAAACCAATGTTGCCAATTCTTATAGTTGCCATCGAAACTAGCCAACTTGGGTATAGGAAAAGATCTAGAATTTGACCTAGGGCTATTGGCAGAAGTATTTAGTGAAACGAAATTAGTATTGCTGGCTCGAAAAATATCATAATAAATGCCACGACATTCATAAAAAAGTAAATCGAATCTTTTTCTTATGTTGTCCTGCTCATTAAAATCGCGTCCCAACTCCTCGAGGGATCCGATGATTTGGTTATGAGACGCGTAAAACTTTTGATGACATTCATCATTATCCTCGTACCTAGATTTGAAGAGGAACTGGAACGAAGAGTCTGCCTTCGCCTGTTTCGCGACCTCATTCGATTCGGTTATTTGATTTACACAAATAGCCCGCTTGTCTAGCAATAATGTCTTTTTTGGTTTTGACATTTTGATTTTGAAAATTACCTTTTTTTAAAAACCAAAGATTTGTTAAAACTTCTAAAACGCTTTAAAAATCCAATTTTAGTTCATAAAATGAAAGAAAAAATAATTAATAAAATTTCATTAAATTAAAGAATTTTTAATTTATTTGAATTATTTATTAGTAATTAGTAAATTTTAATTAAGGATGTTTGTACTAACTATCCTGATATTACCAATTACCAAACTAGTAAAGGAAAAAAGTTTTGTGTTGAATGAGTCTCGATCCCATGCCCTGCGGATCACGGGTCGAGCGCTATAAACCCCATGCTATACGGACTGTTTACAAAATTATCGGAGTCCGCGGTCAAGTATGTCGACCAATGCCTATGCCGGCAGTGTAATCCAAGTCAAGTAATTCAAACAACACGCGCGTGGCTTCCAATACTGTATTGGTCGACTATACCTTTTAATTCCCTAGGTATATTCGATATATAACTCACCCGAGTTGATACTTTTAACACACGTGACTTAAGAAAATACGAAAAATCTCGCCGAAAACGGAAAATTTTGGAAATTTGTAAGTTTGGAACGTTACAGGATACCTGCTGAAAATGTAAATTGAAGGGATCCGGTTCGAAGGACCATCCAATGAGGGTGCAAACGTAAATTGGGTTGAGTTTAGGTTGGCTGGTTCACCACTTACACCACTCATTCGAGAAATACCCAATTTTTGAGATAAGAAATTGAAAAACTTAATTGTAAAGTTTATTGAAAGTAAATCAGTAAAAACGATGCATATAAAATATGTAAAGTGCACCTACCTTAGTTTTCATCTAGTTGCAGTCGTTTTGGTCGCTTGGAAGATAGGGAAAAACGAGAAAATTGTAGCACTCACGGCGTTTCTTGTGCTTCTTGTCAGTTTCCCGATTGCGACTTCTCGCGCAGACTCGCGCGTGTCTCGGTGCGGGGATAAGTCATATGCATATACCCCGCGAAATTTGAAATGAAAAATAATATTAAAATATAAAGGTAGCCAAAGCTGGCAAATAATTCTTTGCACCAACAGTTTGCTTTGGTTCGGTTTGATTCGGTTCGGTTAGATTTGATTAGACTTTGTTAGGTTAGGTTTTTGGTATATTAGATTAGGTTAAGTTAGATTAGGTCAGGGTCAGGTTAGGTGTAGGTTCCGAAATTTTCTGTTTTTGATTTTCGATATTTTGTGTTTTCGATATTTTGTATTTTCGATATTTTGTTGTTTCGATATTTTGTATTTTCGATATTTTGTATTTTCGAAAATTTGTTATTCGATATTTTGTGTTTTCGATATTTTATATTTTCGATAATTTGTTGTTTCGATATTTTGTTGTTTCGATATTTTGTATTTTCGATATTTTGTAGTTTCGATATTTTGTTATTCGATATTTTGTGTTTTCGATATTTTGTATTTTCGATATTTTGTTGTTTCGATATTTTGTTGTTTCGATATTTTGTATTTTCGATATTTTGTAGTTTCGATATTTTGTTATTCGATATTTTGTAGTTTAGATATTTTGTAGTTTCGATATTTTGTAGTTTCGATATTATGTACTTTCGATATTTTAATTCGATATTTTGTTTTTCGATATTTTGTGTTTCGATATTTTTTCGCCCTTCCGTTCAACACATATAAATATATATATATAAAAATAAAGTTTTTTATGTGTAATAGATACCAAGACCGAAATTATTAACTCTAAGACTTTTCCTTCATATATACAGGGTGTCCCGAATTCGATGTTTTTGGAGGGTTTTAGGTATTTCTAGGGGTTCTGATAGTGATCTAGCAAGCCGTTTGTAAGCTACAGGGGGTTTTTGAAAAATCTGCATTAGTCGAGGAGGCCTATAACTGTTTTATTTATGAAATTGTTTTGATGTAAATTGCTGTTTTATAGGTTTTTTTTTATAAATAATCAACTGTCAAATGAAATTATTTCTGTCAGTTAGTTCTTGAAATATTACCTAAAATTGATATTTTTAAATAAAATGACCTTCTTTTTTTTCAAATCAACGTAGAATTTTCCTAAAAATGATGCCACACATAATACGTACTATATTTTATTTTTGATTGTTTTTTGTTTGGTATATTTTTATTGTTTAATAAACTTTTTTAATTATCATTTTAAAATATTTGAAACCCAGTAAACAATTAAAATGTTAAATAAAAGTGAACAATATAAAATAATACACAATACAAAGCAATCAAGCATTTCATAAAGGAATAATAATTGTATGTAGTATCCCAAGAGAGAGATAAGCTTGTCTTGAAAATCAAGGCTCGCATACGGCGGTCAATTTTCCCTAGAAACACATGAAACCCCCAGAAAACATCAAGTTGGGACACGCTATACATAAAGAACAAAAAGAATTGAAATTATTCAAAATCCTAAAAATCGATGCTTTATACAAAACTTAATATTCAGTAGAAAACCATAATCCTCTTGACATTCCTTTAAATAAATATAAAGATACATATTATTGTGACTTTTTAATGCATGACCTTAGCTCGTGTTTTGTAAAACAATATCGAGATCCGTAACTAACTAGGGTATCTTAAAAATTTTTCAAACATGTCATATAGTACTACCCTGATGTAAGTAGTTCTGGAGATATCTTAATTTATATTAGTACCTACATGTTTGAGCAAAATTGTCGGTTTTTATATTTTTATTTAACTATCCCCCAAGTAACATTATTACCACTCAAGGTTTTATTAATTTCCGAGTGCTATTATGGTTTTTAGGATCAATTTGGCTACATAAAGGTAATTTATATTGCCAATTACCTAAAGAGGTGTTATATAACCAAAAAATGATTTATAAAGGGAGTATAATAAAACTGATATTCCTTCTGTTTCTTTTAGATACTTTTGGTTTTATTGATTTCTGATTTACTAAGATGGTCTTATAAAACCCTTTTACCTAAAGTTTTTAAAAATAAATAAATATAAACTTTGGTCATTTAGTTTTTTTAATTACTTTCGGTCATCACAAAAGTGTTTTATAATAGGGCTAAAAGGTTACCTTATATCCTTTTGTTTTAGTAGTTTAATAGTAAATATGATTTTATAGGCGGCCATATGGAACCTAGTTTCCTTAAGGTTTTTAAGAGTGGTAAATATAAACTTTTTGGTTTTTGCCATTTCTTTTAGGCATTTTAAAAAGGTTTTATAGGAAGGCTTAAAGGTAAACTTAATTCTTTTGTATTTATAGTTACCCATAGCTGCATATTAAATATTATTTAAATAGGCGGCCATATAAAACCTTGTTTCCTTAAGGGTTCTAACAGAAGTAAGTAAAAACTTTCGTGTTTTATTTTTTTTAGGTATTCCTGATAAAAATAATAGATATACCTAGGTACAGATTGGTACTTACCTATTGCAAGATTGATTATTTAAAGCCCAATAATTAATAATTGTTGAGTTTCCGTCCTTCTGGGTTGGACACCCAGGCCTAGATAAGGCCTGTTTAGACGGCCAATATAAGAGGTTGCCCTCCAACCTGCAGGCACAACGGATATCATTGCACTGGCCCTCTCGATTGTGTGCAAATTGCACGATAAAAAACATTTAAAAGTGTTGAATTATACGCTTTTAACACTTTAAAAAACAAATACAAAAAATTTAAAAGAGGTTATGTTGACTATGTTTACTTTGTTCTTTTTTGTTGGTTTCATAAGGGCACTCAAAAATCCTTGTTGCGATACAGTAACAAATAAAACCAAGTGACCACTATAAAACCATAATGGCGTATATAAAATTATTCAAAACATATTGTAAAGTCGTTTTAGCAGTGTTTTTTAACAATAATTTTACTTTAATTTTGATTTATGTAAACCAAACAGACTTTTTTAATGGTGAATAGTGTAAATTACTTTTTTTATGTTACATATTTGTTATTTTGTTATCAAAAAACTATTAAAAATCATTTTTGAGCTGGCGCGCTTGTTTTGAGAGCTTTTCAGATACGATTTTATCAGAAAAATAAATGTGATAGGCAATTTGATCATCAACAAAACGACAAACTCCTCATATAGGTATATTTTTATATGATAAAATAATTTTGGGACTATGACATTTTTGGCAATTTTGTGACCTAAATTATTTTATATAGCCAGTGTGAATCTAAAATATCGCTATAGCTTTTATAGGAAAACTTCTTTACTGTAAAGGTATTATGGTATTGAACAGAATCGCCAGGATACCAAATTACCAAATCTAGTTTTATAATAGGATAGAGGACGTTTCTGCTGTTATTATTTTATAAATGCCTTTGATAACTCTGTTCTGTTTGTCTTTACTATTTTTTAAATAACAAATCTCTGTGACTTTTTACTATATTTTTATTGACAACAAAATCAAAAACTGTTGACAATTTCAAACAGAAGACAACAACAACAACAAACTAGATCACTCTCAATACGGGTAACCATTCAAAATCTAACATTTCTCCCAGCTGAAGCTACTCGGTGGACTCCAATAAATCTATTGGGCAAATTTTTCCAATTGGACGTTTGTATGTTCCAGAGTTTGTTTTTACATCTACGTTTCTAATATTGCCATCTTTCCCAGGGTAAACGTTCACAATTCTCCCCAGAGGCCAATTATTTCGAGGAAGTCTATTATCTATAAGTATAACAAATTCTCCAATCTTTATATTTTTGGTATTTTCTAGCCATTTCGTTCGTTTGTTGAGTATAGGTAAATATTCTCGTATCCACCTGTTCCAAAGGTTTTCTGCTAACTGTTGAACATAAATCCATTGCGTCTTAAGATTACATTTTGATTCAAAGTCAAAGTCAAAGTCAAAATATGCTTTATTATCAAAAAACAGAAGTTTCATTGACAAAGCTGGAAATAAACTTAAAAACTAGTAGTAAATACAGTCAAAAACGCGAAATAACTAAAGAAAGAGCAAAAAAAAACATAAATAATAAAAATAAATATCAATCAAAATATATAGAACAAAAAAAAATTTATAAAAAAAAAAAAATTTACAAAAAAGAACAGAGATCAATAAAAACTCCTGACTAAAAACATAATACACACACAGCTTTGGCCATAAATAAATAAATCTTAATACACCAAAAGCTGTAATTAATAAACATTAAACCTACAAAAATTCAAATCATTTTTTTTTAAAAAGCACAACTAAATATAAAATTTTCAAAATAAGGTTAAAAGTAATAAAAATATTTAAACAATAACCAATAACAAAAAGTTTAAAACATAAAACCATGTTACAAGAATAATAATTTAAGAATAACAATATTAACATACTTTGTTAAAAGGTTAAAAAATTTGCTAATACGCTTAAGAAAAATTGAAATTTTCAGGTTAAAATACCAAACAACAAAAAAAAGAAAAACAAAACATAAATTTAAAATTTAAACATGAAAAAAAACAAAAACACAGTGAGATGTTTAGTTTACAATTTGAGCAGGTATATATAAATAATAATAAAGACAACAAAAGCAAACACAACAAACGTAAAGCATTTTAGAAATATTGTAATATAGTATCCCCCAAGAAGTTTTAAAACTGATCATCAAAAAATTCATTGAGACTGTAATATGCTCTCTCTACCAATATATCCTTAACTGCTTCTCGAAATGTCCCGTAGGAATCCATTTCTTTAATGTTATCTGGAAGCTTATTGTATATTTTTACACTACGATATATTAAAGAATTTTGTGTCAATGTATACTTAGGAATAGGCAATGGGATATTGTTGTGATTTCTTGTCTGATACGTGTGCTCATGAGTAGAGTTTTTATATTTTTTATAAATAAGAGAGACTGTCTCAAGTATAAAAAGAGAGGTCAGCGTTAATAGTTTTTCTTTCTTAAATAAAGGTCTACAGTGATCTCTGAGTTTCGCCCCACATAAGTATCTAATACATCTTTTTTGTATGGTAAAAACGGATCTAAATAAGTATTGGCTACAGTTACCCCAAAATGCAATTCCGTATCTTAAATGAGATTCGACTAACGCGTAGTAAGTTGTTCTAGCCATACTATTGCCAAGTTCAGAAAATGTTTTTCGTACGGCGTAGCCTCCTGTAGAGATTTTTTTATTAAGATATGGTATGTGAGACGAGAACTTTAGTTTTTTATCAATAAACATGCCAAGAAATTTTGTATTTTCACTATCTGTTATGGCTTGGTCCGCTATGTTTAAATTGTCAAATGAAAATTTAAAAGACAGAACTTTTGTTTTGTTAATATTAAAACATAGAAAATTAGAGTCACACCAATTCTTTATTTTTTCAATATCTTGTTTCACTATACCTCTAAGAATTGTTTCATCTTTATCATGCCATAGTATCGTTGTGTCATCAGCAAATAAGGTGAAAATACCCTTAATATCAACCAAACTCAAGTCATTAATGTACAACAAAAATAAAATCGGCCCCAGAACGGATCCCTGAGGTACACCTGTATTTAAGTCACATGTTGAAGAAACCCCTGTACCATTTTTAACTTTCTGTTGCCTCTTTGTTAAATAGGATTTAAAGAATTTATGTGATGTTCCTCTAAAACCGTACACATCCATCTTTTTCAGAAGCAAATTATGGTTAACACAACCGAACGCCTTTGAAAAATCGCAAAAGACTGCTGCTGCACATTCTTTGTTATTTAAGTTTAAATAGAGATTTTCCAGAAAAGAAAACAGTGCATCGTTTGTGCTTTTAGTATTCTGAAAACCAAATTGCTGTGTACTTAAAATTTTGTTCTTGTTTAAAAATTCAATCATTCTGGCCTTGACAATTTTTTCAATTATCTTTGATAATGTATTTAAAAGGGAGATAGGCCTAAAGTTAGCTGGGTCGTCACGAGATCCAGATTTGTGTAGAGGAATTACTATAGCAGTTTTAAGAGCGTCAGGAAATTCACCATTTGAAAAACATTCATTTATAGAAAACGCTAAGGTTTCAAGAGCATTAGAATCTAGATTTTGAAAATTTTTTATTGACATTTCGTCTGAACCCGTAGAATTACTGATTTTTATTTCATTTATTGTTTTCCTTATTTCCTCTGCATTCGTATTGCAAAGTACAAAAGTTTCACCAACATACGAGTTTTTTAAATTATCCATGGGATCCAGATTTGATTGTAAATTATCTGTCAGATTTTTTGCAACAGTGCAATAAAATCTGTTTAAGACATTACAATCAACATCAGCGGATTGTTTCAATGAACTATTATTTCCTCGTAAATCATTAACTATTGCCCAAGCCTCTTTACTCTTGTTTTTTGCATTTAACATTCTCGCTTCGTAAAATTTACGTTTTGCGAATTTTATTGTTTTTTTATATATTTTACGATAAATTTTATAATAGGTGCTTAAAAAATCACTATGAATAGATTTACAAATTACATGCAATGAACGTAGATTCTTACCGGATATCCTAATGCCTTTAGTCAACCAGGATTTCTTTTTGTATCGCGCTCTCATTCTACGTAATGGAAAACATTTGTTAAATAAGTTATGTAAAACAGAATGAAAATGCTCAACGCGACCATCAGAACAAAACACTCTACTCCAGTCAGTCTCACTCAATCTCTCTCTAAAACATTGATAATTACCTCTGGAGAAAATTCGCTTGTATTGAGGTGGTATTTTTTCATGTTGGTGTTTGATAGGAAATTTCGATAACAAGGCTTCATGGTCAGAGAGATCCGTGGAGATTACGTCACAACTAGTATCATCTTGATTAAAGTTCGTACAAAAATAGTCTATTTTAGTTGATGTTTCATTTGATATTCTAGTTGGAGAATTTACAAACATACTTAGGCCATAGGAAATTAGTAGGTTATGCAAAGCTTGAGTAGCTGGTGAAGTCTTGCTATCAAAATCAATATTAAAGTCTCCCGTTAAAACAATCATACTGTTTGCAGGTAAGTCAAGCAAAATTGTTTCCAGATTAATAGGAAAGTTTGTTGTTTGATTCAGGGGGTCGATAAATACATAAAATATAGATATTTTCTTTTTTCAATGTGAAGAAGTACTCCATAACTTTCTGTAGAGGTTCCAAGGAATGAAAAAGAAAATCTCTGTCTTCCTCTACTAATTTTTAATTTTCGTCGACTAGTTTCGGCTTATTGGGCCATCATCAAGGACTACTAACCAATAAAAACAGTTGAAACTTCCCAAGACAAACAATGTTCTCTCATAAGAGATAAAAAATAAAATACATGGGACGAACAAAAAATTGACAAACAAATTAAAATTGTGTAGGACTATCACATTATTTAAAAAAGTCTCTGAAAAATTATTTTAAAGTTGTTAAAAAATTTTTTTTTTTTTTTTTTTTTGTTTTCTTCGAAATCGAAGAAAACAAAAAAATTTTTTTAACAACTTTAAAATAATTTTTCAGAGACTTTTTTAAATAATGTGATAGTCCTACACAATTTTAATTTGTTTGTCAATTTTTTGTTCGTCCCATGTATTTTATTTTTTTATCTCTTATGAGAGAACATTGTTTGTCTTGGGAAGTTTCAACTGTTTTTATTGGTTAGTAGTCCTTGATGATGGCCCAATAAGCCGAAACTAGTCGACGAAAATTTAAAAAAAAAAAAAAAAAAAAAAAAAATTAGTAGAGGAAGACAGAGATTTTCTTTTTCATTTTCTTTTTTGTTAACAGCCATTGATAATTCAAACTCGCCCTCTACACACAGATGATTATAACTATCAACCGACTCGATTTCAAATTTTTGTGAAAATTCCTCGCTAATTAATATCATTGTGCCGCCATAACCAGCATTTAAAGTTCGACAAAAATGTGAAATGTTTAAATAACCTGGAAGGCTGCATGGTTCCCCGGAGATTAACCAGTGTTCAGCCAGTAATAAAAATTCTGGATTATGGTTATTTTCAATAAAAACACAAAGTTCATCAATTTTATTGCGTAGGGAATGAATATTGAGCACCAGAGCAGATATTTTAGAGACGCAGGCCACTAATCTATCGTGGTGTTTTCGGGTAGGGGAACTTCTAAAAAAATGTTACTGTTTTCTGGTGGGAAAAGTTCTAAAAGATCTTTATTATCATCACTATCACTACAAGTAACAAGAATAGGATGAGCATTCTCTTGATTAGCATTTTCCGAACCATTGACGACCTCAGCATTTAAAATAAGGCATTCCAATAGGTTTAGTTGTACTAGAAGTACCTATTAGAAAATGATTAGGTGTTATACTTTCTTCATCCTTTGGGTCTGATGAAACTTAAGTTAATGGACGACTGTTTACAATATTTTCTACTTCTATTAGTAGTGTATGTAAGACTTCACTTTTGGGTATTTGCTCTTTTAATATAATCTTAAATGTTTATTTTACACTTCTTACCAACCGCTCCCAGGCACCCCCTCGATATGTACTAGCTGGTGACAAATATTTCTAATTTATTTCTTCTGCTAGTACTTTTCTATGTAAAATCTGATTGTCAATGTTTTTAAATGTTTCTTTTAATTCTCTGTCTGAAGATTTAAAATTTGTCGCGTTATCAGACCAGATTGTTTGGGGCTGTCCGCGTCTAGCTATAAATCTTCGTATTGCCAATAAAGCTGAATCCGTGTTTAATGTGTCTGCTAATTCCAAATGTATTGCTCTAATTGATAGACAAGTAAATAGTACTCCGTGTCTCTTTTCTCTTCTTCTTCCGATTTTTACTTCCATTGGTCCAAAATAATCAATCCCAGTAAAGTAAAATGGTCTGGGTGGCTTCGTTACTCGTTCGTCTGGTAAATTTCCCATAATTGGTATTCTAGGCTTTGCTCTTAATTTTTTGCAGAAGTCACAATTGACTAAAACAGATTTTATATTATTTCTTGATTTTGTGATCCAATATGATTGTCTTATTTCATTTACGATTATCTGAATTCCACCATGTTTTGTTTTTTCATGAAACTTTTTGATTAATAATTGAGTGTAAAGATGTTTATTTTCCAAAATTATTGGTTTCTTAGTATCAATGTTTAGATCTAGAGAGTTTTCTAATCTCCCATTCACACTTATCAATCCGTCTCGTATGTAAGGTGATAAATTTTATATACTACTATCTTTTGAAACAGGTTTTTTCTTCAAAAGTAAGCTGTACTCTCTTGGAAAACAATCCGTTTGTGTCTTAAGAGCCCAAACTTTTTCAGCATTTTTCAATCCACTATTTTTCTTTTCTTTTTTTTTGCAAAATTTCTATGAACTTCAATACATATGCAGTTACCCTTATAAGTTTGTCCCATGATGATAATCTGGTAATATCTGGAAAATATTTTATTTTTTCATTTTCTAAATTTTCTATGTAAAATATCAAGCTTTCTTCCTTTTTGTGATTTTATTTATTTTGAATTATATCTTCTCGAGGCCAATAATTTACAGAAAGCTGTAAAAATACTCTGGACCAGTAAACCAAATACAATTTTCTTTAAATTCTGCTTCTTTGTCGTCCCGTGTGGCTTTATCTGCGGGATTCAAATTGCTGGGCACCCATCTCCATGATACTGTTGTTTTTTCTAAAATTTCATCCACTCGTCTCTGAATGTAACGACTTAATTTCTTTTGATCTTCCTGCCTCAACCAACCAAGTACGCACATCGAGTCGCTCCACATAAAATTTTTTTGAATTTTCAACGAATGATGTTTGATTTGGATATTCGACTGGCAATAACTGCTGCTTGCAGTTCTAATTTGGGTACTGTATTTCTTTTTATCGGAGCTACTTGTGTTTTGGAAACAATTAGCGTTACTTTGATCTCCCTCTTCAAAACGAGAATATGCAGCAGTAGCTACAATGGCTTGCTCACTGGCATCACAAAATATGTGAAGCTGTATACTGCTCTTTGAATTATTTTAAGAGAGATTGTAATATCTTGGAATTTTCAAGACTTGTAATTTGGTCAACCCATTTATCCAAACTATCCATTTTTTATTGTGTTGATCTGAAGATTTTTCATCAAATCGTTTTCCACTTTTCCAAACTTTATGCAACAATATCTTTGCTTTAATAATAAAGTGTCCAATGAGTCCGATCGGGTCAAAAATTGACATTATTACTAACATCTTACGTTTTGTTGGTATTTCTTTAGAAAGGTCTTCAAATTTATGTTTTACGTAAAACCTTAAGACGTCTTCTTTAGGATTCCATTTGAGGCCCAAAATTCTTTCTTCTTTACCATTTAATTCAAAAATCTGATCACTACTTCTTAAATTTTCTGGAATACTCTTCAAAACTTTTTCTGAATTGGTTGTCCATTCTCTTATCTCAAAACCACCTCTATTGTGTATCATTATTGTCTGTCTCCACACTATCCAAATAGTCATTCATATAATGTTTATATACAATTGCATTAACCGCTTGAGGATAGTTATCTAAATATTCTATAGCATTTAAATTTTTTATATACTGTGCAGTATATGGAGACATATACTTTTAATTTTTCTTCTGATGAGTTTCGAAATACAAATCTTTGGGCATCCTGATCTTCTTTTATTATCGCAACTTGATGAAACATCTCTTTTATATCCGATGAAAATGCAATCGGTCTTTCCCTAAATTGCCATAATACTCCAGTTAATGAATTAAGTAAATCGGGTCCTTTATGTCAAATTTTGTTCTCCCACCTTAGCCGCTGCATCAATACAATACAAAGCCAAATTTATCTGGCTTATTTGGATTTACGACCTCAAAATGTGGTAGCCACCATATTTTTGTTACTTCATTGTTAATTTCTTGTTAAGTTAATTGTCTCGCATATCCTTTGTCTTCATATTCTTGGATTTTATTTCTATATTTTTGAGCAAATTCTTCATCTTTTTTTCATTTTATTTTCTATAAAATTAAAACGTTGTATGGCTAAATTTTTTGAATCTGGTAGAATGTCATCCTCCCATCTACTATCAATTTTTTAAGAATACTTTTTCAGCATTTCTTCAGCCTTGATATCGTCTTGTATGTTTTCATTTTCTGAATACTTTATTCCCATGGATTCAATTGTGAAAGAATCTTTGACAAGTTCATCGATTTCTCGGTCATGACTCTGCTCTTGTGTGTGTATGTGAAAGTTAAAATCAATTCTTCCTTTCAACTGACTACAATTTCCGTATACTATCCAACCTAATTTTGTATGAGAAAGAGCTGGCGAATTTTTTGGTCCTTTAATAAGACTTCTTGTGACGATTAAATCCCAATGATTTTGACCACAAAGTATTTTTGGCTTAATATTTTCTAAATTTGGAAAATCAATTTTCTTTAGATGTGGCCATTCTTTTTGTAATTCAAATCTATTTATGTTTCGTACGGGAATATCTAAATTTTTCACTGTATATACTTCGTCAAGATTATAATATGTATTTTCATTTTCTAATTCGCCTCTTAATAAAAAACTGACTTTCTTAGAAGATGAACGATTAGTTGTTTTATTTGTCCATTTTAAATTTAATGTAGTCATTTCTCCTTCCAGTTTTAGTTCATTCGCAAATTCTTCATCGACTAAACTTACAGTAGACCCTTCGTCAAATAAGTCATATGTTTTAATTTCTTTTTACTGCGTTTCGATATGTCCAACAAGGTCTGGACTGTCTTGAAATGTTTCTGTTGGCATATTTTCCGTTATTCTTCCTTTTTCTTGAGTTGTTTCTGTTGGTGTATTTTCAGTTAATCTTTCTACAAAATTCCTTCTTTGAGTAAAATGTAGTAACTTGTGATGTGCTTTATTGCAGTTGCCTATGTCACATTTTGTAAAAAATTTTATTCTGTGAGCTCCTTTTAGACATGCAAAACATATTTTTTTTGCTTTGACTATATTCCATTTTTCATGTATATTCATATCCAAAGATTGTTTGCATTGTTCTAATAAATGGTGTGGTTTACATAAGCTGCATGATCTATTTTCTGTTTTCTGATCTTGCACAAAAAAGCTTCGTTTTGGATTTCTATCATTATGATAAATATTCTTTATTCCGCTAGGTCCTGGAGCATAGCTTGCTGCAACTGATTTGTCCCATAACCATTCGCTAAAGTTTTCCAAATCTAAGTTTCCTAAATTTTTTGCCATTTTTTCGGCCCAATTCATCTGCATATGAAATGGCAATTTTTGCAGAAGTTCTTCCAAAAGAGTTGAATTTTTCAAATGATGCTGCATCTGAAGTGATTCTAACGTAAGGGTGAGATTTAAAACAGTTTCAGCAAAATGTGTTAGAGCTGAAAAATCATAATTCTTTACTACTGAAAAGTTCTTTGCTTCTGAAATTAAATTTCTAGCTATTAAATCTGGTCTACCAAATCTATTTTTTAATATATTTATAATATTGCCAACAGGAGTAAATTCTGATAATAAAAGACCTTGGACAGCACTGTTCGCATTACCAACAAGGCACTTTCTAGGTCGACATATATTTTCTTCATTGGAAATTTTTAGTGTGTTCGTTGTGTAGGTTAAATTACTATAGAAATTAGACCAATCTTTAACATTACCCGAAAATAAAGGTAAGTCTTTGTCTATTGTTTGTCTTAAAAGAATACTTTCTAACTTATCTTCAGTTTTCAGCATAATTTGTGTGAAATTATTATTAATTTCTGTTTCTTGTATGGGAACAAATATTTTGTCTACTTTATTTTCTTTTCTGTTTATTTCTTCATGTCGATCTTCTTCATATTGCATTAGGTTTTCTTTTTCCTTTTCTAACCATGTGTTAACCTTCTCTTGTCCTTCTTTCTCTTGAAATGATTGTTTTTCATTAAATTTCTCAATTTCTGCTTCAGACACGATGGAACTACCAGCTTGACTACACTTTAATTGCTTTAATTCAAGCTCAATTAATTGTTTCTCTACTTGTATTTGCTCACTATATATTTGCCTTTCTTTTTCTACCAGTTTTCTTTCTTTTTCTTTTATTTCTATTAATTTTTTTGTGGCTCCAATCCGTGCCTTCAGAGATTTCCTAGACGACACCTTACTCATAACTGAAAGACCTGATAAGGATTTTTCCACTTTACTATTACTATGGCTATCTACCTTATTTGGTGAAAATTCTTTCAGCGTCTCTATTTGATTCAAATTTTTGAGGTCTATCTTCGTCTGGGTTGTCTCTTTACTTCTTTTTGTATCTTTTGAGTTTACACTATTCTTTTCCATAACCTGGTTGTTCCTGGTAGGACCAAAAATGTTATTAATCTATAAATGCCTTCGATAACTCTGTTTTGTTTGTCTTTACTATTTTTTAAATAACAAATCTCTGTGACTTTTTACTATTTTTTTATTGACAACAAAATCAAAAACTGTTGACAATTTCAAAAACAAGACAACAACAACAACAAACTAGATCACTCTCAATACGGGTAACCATTCAAAATCTAGCAGTTGCTTTTAGAACCTGGCATAATAGCTTTAGGCCCTAAAAGGTTCTATACTGGTGGAACCGCTAGAGGGCGAAGCTGGAGTTTATTTCTTATGGTTTTATAGTGAGTTTATTACATAGGTTGCCACCACCAATTGGGGAGTCCCATTTAGGAGGCCTAAATGGGATAAGGGTAATGGGAACGTGCTAGCGACCAAACATTGAAACTAATGGTTTTAAGGAAAGGCTTGCCAGCGCCTTTTAGTTTCTGCTATAAATAAAGAAAAGTTACTTGGGCCATGTCTAACTAGTTTTCAGGATATCTAAATTCATTTAGTACATGTTTGAGCCAAATTGGCAGTTTTTTATTTTCAAAAATTAATTTTAAAAAACTAACTACCGAACTGTACCGAAAATCCTTAAAATCGGAAAGGTTGCCAAACCTCCTTTTTTTTTATTGATTTTATGTCAATTGACCCACTATGGAAAATTTCACATGTTTGTATTCATCGTCCAAAAATACATAGGAATATTTATGGTCTGCTTTAAGCCTCGTCCACACCTGAACATTTCGACGAACATTGAGCCGCTAACGAACAGAACGGCGAGCAAAACCGCGAATGGGTTTGTTTTTATTTCGACAAGCAGAACCACGAACGGAGCGCTTGTGCTGTTCCCACAAATGCTCTAAGTTTTTTTCCTTCAATATTAAAATATCTGTTCGCTGCTTTATTTTGTCCCGTCCCAACCAATGAACCCAGTCGCCATTATATTTGATATCTGGGAAAAAACCGACAAGCCGAATCGTTGGCGAGAACGCTCAAGACTCCGTCAAAACTAATGTTCTGTTCGCCGCTCGGCTCGTTGCGCAGGTGTGGACGCGGGTTTACAGATCTCAACATGTTTTTTCTTGTGGGGTTGTGTTATTTATCCTTTTATCTTAAAACATTTTATAAAAACTTTCATGCTTTATCTTTTGACGGCATTTCTTGTTGAATTTGCCAGGTAGACTTTCAAAACGTGTTTAAATCACGGTGCAATGACAAGGACTACAAAATGTGGTCTCCATCGCAGTCCGAGGAGAACCGCAGCTACATACCGTGCATTATGGGCGAACAGACGACCTATCAAAGACGAAATCCACGTGCCAAGTGCCTTAACGGCTTGGACTATGTGCGAGTGGTCTCAAAACAGCGGTGTGACTGCGACTATTTGGATTTCGAATGCGATTTTGGCTTTAAGAAGGCTAATGACACGGTAAGTAGGCGTTCTAGTTGCCAAATAGAAATGATATACTTACAGGATGTTTCAAAATTCAATTACATACTTTTAATGTTATTTTTCTTGAGCGATTTCAAGACAAAACGTTCATATAAACATGAACGCTTATTTTTCGAGATACAGATTGTTAAAATTTTGTTTTTTTTTATAGCTCTTGCAGTTTTTGAGATATTTATCTCAAATATGGCACGTTTATTTACTTATAGGTAAAACAATATTAGTCATGTCATATAGGTTTCAGTTAATTTGTTTATTTTGATATAGCTCACACATATACTATACTATAGTAGTGTGAGCTATTGTGATCCTAATTTTTTCGAGAAAAAAAAAGTTGCTCCGATTTAAAAAATTTTTATATATCTTTGCGTTTCAGATGATTTTGAAACTTTTTTGTTGCGCCGTCTGTCTGTCTGTCTGTCTGTATGTATGTCTGTATGTCTGTCTGTAACGACCAACGCGCATAACTCAAAAACCGCTTGGCCGATTCTAATGAAATTTGGTACGTAGGCTGGGTCTTGGGTCGAGATGGTCCCATTTAAAAATGAACAAAATCCACCGAACACAAACCAAATAATAGGGTGGGGGTAGATTTCAAAAATTAGAGTTTATGTGAAAATATGGCGTGTGTGATATCAAACGAAAGGTAATTGAGTCTGCAGTTAAACAAAATACATTTTAATTTATTTAAAAAAAAAGAGTGGGGGTATATTTGAAAAATTAGAGTTAAGTGAAAATATGGCGTGTGTCATATCAAACGAAAGGTAATTGAGTCCGGAGTTTAACAAAATACATTTTAGTTTTTTCTTTTTTTTAAGGGTGGGGGTAGATTTCAAAAACATGGCTTGTGTGATATCAAACAAAAGGTAATTTAGTCTGGAGTTGAATAAAATATATCTCAGTTTTTAGTTATATTAGCTCACACGTACACTATAACTATAGTACCTAGTGTGAGCTTGGGGGCCCATATATTGGCAGAGTATTTTATTTTATGAAATCATAGCGTTTGGTGCAACAGCGATTTTCTCTAAAACAGTTAAAGATGCAAAATAGTTGCAGGAAACAAAAAAGTTTGCAAATAAAACAAGGATTTTAGTTCTTGTTTTAAACTACCTACTTCTTTCTACCAGTGGCTTAAAACGAAAAGGAAACCGGGGGAAAAGGCGACATGCCCCTGAAAAAGTATCACTCTATATATATTTTGCCTATATAAAAGACGAAGGACATTTTATCACATGAACTATTGTTAAAATTATTTTATGTTTGGTTTTTTTTTTTAAATTGTAGCCAACGCACCCAAATTTATCAAAATGGTTAATTATGTTCAAAATGGTAGTTTTGCAAGGAATATCACGGTCCTCATACTTACCAATAGACAAATTTATTAAATCCCAAGCGGAGTTTCGTGCAAAATACCATTTTAAAATTTGAACCTTTTCTTCGATAGTTAATTTTAACACCGGCATAATGTCCAAGAGAGAAATTAACTTAAAACTTGCTAGGTTTACAATAACGCAATTCTTACCTCCTTCTCCCTTCGCAGATTAAAAAAAAATTAATCTCGATCGCGTAACGCGATCTTGTTGGATCTCCGCCGATATCCCTACTCAGCTCTTGTCTACCTGCCTATAATTTCTCCTCTGGTGTTCCCCCTCTTCTTTAACTTTAGTTCACGTACCGTGGCGATTTGCTGAGATCGGGATACACCCTTATGTTTCTATTTACAGATATATTGTGCAATACTGCCAGTTTGTTACTCGGGTTGCTTTAAATATAATGCCCTTAATAAATTAAGCTATCTGAATTAGTGCTACATTAATCCGGTGCAGAAGCTTGTAAACTATATCGAGATGTTTTATACCGTCGAATGAAAAAAACCTTCACTTTTTTTGATCTTTGAAGTTCTTTGAGATTTTGGTTCAAAACCTGTAAAAAACATTTTTTTTAAAGAGCTAGTACTCACAAACACAACAATTTTCAATATGGTTATCATAATTTTCTAAGAGAAATTAATAAAAAAACATTTTCCTTCTAAATCTATAACATGTACAAATACAAAATTAGAAGAAAAAAAATATTTGGAGTGTATTACCAGCCTTCTACTTTAAATTTGTATTGACAACCCCGGCCTTTGCTCGTCTCCTTTTTGCTCATTTAATTTTCTATTTGTCTATACTCTAACACTTGGCTTTTTGATACCATGGATCTCACTTTGGGAACCCTTTATAAGAAAATAATGAAATTCTGACAGCCCTTAAGCCTTGGTTTAAGCGTATCTTATTTACAGGTATTTAATTCTTATTTGTAGTATTGCATATTAAGTATACTATAAAATTTGGCTTTAGTTAAACAACCTAACCGTTCTGAAAAAATGTATATGATACATGATGTTTTACAGTGATTTTTTCTAGTAACTGGATTATTACAGTTTTTCAGTGTTTTTTGTTTGTTTGAAGGTACCTCCAAGATGCATACTGGACAAGTCCAAATTATCCAATCCCTACGTAGCTCCTACAATATGTCCGCAAGGTCACTTCTACAACAGAACTAAGGTATGTATGCATAAGAGCTAATCTCTCTCTAAAACTATAATAAAAAAAATGCAAAAAATTATAGTTATCAAAAAATTGTACTTTTAAATAAAAATCGTTTTTTTTTAAAACTTATTAACCCTAATTAATTACTCTATCCGATTAATTACTAATTAAAATCCAAAAAAGTTTCAAATTGTCGAAAATGACTGCGCAAAAAACGGAAAAGTCGCATGATTTTTAACCCAAAAAACAGCAAATATTTCGCAGTTTCTTGAGAAACGCCCTGTATAATTTGATTATCAAGCATTTTTTGAACAGGGTTATAGAAGAATATCGGACGACAAATGTATAGGCGGGTTTGAGAAGCATTACCTGCCGGATGTGGTGCCTTGTCCCTTTGACGAAGTAAATGATTTTCTGCTTTTTGCCCAAAGGGAAGCTATTTCTCGGTAAGTTAGTATTTATTCAATAATAATTTCTATGTACTGTATACATAATAAAAATAAATATAATATGTAGGTATGTCTGCTAAACGTGTCCCTTTAGTGACCATATTTTAACTTTATATATGATATAGCGGTGATGAAAACAAACACATTTTTTGGATGGGTATTATATAGATATAATTATATAGAGTAATTCGGGGGAGCTGCTATGTCACGAAACAAATCTAAATTTTGATAACATGTATTAGTGTTCTTAGGAATGAAGAAGTAATCCATATGTCGTCCTCCATTAAATTTTAGTGAAGGACGACGAGTTTTTAATTTTTTTAATAACAGACCACTTTAAAAGTAAAAAAAAATGGGTAAAATTTTTTTTTAAGTCACAAGCTTTTATAAAATGCACTAAAAATTAAAAAATAATTTTCTAAAATTCTAATATTATTATAATAATAAAAGCGATGGCCGACTGATGGAAATTTTGACGATGTTAGCACGATAAGATATCCGTCTCAATTAAATATCACTATTTGCAAGAATTAATCTAGCAGAAAAATGCATATTTTTTTCTTAATGTTGTATTGTCATGGGACCACTATGTGTGTACCAAATTTCATCCAAATCGGATAATGGGAAGTGTGTCAAAAACGCTTTACAAGATTTGATAGATAGTTAGTTAGATAGTTAGACAGAACATCTGAAGCTAAATAAAAGCTTGTAAAAAGAAGAAAATCAGTTGTGGCCTTAATTTTTTTTATTTCTATTGTATTGAATCTAATGTAAAAACAAATTTGATGGAAGAAATCTTTAATATATTAATTAAATTTTTAAGTTAAAAAATTTTATGAGCGAAATTGCCAAAAAGCAACAAACTTGAATAAAGCTTTGAGAACAATAGTCAGTAGAAAACTGGCCGTTGCTATGACATTTTGCCAGTGTAAAACACTCTGGTGAAATAGTGATTCAAAATAATTTCAGTATTCCGTTGCGGCATCGAACACTAAAACCGAAAATATCTCGAAAACGACTTTAGCGCATGTTAACAAGAGTACCTTTTTGGCTTAAAAAGATTTAGGAAAATATTTTCTTAACAAAAAAAGTTAAAAGTTACACTGAGAAAAAAGTTATAGTCATTTTAAACTATAAAAAGAGCATTGTGAAGCGCCCTCTAACGGCCACAGTGAAAAGGTATCCATATTTAGGTTTCGCATCCCAAAAAACCCCCGAGTACCAATTTTTAAAGTAATGCGTTAAGAAATGTTCATAAATTTTAAGACAATCGATTTTTAATTTTTACATTTACCACCCTGTATCTCTGAAACAGAGCAATTTCGGACCAAGGTAAGTTAGTTTAAATCAACTTATTTTGACCTCAGGAATATGTGCTAAGATTTTGTACAGACCTTTTAGAGACATCCTGTATATAAAAATCATCGTCAGGGGATCTTATTTATAGCCACATACTGTTTTGCGTGACATCTTAGTTTGTGGGTTCAAGTCCCATCTTCGTACACTGTCGGAAATTTTTTTTTAGTTTTAAGAATAAATTTTAGGTGAGACACAGACAATAGTTAGTTTGTTTCTTTGGTAAATGAAATGGTTCAGGTTTAACAGTGGCGTACGCAGGGCGAAGTGGGGTTGGGGGGCCTAATCTTTTCAAAGCTATTAAATAACTTCTCCTAAAGATTGAATTTTTTTGAAAGAAGAAATAAATGGTTTTCCAGGACTTTCCTTTTAGTCAAGCCCCCTCTTCCAACCCCCTTGGAAAATTTCTGCATACGCCACTGGGCACTAAAAAAACTAACTACTAAACTAACGCGACGAAAATCTTAAACGAACAACAACTGGATACCATTCTTTCACTCCTCTGGATGATTTAACTATAGATGCTAAATTTACATGAAGCTCAGAAAAAAAAATTGTTCGGTTTCTGAAATTATAGAACTCAACATCTCTTCCGATTTTTTTAATACGAGAGTAAGTAACTACTAAAAAAATAAATAAACTTTTAAAAAATTTGTGTAGTGACTTTATGAAGAGATTTTAGATCATAATTTACTGAACACTGATCATATGAATAAACCTTACTTACCTTCTGATAAACATTAATTTGCAGGTTCGGTTCTAGAAACTTTATTTGGGAGGGGGGGGAAATATCATAATAAATATTTCACAAAACTATTTTGTGTAGTGATAAGGAGGTGTATTCTGTGTGTCAAAACTAAGTAAACTTTCAGATTTGGGGGGGGGTATTTCCCCTTTTTCCCCTTCCATAGATCCGCGCATGTAATTTGTAATGCAATTTAAAATCACCAAAAATATTAAAATAACATATTAAAAAAATGTGTAGTGACCTTAAGGATTACACACCCAGATTTTTTGTTATTGTTTTTAAAAGTATATGATACAGAGAAAAATTTTGCCTACTTGATTATCACCAGCACCCCGATAGACAGGGTCATTTTTATTTTTATTTATTTCTACGGCAGTATATAGTATAGTATACAAAATATAATAAATATCAGATAGCAAACAAAACTTTATATCTTAACAAAAAAAAAACAAAATATAACATAACAAAAAAATAATAAAAGCATATTTTAAATTGTTTTGTTATTTTTTATGGTAAAGTTGAGGGATTTCCCAGAGATTCTTAACTCCTTCGTGAAAGGTAACGTCTACTTTTTAAATATGTTTTATACAAGGAAGATATAGTCCTTGAGTATAAATTTCCAACACTGTATCAAAAATTTAGGAAAACATTACATTTATACCCCAAAAAAATATGAAAAATTTCTGCGTTTTTTGGATATTCTCTAAATTGCTCTAATCAAGCCAGTGTAAAAGATTTTGCTAATGTTTTCAAAATTATATGTTGATTTTTTTTAGCTGCTGTTTAATATGAGCATAATTTTTTTCTTTAAAGTCCCATTTTGCCCGTTTTTAGACTTTTCAAATGCGTGTGCAACAGACTAATTGGATTTAAAAATCTAAAATTGTGCAAAAGTGGTTAAGCATAAGCTGTTTCATTTAGTAAACATGATTAAAGAAAAAAATTAAATGTCAGGGCAACACTTTTTTTGTAAATTGGATGACTTGGCGTGGAATTGCTCTATAGAGAGTTTTTTTTCTGAGATGTGGCTTCGAGTATTAATTATTTTAATTAAACTTAGCATGACATATCAAAGTTATAAAAGGAATTTTAAATAAAAATTAAAGAGGATTTAGGAAATTTAAAAAAATTTAATGTCCTCTGAGGCATTCGTCATGGTCATGGTTGTCATGACGTCAGAGCATAAAGAAATGTGATGTTTGCTTCAGTAAGTGGCTCTAAGGGTTGCGTGGCGGTATTTGTTAACGTTTTGGCGCAACATTAAAGAGTTTGTCATACCTCCGATCTAGGTACTGTAGCAATTATATACGATTTTTTCAGATACAACCTAGTGACAGGCAAGCTCGAAGCATTACCAATTGCGAACTTGAAAAACGTCATCGCCTTGGACTTTGACGTGCGCAACAATTGCGTCTATTGGGCCGACATTGCGACTGACGTCATTTCTCGACAGTGCTTCACGAACGGCAGCAAAACCGAGACTTTGGTCTCTAACGATTTGGCTTCAATCGAGGGAATGGCTTTCGATTGGATATCGAACAATTTGTACTTTGTAGATGGCGTTAGGTAAGCTGTTGGTACCATATACGTAATATTCCAATACCCACGGTAATTTCCAGTTCTTGATGAAAACATTAAGAAATGGCAATATCAAATGTACATAAGAGTGTCCTTCTTGTAGAATGTAGTATAAAATGTCCTGATTGGTTATTTTTAAACACATGCTTTAATTTACTCATGCATATTATTTTATTGGTGTATATCGTCCCCACACATTTGACCCGTGTCGTCACATTGATTTATCGGCGCACAGTGGCCAAAAACCCTATCTATGTAAATGTACAACTACATCTTTAAATAACGATATAGAGATTTTTTTTAAAGAGTTTAATCGCAAGCAAGTTTTTTTCAAATAAGGCAATTTCATTTGTGGCGCCTTTTTGGAAGGCTTCACATCGTCTCCTGGATCAATAAATAATGTGACAGCTTTGACCAACGTCAAAAATGATGGAAAGGTTAATAGGCTAAAAAGGGCACTAAACTGAGAGATTCTCGTAAGACCTATTAACGGCAATAATCTCTATATGCAAAGTGAGGCAAAAATATTGATATTTTTTGTAGAGAGAGCACGCTGCGCAGGAGGTGCTACTGACAACATTGACAAACACTTTAATGACAAATCACAAATGACAATCTCCTTGAAGTATTAAGTTCACAGAATACCACAGGTGATTAGAACTAGAGAGAGAAAGATTGCAATGCTTAGCATTTATTGTATGTTGTCACTCTAAAAAAACTGTTAAATTTTTGTCTCAGTGTCTCATATAGCCGTGGTCGTTCCAGTTACTTCGTATATAATTCATTAAGTTGCGGGTAGTATAATTTTTACATATAGATAATATTCAAAAAGTACTTACTATAGAGGGTGTCCCAGATAAAAGTAACTACATGGGGTCTTATGAGAATTTTGGAAATGATAAGACATATTATAATTCTGGTTAAATGGAAAAAACTGACTATATTCTGAGCCCAATCAGGTGCTGTATTAAAATTTAAAATAACCACAAGGGTTTTTCCAAATATCAAGCAAAAACTAAAAACTGCTTTTAATAAAAATAATTTATTTATTGCTTGATTTTTTAAAAGTCTTTATAGATATTTTTATTTTTGAAATAGACTGGGCTCGGAATAGCGCCAATGTTTACCCAATAATCCAAATTTGTGTGTAATTGTTTTCAAAATTCTCATAAGAAACCGTGTAATAACTTTTATCTGGGATACATGGTATACCACAATTATTTTTTAAAGTTTCTAAACAAGTAACGATAACTTTCAATGTGTTATGCAAAGTTTATATAGAAAAGAAATATCGAGTGTGCACAAATCTATCTTTCACATGGACTGCCTAGGCTTATCGGGGCAAATAATGTGTTTGCGCAGGCCTTAAGTTAAAAACGGGGTGATTGGAAAGTGACAAAGACAGAGTAATAAATAAACTTGTCACAAAAAATTATATTAAAAAATAAATATATACCACGTGACTGTCCCAAACCTATTTTGGTTTCACTTCTTATATCATACTAATAAATATAATTTTGGCTTTCTTATTTGTTCTGCACTTAAATCTTATTTACACTCTGTATACAGTGGCGGATCCAGAATTTCCCGGGGGCAGGGGTCAAAGTGGCAGAAAACATCAAAAACATTTTTTTTAGTGGTTTTTGATAGAAATTGAGATGTGAAATTTAGTAGCTAAATAAGAATAATAGCGCCGCAGGCGAAATTAAAAAAAAAATATATTTAAAAAATTTTTATATAAATGATGCTGCTAAACTAAAAAATAAATTATATGTTCGGGTGGGGGGGGGCCTCTGCCCCCCCCCCCTGTATCCGCCACTGTTTGTATATATTGTTTATTTTAAATACACTCTGTTTTGACTACATACACACATTGAAAACACTGTATTAGATTACACAGAAAGAACAACTAATTCAACGTTCTTGTCATAACAAGTCAAAAAATTTACCATGACTCTACACGGACATCGCAACGCAAAAGCATTGTTTATTAAGGGAAACAATGGCAAAAGCGAGATAATCAACGAAAAGCGATCTTACGTGTGTCTCGACTAATAGAGTCGCGTTTCGCCTGTCCCGCCATGCATTTGTAAAATATGTGACCCTTCATCACTCTTTGCTACTTAAAAAAAAACTATGCGTCCGATTGACATTTTTCTAAAACCGTTGTGATCCCTGATCTTTGATACACAAAGTTTATAGAAGGTGTTTTTTTGATTAAGCAAAGGGTTCTCGAGTTATAACAAGTTATAAATTATTGTAAATACGCGTTTTCAGGGCGAGCACTTGTTTAATAGGGAACTCCATATAAAAGCATTGGGAACGATATTTTCAACATTGAAAAATAAATATTTCTGATAGAAATATTACTATATGCTTTTGGTGGAATCATGAGCACAGTTTATATATTTAAACAATGCAAAAAATTTTTTTCTAAATTTTTGGAAAAATTACCCCCACCACGTCCTGCACACGACGATTTTTGGACGACCAATCGATTTTGCATTCTTAGGGTGTAAGAAATGATTTAAATTATATCTTACATTTTAGCAATGAAGTGCACACGAAAATCGGTTCTAGAAGCCTTTAACTCGCTTTAAAACTCTAATAGTCATATACGTAAATTACGTATATGCTAATAGTAGGTAACGCATTTCTGGCATAGACCACTGTGCCTTGCGCTTTCACTTCGCCTCCAGAGCCGGTTACGCTCTCGTCACGCCCGAGGAAAACTATAAAAATAGTGTTTTGAGGAAAGAAACCTATTCCGCACTAGTGCGAAAAAAAAACACCATGACAAAAAATTAAAAACAAACGTGTCAGACAAAACAATATACGTTGTCAAAATTTAATATAAATAAATACTTGTAAAATTTTGTTTCACTTAATTGCTGGCCCGGCCATCTAAGCGCGTTATTCGGCCATCTGCAATTACATGCGGCAAAGTAATATTTTTGTACTTGTTAAATTTACTATTTTCTACTAGGATGTGGAAAACTTCACCTTTCTGCGCGCAAGAAGTTAGTTTTTAGGGAGTAACTGACAGAATAATTAAATAGTCTGCTATAATTTTTAATAAAATAAAGGGAAACTATATAATATGTGTTTAAATCATTTTGCGAAAAGATGATTTTGCATATTGGGTGTACCGGACCCGCACCACTTGGAGATCTTGGAGCAACGCGGTAATAAGACAACTTCAATATTTATTTACATTTCAATTTCGTCTAATTTGACATGTTTATTTATAAATTACATTAAATTTTTTGAAAAAAAAAGGTACTCATACGTAAAATATTGTACCTAACACAGGCGGAAAGTGTCTCTACTTACCGCCGTTCGATAAAGGTACTTTACCGGACCCGCACCATTTGGAAACCTTAGCAACGCGATAATAAGACAACTTCAATATTTGTTTACATTTCAATTTCGTCTAATTTGACATGTTTATTTATAAATTACATTAAATTTACAAAAAAAGGTACTCATAGGTAAAATATTGTACCTAACACAGGCGGAAAGTGTCTTTTCAACCCTTAAATAACATATGGAGCATCCAATTTACAAAAACTATCCCGAAGCCTCATGATGTCGAATTTTAAGCTATTTTTTGTGTTTTTTTCTGAAATATGTCGAAAATATGTAAAAAAATCTAAGGCTTGGGGGGGGGCCGGGCCCCGGGGCCCCCACGTGGGTGCGCCCATGAATTTATAAATAAACATGTCAAACTAGACGAAATTGTTAAAATGTAAACAAATATTGAAGTTGCCTTATTGCCGCGTTGCTAAGATCTCCAAATGGTGCGGGTTCGGTAAAGTACCTTTACCGAACGGCGTGCGGTAAAGTAATTACTTTACACGCGAGTAGGTAAATTATTTTTTCTATAAGCGTGCGGAAAAGTCCACTTTTCCGCACGCATTTTAGTGTGGAAAGTGCCACTTTTCCGCACTAGTGCGGAAAAATATTTTTTCCACACTAGTGCGGAAAAGTAAATTTGTTACGATTTTGAGGTGTTCTATAACATTTAGACCGTTCAAAATACATTTGTATCTTTCCTAGCACACGAAATATCCTAAAAATGTTCAAATTGACTAAAATTCTGCTATATTTTCAATATTTTCGATAAAATAAAGTTTTCAGTAAAATAGGTTCAAATTATAAGTTTTAAACCTCCCCGGTATAAATATCGTCATTGTCAATGTCAAACAACAATGAACACTAGTGGTTTTAGATTTGGCATCTTAAATCACCATAGCAACAAAGTACAAACAAACTGTCAAAACAAAGCCAATTTTGCAGATACAAGCGTCTTTTGAATTTTTCAAACAAAAAAATCAGATTTTCAATGGATTCTTCGGACGAAGATCTACTCCAGTCAGTTCTAGAAGCCGCTAGAATGTGAATAATAATAATTGATTTGATTAAAACGTTTTGAATATAAATAATTTTCTGATTAATTTTTAGTTTTTTCCTCACGCTTATAGAAAAAATTGTGTACCTAACTCGTGCGTAAAGTGTCTTTTCCGCACTTGATTGCTGGCCAAACTCCGCTATCGCGTCGTTTGGCCATCTGCAATCGCGTGCGGAAAAGAGGCACTTTCCGCACTAGTTAGGTAAACTACTATTTCCACACACGACTGCTTGACCGAACTTCTTAGGCGCAACATGTCGTCAACGGCTTAAGGAAAAAACCAAATACGTAATATATTTGGAAAAAACTTTAAATTGTATTTCTCCCCTTTGGTGCACTAAAGGCGTAAGTTTCCTTTCATTACACGCGCAACTGACGTCCTTATTGTTTGGTACAATAAGTGCGAAGGCTACGTGTGTAATGAATGTGACTCACGCCCTTAGTGTACCAAAGGGGAGATTTCTTTGTATTAAATTTTGTCAAGTTGGGGTTTTTAGTGATTTTTATGACTATAACTTTGTTGCTACGGGAAGGTTTCTTTCCGAATTAATGCGGAAAAGTGCAATTTTTCGCACGCAAAATGCATGATGATACAAAACAATATTATTTATTAATTTTTCAGAGAGATATTTACTAGAGGCAGTAGTTTATTTTTCACGCCTGTAGAAAAATAATATACCTATCTACCTACCTTGTTCGGCCATTTACAAATGCCTACGTATTTTATTATTTTCTGCTCGCATGCAAAAAATACCTAGGTACTTTGGGAACTGTTTAAGGATAAGTTTGGTGCGAAAGGTAGAATTTTTTACACTGTTATTAGATTATATAGAAAATCGTAAAATTAATTGTTTGAGTTTTAGCACTTCTATTGTAAACTAACACAGCACCATTTTAAAGACAATAGTGTATCTGTAGCGTAATATAAAATTTTGAATCTGATAATTACAACAAATTTAATTCTATAAACTTTTTTATACTCTTTATGGAATTTAAAAAACTATTCTTCAAGGGAATACCAATAGTCTAGTGACGGCGCTGATTCGTTCGGGCGTGGCCGTTTTCGTATACGTGTAAAGGACAGACTTATGCAATTTTCGTATTGTCATCCTTTAATGTGATACTCAAAATCCACTTATAGAGTAAATAGCTAACCGGGTGTATTGGAATATTACGTATATGGTTGGTACAGGGTTCGACATTAGAGGTGTTGAAAATACGAATTTTCGTTACTCGGGTACTCGTTACTCATATTATACATGCCTGCCAAGTAACTAATACTGATTATACATAGAGCCAAGCGTAGACGGGGAAAAATGTGGGTTTTTTTTAGTTGTTAAGTTTTTCTAAGGAAATTTTCTTGAAAACGTAACTTGGGAAAGTTTTTCCAGCTTTCGTTGTTAAGAAATTTCTTTTGATCGTCACATTTTTGCGAGCTAAATCTTTTAAATTTGGCAACGCAAAACCGAATAACCGAAGTCTGCGCCCTGAAGTTGCTACTACATGTAAATAAAATGTGCCGCAAATGAAAATTTTTGGGAAATAAAATAATTTTGATGAAAAATTTTAAAAAATGTTAATTTTTGTGAAAAAAAACTTACATTTGGTAAAATTGCGTTTTATACATTTTATTACTGGAACTAAATATTGTAAGCTTTTCTGGATCCACCACTGGCCTTGACAAAACTATTTTGTATTCTAGGGCTAAAATAGAGCTGATTAGGACCAACATAACTGGTAGTGGAAGAATGAGAAGAACGATTTTGAACGACACAGTTTTGAAGAAACCCAGAGGCATAGCTTTGCATCCTGTACATGGTAAATTTCATATTGTTTACAAGTTTTTGCACTTTAGCCATAAACTGCCGTATAAACGTCGTGATAAAAGTGTCTTTTTATCCTGTGGTATATAATGTACTATTTTTATTAAGTTGCAAGTTAATTGTTTTAAACTACTCTCACAATTTGTCCCCGTAGTTTTTAAGCTACGAAGCAAGATTCAAAAATTGGAGATTAAAAAAAAATCATATCTTTGTTATTGCGAAATAAATTTCAATTCTTTTACAACTTCGTTAGGCTATAGCCTTTTTTATTTGTGAAAACTACTATAAGTATTTGTTTTTTAGGGTACATGTTTTGGACCGACTGGTCGGCCGAAAATCCATCTGTCAACAGGGCCAACTTAGATGGCTCGAACAATTTCACGATGTTTGGAAAAGAAAAAGTTGAATGGCCGAACGGAATTGCCGTTGACTATTTCGCTAACAGGTTTGTTTTTTTTTCAATCTTTTTAGTGTTTTCTTGTCTTGTCTTAACAACTATGCTTAAATAACGTCGAAAGGCAGAGTTCGCACCTCGTTATGAATACTATTAGGTGCCCATAAAGAGGCAGCGCTCTTCTACTCAACCCATAAATCCCAATGACTATTTACTAATTTTAAAAGCTATTGGCTCTCCGCTTATTGCAGACAATTTCCCAGCCCAATTTTGTGGACACCAAATCATCTGACTCAAAGTCACTTAGTGAGTGAGGACAAACACAACACATTCACTCTCACAATTATATTTAATATTTTGGAAGATAAAGGAACGCACTGGCCGGTTCGGTTTGATGTACGTTGGTTTATTAATTTATTAATAATAGTATTATAATAATTACTTCAACCATAATTCACTAAATCTAAATAGGTAATAAATAATAATGCTTATGCAGCAATAGGTATTGGCATATTATAATGTAACATGCAATAGTAGGTAAATGCTGACGATACATTACGTCAATAAAAGGTTCAATAGCTTTAATCTCTTTGCTGCTAAGTTCAACAACCTAACTCCTAGTACACCTTCCCCCAAAAAAGAAAAATAATGTTTAACCCTATTTTTATGTATGTCCAATCTTTTGCCCCCTATATCTAAAATTAAATTTGGATTCTTGTTCTCCAAAAGTACATAAGGACCTTTAAAAATAGGTTTTAATTTATTTTTAGATCCACTTATAGATTACCTACTTCGGTTTAGTGCATTCTTGTACTATAGTAATTTAATTAATTATTAGTTCTAATAAAATTTTAGTTTTATTTAACCTATTTATTTAAGTAAGGTCTTGACTTATTGCGATTTCGCGTCTTATATTTCTATATATTTGGTTTTTCATGCGTAAATAATACCAAAACTAAATAGTACATATAGCGCTTGTACCAAACACTATCAAAAACACTTACTAATATTCGATGTGGTTTTAACGTCTTTTTACTTTTTTGAGCTCTTTTTCCAATTTAACGTTACATATTTTACTATAATTCATCCTGAAAGGGTCGCCATTTAACATTTTGGAAAATAAAGGAACGCACTGGTCGGTTCGGTTTGATGTACGTTGGTTTATTAAGTTATTAATAATAATATTATAATAATTACTTCAACAAAAATGCACTAAACCTAAGTAGGGTAAAGCATACAGTCGTTGGCCAGGATGTAGTGATTAGCCACTGTTAAAATAAATCATGATCTTAAGCTTTTTAAAGCGTTTACCTTATATGTAATGATTTTCAACACATCTGACATCATGGCTTAGGCGTGTCAAAACGCACCAAGCTTCAGTCTCCATTCAGTAATTAGACGAGAGCAGTGTTTTTAGGCGGCTCTTGGGACGACAAAAAAAGGTAAGGAAAATAAGTGAATTTGTTAAGGACATGCATATTTAATAAACCTCCCACGAATGGATATTTAGCTGGAGTAATTTTTAGGTACCTATTTTTACTTTATAACAGTGTGTTCTTGTTATTTTACGGCAAAAAGTTGTAAGGTTATATCATTATCCCGCCAAATTTTGGTGGCTAACGAATGGCTCCACTTGACACCTGTTTCATAGTGATTAGCCGGTGGCCAATAATTGCAGATTAATTTTTTTAAGCGGTAGTTTAAAAATTGATTTATTTGATCCTTGTTTCGTATTTCTTATCGTTCATTTTAAATTGCATTTGATTTTTTTGATCGCCCACAGTAGTTGGCCATATGTCAATCACTATAAATTTCGATGGCCAATCACTATGTTCTTTACAGTTTTTTTTACATACAAAACCTAGTACTTGGGAGTTGTAGTCCAACAGTTTTTATTTTATTTTAGGGTTTCTTACCTGGGAAAAAAAGTTAGTAAGAAAGGTGATAAATACAAGAAAAAGTTTACAGAAGAAGATATAACCAAAAGAAGAAGATATAACCAAAGCTTTCCAAGCTATTCAGAATGGCATGTCAGAAAGAAAAGCTGCGGAAACTTTTAATGTAAATAGATCAACACTACAATTTAGACGCAGTAAAAAGTTTAAAGATAAGACCACCTTTGGCCCCAGCCCTGGGCTTGTGGCTTGTTCCCTTACAATCCTCAGGCACTTGACTATACGAAATGTACGGGAAAAAATCGACCAATGGAAAAGGATCTTGTGAATGTTAAAAGCGTAGAGGGATATTTAACAGAAAGTAAATTTAAAGCTATAGTTGGAGAGAAGTATAAACTTTTAATAGATTTAAAAGAGGAAGACGTGTACAGTGAAGAATTTCTAAATCTACAAAAATTACATTCCGAAATTGTAAAAAGTAAGAAAGAGGAAAACGAACTAAAGACCAAAGAAGTAAACCAGACGGAAAACACCGAGCAAAACGAAAATGAAACAAACATGGATCTGGAGGAGTGGACTTTAAACGAAACATCAATTATAGAAGTACCAGAAACACTACAAGGTAAAGCAGAAACCCTTGTGTATTCTGAAGAAACTAAGGACAAAAGGATCAAATTTGACTCTTCTATAAACCAAATGGAAGATAATGATATTTTTGGTGAAGTAGAGCGAATTCCCGTTATTACAGAGGATGGAGTTAACATCACTTTTTTTGAACAGCCAGTGGTTGCCACCAATGACTATATTACAGAACGCAAAGAAAAGCAAACTGAAGGTATCAATAAGAGTCCAAACGTGTTAACTGAAAACCATGTCACATCTTTTGATTCATTTAAGAATAGTTTGGCTGGCACAGATACTGCAAAAGGCATAGAAAATTACTTTACATATCCTAAAACACCGGAACGAAAAGGTAAAAAATCCGTTAAACTTCCATTTGTCCTAACATCGTCAGCCAGAAAAAAGATAGATTTAGAAAAAATTGAAAACAAACGAAAACAGGAGCTTCTAAAGGAACAAAGAAAAAATGAAAGAATGGTCAAAAAACAAGAGAAGGAAAAGGAGCTGAAAGAAAAAAAATGTAAGACAAAAGTAAGAAAAGCCCAAGGTAACTCAGAATCTGCAACTGAAAATTCTAAATTATCCTTCTTTCCTACTCCGGTTACTCAAGAATTTGAAGATCTAGATAATATTCCGCTTAGTCAAGTTAAAGAATTATTATTGGAAAAAAACCTCAAACGAAAAACTCGTTTTGTCATCCCCTCAAGCGACTAAAAAAGCCAATCAAATAGACGCTTACCCTTTTATACAAGAATTTAAGACCGACAAAGAAGATGAAAAGCAAGAAATTTTACTACCAAGTTGCTTAAACAAAATAGGTTTTGCTAAACGGAATTTGTTTTTACAAGATAAAGATGAAACTATATTAAATAAAACTGAAGAAAAGGGAAAAAATGAGACGCTAAACATTATTCCTGATATTTTAGTAGTCTCGTCAGCAGAAAAAGAACATATTTTTTCAAAAAATGAAAAAAAATTATCTGCTTTGTGTTTTAAATGTACACTCAATATGTCTGCTCTAAAAATTGGTCTAAAATGTGCAACGTTTACAAGAACATACCATGTGGAATGTGCGAAAAAGTTGCAAGATCATGGGGAACTCTTTTTGTGTCGTGTTTGTACATGGAAAAAATGTTAATTTTTTTAAGAAGCTTGTTAGAAATGTTTTTAAAACCATGTTTAATTGTTTTTATTACTCTATTATTATCATTATCATTTAGTTTATAATAAATCAGTTCTACTTATTGCAGATACCTTTTTTCTATCCCATTAAGATGGCTATAACTATCATTTGTAACCTGACAATAACTGTAGCTCTATGGCCAATAACTATCGAAAAATACAATTTTGCAAAAATATGATAAAATAGGGGTGAACTTTATTTATTTGATGCATGTACATTAACAGCCTCTTAGTAGACAGTCTTATCAACAACTAGACCTACAAATATTCTTACAAAAAGTTAAAATACTATTTTTTATGATTTTTATTTAAAGGCATATTTCTTAAGTGGCCAATCACTCTAGCCTTTACCCGAGGTAATAGTAATAATGCTTATGCAGCAATAGGTATTGGCATATTATAATATAGCATGCAATAGAAGGGAAATGCTGACGATACATTGCGTCAATAATGACATGAAGACCCAACGCACTGTGTTTCAAAATTCCAAACCAGCTAGAAGAAATAATGTTTTGACTACGAGCAAAAACAAATTAGGTCATTTATCGTTAAAATATTTTTAGTTTAATATTTTAACGATAAATGACCTAATGTGTTTTTGCTCGTAGTCAAAACATTATTTCTAAAATGGCTAGTTTAAAACCTAAATACTACTACTATGTCGGTGTGGACGCCTATTCTTCACCTCCTTCGATCCTGATAATCATCTTCTGTCAGATTTTTTTGCCTCATTTATCTTTGGATTGACTGTTGCCATTCTAGTTTAGGACACCCTCTTTTTCTGCGCCCTATTGGTTGCCATTCTAGGACCTGCTTTGGTAATCTTTCGTCGTTAATCCATTGTACATGGCCGTACCATAACACTTGCCTTTTAGTGATGTCATCCGTTATGCTTCCCTCGATTCCCATTCTTTCTTTTATGATCTCATTTCTTATGTGATCTATTCTAGATATTCTCATTGATCTTCTTATTGCATCCATTTCGACACTTTCCATTTCCATACAAGAGCGTGCTTTATCTTTATATCTACACTACTAGATTTCGACATCAATATGATCAATTTCGAGATCTAGTACTGTAGATATAGCAAATAACATTCTTATTGAGCTGTGGCGTATTACTGGTGAATAGGTTTCAGTGTAGTTGACACCTGGTTGTTAAGAAAAACCTTTAGCCACCAGTCTCGCTCTATATCTTACAGTTTGACCTTCGCTATCCTTCTTTTCTTTAAAAACCCACTTGTTACGAACAATGTTTTGGACATTCTTTGGTTTGTCCACCAAGATATACGCATTATTTTCATCTAAGGATTTAATCTCAGCCTCCATGGCTTCCTGCCATTTTTCTTTGTTCGTACAAGACATTACATCCAAAAAAGTTATTGGCTCAGCCATTGTTTCCATTTCTATGGCTTGGTATGTAATGTAGTCTTGAAATTGTTTTTGTTTTCTTTCTCTTTGAGGATAAAGTCTGGGTATCTCTTCATCATTTTCTTCTTCATTATTTTCTTCTTCATCATTTTCTTCTTCATCTTGCTTTTCTTCTTCAAGTTCTACATTCTCAGTCTCAACATTTTCTTCCTCTTGCTTAACATTTAATTGTTCATCAATCGGTGACTGTTTTTCATGGAGAATTATTGATAATTCTTGATCCTTTTTAGGGAGTTCAAGTTTCTCTGCAGAACTTTCTTCTTTTTTCTTTGAGTTTTCAATGAAAACCACATCTCTTGAAGTTACTATCTTTTTTGTATCTGGATCTAACAACCTGTAAGCTTTGCTAACTTCACTATAGCCAACAAAAATCATTTGTTTACTTTTAGGCTGTAATTTATTCCTTTTTTCTGTAGGAATATAAGAAAATGCTTGGCATCCAAAAACTTTTAGTAAGTAGGTCGAGTAAGGTCCACCTTTTTATTATTCCATACTTCAAAAGGAGTTTTTCCAGGAATTTTCTTTGTTGGAGAACGGTTTATTAGGTAAACTGCAGTATTAGCAGACTCAGCCCACATTCTTGGATTACTGTTGGAATCTTGCATCATAGAGCGAACTTTCTCCATGATTGTCTCATTGTAACGTTTTGCAACTCCATTTTGTTGAGGGCAGTAAGGTACAGTCAGCTGATGTTTGATTCTCTTTTGTTTACACAGTTTTATAATCTCAGAATTAACGTATTCAGTGCCATTGTCACTTTTCGAATTGATTTGACAGAAGTGCCACACGCGTTCTCAACACGATTTATGAATTCAGCCAAACAAGATTTAACCTCATCTTTCGTTTTATGAAATAGGCAAATATCATTCTGCTGTGATCATCAATGAGTGTAAGCATATATTTCTGCCGCATGATTCACTTGGCATTGGACCACATACGTCTGTATGTATGAGATCTAGTTTATTATCTGACAATTTTTTGTTTTTATCAGAAACAAATGGTTTTCGTGCATGCTTACCTTCAATGCAGGAAACACAAGGTTGTTGTTCTTCGTAGCTAATCGGGCAAAAAGGAGTTTTTTTGTTTCCCTTATATTTTTCCATGGGTAGCCTGAAAGCTTAACCTCACGGGGGTCCAAGATCTAATGGACACCAAATAAGTGTTGACAGTTAACCGTTTCGTCCTTATGGGACTCCTCAGAACACTGCTGGTCAATGTGACAAATCTTGCGAAGTTAATCAGACGGTTTTGTCTCTAATTAAATGTAATTAGTGAGCGAACTATAGCAAGAGGCGCCATCTACCGAGATACGAGAGAAACAAAAAAAAACCAAAAGCAGGCGAAAGAAAACACTGCTATACAATATCGATCAATGAAAAGATCGAATGCAAATAAAAGAAAACAACTATAGTCCGTGACCTACGACAGCTCTTCGTCTTTCAGGCCGGATCAACACAGATTGCATTTTTACCCGTCTTCAAGACAGTGAGCGTCAATCAACGGAATTTTTAAGCCAAATAATACTAACAAACGTGGAATTTCGTACCCGTGAATTTAAAAATCAAACAAGTTTCGTGGCTAATCGGGCAAAAAGGAGTTTTTTTGTTTCCCTTATATTTTTCCGTGGGTAGCCTGAATGCTTAACCTCACGGGGGTCCAAGATCTAATGGACACCTAATAAGTGTTGACAGTTAACCGTTTCGTCCTTATGGGACTCCTCAGATGGTCAATGTGACAAATCTTGCGAAGTTAATCAGACGGTTTTGTCTCTAATTAAATGTAATCAGTGAGTGAACTATAGCAAGAGGCGCCATCTACCGAGACAACTTCGCAAGATTTGTCACATTGACCAGCAGTGTTCTGAGGAGTCCCATAAGGACGAAACGGTTAACTGTCAACACTTATTAGGTGTCCATTAGATCTTGGACCCCCGCGAGGTTAAGCATTCAGGCTACCCACGGAAAAATATAAGGGAAACAAAAAAACTCCTTTTTGCCCGATTAGCCACGAAACTTGTTTGATTTTTAAATTCACGGGTACGAAATTCCACGTTTGTTAGTATTATTTGGCTTAAAAATTCCGTTGATTGACGCTCACTGTCTTGAAGACGGGTAAAAATGCAATCTGTGTTGATCCGGCCTGAAAGACGAAGAGCTGTCGTAGGTCACGGACTATAGTTGTTTTCTTTTATTTGCATTCGATCTTTTCATTGATCGATATTGTATAGCAGTGTTTTCTTTCGCCTGCTTTTGGTTTTTTTTGTTTCTCTCGTATCTCGGTAGATGGCGCCTCTTGCTATAGTTCGCTCACTAATTACATTTAATTAGAGACAAAACCGTCTGATTAACTTCGCAAGATTTGTCACATTGACCAGCAGTGTTCTGAGGAGTCCCATAAGGACGAAACGGTTAACTGTCAACACTTATTAGGTGTCCATTAGATCTTGGACCCCCGCGAGGTTAAGCTTTCAGGCTACCCACGGAAAAATATAAGGGAAACAAAAAAACTCCTTTTTGCCCGATTAGCCACGAAACTTGTTTGTTTTTAAATTCACGGGTACGAAATTCCACGTTTGTTAGTATTATTTGGCTTAAAAATTCCGTTGATTGACGCTCACTGTCTTGAAGACGGGTAAAAATGCAATCTGTGTTGATCCGGCCTGAAAGACGAAGAGCTGTCGTAGGTCACGGACTATAGTTGTTTTCTTTTATTTGCATTCGATCTTTTCATTGATCGATATTGTATAGCAGTGTTTTCTTTCGCCTGCTTTTGGTTTTTTTTGTTTCTCTCGTATCTCGGTAGATGGCGCCTCTTGCTATAGTTCGCTCACTAATTACATTTAATTAGAGACAAAACCGTCTGATTAACTTCGCAAGATTTGTCACATTGACCAGCAGTGTTCTGAGGAGTCCCATAAGGACGAAACGGTTAACTGTCAACACTTATTAGGTGTCCATTAGATCTTGGACCCCGTGAGGTTAAGCTTTCAGGCTACCCACGGAAAAATATAAGGGAAACAAAAAAACTCCTTTTTGCCCGATTAGCCACAAAACTTGTTTGATTTTAAAATTCACGGGTACGAAATTCCACGTTTGTTAGTATTATTTGGCTTAAAAATTCCGTTGATTGACGCTCACTGTCTTGAATACGGGTAAAAATGCAATCTGTGTTGATCCGGCCTGAAAGACGAAGAGCTGTCGTAGGTCACGGACTATAGTTGTTTTCTTTTATTTGAATTCGATCTTTTCATTGATCGATATTGTATAGCAGTGTTTTCTTTCGCCTGCTTTTGGTTTTTTTGTTTCTCTCGTATCTCGGTAGATGGCGCCTCTTGCTATAGTTCGCTCACTAATTACATTTAATTAGAGACAAAACCGTCTGATTAACTTCGCAAGATTTGTCACATTGACCAGCAGTGTTCTGAGGAGTCCCATAAGGACGAAACGGTTAACTGTCAACAGTTATTAGGTGTCCATTAGATCTTGGACCCCCGTGAGGTTAAGCTTTCAGGCTACCCACGGAAAAATATAAGGGAAACAAAAAAACTCCTTTTTGCCCGATTAGCCACGAAACTTGTTTGATTTTTAAATTCACGGGTACGAAATTCCACGTTTGTTGTTGTTCTTCTTCATTTTCTTTGAAATTGACCCCAGTAGCCATACTGTTTTTAAGTAGTCGCATACTGACCCTGTTGAGGTGTCCTAACCTCCTATGCCACAAGTTCTGCTCGGATTCTTGCGTTGACACAAAAGCCATATTTTTCTCTGACTTCTCTTCACTTGGTGATAAGTTCACTTTGTAAACACCACCATTTTCAGGTGCAGTGTCTTGCCATTATCCATAACTTTGCATCCGTTCTGATTAAATATGACAGTTAAGCCCTTTTTTACCATAGAACTCACTGACAACAAATTAGCTGAAAGGTCAGGAACATGAAGGACATTGATTATTTTTAATGAATCCCCATTATCTGATTTTATAGGAATGTCACCAACTCCATTGATTTTTAATTTTTGATTGTTTGCAACTGTCACTTCTAATCCTTGGTCCTTTACAGAAAAATTTTTCTTACTGTCTTTTTGCGCACTCATGTGGTTCGTTGCACCTGAGTCTATGTACCAAGCAGTCAATAAAGCCTTATTTTTACTATTTTTGTCAAAAGTCTGTTGTTTGGGTTGACTGTTCTCTCCAGGCTTGTTCAAAGGGCAGCTATATTTTATGTGTCCCAATTTTTTGCACCGGAAACACCATGGCTTCTTCTTTTTGTCATACTGTTGCTTCTTTAAAAACATATCATTTTCGTCTCTATTATTTGTATAGCTTTTATCTTGGAGAAGCTTCATCTTTACTAAGTCACTTGAAATCTCAGCCCCTGAATGTTCCAAAGCCATCACCATCGGCTTATATTCATACCATACCAGCTAGTTGCTCGGAAATATTCAGTATTTCATTGACATATTCTTCCATAGTAGAAAAGTTAATAAGCTTCACTGAGAATAAACTTTTTATTAAGGTAACCCGGCGGTTCAGCCCTTTATCTTCAAAAACCTTCTCCAGTGCCTCCCACGCTTGTTTAGCTGTTTCTGCTTTCATTACGTGCGATTGAACATTTGTCTCTATCATAAGGTTGATTTTACTCAGGGCTTTCTCATTTTTTTGTGTTTTTGCCTCCTGATCTGTTTTGTCTCCTTGGGGGTACCCAATGACAGCATGCCAAATATTATCATGTCTGAGAAGATTTTTCATTTGAAATTTCCAAATGGAATAGTTCTCACGGCCTTTTAGCTTGGCCAGGCCACTAACCAATACCGACGAATCTTCTTTCGACATTTTGTTGAAATTCTTCGTGAGCACTTACAGTTCAGTACCGAAAAATAAACTATGAAAAAGTCTGATTTAATACACGCCGAAAAAACACTTGAAAAACACTATTTATTTTGTGTCTTCCGAATCATCTGTCAGTCTTATAAGTGTTTTTGAATGTTAATAACATCAACCATAAAGTGTAGCAAAATATCTTTTTATTTTATAAAAAGTAAAACAGAAAAACTACCAATATTTTGACAATGACTGACACAGTAACTGAACATAAGCACGTTTACATCAAACCTATAGTTAAAGTTCACATTACGGTTACAAACAACCTAATTTACATCAAATTATTATTCGGTTACACCATTGCTTATACAAACCAACATTTTTTACATAAAAATTGCTATTCAAATTCTCACTTTTTGCTAAGCAAATATCGCCTGTTGATTTTTTGAGTTTGATGTATGGTTTTCGTATAAAAAATATTAAATTCATTTATTTGCATCCCTAACGAAACAAACACTGTATTATTTTCTTCAAAAATACCGAGAAAAATTCCCGCACGAACGCCACTGATCAAAATAAAAAAAATATATTATGCGTCAAAAATACCTTTTGATAAATAGTAATAAATAAATAACTATGTACTAAATTTCACCAAAATATCTGGAGCAGAATCACAGATATTAATAAAAAATAAGATTTTTTAAAACCTATAACATTTTTCTCAAAATGGATCCAATAATTACCTCATTAAATATTAGCATGTTATTCAATAACACCCTGTATATCTTGAAATATATGAATATTTTCTACCAAGATTGTGCTTCCGAAACACTGTGCAACGCCCAGCTTGCTAAGCACCCCCACAGTAGGGAATTTTCTGTTTTCACGAAGGATTCAATTTTGCCTGAAACTCTTTGTCGAGCCCACGATTCTTAATCGTGCTAGCGCCATCTACCCTTTCAATCCAGAACCATCCTCTTTACATAACTTTCAAATAACGGCTTCGCTTCGCTGATGACCAAGCCCCGTCCAAGACAAGCGTTTCCCCTACCGCCGGTGGATCTTTATGGGATAATGGACTCGAGCTTGTAGTGGCAGGCATGGGGATCGAAACCATCGCCAGCAGGGCTATAAAATGGACCTAAGAATTACCTCCTTAAATATTAGCAGTTTATTAAATAACAACCTGTATATCTATCCAGCTCTTTTTAAAATAAATATCGCATTAGCTCTAAAAAACTGAAGACGTAAAGTACACGGCATGGGAATACAACTTAACGACTGATTTACTATATAAACACTACAGTTTGCTGACGACCAAGTAATTGTAGCTAATGATAAAGAAGACATGGAGTATATGATGAGAAAGTTGAAATATAATTAAATTATAATATTTAAAATAAAATATGCTAAAAAATACTTACAGACAGTTAAGAATCATCTTTGAAACAAATGAAAAACTGGAACACACAAAAATAAAAAATTAAAAAACATATAGGTTAAAATAATAAATAATAAATAATATAAATAAAACCCAGATATCCGAAACAGGTACAAAAGCGACATATAACATAAAATAAATAATATAATAAATGAACAGAAACAATTTAAAATTGACAAAATCAATAAATAAAAGCAGACAAAGAAATCTTATTTGAAATTGTTTAAAACTTTAGCTACCTCTTTGAAGTGGGCGAAAAAGTATAATTCTTTACTAAAAAATCTATTGACTGATCCATTGGATATTTCGATTCCTCCATACCAACCACCTAAATATGTAAAATTAACGTATCTGGGCAGCATCTCTTTGAAAGTGGGAAATGTTTTAAATTCTTTAAATTGCAATATTAAGATTGCTTACAAATCTTTTTTAAATATTAAAAGCCTTTTTTCGAGAATAAAAGACCCAGCTCCAACCATAGAAAAAAGCGGAGTCTACTTACTCTCTTGCGACAACTGCCCCGCTAAATATGTGGGACAAACGGGCCGTAGTTTTAAGGTTAGGGTACGTGAACATTTGAACTCTCAGAAGTCCCCAAACGATAAAAGATCCGCTTTTGGCATGCATTTGAGGGAAACGGGACATTCTTTTAATATAGAGAATAATTTTAGAATGTTACATGATACCCAAAAAGGCAGAAAATTGAATTTTTTGGAAAATTTTGAGATTGCTAAACTCGAAATTGATCAATCGTCAGTTAGTTTAAATGAAACCACTACTAACGCCCATTTCAAAGAGGTAGCTAAAGTTTTAAACAATTTCAAATAAGATTTCTTTGTCTGCTTTTATTTATTGATTTTGTCAATTTTAAATTGTTTCTGTTCATTTATTACATTATTTATTTTATGTTAGATGTCGCTTTTGTACCTGTTTCGGATATCTGGGTTTTGTTTATATTATTTATTATTTTAACCTATATCTTTTTTGTCAATTAATTGTATTTTATTAAAATTACGTGTTTATGTCCGTTTGACTGATTTTTAATCTGTATGTTGTTTTAGACTGTTTTAAATGTTTTTTAATTTTTTATTTTTGTGTGTTCCAGTTTTTCATTTGTTTCAAAGATGATTCTTAACTGTCTGTAAGTATTTTTTAGCATATTTTATTTTAAATATTATAATTTAATTATATTTTTTCATTATTCTTACAGACCAGACCACTTGATAATGGCTTTTTTAAAAATCGAAATCGAAAAACGCGTCGTGATTAGACAATAAAATATTTGTGAAGTAAGCAGGACTTTTCGTTTCTTCTCCTTTAACAAAATATTTTATGGAGCAGAGAGATAAAAAATAATGTAAAATTTAACATAAATGAAACAATGCTGAAAATCACGCTGTTGTATGGAATAGAGACTTGTCGTGTAACAGAAAAATACAAAACAAACAGGAAAAGTGATCAAAGATCAACGAGAATATCTAGAACAGATCACATAAGAAGTGAAATCATAAAAGAAAGAATGGGAATCGAGGGAAGCATAAGGATGACATCACTAAAAGTCAACTGATATGGTACGGCCATGTACAACGGATGAACGACGAAAGATTACCAAAGCAGGTCCTAGAATGGCAACCAATAGGGCTCAGAAAAAGAGGGCGCCCTAAACTAGAATCGCAACAGTTAAGCCAAAGATCAATGAGTCAAAAAAAAACCTGACAGGAAGATGATTGTCAGGATTGAAAAAGGTGGAGAACAGGCGTCAGACAACGTAGAAAAACGTTCTAAACCGACATAGTAGTAGTATATACTCCTTTCATTACGTAAACCAAACAAACTCTGTCTTTCCCTCTGTCTCTCGCTCTTTATCGTTCTTTTTCTCTCTCATTCACAAAAACCCTCTATTTTTTAAGTTGTCCAAGCACAAAATCTGAACTTTTTGTATTTATAGGGTTTATTGGGTGGACGCTCGTCAAGACTACATAGGATCCTCCGATCTTCACGGAGACGCATTTTTGAAAATTGTGCAAAACACTGATGTTGTTTCACACCCTTTTGCCATCGCTGTATTCAAGAATAACATGTAAGTTATCTGTTTATGTAAAACGGAAAAAATACTACATTATTTGAGAAATATTAACTTTTTCTTTCATAGATTTCTAAATTCATTAATTCGGGCCACACCTAACTGGAGTTACTAATACTTTGGTTAGGTACGTGCAGGCAAAGAAACAGCTGATCCCGCAAAGAGTGAAGGTAGTTTGTTTGTTTTCCTTGGCAGTCGTTTGATGTGGTGTGCGAGTTAGTGGTGTCATGGGTGGTGGACTTGTTCTTATTCTTATTATTATAATTTTATGTTTGCCTGTTTTTTTGCCAAAGTTAAAATTCTTACAATACATCCACGGCTTTTTTTTACTATAAGGGAAAAGCAAGGATTGTATAACATTAACGGATTGGATTTGATTAAAGTTCAAGTGTAAAATCCAAAATGGCCGCCATCCGGCTAATGCAAATAACTTTTTCGGGTAGACAGGATTTCGATAACTGCGCATGAGTCAGTTTTGGTGCTTTTGAAATTCCGTTACGGCATTATTTGACAACTGTCAAAAATTTAGGGTTATGTCTATTATTTTTTTTTCTAAAAACTAGTTAATCGGGTGAAAATTGATCAAATTGCGAATTAAATTTGTAGTTTTTCTAAAATTAAGTGTGCAGATTTATTGTGGACACCATGAAGAGTGCTTGGCATGTACACAACGTGTCAGTTTGACGTTTCCTTTCACTGGTTTAGAAATGTCAAGTGGTTGTTAACCGCCGTTTTTGTTTATTTGTGATTTTGCCAGTTGTCTAATTAATGCTGTAACTTATAACCAGTGTTGTCAACAGTTTTTTTAAAACTCTGTAAGGTTTACTGCTTTTCCGTCAAAAAAAAGAATGAAAAATTCTCTATGAAAATAAATCTGCGTCTACCAGGGTTGTCTTTTAAGTTTTGCATATACAGCTGGAATAAAACAGTAGATAACTTTTAAAGACTTTATTGTTTCTTGAAGTATTTTCCACGAAAAAAACTGTAATTCCACTCGTTGTTGGTACTGTCAAAATTGCATTCTGGAAGGCGTCGACTGCTTCCTCTGGCGACTAAAATCTTTGACCGCGCAGTCCATTCTTGATTTTCGGAAAATTATAGAAATCGTTGGGACTTAGGTCGAGACTGTATGGAGGATGGTTCAACAATTCGACGTTTTGTTGGGTTAAAAACTCAATGTTGTTTGTGTTTTGTGCGAACTTGCATTGTCTTGGAGGATGATTCGTCTTTCGCGGTTCGTTTTTCGAAGCTCAGCGATGACTTTCGGCAAACAAATAGTGATATACCAATCGGCAGTAACAGTTCTTTAATCTTTCAGAGGAATTGCTGCTACACGACCTGGTTTTGAAACAAATATTGCAACCATCTTTTTGGATACACTTCGAGAACGGATGACGTTTGTTGGCTTCTCTTCATCTTGAAACACCCAAACAGAGGCCTGACGTTTATTTTCGAGTTTATATGAGTAAATCCAGGAGTTTCCTGTCTCAAAGCAGTCTTCAGTTTTCTGACACCAATTATTGATCCTAGCTTCTTTCTGTTCTTCGGTTAATAGAGACCCCTAATTCTTCATGCAAAATTTTTGGTGCACCTGGCCTTGGATCGTCGCTAAGGCTAATCTGTTCACGCTTGAATTCTCCATACCAACGAGAAACTGTCGACTGATGTGGTGCAAGACATTCTTGTTGAGATAATTTCCTTCGAAAGTTGTAAAAAGTTATAGTCCGAAAATGTTCGCGGTTTAATTCAATTTTTCGACGGATTTGAAAAATTCACTGTAGCTATAAAACTATATGTATGCATTGAAGTTTTGAATTTAGATTAGGTAAAAATTGAAGTGAAGTTTTAGTAACAACATTCGATCAGTGTCGCCATTAATAATAATAATAATACGTTTATTTAAATTCGAACAGAAAATTACATTAAAAACGGATAATAAACGTAAAAAAGTCATAAAACCATAATCATGCTTGTTGACTAAAAAAGAAGAAAAAAAAACAAAACAATATACTTCAAGTAATTCTAAATTGTATCTTCCGTTACTAAGTACCAGATAACTAGTAAGTGTATTAGGTAGCATATTTCTCATCTTACTTAATTCAAATTAATTAATTCATTACACTTATCTCTATTTTCCAAAATCCATGTATTAGCCAGCTTCCTGAATTTATGAAATTTTGTAGTATTTTGTATATTTAATGGTAAAGTATTATATATTCTAGGTGCAAAATATTCCACAGAGCGCTGTGATGTAGTTTTTGAAAGAATGCTGTATTGAAAGTTATTGTCTCTTCTAGTGAAATATGTCTTTACTCTTTGCTTTAGCGTGATTTTACCCTTTTGAATATTTTTTGTTAATTCCAAGCAATAAATCTATGCTCTTAGATGCCAAATATAAAAGACAGCCCTCGTATTATATCCAACTTTACCTACAAAAACTTAATTTTCAAATTTCAAATTAAAATCGACATTACTGTTCATACTGATACTAGGTTTCTATAGTTCCATCATATTTATGAATTTTTCAGGCGAATATTTGTTTACCGCTGTAATTTGATATTTATAGACATAAAACAGCTTGAGTCCTGAATGAGCCAGCATCTAATGTAATTAATTTACTGATCTTAAGTTTCCGATTAAAATTGGTCCTCGACGGATGGATGGATCTTTCTAAATATTCCTTTCTCTTAGGTATTGGGACGATTGGAAGAAAAACGCCATCTATTCGGCGGACAAAGATATCTACAAGGGAGTAGAAGCTATAGCGAAGGATCTGCAAGGCATGATGGATCTCAAAGTCTACGCGCATGGCATTCAAATCGGTAAGAGACAAATTGCTTATCTGTCAATTCGAATTTTTATAATTTTCGATTTCTTAGTATTATTTTCGATTTCTTACCATTATTTTCGATTGCTTAGTGCAAACTGGTGGCTATACATTTAACAAGTATTTTCAAAAATCTTAAAACCTAGGGCTACATTTTAAGTTTAAATTTAACTGGGATGTTTTTTGCCGTGTACACAATCAGGATAACGGATGAATGAAGCAAAAATCTTATTTTCTTGTATTTTTATGCAGAATTTATTCATTTGAGATAGCAGACAAGTGCTTTCAAACGAGGTTTATATGTTTTTTAAAATGTCAATGTGCGAATATTAAGTCGAGTGAGTCAACACTTTTAGAGCAGAAGGATCATCTTTTATAAACTGAACAAATACTTTAGAGCATAAATAGAGGGCATACCCACGCATTCTTACAGGTGATGCTTGAAGTCAGGACCCCATTTAATTCTTAATTTTCCTTTTTCATGATGTAGACATGATTTCGGTCACTGCGCATGAAAAAAATGATCTGAAAATAGAAATATTAAAATAAATATACAAAAAACAAATATACTAGCAAATTATAAAGAAAAATACAAATCCTTATCCATGGAATGGCATTCCTTTACTTCTCCCAAACATTTTTCGATAAAACACACAAGTTTTACAGGCATTATTTCCCATTTTTCACAAAAAAAAATTTACCCGTCGAATGCAAAACATCGCAAAATGTAAATAAACAACAACTATGGCGTCCAACCACACAGCAGCTGTGTCTACCACGCATGCGCCCATGAAAATTTGCGTCTGCGAATTTAAATTTGCCATTGTTTCCAAAGCAAGCTATTGCTTCACTTTTCACTATTTTAAACCAGTATTAATGCTCTAACCTATTTGTTTGGGCAGAATTTCCGAAGTTGTGGTGATTTTGATATCAATTGGTACAATTAATAAACTTATAAAGACATTTACAAAAATCAATTTTTTTTTCCTGCGACGCAATAAATGCTGCTTCGCGACGCTTTAAAATGTGACGTGACATTGATCCAGATTTTTTGAAATAACTAATTAACTGCATTAGCTAGAAGAGTTCTAATTTCACTTTAAGGCAGGCAATGTGTGCCTTTCTAACAAGGTATTACACTTTAGGAGCGTGATTAAGTTCCATTAAATAAAAATTGTTAAATTTAGTTTTTATCAAAATTTACATTTTTGTATTTTTCCTTAATTTTGATTTATTTGGTGCGGTTAAGTGGTTTTACGGGTGATTTTGGGTTTGGTTACAAACTAAAGTTCCTTTTGAGTCTGCCTATAAAAATATATTATAACTTACATTTTTTACTCGCACAAAATGATGCAAAAAATTTTTGAATTTGGCCAAGTCAGGTTTTAGAATCTATGAAATCCCATAAAACAAGTCATTCCCATATTAACTTGCTATATATATATCTATGACTTGAACTTACTATAAAAATTTTTGTACTAACTTTATATAAAGCATTCATTTTTTGTTATTTAATGGGGGTGCTGACTAGAGACTCTGTATGTATGACATATTTTAAATAAGAGACGCGACAAACTCTTCAAAGTCAAATTTATTTAAGTCAAAATCAAAGGATAAAAATATCGGTCCTCTATACTCTAGCGATGTTTAGAGAGAGACGCACCTTCTGTCCTTGTTAATTCATAAGCGTGGGAAAATACAAATAAACGATTTTTAAGAAAACCTATACAGGGGGTGCGGACAAACGTGTTTGTTTATATGTTGCATGATGATTGATGCCATAACAACTTTCGTCAATTTTTAAATCAAAGATGAAGGGTCGCTATTTTTAGTTGCGAGGAATTTTTACCCTCTTATCGATGTTAACCATGATGCCTTTTTGTTCATTAAAAGCAGTTCATTAATAAGGAATTTATCAGCAAAGAAATGCAAGCAGAATTAAAAAAGCAAACAACGAATCAATCCCAAAGTTTTAGGCCCATTGATTGTTTGCTAATTTCCAAAAAAAGTATATTTTTAATTGATTATAGTATATAGTATATATATATATATATATATATATATATATATATATATATATATATATATATATATATATATATATTTGAATAGATATCGTTAAACTACCAACTAACAAACATTTTAAAGAATTCTATGATCAGGAGAGGATCTCAAAATAGGCGGCCAATATTCCAGCCCCGGACCTGAAATGATGAATAATGAAAAAAACATGCAATTTAACATTCTCTATAGTTAGAGAAAACAAAAATTTATAATTTCCGGAATTGAAAAGAAATACTTATTAACTTAGATATTTATGAAATAATAAACTCCGCTAGCGATATTTTTGAAATATCGGTAATTTTATAAAAAAATACAACTTACCAAGAAACCTAAATACGTTTTGTTGCGAAATTTTATTAAAAGTTTCTGATTTTCTTCTCTACGAACGCACCAAAAAGATAATGACACAATGTGTTGCATTGTTTTTTACACATTTATTCCAAGCCAGCAGATTTCTAATTACTGGGAGCCATATAACTATGAAATCCTTGAAATAATACTCTAGAGGTGGTATTGCATAGAGTAGGATTTCCTTAAGGTCGATAAGTATATCAGTAGTAACTTAGGTGACCAACAAATTGGGAGGAAACATGATGACGCCACCGCGATGCTTAATTTTAAATCCACTGGATATATTTTTACACGAACATAAATACTTTCCTAGTTTTAATTTTATTACAGGTATTATGGGAAGTATGCCAACATTTTACATAATAAAGCATTCCTAAAATTGTCTTATTATGATATTTTTATCCTAAAACTAATAAAGTACAATAAATATAGGTACACGCTGATCTAGAGCTAAATAGAAAACATTTGTAAGCACTTGCAAACCCCAAAAGCCGCAGAAAACAGCCAGTAATTTATTTGGTATTTGTATTTTTTGTAACTTTAGACCCCTTTAGTACGTCTATGGGCAGGGCCCGTAGTAGGCACGGGCAAACTGGGCTTCTGCTCAGGGGCGCCCAATCATAGGGGCGCCAAATCGGAGCTCGAAACACGCTAAGTTGTACATCTAGAGTAGCCATTAGATTATATATATATACCGAACCAAAGCAAACCAAACCAATAATTTAAAAAAAAATCTTTCTTGAGTTTCTACCCGGGATCCTAGAGGATGTGAATCCGAACCGAACCGATCCTAACTAAACCGAACCAAACCTAACCTAACCAAACTAAACTACAACACTATTCACACCCTCTAGGATCCCGGAAAAGAACTCAGGAAAGTTTTTTTTTAATTTTTGGTTCAGTTTGCTTTGGTTCAGTTCGGTTCGGTTTGGTTCAATTCGGTTCATTTCGGTTCGGATTCACATCCTCTAGGATCCCGGGTAGGAAGTCAGGAAAGTTTTTTTTTGAAAAAAATTATTGGTTTAGTTTGCTTTGGTTCGGTTTGGTTAGATTTGATTGATTAGCTTTCGTTATGTTAGCGTTTTAACCTGACAGTTGAATACGCTTTTGTAATAGTTTAATGAGCGATGCTCTCTTAGAGATCCGTGCTCATTTCGAGTATGAGTATAGGCGCGCCAATTTACTGTTTCGCCCAGGGCGCCTAAATATCTAGGACGGGTCCTGCTATGGGCTTCACTTATTTAAATGTATTGTGGGTTCTAAGGTTCTATATAAATTCAAAGCATTTTGAGACATAAAACATATTAATGTTTTGACAGCAAATAATTGAAGTTTTTGTAGTCGACACCCCTACTAAATATAAACATTTTGGTTCCGTTTTCGAGAATTAAGGTTCTCTTTAAATGTGGTATGGCTGTATGATTTTATACATTATAAAATTGTCATTTGTAAAACGATATTTAAGGTAAAGGTTGTATTTCTGGGAATTTCGACAACTTTTTAAAAAGTGCTTTTTTTAAGCATGTTTGGCATAAAAACTCCGGCACGATTTTTGTAAAATTATACAGTTTTTAAAAGCTTGTTTCTTAATATAACTAATTCTATTGGAGGATCAAAATCACCCAGAAAAGATAGAAATCCGAGGCACACATAGCATTACCCCAAGTAACATTTTTGGTTAAAATTAGGTAAAGTTTACTTAAAATAAACATATTAAAAGGTTAAAAAAGAGGGAAATTTCCCGACATTTTCCCAAAGTGGGGACAAAAACAAAGGTAATTTGGAAGGAGAAAATAGGTAATTCGCACAGTTTGTGTTCCATGTCTAACTAACCTAGATGAGACTTTGACCAAGGTTCACACATTAAGTCTCTGTTTAGACTAGTTTTCAACTTCAGTTTAGCCTATATGGTTCAAAAGAAGTAAAAATGCCTTCTGTTGTCCCTGTATTGTGGCGCCCCCTACATCTGTCAGAATAGAAAGAAATGAAAACATTTTTAAATAAAAATAAACAAAGAGGAACACAATAATAATGGTTGATAGGTGTTTAACCAGTTGTGAAAAAAAATGGTGATGTTTTTTATCAACTATTGAAATTAAATGGGGGTTTTAAATATAATTTTAAAACATATTGAGATGAAAAAAACTTGCGGCGGAAATATTTTCGTAGAATCCATGACTTTTACGTCCAAAAAACTCACGCGCCCTTCAAAACATGTCATTTTAACAAAAAAAATTGTGTTTTTATTTTTTTTAAAATACAAAAACTGTAGTTTTTTAAATTTATGACCAAATTTTGATGTCTGGCCATAAAAGCAATTCAGTTACATCGTTTTACTGAAGATTATTGGGATTGTTTAAGTAAAATTAACAAAAACACAATAAACATTTTTCACAAAGAAAAAAAAACATGGCGTATATATTTTTTCCCCCGAAGATCGTCTTAGAGGTTGATTTTACCTTTATTTTCGTCCTCAAAGGCGCAATGTCTAATTTCGTAGCCCAAATTTCTTCTAATGTTGACAAGAACGACAAATATTCCTTTTTTTAACCAAATAAACTAGACGACGACCATCACCGCAGATTCTTACTCATAGTCACCCAGAGTCCCCTGGAAATATGTTGTATTTTTCTGTCTTAGCTGTACAGAGAGAGAGAGTGAGATCGGGTGAGTCTTGGAGAGTTGAAAATTGGGGGGGGGGGGCGAAGCCTCATGATCAAAGCCTTGAGGGGGCCTGGGCCCCCCCTGGGTGCGCCCATGGTTCACCATGGTTCACCCCACAATTTACCTTACAATAATTTAACTTACCAGAAGGCAACTCAGACTAATGCAAGATAACTTTTTGTGCAAAAGTGTTGCTTTTTTAATGGCATAAAATATTGCCCATATATAAAGTCTAAGTAAAAAACTAAAAATAGAGAATTTTATATCGTAAGTTGGCTTAGGAAACTTAAATTATGTAAGGAAAATGTTAAGGCTGAACCAGCCATTATAGGATTTTAAAAAAATTAAATTAAAGCTTTTGTATACAAAAATAAGTACTGTTTCAATAAGTCAATAATAATATAATTTAAAAAAAACACAATAAAGTGTAGAAATTACATTATATTATATATATTATATCACATTTTGTCTAAATCACTTATTCACTACATTTTCCATAATTTCATGTCGGTGGAGTCTGCAGTTCTTGCTAAAAAAAATAATACTTATTTATCAAAATAAATCTAGTTAAAGCCGAGAGGTGACCACATGAACCAACTTAAAAAAATATTAAAAATAAATTCTTGGTCCTGTAATGTGTTTGACAGTACTCTATAGTGTCCTGTGGCTATATATTCCTGAGAACAAAATTATACACCGACTAAGAGCAGCCGAGCACTTCTCAGTTAAATGTAATTTTTCACTTATCGACTTCAAAATCCTTATTTAGTCCTAGCTTTCAGTCACATACCATGATTTTCATTTTTAATTTATAAAATATCTCAAAACTTAGGCAATAGGGGGGCAGGGCCTCGAGCCCCCTCATGGTTGCTCTCATGAAAATACATCTACAAAATATTGACATACATGTCCAAATTTTGGGTTGTTATCCCCTCGGCTCTCTCTAAATATAAACCCTTGTACTGTCATGCTTAATGGGAAACCCATAACTACATAGGGATTCCTATGTAGATATGATATTTTCATTAAGAATGGCAGTGTTAACTATATGTATACAGACTTACCTCATCAAGTTCAAGCTGCTTCCTCTTTTTTTATGCTATCTATCAATTTGTGTGGCAGTCACAGCTAGAGGATTATAGTTGGGGAATCCAATCAGCTAGGGTGATCTTTATTTAGAAAATCAGCAGATCTTCCTGAAAACAAAACAATTTTCAACAATATAAACAAAGGGCTATTTTTTAGAATTTATTACCTGTTTTGAAGTGTGTGGAGCATGCTTTACTTGAGATTCACTAAATCCTCCTTTTCTATGGGTTTTAGTCCACATCTCCTGCCTCTGTTTTGATAAGGCATTTTGACTGTCACCTGCATTTTTCAATGCAGCAGGAATCCGAAAAAACTTCACATAAGCTTGTCTAACGAACTGTCACGATCAGCTGATAAAAGCTCATTGAACCGCAGCAAAAATCCTTTATCTATGATCAGCTGTTCGATAGTTGTGGGACCGTAAATTTTTAAAAAAGTGTGAACAGTTGGTTTTTAATTTTTTGTTGAAATTCTTTGTTTTTTGAAAGATAATAAAATTATGTCAAAAAAAATAAGTCCAAATTTTGCATAATAGAATAACAATTTATTTTAATCATAATTTATATTAGTATGAATACATTAAAAATCAGTAACTATTACACTTACACCGAACCGAACCCTAACACAACAAGCACCTCTCATTCTAAACCATTTTTGAGAGAAGTCATCACTCTGCTCTGCAAGATTTCACTTTCCCGTGATAAAACGCAAACACACCGATTTTTTTTTTGGATTTTTATCTCAAAACAAATGTGAACAAAATTCCACTTCAACGCGAACATAAAAAATATCTTCGCGAAAAACAAATTTGACAAGTTTTATGAGTTTTATCGATGTGCACATCAAGTGCTTGACAAATTCAAATTCCAAAAGACATTTAAAGACACGCAGGATACAGGGCTTAACGGTGCATTTTCTGCTGGGATAGCGCCATCGCGGAGCTATCGTCCTAAACTAAAAATACGGGGTGTAGCGCTAAAAATATTTGGCGGGAAAGCCGATTTGTCATTATAATTTTTTAATTGGTGTACTGTGGTTCTAAGTATTGACCCTTTGTGCACATGGGAAAAATGCGTTTTTCTTAAAAAAAAATCAATTAAAGCCAGTAAATCTCAAATATAAGGGACCATGTTTTGTTCAAAAAGTCAGGTTATGTTTTTATTTACTTTTGTTTTTTAAACTTTTTTTTCAGTTTTTTACTCAGTTTGAATCATTATTATTAGTTTTTCTGCTGTTATGAACTGTGGCAGCTGGGGAGTTCTTGATAATGTTAGTTTTGATGGAATGCCAAGTATTTTGACCTTAAAAAAATCATCCTGATTTAAATGAACTAGGTATCAGCTCAAAGAAGGGAAAAGAAAGTGTATAAGTGCTCTAAGAGCTGACTTAACAGAGCTAAATTGAAATATTCGAAAGTTTTTTGTCAGGTTTGTTTTGGATAAATATGTAACTGCCATTTTTGCAACATTTTCTATTGGGATCTTTTTTTGTACTCGAGTGGACCTTTTGCAGAAGTGTAACATAGAATTGTGTTAAACTATAAGAAATATTTCACTATGATTTTTTTACTATTCTAGGCAAGCAACTTTCAAAATTAGAATACAGCAATTATCCTGAGTGGGTCCCTCCTGAATGGATTGTTTTAAAACAGTTGAAAATTTTAAAAAGTGATGGTTAAAAAAAGGGTCTAGAGAAGAAAGAAGAGGAAAATGATATGAGGTTAAAGTGTGGGTAACAAGCTAAACCAAATTTGTACACCATCCTACAGAACTCTAATAAATTCATGGTGGTGTAGCATCCTGTATATTGCAGTGGAGTCCTGTATCGTCAAAGTTTCTTTTTCTTTAATAAATATTTATTTTTCAGTCCTCAAAACAGTTTAGAATAAACTAGTGGGTTTGACAATCTCCCTAACTCAAACCTCTTTTTATCTTAAACTATTTTGGTGCAAATTTTCCTTTATTTCCTTGCTTTTTATCATTTAAAACTGGAATTTTTTTATAACTTGTACACCGTAAAATTTGTACAGCATCTGACCGGACCTATTACAAGTCCTGTTATGAAATTTCTACAATACTAAGCTTATTACCAAAAAATTTTTATATGACATCAAAAATAGATGACAAAAAGAAGTCAACTTCGTTGACTTTGATGACCACAAGAAAAACAAAAAAGTTCTCTCAGATTTCTCTCAAAAAAACTTGAGACTTGATGGGTCCTGTCATATTCTGTTATGCCCAAATTGTATAGTAGAGTACATATTTATTTGCATAAACTTTTAGATACATAATTGAGCGAATATTGTTACAAAAAACCAGTAAATAAAAGTACGGTGTGTGAGGCCATAAACAAGGAAAAACTGTATTTTGATTTTGCAAGTTTTTTTTTTATATAATGTTTACTTATATATTTTTTAAATAAACAGATTTTGTAAAGTACTTATTAAAGTTTGCTTGACCAACCTCGGTTGGAACCCATATGTGCATATTCATCTGTTGGACCGACCTACCTATAAGTTGTGCCTCTTTTTCATGTCACCACTGGAGGGTTAACACAATTAAACTTTGTCTAAACCTAAAAATCATAGTGAAATATTTTTCACAGTTTAACACTGTAGAAGGCCTATTACTTAGCAAAAGGTTTAATCAAGTACAACAAAAGATATAGAAAACTTGAATCTGACGAGAAATGTTCATAGAAGAGTTTAGTCTTTTTCACTTTCTTCTCTGTTAAGTGAGCCTTAAAGTGAGCTCTTCGAACAAACTACTTATCCACTTTCCCCTTCATTGGGCTGATAGTTCAATTAAATCAGAATGATTCATTGGTCAAAAAACTTCAAATTCAATAAAAACTAACATTATCATAACCTCCTCGGCTGCCACAATTCACAACAGCAAAAAAACTTGGCATAATAATCAGTGGCGCACCAAGAAATATGTCTTGGGGGACCCGAAACCTTTGGGGGGGCCCAGAGGTCTCATGATGTCGTACTTTATGCTATTTTTTTTGTTTATTCATGAAATATATGGAAAATATCTAAAAAAAAAATCTGGTTTAGGGGGGTCCGGGCCTCGAGCCCCCCGCCCTCTTGATGAGCGGATGTAAAAATTCAAAATAAGTAAAAAAAACTAGAAAAAAAGTTTAAAAAAATAAAAATAAACACAAGCATAACCTACTTTTTTGAAGAAAACATGGTCCCTTTTATTTCAGATTTACTCGCTTTAATTTAATATTTTTAAGAAAAACGCATTTTTCCCATATGCACAAAGGATCCGTTCTTAAAACTGAATCGTTTTTAAGACTAAATCTCTTGTCGTTTTTGTAAAATTTACGTTTTTGTTAACATTTGCGGCTTATAGGAAATCGATTTGTGTGTCCTCCGGAAGACATCTTGGATTGGATCATATGTTTTGTTAGACAGCCCTATTGTCTCTATTTTAGAATTTAGTGAAAAAAAAACACTACAGTTAACCTCAAATTGGTTTGTTTGTGTTGTGACGTCATCTGAAAATGATCTTTCTTGTTTTCAACTACTTATACGTAATTTTTATCAGGACAAAAAAAAACAACTTTTAACCTAGCCAACGCCGAACTTTCCATATGGTCAAATAACATGGCAGATTTTCCTATATAGTTCATCGATGCGTTTTAGGTTGTACTTATTTAATAAAAATAATAATTTTCAACCTGTAACTTAACCAAAATGGGCCCTGCCTTGAAGGAATTCATTTAGGTCAAAAATAAGTAACTCTAACTTACAGAGCCAACCAAAAATGTTCTTAACTTTCAAGAAGTGTTTTAGGTCAAAATATACACTATTTTACAAGCTATGTTGTCTTAAGAATGCCTAGGGAAATCGAGAGGTAAACCTCAAAGTAGAATACTAGGTCAGGTTCAGCACAAACCGTGTCGTTACTTTGCCTTTATAGCTAAAACAAGTGTAAAGACTTCGGTTCGGGAAAAAATTAGAAAGTTTTGCCTAAATTCAAAATTTCTTGTCTATAAATAACGATTTCTTGGGTTATTTGTTCCAGTTTATGACCTACCTTACAAAACTTTAACTGCAAAGTAATTTTTTAAGGAAAAAAGCAGAAGTTTTGACAAGTGATTGGAAATTTTGACCCTTCAGCTTGCCAATATGCCCTAAAATGTTACTTGGGACTTAAGTTTGAATTTTTTTATTAGACACCCGGTCTATTTTACATTTACGGCAATATTTTTTTAAATAATTTTGTTAAGTCTTAATAATATTTAGGCATGAAATAAGAATAAAAAAATAAGTAGTACTACTTAAAAAAAATTATTGTATCTTAAGAGCAATTTTTTAAATTTTTTTACAAAACGCGATATTGCTAATTTTGGTATTTTTTGCGCGGTTCCGTGTAAAGATAATATATAAATTTAAGCACATTGTGATAGGCTAACTCAAAAAATACAATAATTATTATACGAGATCAAAATCACCACTAAACTGTGTTGGTGATTTGAGGTTTGAGGTTTGGTAGAGCCGCGGGACTGTAAACGCGCTGGTCGTTTTATAAAATCTGGGTGCAAAAATCCTTAAAAGGACGATGTAAAAATATTAATTTTTCCGAGCAACACAAAGACAATATAGAGGATTGGCACTCACCTTTTTTAGTTGTTTCCGTCGTCCAGAGGAGCTTCTCTCGCTGGCCCAGTTGTTGCAGTCGATCCACACTAGAATCATACTTGTTTGTGTAATGTTTTAGTTTGATTTTCACAGAATGTTATTGGATTTTGGTTAATAAAATTTTATCACCATGCTGCGTGGTGATCTCGATAGAACACGACAGACGAATCTTTCTTGGTTACGCCTTTTTGCGCAGATTCATTTTTCGTAGATGGCGCTGGCGTTTTGCTTGTGCCAATCAAAATTGAAATTGTGTGGATTTTCCGAATACGGGAATTTGGCGCAAAATTTGAATTTAAAATTAAAGTTGCACGAACAAACTGTGTACGATAAAACCAAATAATCCAAAAATTTTAAATATTACAAATTGAAATTTTGGTGAAAATTTCACTTCTACAATTTTTAGTAAAAAAACTCAAAATATTTCTTGAGATTCTTATAGAGCGCTAGATAGATACATCTACTGGCTGCACAAAACTGGAAACAAAATTGTCCTACAAATTCCCGTTTTTCAGATATTTGACAAAAAGTAGGTTACTATCAATCTTCACCTTTAGGGCTTCGTGACGCTACCAATAATACGACGCCAAGCAAAGCACTGTTTTTCCTAACTTCGTAGGGAGTCCTTAAACAGCATGCCAAGTTATATCAAAATCACCCAAAAATTGAATATTTCCAATTTGACTGCACGACCAATTTGGATATAGTCATCTGGGGTGCGAACATGACTAAATACTCTCTCCTTAAGTATCATTGGGCGTTTTGCGGTGGCTTTTTGTACAACCTTCTAGAAAGGAAACGCCTGACAGAACACCCAATGTTTCTTGGTTAGCCAACCAATGACGCGCCATGTGACATACTTAGCATGTGGCCATAACTCGATGGCTAAATTAACGATCTGCAGAGTTTTTCAAACTATAAGATGATATGTGCTTCAATTACCATTCTTAGTAACTGCTATTAGCGTAGGCCGAAAATGTCTTGTAGACAATGTTTATCCTGCGTATAGACCGTGACCAAAAATGTTTTTTCGGTCTTCTGCTTTGGAGAGGGGTAAACCACCACTTGGACGTAATCTACGGAGCCTTGCGTAGTTTTGTGTGTGATCAGCCTGTTTCTGTTCTTCCGTAGGCACAAACGGTTGTTCCAATGCTTCGTGCCCCTACATCTGCGTGGGCCTGCCCAAGAACAAGTATGCATGTCTTTGCCCAGATGGTTTGGAGCAGTCTAAAGATGGCCAGTGTCTGTGTCCTGGTGGAGCGATTCCGTATCAGAACGGTAAGTAACTAACCCTGTATAGTCTATTGTATTTTATACCGTTTTCAACACTGCTCTCGATCGCTCCTTGATTAATCCAAATCCTAAATGGGGCGCTTTCACCACAAACTAAAAATTTTTGTTAGTGTCGCTGATACCTAGGGTATAAAAAAGGGGTGAGGTTAAGTTAGTTTTGGGATTGTAAAAAAAATATATATATTTCTAGTATAGCTTAACAGATTTTAGCTAAACTTGGCATCAATGTTTACTGATCCTTTAGGTATATTTGTGGATAAAATAAAAAAGGTCGTTTATACCTAAGGGGTTGAAAAAAGGTGAACTAATTTTAAAGTCTTCTGGAGTGTAATTTCAAACGAAATATTCTACTGAAAGTCTTCAGTTTTTCACGATATTTATATGTGCAGGCTGTGCAACAATAAGAATCATAATTTCCTAAATAAAACCCTTTTTCTGTCATATTTTTTTCTTTTGAAGCACACTTTGGCAATGTCGAGATTTTGTTTGAGTTGCTTTTAGCTGAAAAAAAAAATCATTACTACGTAAGTCGCTAAAGTATATCAATTTACCACCAAGAAAATATCAAAACTGCGAGAAAGATATGAACAACTTGAATCAAGAACATGATTATACAAGATTATTAAAGTACATACCTGGGCCTGTAAACTCCATACTAACTTGATCGTAAACACGTAATACTTTCACTGCAAGAACGCGTATAAATATGCAAATAAAACATCGCACGCGGAAATATCAAAATGGTGGGGCTGTAGGGGGCAACGACATTTAACTAGTTAAAAACCAGGAGAGGAATCGTTGGACTCAAGGGCGCAACGACATTTAACTAGTTAAAAACCAGGAGAAGAATCGTTGGGCTCATATTCTTTACAAAAAAAGTTTCATGAACTCGAAAATCAATTTATCTATTTTTGTCCACGGGACAATTCAGTGTGCGACGTCGCTTAAATCGAACAGACGAATCTTTTTGATTTATCTCGGATTGCTCGAGAGCGATTTTTGATTGTTGATCGAAAACCCTATTGTGTTTTGTTTTTGTTTCTTGTATGATCGCAGAGGGCGCGATGCATTAAAATCACGTACGTCTTAAATATATCTGTACTGCTAAAGCGTATTAAAATCATTAATGGAAAATGACTGCTACAAGCGTTTCGCCATATTGGATTCAATTGAACACAAACGTATGGCTTGCACAAGTAAACGCTTTTAATAAAATTTGAAAGGGACTGCAAATCAAATGACGTTGACAATTTGTCAATGCCGTGATTTGCTGTTGTGAAAATTGGGATTAATTTTTATCTTTGATTAAAATTTAAGAAATTTCTTTGTATTTTGGAACTTTTGGAAGACAAAGTCTTTATCGTGTGTTGTCGTAGCCGCTTATAGTCCTTGCCATACCAGAAATATTTGAAAAAAGTAATATGTCAAGTTGATATAAAATTAAAGGCCAAACTGTCATTGTCTTAGATAAAAAGATGCTAACTGTATTTTGACAAAGAACAACGTTTTTCAGAAATTTTCTTGTGGCTGTCATGCACATGATAAACAAAGAGGTTGGAATTGTCACAAAAGTTTAACTGCCTATGGCAAGGACTATACTTGGCATTGTTTTAAAGAAATTAAAATGTATTTATCCTAAGGTAACTGATAATGGGTGTTTTTAAGCTTCGAAAAGACATTGTGGCCAATTAAAATGCGTTGGGTGACATTTGTGGCAACCTGAAAGACGTTGCCGCCATTTTGTGACACTGTGAATAGAACAATAACACTGTGCCAATTTGTGACACAAAAAATCCACTGAGTAATTAAACAAATATCTGGAAGCAGAACTGTATTTTTCAGCTAGGTAAAACATTGATATGCCCGGTAACTTTTATACAGTGGAGAAGGGGGGGTTTAGAAATAAGAAAATTTTAAGCGCCACAGTGTTTTAATATCAATGTTTTACAAAGAAAATCTTATTTAAAATACAGTTCAACCCAAACGTTGTAGCCAAACAATGAAACTCTACTTACTTCCGAGGCTTCCAGAGTATTTGTGTAATTAAGAATAACCAAAAAAAATTGACTAATAAACAAAATAAAATTTCTAAAAGATTCCTAAATGAATCAAAATGAGACAAATAGAAAGTTCTTTATAGGTAGATGCACATTTCCAACATGTCACAGTGTACCTACATTTGAGTCAGTGGTGTAAGACTCACTTATATAAATGATTGTTAAAAAAAATACACTTCCAAAATCATTCCATCATAGGGGAGATCTGGACCAAATATCCGCTGTCATCATTCTACGTTGGGTAGAATGAGACAGACAGCAACCCAGTCCGAGATCCACCCCATGAGGTAAAACAATGTAAGGAAACCGCTAAAAAAATGTAACCTCATCTCTCTTATGTCTCTGCAAAGTTGGTCATTGGGTTGTACAAATAACACAAAAATTTAGTTCATCTTGTATATTTTCATGACAATGAAATTGATCGAAAAAATATTGAAACCTGACAATAATACCAAACGATTAAATGGGGCCAAAATAGCAAGGCACTTTAAACTTGATAGGAAAATTTTCCTAAATAAATGAAAACAAGTCAATGTAGTAAATATGCCGCAAAATGGTGGTCATTACGTCATACCGTTACCTTGCGTTTACAAGCAATATTGAAATTATACGGTTTATATATGATTACGTTTAAATTATATTAAAAATTTATATGAAAAGATTATGTTATTATTAAAGATTTATGTGAAAGATTATATCTGAAGCTTGCTCCTACCTTGGTCTTTGATTATTTAATAGTTATTGGTGTTTTATTAAACCTGAAGTGTTGACATTTCCTCACTACTGTTGCACCAGGTCCCCTGTTCTGTCCGCGCCTCCCCTGCTGATTATCTAGCACATGACGCTAGGGCAGCACATGGTGGTGAAAAATGTTGGATCCTTGCCCGAGCGTAAAACCCTGTGGAAAATGAAATGTTTCAGTTTCCTGGAATTCGTCTATTTTGCACGAAGTTCCCCTACACCGAGTAATTTAAATCAAGAACCCCATGTCGACTCAATAAAATAAAGTAGATTTAAACAGATGAACTAAAATAATCCTAACGTACCTTTCCCAGGGTTACAATGCTACACCCGGCTTCACACCAGCGTCCAGCACAACTGTCCCGTCGATGGAATGGACAGGGCTGTAGACAAAGGAGAAAAACAATATATAGTTTTTATCCAAAACGTGGTTTAAAAAAAAAATAAAAAAAACTTCACGTCCTTTGTCGAAAAAGTACATCTCACACGAAAAACAACTACAATTTGGGAGGCAAATATTGTCTTGAAGAATTCAAAAAAAAATAAAAAAAAATCGAACTTACCGCTCTTATTTCCCGTAGAAATGGCGTAGGCCGCCTTTTAATCCCTCTCAAAGGGTGTGAGCGTCACTTTAAGATTCGCCTAAACACGACGGCTCACAATTATACCGTCTTTGGTATAATCTGCATCTACTGCAGTGCCATTAAGTGCCAATAACCACAAAACAATGGCGACACCAATAGACGGCCACCAGCCCAGCCAAAATTCTTTAGGAAAAGAGACAAGACACTTTGTCGAGAACACAAAAAAAATGAAGCCGCCGGAAACCGTTCGTAGATCTGGTGGGGACAGTACCAACCTAATTTTCCCGGTTAAATTCAAATAAGGATGCAAACCTATTTATAAAAAAACGCTCTCACCAAAAAAATCACTAAATCCGGTTTGCGAGCCTGGAGGAAAAAACCCGCGGTTTTCAAACTAACCAATGAGGAAATACATTAATACTTTCGTACCGGTATATAGAGGGCAGCATCGACCAAGGGGATATTGAAAATACGTAAAACGCACCTTGGGGTGTTGTCGGATCTATTTCTTACATAGACCGAACATTTGCCTACCGGACCCCCGCCGACATAGCAAGTAGGAGGAAAATAACCAGCAGGACTGTAAGAAGCTCAGCATTGAAACCATCAACTGTAAAATCAATTACTGGAGATCAGAGCATGCATCAAACCCAGGAATATTCGAACACTCAACCAATTCCCACATGAGTAAAGCTATACTAAGTGTAGAATTTAGTTGTATTTTAGTTACAGTCTTAGTCAAAAGTTTCCTTTGCTCTTTATATATGTTTTCTCTAAGATTCATATGGTTTGACGCCATTTTCGTAAAACATTTTTACATTAATAAAGTTGTTTCTGAACTTGAACCCAAAATACACACTGAACTACTGCCCAAACCCGGCACAAGAGTGCTCAGATGCCAAGTCTGTTCATCACCATCCAGCCCTACACAACCCTTCAATCCGACTGAGCTAGTTATTAACTTTATTTAACTATGATTATATATAAATGTATATAATATAAAAATACGATTTTGTTTATTCTTTTAGTCCTGGTTTTTATTCCTCGCCCATCTCCCATTTACAAAAGTACACAACTCGTATTTATATTTATATTTTATCCTCTCCTTATCAAATTAATAAAGATATCAAAGTGGGCCAATATCCTCGAAAATAAACATAAGCGAATGAAATGTTCATCTTAATGTTTTCTTCCTGTTACTGAAACCATTTGTGATGCGGCAACGCCGCCTTTCCCCAGCAGAACAGCTGTTTATTTTCATGAACGTCAAAGAAAATTACGAAATTGTACAGATAAACAAAACAATCAAAAGTTTTAATGTGATTTTTTCGAAACCTGTGATCCTAAATTCCAATTACGATGTCCAGATAATACGGTGTGCGCAATGTCCACAGTAATTCGATGGAATGTCTCCTTTATAAGGTAACTTTTTGGACACTATATAACCTCCAAACCTAGCTCTATAAAATACCCTTAATTTGTGTACAGAAAGACGAGTCGAAGAGCCTTGATTATTTACCTAAATAAACAAATATGTAACGTTGCCTTAAACGTAAAAATGACACGTTACATAATCCCCCCCCAACTTCAAGACGATTAACCTAAAAAGGTTAATCGGAGAGATCCGCTGCCGACTTAAGGTCTTTGGCATTTCCCCGATGGTTCCTGAAGCTCAAATATTCAAGGAGAAATTTTATTCCTAATCACATAAGGACCAACGAATTTCGGTGCTAACTTCTTCAAGAAAAATTTCGCAGCATCTGACAACACATAATTTTTCTTCCAAACACGCTGACCCACAACAAAGTTGGGTACCCTTGTACGCAGATTATACTGAACTACGTTTTTCTCTCCCGCCACCTCTAGCCTTCTCTTAACATCCGCATAGAGCTTCCGGAAACCTTCGTTCTTACTTTCAGCTGCGGATTGTATACCATTCTCTTCAGATAACAAAACTGGGTTGGAGTAATGTTTTCCTGACAGACACATATTCCTACCAAAATTAGCAAAGAAAGGAGACATCCTGGTTGTCTCATGGGTTGCAGTACGAATCGCGCAGGCAAGTTTATGTTCGTCCCACTTCCTGTGGTTGTCTTTCACATAACAACATAACATGGTTTTTAACGTACGATTCGTCCTTTCTGTTGGATTCGCTCTGGGGTGATAATACGGATTATACTGAATTTTAACCTGATAACTCTCAGCAAAACGCTTAAACTCGTTACTTTTGTACTGAGGGCCATTATCACAAAGTATCAACCGGGGTACTCCGAAGACCATAAATACTTGCTCCTCAAGATGCTTGACAACAGCTTGAGTAGGGGCTGTTCGCATTGGAAAAACTAAGGAAAACTTACTCAAATAGTCCGTAACGACGAGAATCCAGCAATTACCCTTTGTCGAACGAGGTAAAGGTCCACATAAATAATAAAAGGACACATAAGAAATAAAGGACGAGTTGGTTTTGGGTGAGATATCATCTGATCAGATACACCTTGTGTATCACCTTTATGAGCTGCACAGACCATTTCTTTACAAAAGTTGCCACGTCCTGGCGCATTTTTGGCCAATAATATTTTTCTGCCAGTCTGTGGAAAGTTTTATACCCACCCATATGTCCTGCGGTAGGATCGTGAGCTTCTCCAATAATTCTACGCCTATGATCTTTGGGGACTACCTCTTTCCAATATTCGTTAGATGGTGAAAGTTGAGGGTATTCTTGTTTGACATATTTATACAACTTATTATCAGTGTATCTCCAATTCATAAACTTTAACGGTGATTCTACGACCCTCTTTACCATCTTTTGGTACCATCGATCTTTAATTGCTGTTGAAACGTCTCTGGGCTGCGAAATTGTATCAATCATAGGTACTGCGCGAGACAACATGTCCGGGACAACTAAATCGTTGCCTTTCCGATGGATTACTTCAAAGTCATATTGCTGCAGTTTTACAAACCAACGAGCAAGTCTTCCACTGGGCTCTTTCAAGCTATGAAGCCATTTTAAGCTAAAATGATCTGTTATGACCTTAAATGAGATCCCTTCAATATAAGGCCGGAGCTTCTCTATCGCCCAAACCAATGCCAAACATTCTCGCTCGGTGGTCGTGTAAACACGTTCTTGCTTAGTCAAAGATCGACTCAAATAGCATATGACTTTGTCTCCTTCAGGATAAGGCTGCGTTAAACATGCTCTTATTCCATATCCTGATGCGTCTGTTTGAATGACAAATTCTTTGGTATAATCTGGACATGTAAGAATCGGTGCAGTCACTAAAAGTTCCTTAATCTTAATAAATGCTTTTTCGCAGTCTGGAGTCCAATCGAACTTTTGATTTTCCTTAGTTAGAGCTGTAATTGGAGCTATTATCGCTGAAAAATTTTCTATGAAACGTCTATACCAGGATATTGTACCTACAACTCTACGAATTTCTCTGACAGGTCTTGGCCTCTGGAGCTCTAACATGGCTCTAATTTTATTAGGGTCAACTCGGATGCCTCGACGGTCCACTACAAATCCTAAATAAGTCATTTCTGGCCTACACAGTTGGCATTTTTCCCAACTTACCGTTATCTTTGCATTCTGCAATCTTCGTAGGACTTCCTCAAGAATTCTAAGATGTTCAGAAAAGCTCTGTGACAATTACGAGGTCATCGAGATATACGTACACGTAGGGGTCTAAATCGTTTCCTATGATGCTATCTATGAGTCTGCCAAGTTGCAGGTGCATTATGAAGACCAAAAGGTAAACGCTTAAATTGGAAGAGACCTCGTCGACAGATGAATGCTGTTAATGGCTTTGATGATTCTTCCATTGGTACTTGCCAGTAAGCACTCTTAATATCTAAAGTTGACAAGTACTTAGCATCTTTCAATTTGTCAAGAGTCTCGGATACGAGTGGTAAAGGATAACTATCACGCGCCGTCACTGAGTTCAATTTGCGGTAGTCTACGCAGAACCGATATTTCTTTGTGTTTTTCTTTTGTACCATTACCACTGGTGAAGCCCATGAACTACTACTACGTTCTATTACATCCATTTTCAGCATTTCGTCGATCTCGTCATCAATAAGTTTTTGAATGACCGGTGAGACCTTATAAGAACGTTGTCTTATCGGTGCTGCATCTGTTGTAATCTTATGTTCTACTCTGTCTGTACATCCCAGTGAGTCACCCGTAATAGTCTTATATTTAACGACCAATTCCTCTAGTCGTTCTGATTCATAAGGCGTAAGAGTAGTTTGTTGGTCTGATATTTCTAAAGAACAAATCACATCTTTATTATCGGCAAAGTGCCACTCATTAGTACTTAAGTTCGGTACTATCCCCATCGAAATCCAAAAATCTAATCCCAAAATCAAAGTGTGCGGCAACTCAGGAACGACGACGACCTCTATTAACCTAAATTTATACTGAACTCGCATAGGAAGCTGCACTGTCCCAATACTACACGTGCTTTGACCATTTGCCACAATACAACTCGTCTTCTTTGTCGTATCAAGTGAAAAACCAAACCTCTCGATGATTGACCAACCATGATTCCCTAAAAAGGTACGTGAAGCCCCGGAATCCAACAAACCTAATAACTTATTTCCGAGCACATCCACTTCTAAATAAGGTCTCTCATCTTTACGAGCATGACTTATCACATAATCTAAGACGTACGTTAGCCTATCGGTCGATGCTTGTTCAGGCTGACTCGAAGGTCGAGCGCCTGGGTCCGTTTCTCTGACGATTACAATTACGACATTCTCTGACTGTTACCCCTGCTTGACCACACGAATAACACTGCTTACCTCTAGGTAATGCGCACCCGATTGCCATGTGCCCTGTTTGGTTGCATCTATAACAAACAACGTCCCTGTTCGCCCTACCAGATCCAACACCCTGTGGTGGTTGTACATCCCTGTCACTTACGCTAGACTGACCACTAGCTGGTTGCTGTCTATCTCTATCAGCTCTAGCAGCGAAACTGCTTGCTGGCTGCTGCCTATTTCTGTCAAATCTATTATCAGGAATATTCAAATTCTGTTGATTTGATGTCCCGGCACCTGATATTTGAATTGCATCAACCCCTGTTGGAAAATCGTCAAAATAGCTCTCTACGTCAACGTAGGCCAAGTCAGGTTCAATAGATTGGTTTCTTCTAGGAGTAAAATTCTCCTCCTCTAACCCATATCTCTGGTCTATTCTACGACACAAATCTTTTAAATGTGATAGGCTATTGACCTCAGTAGGAATCAACCCTTTCTTATAAATGTCCGCGATATTTCTGAAGACGATAGCTAATTTCGCCTCTTCAGAAACAGGACAGCCAAGTCTTTGGAAATACGTGTTCATGACAGCAATATAGGTCCCTATAGACTCTCCAGGGCCTTGTTTACGTTTTTGAGTTTCCTTCAACAGCTTCTCGCCATATGAAGAAGGAAGATATTCTGGTGGGTACGGGTAGACCTCGTCAGATGTCTATCAGGGGAAATGAATCGACCCCTGCCCTCCGTAGATTCCAGGTACTCTTCGACCCGGAGAGTTAGCACCTGTATGGGGTCCCTTTCCCAGGGTTACGGGAGAAGACCACATCGATATGAAAGGCGGAGAGAATGGACCTCGGTACGGTGATCATAGCGTAGGTGGCAACCCTTTCTTTTAGGGATAGTATAAAAGACTACTGCCTTGTAGTACCGGCGTTGGAATCGTCAAAGGCTAGGGGAAGAAAACCTCGATCAAAAATCACCTGGTCCTCCAGGTTGGGGGTTGGGGCATCAGACTAACTCTCTGATACCCGGAAAAAACGTACACTGTTAAAAAACTCAATCAAACGCCTCGGAAAGAAATGAAAAACCTAAGACGAACCAAGCAAAGAAACAGGAATATGATTTTTGGTACATGGAACGTACAAGGAATGAATCGAAAAATGAATGAAATAGTACATGAGTGCAGCAGAATGAAGGTAGACCTTGCTGTACTAACAGAAACGAAAAAGAAAGGAAAAGGATCTGAAAACCTAGGACAATATGACCATTTCTATAGCGGAGTGGCAAAAGAAAAACATGCCCAACAAGGAGTATCTATTTTGGTCAACAAAAGATTTAGAAAATTTATCACCAACTGGGAAGCAGTCAATGAAAGGCTAATTAAAATGAATATAACAATAAAAGGAATGAGACTTACGATTTTTGGAATCTATGCGTATAACGACGATGCAAATTTAGCCGTGAAAGACAATTTTTTTTGAAGAAATACACAATGAAATATCAGCAGTAAGTGCATCTAGAGAAATTGTCATATTGGGAGATTTAAATAGTAGAACCGGTAACAGAGTTAATGATCTGACAGTTGGCCAATATGGAGAAAATCTTGTTAATGACAATGGAAACCGGCTAATTACAGTATGTGAGCAATTAAACCTAAAAATCCAAAACGGTTTTTTTCAACATAAGGAAATACACAAATATACCTGGACCAAACCCTCACAAAACCTGAAATCCGTCATTGATTATCTTATCACTAAACAAAAGACAAAACTAAAAATTCAAGATGTCAGAACAAAGCGTGGATCAACATGGGGAAGTGATCACTATTTTCTGGAGTCCAAAATTCTCTTTCCTTATCAAGGCCGAAGCCTGCATCAACAACATCTTGATGATACAGTGATTGAAGAAATTGATCACTGTAAATATAATCTACTAAGCCTAGAACATGACAGCGTAAAAAACTTATACAAAAAGAGACTGAACGAAAAACTTAATACAAGTTCAGGTGAAACCCCAGATGAGGAATACGAATGTATTACATTAAGCATCCACCAAGCTGCAAAAGAAGCACTAGGATTAGTGGAAGAAACTTCTAAAAGAAGAAAACCATACTGGTGGGATGCTGAGATTGAGAGAGAAATAGAGGAAAAAAGGAAATTATATCACGCCTACTTATCCCAAAAGACAGATAGAAGCAGACAAGAATACAAAATCGCGCAATCAAAGGTGAGAAGAATGATCAGTGATAAGAAAAATCATTCGTGGACGCAAAAGTGTCAGAAAATAGATTCTTACTTAGGAGGTAGGAGAAGTACCGAAAGCTGGAAAACTATAAGATCGATTAAAAAAGAAACATGCAGAGATATCATTTCACCAATACCAGACAAAGAATGGGATGAGCATTTTAAAAAGCTTTTAACTGAAGATAGAGCAGAATTCAAGGAAGACGCAAGAGACAATATAATTAGAACGATGGGATCTCCAGTACCCCTCACAATCTCTGAGGTCAAAAACGTGTGCACAACCTTAAAAAGCGGTAAATCTGCCGGACCCGGAAATATCCCAGCCGAACTTATTAAATATGGCACTGAAGAACTGTTTTGGAGATTACGGAATCTTTTCCAAAAATATTTAAATGGAACTGTAGTCCCAACTGAGTGGAAAACGTCATATATATCCACAATACACAAAAAAGGAAGGAAAGATATATGTGACAATTATAGAGGTATATCTGTGACTAGTACGCTAAGCAGAATATACGGTAAAATAATAAGAAATAAAGTAGAGAGCGAATATAAAGACATGGAGGCAGAAGAACAAGCTGGTTTCAGGGCGGGTAGATCGACTTCAGATCATCTCTTTTGTATAACCCAAGTTATTGAAAAGAAAATGGCATACGGTCAAGAGCTGCATCTGCTTTACGTGGATTTGCAGAAGGCATATGATAGTATACCACTAAATCTACTTTGGAAAGCGTTGGAAAACACAAACATAAGCGTACAACTAATTAAGGCCATCCAAGAGTTATACCGCAATAGTAAGGCAAAAGTTAAAATAAAAGCAAAACTAACCAAAGGCTTTCAAGTAAATAAAGGTCTTAAACAAGGTTGCTGTATCTCGCCTACGCTCTTCAAGATATACTTGGAACAAGTCCTTAAAGTATGGAAGAGAAAATGCCAAAACATGGGAATTCCGTTGGACGAAACCACCTTGTATACTTTATGTTTCGCCGATGATCAGATAGTAGTGGCTCAGGATTATGACGACCTCGAATATATGACACGAAAACTAATAGAAGAGTACAATAAGTGGGGACTAGAGGTTAATCTCAATAAGACAGAGTATATGTGTATTGGTGGAATGAAACAGGATCTAATCTTAAATACCGGGCAGCGAATTCACTCCTGTGATGAGTATAAATACTTAGGTCTAAAAATTACAGCTGACGGAACACTAGACAAAGCTATAAAAGATCGAAACGTACAAGGAAGAAAAGCAATAACTTTATTAAATGGAATAATTTGGGACCAAAGTATATCAAAACATAACAAAAAGCTTATATATAACACCATTATAAAAAGTATTATTACATACGGCTCAGAAGTATGGCCAATCAAGGATAGAACAGAAAAAATGCTTTCCGCTACGGAGATGGACTATTGGAGAAGAGCAGCAGGGAAATCAAAAAGAGAAAGAGTTACAAATCAAAGAATAAGAGAAATGATGACAGTAGGTGAACGTACTTTAGTGGATGATATAAGAACAAAACAACTGGTGTGGTACGGACATGTACAAAGAATGAATGACGAAAGACTACCTAAACAAATACTACAATGGAAACCAACTGGCCGAAGAAAACGAGGACGGCCAAGGAGAAGCTGGAGAGAAGGAATAGACAGTGAAATAAGAATAAGAGACCTAGATGATGAATTATGGGCAAACAGAAACGAATGGAGATTGGGTATCGGAAGACGTAGAACGTTGTGAAACCGATCAATATATATATAGATATTCTGCCATGAACCTCTGTTCCAGCTGTTCCCATGTATGGACTTCTCTTCGAACATCTTTATAAAAAGTATAGGCTGACTTTTCAAAGAGATCAATGCCTGAGTTCAGTAACACCTTTTTGCTAACTCCTCTAGCCTGACTCAACTCGTCCACTCTCAAAAAATGCGGTGACGGAGATTGTACCCCTCTCGCTCGTAAACTTAAGGTTCCATTTATGCGGAGGTACAGGTGCAACGTGATATGAGGTACCAGGATCACTTGACATTGGTACTGGCGACGAACATGAAAAAGTTCGTGACTCAGCAATTGGTGCTATGCTACTTTGGAGGGCAGCTAAACTCAAAGGAACGGTAGACGGTTGTTGATAATGAAAAGCTGATGCACCGTCATTCTGGATCAGCATTGGGGGTGGTGCTTGTATTGGTGTTTGAGTCGGGTTTGTAAGCACTTGCATTTGCAATGGAGCAATGACCGACGGTTGGTTTGTGGGCTGTTGAGCTGTTCTCTGCGTGCTCGAGTGCTGTGGTTGCGGGAAATGAGACTGGTTTAGTGTGTTGCCAGCATTTGTTGAGTGGTCTGAGCCTCGACTCGTTGATTGGGTTTCAGATGCTTCATCATCATCTGAGGTAACGCCAACTCTTAGTAAATCTGTTGCTTGGCTCTGCAATCTCCCAATCAAACTCAAGGTTTCCGCAACCATTATGCCTTTTGTTTTACTTTCTTCAAAGTTGGACGGATTCATGTTGTTAATCCTGGCTAGCACGTGTTCCAACCTTACAGCGATTTTCCTAAACTCTCCCCATTTGCTCGTACCAGAGAACTTCTCTACCAGTGGTACCAGACTATCTAGCTTCTTCATGCAGCTAAAAGCATCCTGGCCAAATTTAAAGGGATACGGAGGGTATCTCATACTTGCATCGGTCTTTTCTCTTTGTTTGATCAGTATAAGCTGTTGTTTCATCTCTTCCACCGATCCAATAGCTATGCCTCTCCATGTTAACTCATAGATTAATTCGTCCTTGACTAAGTACCTTATTTCAGACAACCGACTTACAGAAACAGCCATGGTGCCTTTTATATTAAAACTTTAAACTTTAAAACTCTTAATTATACCTCCCAATTATAAAACTAAACCACGCAATAACAAACACAAAGTTCACTTTAAACTCACTAGTGAAAATCACTATAAATTTTCTCACAAATGTAGAAAATATAAAACTTAAATACGGGCAGACGCGAACAAAACCGACAACACCGGAGCAGTAAGAAAATAAAATTTATTTGCATTTAAAAATGTAATCATAGTTTATATTAAGTATTTGTACAACCAACTATGACGTCCAACCTTGCAGAGAGAGATAACTACTTAAATCCTAAATTAGAATTAACAAGTAGCCATAAAAAAAAGTTAAAAAAATAAAAGAGAGACAAGAGCTTTGGCAGTGTTTAGGTCTTATGTTCCACTCCTGCTTGAGTAAAACCAGAAAAAAAATAATTGCGCTTATCCTAGCTGAACTGGATTAAAATTAAAGTTAAGTGATGTTTGTTTACCTCAGCAACCGAATAGGTAAATTTATCCCTAAATGGAACGTACAACAGACTACCTATAACAAAAAATCCCAAAGCTGTTGTACACAGTTAACGCTAGGGTATACTCCTGCTATTGCAGAACGGCTCCACTAATAAACTCCTCAAAAAAAAACCCAAATCGCCCTATAAAATGATTTTTCTAAAAAGAATAAATCAAAACCCACTTTAACCTGCTTACCTATTCTGAGTTTACCCGAAACATGCATTGCTTAAGGCCACATCATCCCTTAATATATAAGTGAACGCAATAAACATCGGAACAGATGTTCATGTTATAGAAATCGTAAAATAATTTTACGGGTTCACAACGACAAATTAAAACTCGCAATTGTTGAAAACGATACGTCAATTTATTTCGACAAATTATGTACAAAAACACGCACTTAAACTTACGAATAACTTGCTAATAATTCACTACTATAATCGGTCTATTAACTTCGTGTTACTATCTCACGACCACTACAGTACGTTGTCTGTGACTGACTGACTGGTGCGCGACCCCGGCCCTATATATAGGATCGTCCATCTCTCTCGAACTTTCCGGCAGCCTTCGACGTCCGGAAAGTTCTCGTATTATTACGACCGCAAGTCACAGATAACGCAACTAAAACCTAGACTAAGAATACAACCTTAAGATAAATCGACCTAATACTACACTAAACCTAAATAAATTCCAATTATAAAATTTAAATAACTTAAATTTGTAACACTATCCTCCTCTTCAAGTTTGATCGTCTCGATCAATATTTCCCAGGTAAGGTTTTAGTCTGTCTAGATGAACAACTTTCATCTTGGACTTCGGGCTTCTCTGGATTCGGTAGACTACATCATTAATTCTCTTAACAACTTTATAAGGCCCTTCCCATGGTGGTGTCAACTTAGGTGATCTTCCTTTCTTGCGTTGAGGATTGTATAGCCAGACTTGATCATTCTCTTTGAACCCTGAAGAGTTTGCTTTCAGGTCATATCTCGCTTTCATGCGGTCACTGGCTATTTCTATTCGCTCTCTAACCACTTCATGGATATCGTGCAGCTTTTGCCTTAAACGTTCGACATAGTCATTAACCTCTAAGTGTTCTTCTTCAGGTGAACCAAACATGATATCACATGGTAAACGCAGTTCTCTACCAAACAGGATACTATATGGAGTAGCTCCTGTCGTATTGTGAATGGCGGTTCTATAGGCCATCAAAAACAATGGAATATATTGGTCCCAATCTGTTTGGTGCTCATCAACAACTTTGCACAGATGTTCTTCTATTGTTTTATTAAATCTTTCAACCATGCCATCTGACTGCGGATGCAAAGCAGTAGTCCGTGTTTTATGTATTCCTAAAAGGTCACAGAGATTCTGGAAGAGCTTTGATTCAAAGTTTCTTCCTTGATCTGAATGTAGTTCCAAAGGAATGCCAAATCGGCTGAAAACATCATTTACCAGAACTTCTGCAACTGTAGCGGCCTCTTGGTTAGGCAAAGCAAAAACTTCTGGCCATTTGCTAAAATAATCCATGACAACAAGGATGTATTTGTTGCCCTTTTTAGTTTCTGGAAATGGTCCGGCCACATCAATAGCAATGCGTTCGAATGGCAGACCTACGTTATATTGTTTCATTTGACCTCTGGACCTTGTTTTGGGACCTTGGCTGGCTGCACAAGTCGAACATCGGCGGCACCAGTTTTTCACATCTTGAAAGTAATTGACCCAATAAAATCGATTTCGAATTTTGTCCATGGTTTTATTTATGCCTACGTGCGCGCTTGATTTTCCACCATGGCATTCGGCCATTATATTGTCTACCATGCTCCTAGGAACCACTACTTGATTAATCACAGTAAGGCCATCGGCACTTTCCCAGGCACGTTTAAGGATGTTTTCTTCTACTATCAGTGAATCCCATTGTGCCCACAGTGATTTGAATATCACCCCTTGGTTTGCGATATCTTGCCATGATGGTCGTGGCTTGTTCTCTTCTTTCAATCGCAAGATAGGTCCTACATCTTTGTCGTTAAGTTGTGTGGTTCTAATCGAAGCCGACATCCATTCTTCATCTGGTTCTAACTTTATCTGGCGCACGTAGGTAATTCCTTCTTTCTGGTCAATTTTCCTGCAATGTTTACAATCCTCGGGGCAAGGTCTTCTGGACAATGCATCTGCATTATTATGCACCCTTCCTGCTCGGTGCTTAATTTGATAATGGTATTGTTGTAGCTTTTCTATCCATCTCGCGACTTGCCCCTCAGGTTGTTTCATTTTCATGAGCCACTGTAACGCAGCATGATCCGTTCTAATCAGAAACTCTTGTCCGTAGAGATATTTGTGAAAGTGATCTACGGATTTAACTATGGCTAGGAGCTCCTTTCTAGTAACACAATAATTTCTCTCTGGTTTGGATAGCTTCTTGCTGAAAAATTCGATGACCCGTTCTTCTCCATCTTGTACTTGGGAGAGTACTGCTCCTATGCCATCGTTGCTCGCATCAGTATCTAATATGAATTTTCCTTTTGGAATGGGATATGCAAGAATCGGACTAGAACATAATGCTGCTTTTAGTCTTCTAAATGCTTGGTCACATTCGGTATTCCATTTGTAAGAAGTTTTATCTTCTGTAAGTCTATGTAACGGAGACGCTATTTTGGCGAATCCGTCTACAAATCGTCTGTAGTATGTACACAGACCCAAAAAGCTTCTCAATTCATGTTTGTCACGAGGTTGAGGCCATTCTTTTATTGTTTGTAGCTTCTTTTCGTCGGTATGGATGCCTTCTCGGGAAACGACGTGACCCAGGAACTCAACTTTTTCTTGGAACAGAAAACATTTCTTTGAGTTCAATTTAAGATTTGCGTTCCTGACTCTTGAGAATACTTCTCGTAAATTATCTAGATGATCTTGAAATGATTTCCCCATTACTATGACATCATCCAAATAGACTAGGCAGGTTTTCCAAGTAAGGCCTCGTAGAACGACTTCCATTAGTCTTTCAAATGTAGCTGGGGCATTGCACAGGCCAAATGGCATCACATTAAACTGATAAAGTCCACTTCCAGCAGAGAATGCAGTCTTTTCTTTATCTCTTTCAAAGATTCCTACTTGCCAATACCCACTTTTCAGGTCAAGAGTAGAAAACCAATATGATCCTGCCAATGTTGTTAATGTGTCGTCTATTCTTGGCAGTGGGTAACTATCTTTCTTGGTCACATCGTTAAGTTTCCTGTAGTCGACACAAAATCTAGTACTTCCATCCTTTTTAGTGACCAACACCACAGGAGATGACCAAGGACTTGATGACTCTTCAATAACACCGTCGCTGAGCATTTTATTAATGAGATTGTGTACTTCTTCTTGCTTGGCCATTGGTAGTCTTATTGGGGGTTGTCTTATCGGTTGGGCATCGCCAGTGTTGATAGCATGTTGAATAAGGTTTGTGCGTCCCGAACTACTCCTAGTTTCGAAGATATTACTTTGTTCTTCTATAAACTCTCTCGCTTTACTAAATTCTTCTGGAGTGAGATGTTGCCAAGTTGACTCAAATTGCTGAAGTACCTCCATTGGTAACTTGCTTGTATCCTCGGAAGTTGGCTCTTCACATCTTGTTACTTTCTGTACTGGTTCAAATAATGCTACCACCTCCCCCTTATTAATTTTGACACTATTTGGGAAAATATTGGCGACTCTAATCGGGATGTCTTTATCGGTTTTAACTAGTGATTTTGCAACGAGGTAGGTATTGGGTGTGTTTTGTTGGCTTATGAGTCCGACGCAGCTTGATGTTTTACTTTCCAGCCTCCCAAAAATTATGGTCTCACTGTTACCAACTAGTCTTGTTGTGCATACTGCCACCACCTTAATTGGTTCTTTATTGATGTGACTATTTGACAAAATGAACTCTTGGTTCCCAAATCTTAGGGTATTAAGTTTATTATCAAACGCAAATCCATGTTTACTTATCAGGTCCATTCCCAAAATAAATTCGTCTTCTATGTCGGCAACTAATACCGAGTGGCGAATCTTCAACCTTCCCAGCTGTAGGTCTATGTCTGTCTGCCCCAACACGTCGGCGGATTCTCCAGTCACAGTCTTAAGTGTTATTTTCTTTTCTGTTGGTCGAATTTTATATCTCGTTGCAATTTTGAACTTAAGCAATGATATGGCAGCACCAGTGTCTACTGTTATATTAAGTTTTCTTCCATTAATAAGTCCGTCGATGTTAAGACTGTCAGCAGTATGTTTTAAGCTCTTGATAGAGTAAATTTTGGGGGCTACCCTTCCATTAGTTAACACCCGCCTTTCCGTGTTGAAAAGTTTTAGTTTTTCCTGATCTCCTCTTCTGTACTTTGTCCTGCTAGATGGTAGGCGAGACCTCATTTGGACACGACAATTGAGTTGAATGTGCCCTGTAAGTCCGCATCTAAAACACTTTACATTTGGAGGGGATCGTCTGCTTTCTTTTAAAGAATCAATCTTCTCTTTCAGTGTTTGAAGAATTTGGCTTAGCGTCTTTAAGGGAACCTTTTGTTCATTGCTCATTTCTTCACCCTCCTGAATTGAGACAGCTCTTACTTTTGGTCTGGACATATTATTTGATGATTCGATTTCAAGGGCTCGAATCAACACTTCACTACTGTTATGGAAGCGTTCTCGACGAAGTAATTTTGCTAAGTCCGTGTCTCGCAAGCCGTTAATAAAGCGATCTACCGTGAAGGGATCTCTGTAATTTTCTGGCATTTCTGGGTAAGCCAAGCACATCAGTCTCCTGATATCGGCTTCATACTCTTGTAATGACTCCCCTGCTCTTTGTTGACGAACATTTAATTCTGACCAATGTAAATTTTGTCGTGTTCGTCTCCATACCTTCTTTCTAGCGCTGCCACTAAAGCGTTATAATTCTGTTTTTGTTCGACTGGAATGGACCGTAAAAGTCCGAGTGCAGGTTCCCGTAGAGCTACTAACAACGCTCTAGCTTTTTCGTCCTCGTCCCAACCATTTGCAGCGGCGGCAGCTTCAAATTGTTGTTTGTAGGTGGACCAGGAGGACGTACCGTCAAAATTTGGAGGCTTAATATTCTGGTTGGAATTCACGACACATCCCTGAGCTTTTATTTTGTTGTGTTCTTTCTGAAGCTGTATAAGCTGTTTCGACACGTCCTGGAATTTTTCTTCCATGGTTTGAAAAACTTCTTCCCTTACATTCTGTAGTTCGTTCTCCACTTTTTCTTCAACATGTTGTACCTTTTCTTCAACATTTTGTACCTTCTCTTTAACATTTTGTACCGTTTCTTCTACATTCTGCAAATTATTTTGTACCTTTTGTTCTACACTATGCATTATTTGGGTTATTTCTTCCTTAAGATCTTCGGTTGCAGTCTTGAACTCTTCTCTCAGCTGTTCGGAGTTGCTCTTTATCTGATCGAAGTTTTCTTCCATGGTCTGTTTCATATCGTTCTGATTTTGAGCCATTTGACCTGCTAGAGCCTGTATCATTTTAGTTAGATCTTCCATATTTGCCGATCCTTGTCTAGTAAGCATCAACTTCCTGATAAATCACTTAAAACGTCTATTTTAGGGCTATAAAGCGAATGTCGAAGTCGGTTTTTCAATATCTCTTCCAATTCTTAAATAGAACCTAATGGAATGTTCTGGAATATACTGGTAAATGCTACTCTTTCTGCTACTAGGCAATTGTAGAAGTCACTTTTTGATTATCTCTTTTGGTTCTCGAATAGACCATCGTAGAATGTTATGGAATATTCTGGAAATAATTTCTAATTCTTACTTTTAAAATAACTAAGCTACTGTCGAAGTCGGTATTTGTATATCTCTTCTAGTTTTTGAATAGAACGTCGCAGAATGTTATGGAATCTTCTAGAAATTCTTTCTAATTCTTACTTTTGAAATAACTAAACTAATGTCGAAATCGGTATTTGTATATCTCTTCTAGTTTTTGAATAGAACGTCGTAGAATGTTATGGAATCTTCTAGAAATTATTTTTAGTTCTTACTTTTGAAATTACTAAGCTAATGTCGAAGTCTCTTTTTTTTGGATATTTCTTGTGGTTTTCGAATAGAGCGTCGTAGAAAGTGATGGAATGTTCTAGAAATTCTTTCTGATTCTTACTTTTAAAATTACTAATCTAATGTCGAAGTCGGTATTTGTATATCTCTTCTAGTTTTTGAATAGAACGTCGTAGAATGTTATAGAATATTCTAGAAAATCTCTCTAATTATCAATTTTTGGACTGTAAAGTTAATGTCGAAGTCGATTCTTAAATATCTCTTTTAGTTTTTGAATAAAACAATATCGAACTTCTTCGAATATTCTGGAAAAATCACTTACTGTTTTTTTCTGTCCATTTGTCCTATCCGGTGGTAATATGTAAGGGTAGTCTTTGCACTATTCAGTTCCGAATATTCTGGCAAAATCACTTACTGTTCTTCTTTTTAATTGTCCTAGCCGGTGGTACTGTGTAAGGATAGTCTTTGCACTATTTATTTCTATTAATCCCACTTCTGACACCAATTGTTACGGGTTCACAACGACAAATTAAAACTCGCAATTGTTGAAAACGATACGTCAATTTATTTCGACAAATTATATACAAAAACACGCACTTAAACTTACGAATAACTTGCTAATAATTCACTACTATAATCGGTCTATTAACTTCGTGATACTATCTCACGACCACTACAGTACGTTGTCTGTGACTGACTGACTGGTGCGCGACCCCGGCCCTATATATAGGATCGTCCATCTCTCTCGAACTTTCCGGCAGCCTTCGACGTCCGGAAAGTTCTCGTATTATTACGACCGCAAGTCACAGATAACGCAACTAAAACCTAGACTAAGAATACAACCTTAAGATAAATCGACCTAATACTACACTAAACCTAAATAAATTCCAATTATAAAATTTAAATAACTTAAATTTGTAACAATATGCTCAATTAAAAAAAAATCCGCTCGTTGAAATTGCGTCGAATTAGACTAGTAAGGATGTTGTGTCTAATTAAAAAAAAATTAAAAAAAATTACCGATCGTATTAAAAAAATTTATACAAATAACGTCTTGGTAGGACTGCAACTCTCTAATAATCGTTAAAATGAAATTCCCAAAATTTTAACTAAATTGATGCAAACCATGGTCAAGAAGACCCTAGGATCGTACCGGAAGGTGTCCAAAAAAAAAAATTAAAAAATTTTTTGGTGTCGACCACAGTAGCCCAATAATCAAAAAAAAAAAATTAGTGGCTGACTAAAATTTTCAAAATATTACTCTACCCTAATAGGTGGTTTGGAGTAGGGAGAAGAAAAATTAAAACAAATGATGATAGGTTGTTAAAACGCGAGGGTTCGAAATAAAATTATATTTTAATTCAGAAAAAAAATATTTAAATAAACTTGTAAAACCATTGTAGGGCAAGGTACTACTATGCACCAAAAAGAAAATTTTCCAACAAGAAAATCAAGTTTCCCCCTTTTTAAAAAATACTTTAAAAAAAAGCTCCAAAAAAATATTCAAAAAAAATTAGAAAATGATTAAGCAGGGTTGCAGCTCCCATTAGCGAACCGTAATAAAAAATTTAAATAAAATTAACACTAGAAAAATCTTATTCGAGTTATGTCATGCAACAGTGTTTGTTATTTTCCTAAAAAAACAGTTGCAGATTCCCTTTCCTCTCCCAAAACTGTGTGAATGTGAAAAGAAAATGAGCTAAAATTATTAATAATTAATATATTAATTTATTATCCGGAAGAAAAAATTGGAAATTAAATTTACTTAAAAACCATAAGGTATAAAAAAAATCGTAATTGCAAAAAACAATCAGTTTAGGAAAAGAAAAAAAAAATATTTATGTTCGAAAAAAACAAACGATGTTAGTATATTTGTTTAAAATTATTACCTAAGGAAATAAGCAACGTTAGTACTTATTTACTGTACCACTATAATGTGAAGAACCTAAGTTTCAAACTTTGCACTCAACCCCGTAAAGAATTATCTTGTGTGCACTTTCAGAAAAACAACTATGAAAACAATTCCAAGGTTCAACTATAAGAACGTTGTAAAACTAAATCTGCCTACTCAAGTGTTTTTACACACAACATCTAATCAAAAAAATTTTTACTGCCTAATGCATTCTCAGATCCTTATTCCCTGTGTTCACGAGATATAAAATTAAGTTGGGCCCTTCCCACAACTATTAGTCAAAGCAAAGATTACCAAATCTCCAAGGGCTAATGAGACCCTATCACCTACAAATGATATTTTGAAATGAAACAGTTGAGAATAATCCTGCGTAAAAACCAGAAAACAAAATCAAGAAGCCAAAAACTATTACATTAATTTTAAAAGAGCATAATAAATCTCCCGGCCCCAATTAAACTTTTGTTATCTCAACAAAACTCGGTCTAATCCCAAAAAACTTTTTATTAGACATTTCCCCTATTCCCTAAGTATAATGTCAATAAAACCCAAAAACTTGTGATTTCCATTCTAAACCCGTCTGTACCCTATATATTTTTTAAACGGTCAAACGCCCACAGGCGAAACAATATCTTATTTCAAAGAAAGGTGAAGATATTTTGAAGCACCCTGTGAAAATAGGACACTATTCTGGAAAATTGTTCAGATCAGTGTTCTTACTAATTTTTAACCTAAATATATCTAGTTTCCTCATGTGCATGTTACTATTTTAATTCCTATCATAATTAAATAGATCACAAAATTTGTCTTTCTCCGCGAATCTGCAAGGTCCTGGAAAATGCGAGATTCAGCCTGTAGGCCAAATTTCGATGTATTTTAATTTAGCGAAAACCGAAGTTGCGAAATCCAGGAAGTCCTCGTTCCTCGATTTCTACACTCCGAACCAAACATTTATTCCATTTCCACCCAGCTCGCGAGAGAAAAAAACCCTAATTATTGCAATATAAAAGGTAGCTAGCTCCTTTACACCCTGTACAACTATCAGATTAAAAAAAATAGATGCCCTCATCAATGTTTAGTCGCATCAAAGAAAACCTATTGTTTTTAAATTTATTCTTAGGTTGAAATCTTTTTTTTTGGAAATCAATGATCTTAAATTTATTGTTTAACCTGAACACTTTCCCATTTATTCCACAACAGGGTATTGTAATTTAAAAATTTGCTTCATTATTTGAGGTCACCAGTATGAAATTATTTTAAAATTAAAAAAAAATTAAATAAGAAAAAAATTACTTCCCAATTGTTCACAACTTTCAAGTTTTTATCCCTAAATAGGTACTTTCTTAGTCTAACACCATCCATCGTTATCCAACATAACGCTTTAATTTCAGAAGCAACAAAACGAAGATGAAGTGAAAAAGCCAAGCAAGTAAGTTGAAAGTTGCTTTACAATGGGCGCAGATGACAGGCCCCCTTAAGTACACGCCACTGTCCTGAAATGCAAACTATCAAAAAAACTGAAGACTAGCATATCTGCCGTCAAACAACATTTGGCATGAAATAAAAATAATTCCATATCATACCAGTATCCTCAAAAACAAAACGTTTTTCATTATAAGACCTAAACACCTAACCAATAAATGTTGTTATTTAAAATTATGATTTGGAAGTAAAAGATTTATCTATTCCTGCCTGATCAACTAAGACAAAAAAAAGTTCACCTTTTGTAACTCAAGAAGTTCCCGTTTGGTCCCCTAAAAAATATATAACCTGTCTGGTCACCCTTTAAAACTACAACCACTAGTCACCCTTTAAAACTACAACCACTATACAAACCGTTTTGACCAAAACAAGAATTCTAGAAGTTATGTTTACAGAAAAAAAATAATCTTTTAAGAAAAATTAAATTATTTAAAAAAAAAAAACAAAATTTTGAAATATTTTTACCAATTACCACCGCCTAGCATTTATATTTAGTTGAAAGTCTCTGTTAAATTCACTGACCAATTTCACGGCCTCACAATGACATTATTTAAAAAATTACTGAACTTTACAAATGAACTAAAAAAAAATCAAAAAAAACTTATATCTATATCTGTCTCAGTTAAACATTTCTTTTGTGGTATTATATCTAGTTGGGCTTCAAATTCATTTTCTCTGTATTCAATCTGGAGCAGGCAAAACTTCTCAAGGCTCAAACATAAATGTTTGCCCTCCATTGGCCATGACCAAGCTATGACCTGAACGCAGAAAAAAAATACAGAAAAATTAATTGTGAACCAGAAAAACTTTAATTAATAGAAATACCCGTAGGTCATTTTTTAAAAAAAGGCACTCCAAAGCCCAACGCCGTATTTTCTACCAAAAAAATTTTACCAGTCACAAAACACAACTAGACAACTAAACCAAAGACCTAAAAAACTGTCTTTCAAAAAAATACCCCAAAAAAAAATGTTGACTGGACCTCTGGCGTTGATCTTCAGCCAATGTATTGCTCTAGGGATTTTAGCCTTGTGTTTCTTAACGTCCCGAGCTGACACTAAATAGTAGTACCCTCCTCTGACCCGATGTAACTGAGTGACGTAAGATCTTAATTGTCATCAACAGTTACCACCAAAAAACAAGAAAAGAAAATGACAAAGCAAAATAAACTCATTTTCCTTTTCTTTCATTACTAATTAATACTTTCAACTAAACAAAGCTACCAGCTGTTAAGCTATATTTACTTTAAAACAACTCAGCCAAGAAAAATTTGTGTGAAACCCTGTAAAAATATTCCAACTTCCAAGTGGTGATATCCCACAAAAAATTAAAATCACCAAAAAAAATAACTTGTTGACCTAAATAAATTGACTGCGCTCAAAAAATAATTGGTGAAACAATTTCTATCTTATTACAAGCAGGAAATAATAACATATTAGTAGTAGGCAACCTGCAAAAAAAAATTGTTAGAAAAAAACACACTACCTATGTCATATATTTAAAACATAAAACGACCATGTCTGGAGGTCCATCCACCTATAAATCAACAAAAAATTGAAGTAAATTTACATTACTGTTCTTAAAAAAAATTAAAACATGTTTTTCCTACAAAAAACTTTAAAGAATTAAGACATGAGTTGGACTTTCAGGTTGAATAAAAACTCCTATGTTTTTTTTATCCACTTATTCTTCCTTAATAAATAAAAATGAATATTTTATTTTCCAAGAAAAAACTTGTGAAGATAAGCTAACAAAAAAACTATGAGAATTACTAAAACAACAAAACGAATTCCAAATCAACGCTTAAATATTATCAAAAAAAAAAAATGTTTAAATAATGTTATCAAAACCAATGATGATGGAAAACTTGTTTTTTATTAAAAAAAATGATTGAGTGTCAAAAACACCGACAGCCACTGAAAGACTTTAACCTGACTATGGCTGTAACACCAAAAAAAAAATTCCTTAAAAAAATTCAAAAAAAATTCAAAAAAGTTTTTCCTTTTTTTTCAAATTAAAAAAACAAAAAAAAATTACATCAGATGTTAAAAAAAACTAGCCAAAAGCCCCACGTTGGGCCCCATTTGTGGCCAATTAAAATGCGTTGGGTGACATTTGTGGCAACCTAAAAGACGTTGCCGCCATTTTGTGACACTATGAATAAAACACTGTGCCAATTTGTGACACCAAAAAAACCACTTAGTAATTAAACAAATATCTGGAAGCAGAACTGTATTTTTCAGCTAGGTAAAACATTGATATGCCCGGTAACTTTTATACAGTGGAGAAGGGGGGGTTTAGAAATAAGAAAATTTTAAGCGCCACAGTGTTTTAATATCAATGTTTTACAAAGAAGATCTTATTTAAAATACAGTTCAACCCAAACGTTGTAGCCAAACAATGAAACTCTACTTACTTCCGAGGCTTCCAGAGTATTTGTGTAATTAAGAATAACCAAAAAAAAATTGACTAATAAACAAAATAAAATTTCTAAAAGATTCCTAAATGAATCAAAATGAGACAAATAGAAAGTTCTTTATAGGTAGATGCACATTTCCAACATGTCACAGTGTACCTACATTTGAGTCAGTAGTGTAAGACTCACTTATATAAATGATTGTTAAAAAAAATACACTTCCAAAATCATTCCATCATAGGGGAGATCTGGACCAAATATCCGCTGTCATCATTCTACGTTGGGTAGAATGAGACAGACAGCAACCCAGTCCGAGATCCACCCCATGAGGTAAAACAATGTAAGGAAACCGCTAAAAAAATGTAACCTCATCTCTCTTATGTCTCTGCAAAGTTGGTCATTGGGTTGTACAAATAACACAAAAATTTAGTTCATCTTGTATATTTTCATGACAATGAAATTGATCGAAAAAATATTGAAACCTGACAATAATACCAAACGATTAAATGGGGCCAAAATAGCAAGGCACTTTAAACTTGATAGGAAAATTGTCCTAAATAAATGAAAACAAGTCAATGTAGTAAATATGCCGCAAAATGGTGGTCATTACGTCATACCGTTACCTTGCGTTTACAAGCAATATTGAAATTATACGGTTTATATATGAAAAGATTACGTTTAAATTATATTAAAAATTTATATGAAAAGATTATGTTATTATTAAAGATTTATGTGAAAGATTATATCTGAAGCTTGCTCCTACCTTCTTTTATTTAATAGTTATTGGTGTTTTATTAAACCTGAAGTGTTGACATTTCCTCACTACTGTTGCACCAGGTCCCCTGTTCTGTCCGCGCCTCCCCTGCTGATTATCTAGCACATGACGCTAGGGCAGCACATGGTCGTGAAAAATGTTGGATCCTTGCCCGAGCGTAAAACCCTGTGGAAAATGAAATGTTTCAGTTTCCTGGAATTCGTCTATTTTGCACGAAGTTCCCCTACACCGAGTAATTTAAATCAAGAACCCCATGTCGACTCAATAAAATAAAGTAGATTTAAACAGATGAACTAAAATAATCCTAACGTACCTTTCCCAGGGTTACAATGCTACACCCGGCTTCACACTAGCGTCCAGCACAACTGTCCCGTCGATGGAATGGACAGGGCTGTAGACAAAGGAGAAAAACAATATATAGTTTTTATCCAAAACGTGGTTTAAAAAAAAATAAAAAAAACTCCAAAAATTCCCCACGTCCTTTGTCGAAAAAGTACATCTCACACGAAAAACAACTATAATTTGGGAGGCAAATATTGTCTTGAAGAATTCAAAAAAAAAATAATAAAAAAAATCGAACTTACCGCTCTTATTTCCCGTAGAAATGGCGTAGGCCGCCTTTTAATCCCTCTCAAAGGGTGTGAGCGTCACTTTAAGATTCGCCTAAACACGACGGCTCACAATTATACCGTCTTTGGTATAATCTGCATCTACTGCAGTGCCATTAAGTGCCAATAACCACAAAACAATGGCGACACCAATAGACGATCACCAGCCCAGCCAAAATTCTTTAGGAAAAGAGACAAGACACTTTGTCGAGAACACAAAAAAAATGAAGCCGCCGGAAACCGTTCGTAGATCTGGTGGGGACAGTACCAACCTAATTTTCCCGGTTAAATTTAAATAAGGATGCAAACCTATTTATAAAAAAACGCTCTCACCAAAAAAATCACCAAATCCGGTTTGCGAGCCTGGAGGAAAAAACCCGCGGTTTTCAAACTAACCAATGAGGAAATACATTAATACTTTCGTACCGGTATATAGGGGGCAGCATCGACCAAGGGATATTGAAAATACGTAAAACGCACCTTGAGGTGTTGTCGGATCTATTTCCACGGTTGAAATTTTTATAACAAGGACGTCGAGACACCCTCCATACATAGACCAAACATTTGCCTACCGGACCCCTGCCGACATAGCAAGTAGGAGGAAAATAACCAGCAGGACTGTAAGAAGCTCAGCATTGAAACCATCAACTGTAAAATCAATTACTGGAGATCAGAGCATGCATCAAACCCAGGAATATTCGAACACTCAACCAATTCCCACATGAGTAAAGCTATACTAAGTGTAGAATTTAGTTGTATTTTAGTTACAGTCTTAGTCAAAAGTTTCCTTTGCTCTTTATATATGTTTTCTCTAAGATTCATATGGTTTGACGCCATTTTTGTAAAACATTTCTACATTAATAAAGTTGTTTCTGAACTTGAACCCAAAAATACACACTGAACTACTGCCCAAACCCGGCACAAGAGTGCTCAGATGCCAAGTCTGTTCATCACCATCCAGCCCTACACAACCCTTCAATCCGACTGAGCTAGTTATTAACTTTATTTAACTATGATTATATATAAATGTATATAATATAAAAATACGATTTTGTTTATTCTTTTAGTCCTGGTTTTTATTCCTCGCCCATCTCCCATTTACAAAAGTGCACAACTCGTATTTATTTTATCCTCTCCTTATCAAATTAATAAAGATATCAAAGTGGGCCAATATCCTCCAAAATAAACATAAGCGAATGAAATGTTCATCTAAATGTTTTCTTCCTGTTACTGAAACCATTTGTGATGCGGCAACGCCGCCATTCCCCAGCAGAACAGCTGTTTATTTTCATGAACGTCAAAGAAAATTACGAAATTGTACAGATAAACAAAACAATCAAAAGTTTTAATGTGATTTTTCCGAAACCTGTGATCCTAAATTCCAATTACGATGTCCAGATAATACGGTGTGCGCAATGTCCACAGTAATTCGGTGGAATGTCTCCTTTATAAGGTAACTTTTTGGACACTATATAACCTCCAAACCTAGCTCTATAAAATACCCTTAATTTGTGTACAGAAAGACGAGTCGAAGAGCCTTGATTATTTACCTAAATAAACAAATATGTAACGTTGCCTTAAACGTAAAAATGACACGTTACAACATGGCCCTGAGAGCGCAGCACCCATTATCAGTAGCCTGAATTTATCCAAGCCATACGTTTGGGTTCATTTGAAATACATCCAACATGCTGACACGCTTGTAGCAGTTATTTTTAGAGGCCCATTACACATATATTTTAGACGTACCTCATTAAAATACTTTAAAAACTTATGTTATTTGTTTTTTTTAGGAACTTGTCAATCCATAGGTAATACTTGCAGTGTTGAGCATTTTTCATGCGCAAATGGAATTTGTATCCCCAAAGGATGGAGGTAAGTTTAAATAAATTGCCATTTTTACCTTCCTAGCCCGCACAGCAAGGGCTAGAATAGGTATAACCTATATAAGATAACGCCGAAAATGTGTTATATGGGCGTATTTTGACTTACCCTAGCAGTATCGTTGTGATGTCTGTGTCTATGTAACTCTGTCCGTCACACGATTGCTCCTAAACCGCCCAACCGACTTTCATGAAATTTTTGGGTAAAATAGTATTTGACTCGGTAACGAGCTGATTAGATTTTGGTCGAAATTCATCAATGCTAATGACAGTTTTTTGACAGTTAAAAAGTTTTAAAAATGTTTATTTTTTAACGGAGCGTCGCACTTTGGTCCTCTAAGATCCCAATATTTTGGCCAAAATTAGCAAAAACTAACTTCACAATAAAACTGTTTAGTTATATATTTTTTAAAGCTAAATAATGGCACCTCCCAAGTAACATTATTACCACTTTAATTAATTTTATTAATTTGGTTCCTAGGTTATTTAGAGGGTGCTGTTATGGGTTTTAGGATCAATTTGGCTACATAAAGGTAATTTATATTTCAAACAAGTTTCGTGGCTAATCGGGCAAAAAGGAGTTTTTTTGTTTCCCTCATATTTTTCCGTGGGTAGCCTGAAAGCTTAACCTCACGGGGGTCCAAGATCTAATGGACATCTAATAAGTGTTGACAGTTAACTGTTTCGTCCTTATGGGACTCCTCAGAACACTGCTGGTCAATGTGACAAATCTTGCGAAGTTAATTAGACGGTTTTGTCTCTAATTAAATGTAAATAGTGAGAAAACTATCGCAAGAAGCGCCATCTACCGAGATACGAGAGAAACAAAAAACAAAAGCAGGCGAAACACTGCTATACAATATCGATCAATGAAAAGATCGAATGCAAATAAAAGAAAACAACTATAGTCCATGACGTACGACAGCTCTTTGTCTTTCAGGCCGGATCAACGCATATTGCATTTTTACCCGTCATCAAGACAGTGAGCGTCAATCAACGGAATTTTTAAGCTAAATAATACTAACAAACGTGGAATTTCGTACCCGTGAATTTAAAAATCAAACAATAAAAATTGTAACTTTTTTATTTCTTCTCCGATTTTCTTGGAACAAAGTTTAAAATACTTGCTTTGTAATGTATTTAAAAATGTATTAGGCAGAAAATATGTATTTTTTTGTATTTGTCAAAAAAATAAAAAAATTAAAAAAAAAAGGTAAATTTTTTTTATTTTTTTTATTTTATTTATAAAACTATTGGAGCTAGAAAAAAAAAGTTTATATAAAAAAGATAGCTGTTTTAATTCTTTATTCAAATCTGGTTCAAATGTTCGAATGCGTTAATTAGTTTTTAAGTTATTTTCAAATAACTGGAAAAAATAGGGATCTTTGGGGTATATTTAAACATTATGCTTTTAATGAAAACCATAAGAACTCTTTAGAAGTAACTTAAATTTGTTTAACATACCTAGCAGATCAGGTTTTGACTTATTGTCATTGTGATAATCGCGTTTTTTTTTTAAATATGGCGGATTCAATATGGCGGAAAAGCATATTTAAAAACAAATTGTATCTTTTTTATTTTTTATCCGATTTTAATACAACAAAGTTTAAATTACTTGATTTGAAATGTATTAAAAAAATACTTTTTAAAAAATGTATTTTTTTTTTAATATTCGAAAAAAAAATCGGGTGAAACATGTGACAAAAATGATTTTATTTATGTTATTTTTTAATTGACCCCCATATACGGACGTCGCTGAAGGGTTTGTCATTAATTAAACCTCACTGACTTACACATTGTTAAAAAGAAAATTTTATTTCCTACAATAAAGTATAAAACACATTTTTGTGAATTGAGCTTAGTTTTTGAGAAAATTGGAAAAAACCTGTAACAGAATTAATTTGTTTGGTGATTTGTAAAAATTAATTTAAGTTGCACAGGCCTGTGAAGTTTTAATCTGAACATAAATCCTACATTATTATACACGTTTAAAAGGAAATTTTATTGTCTACAATCGACTATAGGTCACAATTTTTGATAGAGAGCTTGGTCTTTAAGATAATCGGGTAAAATCTATGTGGTTTCTTTAATTTTCTTATATTTTCTTAATAAATATAGCCTGACCCCACTGACTCATACATTGTTAAAAAGGAAATTTTATTTTCTACAATAAACGGCCAAATTATGTTTTTCCAAAAAGCTTAATTTTTTAGAAAATTGGATAAAACTTGATAAATTTAGTCATTTTTCAAAATTGATTTTATTTACGGACGCCCCTAAATTGTTATAGGTAAAACTACCATTGCCTTATTATACATTATTTAAAAAGCAATTTTATTGTCTATAACAAAGTATGTGTTATATTTTTTGATATACAGCTCGGTTTTTAAGAAAATTGGGTAAAACCTGTAATAAACATGTTTCTTTTTTAAATTTATTTATTTTTTTATTTTATTTATTTTTAAACGGACGCCGCCGTGGAGAGTTGGTTATTAATCGTACCCCACTGACTTATACATTGTTGAAAAGGAAATTTTATGGTCTACAATAAAGATTAGTACATATTTTCCCTAAGCTTAATTTTTAAGAAAATTTGAAAAAAATCTAAAAATTTCAGGATTTGGGGAGTCTGGGGTGTTTTGGGGGATTTTGCAGCTAAAATTTAAAAAACTAATATAATTTTATTTTAAAATTAGATTTTACACATTTTTGATCCATTTCTATGTCATTGTGTCTTGAGGGCGTCAACTTAGTTAAATTTTTAGAAATTCGAACACGACTATATGGAGGGTTCAGAAGCCAATAAGTGTCAATTTTTTCCCGAAAATGACTTACATACTACATGTGATTTTATGATACTTAAACTTTCATTTGACATAACACGCAAGTCAATATTTCGATAACCAAGTGATAGCAGTTCCAGAACTGTCAAAAAGTGTAAGGGAAAAAAAAAATTCGATTCGGTATTTTTTTTTAAATTCCCCATATCTTAATTGATTGTTTTTTTACTTACACTGATTGGCTTCTGAGCCCTCCATATATAAGGAGGGGGGATAAAAAAAATTGGATCAAAAACTTGCCCGGCAACATCCAAATCGTGTGACCTATTCTCAGCTAGGATCCATTGTCAAACTGCGGTCCATATATTTTGCATACTCAACTACCTCTAACACCTGCACTATATTGTAAAAACTTTCGTCGATTGATATTCATTTTCAAAAATAACAATAACAACCTTGTTTGATAATGTCCAACAAACAACGATAACAATTATAATTGAAATCATCTGTTTTACTAGACGCCTCATCTGCGTAACGCCGCGCGCCGCCTTATAGGCGTCCGCGTACTTGTTTTGGTGACAAGAAATTGTTTTTTTTATTGAAACAAATATAAAATATACATCTATATAAGACCTATATACACCAAATTAAAGAAAAATGTTCATTCTATAACTTTTATTTAATTTTTTTTTTAATTTTGCTTTGGTGTTATTAAAAATGTAGGTTAAACTTTTCTAGCTATACAAAAAAAAAGTTAAAATTCAGTAATTTTATTTTTTCTAAAAAAAAGAAGCAAAATTTTGAAAAATATAGTAGAAAGTTATTTTATCGTGGGTGTTTACTGATTCATTTGCAATTTTTTGCAACCCTCTACGACTATTTTTAAGAAAGATACATCGTTTTAAAAAGTATCGTGCAAAACAAAATGGTGGGGGCCATATCTTTAAAAAAACGCATTTACCAGAATGACAACAAGTCAAAACCTGATCTATGGAGTGCCCTTAACAAACTTGGCTTATCGGCAAAAAGTTGGCACGACTTGCACACGAAACCCCCTTTTAGGCCGATTTGTCCAAAGACTATGCCCATAGACTAATAGTTGTTTTCTTTTATTTGCATTCGATCTTTTCATTGATCGATATTGTATAGCAGTGTTTCGCCTGCTTTTGTTTTTTGTTTCTCTCGTATCTCGGTAGATGGCGCTTCTTGCGATAGTTTTCTCACTATTTACATTTAATTATAGACAAAACCGTCTAAAAAACTTCGCAAGATTTGTCACATTGACCAGCAGTGTTCTGAGGAGTCCCATAAGGACGAAACAGTTAACTGTCAACACTTCTAAGGTGTCCATTAGATCTTGGACCCCCGTGAGGTTAAGCTTTCAGGCTACCCACGGAAAAACATGAGGGAAACAAAAACTCCTTTTTGCCCGATTAGCCACGAAACTGGTTTGATTTTTAAATTCACGGGTATGAAATTCCACGTTTGTAATTTATATTGCCAATTACCTAAAGAGGTGTTATACAACCAAAAAGTGATTTATAAAGGGAGTATAATAAAACTGATATTCCTTCTGTTCCTTTTAGATACTTTTGGTTTTATTGATTTCTGATTTATAAAGATGGTCTTATAAAACCCTTTTACCTAAAGTTTTTAAAAATAAATAAATACAAACTTTGGTCATTTAGTTTTTTTCATTACTTTAGGTCATCACAAAAGTGTTTTATAATAGAGCTAAAAGGTTACCTTATATCCTTTTGTTTTTATAGTTACCAGTAGTTTAAAAGTAAATATGATTAGATAGGCGGCCATATACAACCTAGACTTTTGGTTTTTGCCATTACTTTTAGGCATTTTAAAAAGGTTTTATAGGAAGGCTTAAAGGTAAACTTAATTATTTTGTATTTATAGTTACCCGTAGCTGTCTATTAAATATTATTTAAATAGGCGGCCATATAAAACCTTGTTTTCTTAAGGGTTCTAACAGAAGTAAGTAAATACTTTCGTGTTTTATGTTTTTTAGGGATTTCTGGTAAAAATAATAGATATACCTAATACCTAATACCAATAATTAATAATTGTTGAGTTTCCGTCCTCCCGGGTAGGACACCCCGGCCTAGATAAGGCCTGTTTAGACGGCCAATATAAGAGGTTGCCCTCTAACCTGCAGGCACAACGAATATCATTGCACTGGCCCTCTCGATTGTGTTGAAATTGCACGATAAAAAACATTTAAAAGTGTTGAATTATAAGCTTTTAAACACTTTAAAAAACAAATAAAAAAAAATTAAGTGAGGTTATGTTGACTATGTTTACTTTGTTCTTTTTGTTGGTTTCATAAGGGCACTCAAAAATCCTTGTTGCGATACAGTAACAATTAAAACCAAGTGACCACTATAAAACAATAATGGCGTATATACATTTATTTAAAAAATATTGTAAAGATAAAATATTTATCTAGTCGTTTTAGCAGTGTTTTTTTAACAATAATTTTACTTTAATTTTGATTTATGTAAACCAAGCAGACTTTTTTGATGGTGAATAGTGTAAATTATTTTATTTTTATTTTAAATATTTGTTATTTTGTTATAAAAAAAACTATTAAAAAGCATTTCTGAGCTGGCGCGCTTGTTTTGAGAGCTTTTTAGATACGATTTTATCAGAAAAATTAATCTGGCAGGCAATTTGATCATCAACAAAACGACAAACTCGGTATATTTTTATGTCATAAAATAATTTTGGGACTCTGACATTTTTGGCAATTTTGTGACCTAAATTATTTTATATAGCCATTGTGAATCTAAAATATCGCCATAGCTTTTATAGGAAATATTCTTTACTCTAAAGGTATTATGTTATTCAACAGAATCGCCAGGATACCAAATTACCAAATCTAGTTTTATAATAGGATGGAGGACGTTTCTGAGTTGCTTTTAGAACCTGGCATAATAGCTTTAGGCTCTAAAAGGTTCTATACTGGTGGAACCGCCAGAGGGCGAACCTGGAGTTTATTTCTTATGGTTTTATAGTGAGTTTAATACATAGGTTGCCACCACCTTAGGAGTCCCATTTAGGAGGTCTAAGGGGTATGTGTAATGGGAACGTGCTAGCGACCAAACATTGAAACTAATGGTTTTAAGGAAAGGCGCTGGCTACCTTTTAGCTTCTACTATAAATAAAGAAATGTTACTTGGGCTCAAAATTCCAGCATGATTGACTTCATTGCCAAACCAGGCTTCGAAATATCGTTGTTTGAATTTGACATTTCCTGACAATGAGCAATTGTTTTTTTATTGTTCATTATTTTTCACTAACTTTAATGTGCTATTTCTAAGAAGTGCGAAGAGTTATAAAAAATTTTAAAAATGGCTTTTTTAACTAAAGGTAAGTAGATTATTTTTTGATAATTTCAGTCACAGGGATTTTAAACTTATTCTTTAAATACGAATGATGAAAAAATTGTACAAGAAATGTATGAATTTTTTTTTTCGATATTTCATTGGACTAACAAAAAAGCTTTTACCAACTTTCATATTAATTTTTGTAAAAATATTTTCGTCTTGATTTGTACTTTCCGGGGTACATACACTGTTGGTGCGAAAAGGTGCGATAGTCTCAAAATTCTTTATTAATCATGACCGTACATATTCTGATAAACGCAGAGTACCTACTGTAGTGCATTTTAATTTGTGTTTCCGTGTGTCTTCTATATAGATAGTAATGAGCAAAGTACCTTAAAAAAATACAGAATGAATTATAGATATCAAAACTCCTGTCTTAGCAATGAACTTTAAAAAACAAGGAAAAAATTCAAGATGGCCGCCAAAGTAGATAGAAAATTAATAGAATCTACAAACATTTAACATCGGTTTCAGGGTATTTGGAGCATCTAAATGCAAATATAGAATAATTTTGATTGGAGGCGGGAAATAACAGTTTATAATGGAGGGGGGGGGTTAACTAGGTTAAAAAAATCAAATTTGACATGTGTGACATCGATTAATTAAGGTGCTGAAACGAAAAAAAATAGGTTTTGAATTATTTAATTATTTAACTTCCTCCTATCACTCCTCAAACTAAAATATGATGATCAATATAAATTTTTCCTCGATTTAAATCATTCATTAGATTCATTCTCTCTTTTACACCCTGTATGTGGAGGCAAAAACTTACTTTTTATGAACATTAAAAGTTTTTAATGCAATATTAGATATTCGCTAAATCCAACCAGAACAAGAAAAACTGTTTAGCATCCCCCTGGAAGGGGGAGGCCTGGGAGTGGGAGTTTATAAATAAATTTTGTATGGAACTTACTATAGGCACGACTAAACTTCTATATGAATTTTTATTTTAGTCTACGGCTTCTGGCTCTTAGGGAGGAAAAAAGGTGCTGGGGCTAGGTCGTATCCAACCCAAAACAGAAGAGGGGGCAGGTTTCTGAATTCCATGGCCTTCTTAATTTAGAAGAGGGGGGAGGGAATTCATATTCTAATTGAATTTCAATGTCCGATTTAAAAAAACCTGGTTATAAAGGGGGAGAGCCCAATAGCTGCTCTTCTCCCTCCCCCCGGATACGCCTGTGTAATTGAGTGAATTATTTTTTTTATTCTCTTGGTTGAATTTAGCAAATAGAAATATTTCCATGATAATCGGTTCATGTCCATTAAAAAAGTAAAGTTTAGACCCCCAAATAAACGGAGTAAAAGGAGGGATGTGGTTACTGAATGGTTATAAAACTTTGTAATCCTTAGATTTTAGTTCTGCGGACCAAAATACTTAAGAATATATATAATATTTTGCATTTTTATAATAGACCAAATTTTACCCCCCAAGGGGTCCTAATAGGGGCAAATTCGATAATTGAAAAAAAAATTGGGAAACTCGGTTTTGTACCCCAAGATTAGGAGGATTTGGGGGGGTCTACCCTCTGAGTTTTGCAACCTATATTTTTTTGTGGGGCTGTGTAATCTGCAGATCATATTAAAAATAATAAATTTTTTTAAAGGGCTTTTAGGCAGTATAAATCACGAAAATGGTAGTGGCAAGAGTATATTAGCAATTTAGACTTCTTTATTGATTTGCGTTTAACTGATTAAAGAGTTTAACTATAAAACTCTATTTTTGGCCAAAATATTGATCCCTCAGACCATAGTGCGTCGCATCAATATGCGGTTTTCGGAATATTGTAGTGCACATTTTTAAAAAAATTTGTGTTATAAACAAAAACTTGGTAGGAGCTTTCGTTTCGGAGATATTTACAAAAACCAGTTTTTAAGGTTGATATAGCATGGAGTTTACTTGGAGTGGGCTAATGGGTTAGGATAGTATCAGATCCGTCATGGATCCATTTATTATTGTTTTTTTTTTGCTGTAAAGGTTTTTTTTATTTGAAAAATAATTTTATGACAGGTGCGACGGTGAAAACGACTGTGGCGATAATAGCGATGAACAGAGGTGTGGAATGTCAACTTGCCCTCCCACTTTCCACGTTTGCGGCGACGGCAAGTGTTTGCCATCTTATTGGAGGTAAAAATAGCGACTCTTAAAATATTGACTAGATTAGAATTAGAATAGCCATCCATATTAGTTGCTTGCGTCGTAACGTAAAAAAAAATCCCTAAACTAACAGAATAGCTCATAGAACATATATGGGAATAGGAACGTCATAAGCTAAGCAGACATTTTTTATAGAATTTGTGCGGGTCAAAGTAAAACATATAATACGCAATGCTGCCAGTTCTTTATTCCTAATTGCATTAAAAAAAATGCCCTTACTCGATTAGCAAAGTATCTGATTTACGATACTACCCCGAATCCCAACTGTGCACAACGTCAAACTTCATAGATCAGTTGTGTGAAACCACCAGAAACAACTACTCCGAGGGAAAATACCCCTACCGGCATTGAATTATACTGATGGTTTGAGGCTTTCGTTGGGAACTTGTTAAAACTGATGATCGACGTTGGAGAAAGTGAAAACCAAACAGTTTTAACAAGTTCCCAACGAAAGCCTCAAACCATCAGTATAATTCAATGCCGGTAGGGGTATTTTCCCTCGGAGTAGTTGTTTCTGGTGGTTTCACACAACTTATGCTCTACACGGAGCTATCGCCTACATTCACCTGAGGATGGCCCAAAAGGTCGAAACCGGTCCGGTCGTGGATTGGCATGGAACACTTGTTCCTGACTATCAAGATGTGTTCCAGACGGGGATCATTCGTATCCTCGTGATCGACGTTGGAGAAAGTGAAAACCAAACAGTTTTAACAAGTTCCCAACGAAAGCCTCAAACCATCAGTATAATTCAATGCCGGTAGGGGTATTTTCCCTCGGAGTAGTTGTTTCTGGTGGTTTCACACAACTTATGCTCTACACGGAGCTATCGCCTACATTCACCTGAGGATGGCCCAAAAGGTCGAAACCGGTCCGGTCGTGGATTGGCATGGAACACTTGTTCCTGACTATCAGGATGTGTTCCAGACGGGGATCATTCGTATCCTCGTGATCGACGTTGGAGAAAGTGAAAACCAAACAGTTTCATAGATCAGGTTTCTCACTTTTCTGGAAAATCAGGGAATGGCAGGGAATTGGTCATAAAAATTTCTTAATTTTAAAATGTCTACCTAAACGAATCATTGTATACTTTTATATTAACTGGAGTTTAACTAATCTCAGTTTACCTATTTGGTACAGACCACCATGAGCGCAGTTTAATTGCTGTAATAGTCGTTGAAAAAAATAACTGTATTTGAAAAAATCGTAGTTGAAAACAATTTTTTTTAAATGTCAGGGCAATTTTTTATTGATGTCAGGGAATGTCAGGTTCACATTAAAATTTTGGTGGGAATCATGTAGGTTATTTGCTATTATTTCCTTGTGAGAGTTCGATCAGTTACGTAGTTTGTTTTTAAAATTGCCGCCGAAATGTTGGCTGGTACAGGCCAAGGGTTTTATTATCGGTTGGGATACTGTGAAGCCCAAGCAAGGGACAGATTTAAACATCTTATTTAGGTGCCTTGAAGCTCTGAGCTGTTATTTTAGGAGCAGCTGGTTTATTTTAAAACCAAACTATGCGAAAACACTCACAAGGTTGTTAAATTTTAATTTAAATAAATACGTTTCTAAGACAAACCAACTCACATTTTTTATAGCACCGAACTGATCTAATTCATATGGTAAAACCAGTAGCGCACCCAGAAGTATGTCTTGGGGGAGGGACCGAGACCCCATGAGTATTCGTGAAATATGTGGTAAACATCTAAAAAATCTTAGCCACTCCTCCCGGTTGCGCCCATGGTATTTTTAGCACCATCTTTGCGATTAGCTTTGAATTAAAAAATAACGAACGGAGATTTCCGTAAAGCAATCAATTATTGATGATCGATGATGAAAATTGGTTAGAAAAAAAACATTTTTTAATATGGTTTTCATCATTTTGAAAGAAAAATCGATGATTACAAAAAAAATTATATGTGCGTCCCTTTTTTTGTCGCATCATTTTCGTTCTGTCTATATTCGAACACACGGATTTTTGGCACCCTAGATTTTGCTTTAAGAACGCGGTATATGTATTGTTGTAGTGTTCAAAGGTAGGCTTCTTATGTTATGTTACTGAACCTTCTGTAGTAATATTTCATATATCGTACACCCGCTGAAAAAGAGTCACAACTCAAAAATCGTCGTTATTGAGATAAACCTGCCGCCATCATCGAAATAACTTGTACTTTCTTCCATAAAAGCGTCACATTTATGTTTCGACAATTTACCGCGAAATGGCGATGTGACTCTTTTATTTTATTCAGTCTAGCGTTCTATTACAGTGTCACTTTTGACTTTCTAACAGCGTGAACGTGGAGATTCATCCTGAAAAGAGTCACATTTCGTGTTTTGAAGGTTTTCGTGTGAACTATTGGTTAAATCTGACCCATATAACAAGTAAAATACTGTTCTTTTTTGTGTTGTGACTGTTTTTTCGGATTGTTCAGTGTACTTAGAATTAAGGGGAATAAGAAAAAATCTTTTGAATTTATTAGAGAATAATCACATTCCTAGTTGTTATTCAGCATTTTATAACTCGTTGTCAAAATAAATACAAAGTTTCTTCTTTATTTGTTTTCTTTTTTTATATTATTTACCATCCTGCGTGACATTCTGATTTACAACGTCATGATGCCTTGCTCTAAAAAAGTGTCACAATATCGGGTTTTTGTCTTTTTTTAACTAAAAACGACAAAAATCATTTTTTCTGAGAAACGTACTGCACTTATTACATTGAGTTAATAGGTTCCTGTTGATATAAAATAACATGTTAACTCGTAATTTGTCATGTAAGTGAAAAATTAATCTCTCTAATGAACTAAATTCTTTAACAGCGATTTTCTCAAAACAATGTTTTTTGAGTTGTGACTATTTTTTAGCGGGCGTGCGATATTATTATCCATACACATACCTAAGACTTATATAGGCTTCGTCGTGAAGCATATTTCTCTGAATTTGTTGTCTTTCCAGATGTGATTACGATACCGACTGCGCTGATGGAAGCGATGAATTGAACTGTCCAAAACAAAAATGCACAGAATCTCAGTTTGCGTGTGAAAATGGCAGATGTATTTCGTCTAACTGGAGGTAGGATTTTTTTAGATTTTAACATATATATTTTATTTATTTAGTTTAATTACCGTTTGATAACAATCTTGGCAATTCAGTGTTATGATTTCGTGTATTTTGGGATTATTTTTGCTTTATAGTAAAAATCCTGGTCTTTTGTCAAAAATTTTAACTCCTTCATAGTACTTAAATACTTTCCAAAATAAGATAAATCGGCAACAGCGGAAAAGCTGAAGTCACAGGATATCTGTATTTTTTCTCTGGTTAGTGACAGTCTAGCTACGCCAAAAGCAGAACAACTCCTTCATAGTTCTTAAAGACTTCCCAAAAATAAGAAAAATCCGCAACAGCGGAAAAGCTGAAGTCACAAGGACTCTGTATTTTTTTTCCTGGTTGGTGACAGTCCACCACGCCAAAAGCAGAACAACTCCTTCATAGTTCTTAGAGACAACCCAAAAATAAGAGAAATCGGCAACAGCTGAAAAGCTGCAGCCACAAGGACTCTGTATTTTTTGTCTGATTGGTGACAATCCACCTACGACAAAAGCAGAACAACTCCCTAAAAATCTGATCCTCTAGTTGATACAGTATCAGATTTATATACAATTTTACTGAGTTGTTCTACTTTTGACCGATACTGTATATGGCGTAATTTATTCTATAAAATAAAGTTTCCAATTTACGTGTGTCTGCTTTGCAAAAATCTGTTTTAAATAGTGACCAAGTTGACATAATTTTTATAGATGCGACGGGGAGAACGATTGCCGTGACAATTCCGATGAAAGAAATTGCGACGTTGACAAACCTACGACGTGCAAAGGAGAGGACGAATTCCAGTGCAAGAGCGGAGCTGTCACTTGCATCCCCTCCACATGGAAATGCGATGATGAACCGGATTGTAGGTAAGACATTCAACGTTCCCTCAAGTCAAATTGCCTCTATCTGTTTTAATTTCACAATATATCTCCGTGTCACTTTATCATATGGAAATTCTAAAAATTCTTATTAAAGCTGTGTTTTGATATAACTTCAAGATTTTTTATGGGATCACGGTAAAAATATTTTAGATGTGTACTGAAACCATTTTGTTACTTCTGTTTTTGTATAGGGTTAGGAGCTTTTTTGCCTTAAAAAACTAAGGAATGTTAAATTTCATTGAGTTCTTCAACACATTCTTTATTATTCTTTTTTTATCTCTAAACATGATTAAAATCCGAAGAATAGTACGAATTCACCTTTACTTTAACCAATTAAAATTTAAAGTTTGTAAACCATCCCTTAATACACTTACGAAGTGAAATCATCTCAACATATATCCTTTTCACTCTAACACATGAAAATTCTTATTAGGGATAATTCAGACGAGCTCAACTGCGCAAACAACACCTGTTCCGATATGCAGTTTTCGTGCGGACCGCCCAATTATCGATGCATTTTTAACACTTGGCTTTGCGATGGAGACAAAGATTGTAACGACGGCCGAGACGAGCAAAATTGTACCAGCGAAGAGGCACCAAAACATCCGCTTATCGATTTTAACGCCAAGGTATGTCTATAGTCCTTGCCATGGACACTTACACTTTTGTGACATTTCCAACCTCTTTGTTTATCATGTGCATAATGGCAATTCTGAAGAAAGGCATGTCTGAGTTGTTTTTATCTGTGCGTTTTTTTGTTAAAATAGTCAGCATATTAGCTCACACTACTACTGTCTGTCTGTCTGTCTGTCTGTCTGTCTGTCTGTCTGTCTGTCTGTCTGTCTGTCTGTCTGTCTGTCTGTCTGTCTGTCTGCAGTCAGTCAGTCTGTCTGTCTGTCTGTCTGTCAGTCTGTCTGTCTGTCTGTAACGACCAACGCGCATAACTCAAATACCTAGGCTGGGTGTTGGGTCGTGATGGTCCCATTTAAACATGAACAAAATCCACCGAACGCAAGCCAAATAAAGGGGTGAGGGTAGATTTCAAAAATTAGAGTTTATGTGAAAATATGGCGTGCGTGATATCAAACGAAAGGTAAATAAGCCTGAAGAAAGGGTGGGGGTAGATTTCAAAAATTAGAGGTAAAGCGAACAAAACGAAAGGAAAATTGAGTCTTGAGTTAAATAAAATATATTTCAGTTTTTAGTTATATTGCTCACACGTACTCTATACCTATAGTACCTAGTGTGAGCTTAAGTGCCCATATATTGGCAGAGTATTTTTATTTAAGACACTGACAGTTTTGACTTCAATTTTACCAACATGACATATTTAATTGTTTAAATATTTCTGGTTAGGAAGTATGTTTATATCATGTCAAATTCCCAAAAGTGTAACTGCGTATTGGCCCTTTCCGCTTACTACAGACATTTGTCAGCTAAATTCGGTGGACACCAAGACTCGGTCACTTGGTGTCCAAGGAGAAACACAAATCATTAATTCTTATGGCGGCACTTCAATTGGCGTAGCGTATTCGTTGTATTTGGCCAAATATCTCGTGTATTCGCAAATATTCGAAACATGCCATCCACACACAAGACATGTTAAATATGTTTGCTTATTCGCAAACTAGTAAACAAGATTGTCATATTCGTTTGTGTAGTCAATTTTGTGAACAAAAATTACATCACTTCTATCACATGTTGAACACGGCCGCTGCACGGTAGATTTGCAAAATGAGAAAACCAAGTGTGTACGGTAAACCAGAGATATTAGAACAGCCAGAGATTGGATTTCACAACCAACAAAAAAAAGAAAGAGTGGGTACACCTTCCGTTTGACATTGCAATTGAAAACGTAGTTAAAATAATTAGGCACGGGTAGGCCGCCCGCCAGGCAGCTTAACCAAACCCATACTTTGATTTTATGACGGCCTTCTACTACTACTCTAGTGAAAAATGTTTTAAGTGTTAAAGTAAACTAGATCTACCCGTGTAAGAATTATTTAGTGTTGGATATTAGTACTTTAAAGAAAAATATATGAGACGTTTTGTAGACAGTTTTTTAATTAACTTGATAACTAATTGACATCTTACAACTTATTATGTCAAAACAACAATACAGTACATCAATTATTTAGAATAGTGTCACTTTAGCAATAGAGTCACTTCAACACCTTCCCTAATTGATGTAATGCCAAGTCATCTCAGGCCCATCGAACTTCTTAAAGAAACTAATCTTGGTCTAAACAAAGCCTTCGTCATCACATCAGCAATCTGATAAGTGCCTTCTACTTTTTGAATAACAATTTCGCCTTCCAAGACCAGTTCTCTTACAAAGAAATGTCTTATTCTAATATGCTTTGTGCGTTTATGGAATTCTGGATTTTGTGCAAGCTTAATGGCGGCTTCATTGTCTACCATTAGTATAGACAAATCCTTGAGTTGTAGAATTCCTGTGTAAAGAGTCTTCAGCCATACTAGCTCTTTCGCACATTCGCTCGCTGCCACAATTTCTGCCTCTGTAGTAGAAATTGCTACGGAACTCTGTCTTTGACTACTCCAGGATACTACTCCACCACTGTATATGCAGAGTACTCCAGACGTTGAACGACCAGTACTTATATCACCACCGTGATCAGCATCGCTAAATCCTTTCAAGTATCCTTTCTGGAAGTTGTACTTGTAGCTGATTCCAAGATCTACAGTGCCTTTGATATATCTAAATATTCTTTTTACTCGCATGTAGTCCAGTGAACTAGGATTGTCAAGACTTCTTGAGCATACACCAACTGCGTAGGCTAAATCAGGTCGACTTCCTGTCATGAAGTACATTAAAGCCCCAACAGCTTCTCTATAAGAAAATTTTGGCTCATCTTCCTCATCCTTCCCTGATTCAATAACTTCTCTAAGAATTGGCGTGGAGACTGGTTTGCAATCTTGCATGTTGAATCTCTCCAAAAGTTTCTTAGCATAGGATTTTTGACCGATTTTGATAGAATTATCTAAACTACTTTGAACTCCTTTTGTAAGTCTTTCAAAAATGCATTCTTCATTTCTTCATCATTGGAAGCTAAAAGTCCGTCATCGACATACAAGGATAAAATTAGCATTCCATCACCTCGCTTCTTGACAAATAAGCAATTATCTGCATCACTCTTTGTAAATCCTGCTTTTAATATGACATCAACAATGCGCTTATTCCAGCAACGTGGCGATTGTTTTAGTCCGTAAAGGCTTTTCTTTAACAAACAAACTCTGTTTGTACTATCTGTGTAGCCTTCTGGTTGCTTCATGTATATTTCTTCATCTAAAGAACCATACAGAAATGCAGTTGATACATCAAACTGGGTCAATGTCATTTTCTCGCTAGCAGCATTGCTTATGAGAGCTCTTATTGAAGACATTTTAGCAACAGGACTAAAAGTTTGATCATAATCTTTGCCTGGCTTTTGTGAAAATCCTTTTATTACTAATCTAAAAAACCCATTTACATGGAATAGCTTTTCTTCCGGCAGGTAACTTCTCCATGATCCATGTGCCATTTAATCTATGAGCATCCATTTCTTCTTCCATAGCACGTAACCAATGATTTTTATCACCGCTTTGAATAGCTTCCTTATATGTATTCGGCTCTGTAGTTTTATTGAGTATGTTTGCTGCTACTGTCATTGCAAAATCTTCAAATCTAGCTGGTTTTCTCAAGCTTGCCCTGTTTCGCATTGTCTTCTCAGTCTGACTTTGGTCTTCAAAACCACAAAATTCCGAAGTTACGCTCTCTAGATCTTCATCGTCATCTTTGTCTAGATCTTCAACCTCTTCTTCTTCTTCAGAGTCTAAATTTACACTTTTTGAGGTTCCTTCTCCACTTTCTTTATTTTCTAAAACTGCGTTCCGTTCTATGACTTTCTGAACTTTTTCACAATTTTCACTTTCAAGAGTTGGCATTAAAGGAATTTGTGTTCTTTCTGGACTTGAGAAAGGTCTTTCCTCAAAAATAACGTCTCTTGATCTGATCAACTTCTTTGAATCTTGACACCAAATTCTATAACCATCATCATTGTCATATCCCACAAGAATTCCTTTCACAGCTTTCTTATCTAGCTTTCTTCTTCGTGATTTAGGAATGTGAGAATAGCATATGCTTCCGATTACTCGTAAATGTGTCAAACAAGGTTTCTTGTCATAACAAACTTCATAAGGCGACTTGTTGTTTTCACTAGAAACTCCTGACCTATTCAATACGTAAACTGCAGTATTGATCATTTCTGCCCATAAACTTTGAGGTAGGCCTTCTCTTGCATGTAAAAGTGCTTTTGCTGTTTCGACTATGGTTCTGTTGTCTCTTTCTGCACAGCCATTTTGTTGTGGAGTATAGGGCATGACTAATCTTTGGTGAATTCCATGCTGGTTTAGGATTTCTTCAATTTGTTTATTGTCGAACTCTCCTCCATTGTCTGACAGAAACTCTTTTACAACATGACCAGCAACTTTTACTTCTGCTAAGAACGTTTTCTCTAGCAACTTCAGCCTTTTCTTTCATAAAGAAAACTCTTCTAAATTTGCTGTAATCATCCTTGAATAGGCAATAGTACCTGTAACCTCGTCCAGAATTTTCGAATGGTCCACATACATCAGAATGGATTAGCTCGCCTGTTTTCTTAGCTTTTTCTCTTTTGCCGAATTTTAGAACGTGTGCTTTACCATAGATGGAACCTTCGCATAATTCGCTGTGTAGAGGTACATCAATTCCATAATCTCTCTTTAGAATTTGTTTTATATGCCTCTTGTTTTGATGAGCAAACCTCTCGTGATAGAGTTGTAAAATGTTGTTACTCTGTGAGCTTAAAACATTTTCTTCTCTACTCGATACAACATTTTTCAGGTTTAATTTGTATAATCCACCATGGTTAGTTCTGGTTCCGATTAAAATTGTCTTCTTCAGAATCTTGAATTGACAATTCTCTGCTGTGGATACAAACTCGCTTCTTGGATTTCTGTCTTGCGCTGCCAAAACTAAGATCAGATTCTTTGTGATGGAGGGAACATACCATACATCTTCCGCTATACTGATCTGTTTTTCCATTTAAACAAGCTTGTACTAAGACTCTTCCTTTTCCTACAGCTTTTATAACATCACCGTTTGCAGTCGTCACTGTATAACCTTCGTCAAATGGCTCGTAACTATCATAGATATCTCTTCTATTACAAATGTGATTGGTAGCGCCATTGTCTACGTACCAATATTCTGAATTATTTGTAGCGACTAAGACAGTTGATGTTTGTGCCAGTAACATTTGATTAGTCTGCTTACTTTGACTTTGACCATTGTTGGCTGTTTTCTCAGGTTTAGGTGGTCTTCCATCTGCTTTCCACTTGGAACACTGTTTAACCCGATGTCCAGATAAGTGACAGTAATTGCATTTGAAGTCTCTTTTCTGCTTTAACTTTGAACCATTACCCCTGTTTTGATTGCCATTTACTGCTAAAACTTCTGGGTTATTTTCATTCTTATTTAGCAAAGCTTTCTCAAAAGCACATAGTTGACTTGTTAAATTGTCCACTGTTCTTTCTGATTTTGCCATCATTAGCCAGGTTGATTTAAATGAAAAATAATCATCCGGTAATGTTTCCAGTATTTTGCAAGTCAACAATAGGTCTGGTAAGTCGTATGTACATAGATTACCTTTAGGAGATTTTTCTTTACTAACTTCCACTTGCAATTCATTCCACAAGTTCTTTAATTTGGAAATGTGTGTCGCAATGTCATCGCAAACATCTTTTCTGTAACTGAAGAACTGCATACACAAGTTATATGTCTTCTCTTCAACAGCACCATCGTAGAGTCTGTGTAGTTCCAACCACATTTCTCGAGCTGTCGTGAATCTCATTAACTTCTGTAACGTATCCTGAGTCATGTTTACAGTAAGTAATACCAAGGCATTACTATCCGCTTGAATATAAAACGCTAGGTCTTTTTCATAATTCTCTTTATCTTCTTTTTTAGCGTTGGCTTCATTTAACGGTAAAGGTTTTAATAATTTACCTTCTAATACGTCAGTTGCGCCTGGAACACTTCGAATGAGAATAGAGAATTTGAATTTCCATGTTGGCCAATTCGTTTTACCTTCTAATTAGCCAATCGGAACTTTACTTGCATCCATTGCTATTTTATTTCACTTTTGAAACTTGAAGTTTTTGTTTTTTTTTGTTTAGAAACTTTTACTTCTTGACTCTTCAAAACACTAGTTTCTTGCCTTCAGGGAATCGCGCTCTGCTACCATGTTAAAGTAAACTAGATCTACCCGTGTAAGAATTATTTAGTGTTGGATATTAGTACTTTAAAGAAAAATATATGAAACGTTTTGTAGACAGTTTTTTAATTAACTTGATAACTAATTGACATCTATCAACAATACAGTACATCAATTATTTAGAATAGTGTCACTTTAGCAATAGAGTCACTTCAACATTAAGACTCTAAACAGTTTGATTTCATCCCAAATTTAATTAAAAAACTGACAAAACACAAATAAACAAAACTAGCGGTTGAAAAGTACTTTACATTTCTAAACCAGAGAATGAAATGTCAATAGTTAATAAGGACGGGACGGCGGCCATTTTGGATTTACCTATTTTACTTTGGTCAAATCCAATCAATCAATGTTCTATAATCGGTGACGAAAGCGCATGTTTGTTGTTTGCGTTATTTGCCGTATTTGGACAAATACAGCAATTTTAGCAAATGCTTTTCTACACAGCGCCCTTTTTGGACAAATAAAGCAAGTATAGGAATACACTAAGCCAAGTGAAGTGCCGCTATTACATTCATACAACATAGAGATCCAGCGGGCTAAGCACCCCGACGGTAGGCAATTTTCTTTTAGTTTTTTTATTTAATTTTGTCTAAAACTCTTTGTTGAGTCCAGGATTCCTTATCGTACTAGCGCCATCCACACTTTTTACACGGAACCATCCGTTAACGTCAATTTCGAACGAGGGCCTTGTATTGATTACCAGCTTTGTCTACTTCGCTGATGACTAAGCCCTTACGTCCGGTGGATGTGTATTTACAAACGGATAATAGGCTCGAGCTTGTAATGGCAGGCATGTGGATTGAACCCACCGCCCTCTGACCCACGTCCACTGAACCACCAGTCAACGATTCAAGTAAATGGTGCTTGTTTACGGGTGATATTTGTATTAATGTTTAGTCCACAGTAATGCTATGTTTTAAGTGATAATAGGCTGAATTTGCATAAATAGCTTAATTTTGCCAAGTCGTCCAACTTTTTCTCTGCGAAAATTCTTGAAAGTGATTTCTAAAAGGATGCTGGCACTAAACATATCAATTGGGTGACTGTGAAAAAACAACCGGGTAACAATTAGAAACAAATTTGCTCTGGTGGCCGTGTCCACCACCCCAAATCTCGTATATGGAAATAACATAATGAAAAAAGTGATAAGTAACCAGGTAATTTTTTTATATGGCCTAATAATAATAATGTATATATGTGTATATATGTATATATATGTATATATATATATATATATATATATATATATATATGTATGTGTGTGTGTATGTATGTATATGTATATATATATATATATATATATATATATATATATATATATATATATATATATATATATATATATAATCAAACAACATAATTAAACCACTTATTGGATGGATTTATATATTTTATATTTTTTTAAATGATTTTTTCTATTATTATTAATAGTTATGTATTTGCTTTGTCTACAAAGTTTTATACTTTATATAAGACAATAAAGCTTTATTTGATTTGATTTGATTTGATTAATGTGTTTCAAAGTAATGGGAACATTGTTCTACCAATCGCATGCTCGCTTTATTAAGCCTGACGCTCAAAAGATGTTGTTCCGGTTTGGCTCCTGCGCACTCTGTTAGGAATTAATTTCATGAATTTTTTTGCAGAGAAATAAAATTCGTGGCACGAATAAATTAAGCTATTTACGAGAATTCAGCCTGTTTATGATTTATATGTTAGTGGGCCTTGCAGCCCTTCCACTGCGACCACCATTGTGCCTCACTTTTGAGTGGTTTCTCACCTTACACCTGTATGTCTAATTCTACAAAAAGTTAGCTATGGCTGAATTATTCTGAGGTTTACCGAAAGTGTTCTTACGTTAACGTACATTCGTTCCGTGCATGGCTGACTGTTTTTCCATCCTCCATACAGAGTCTACATTCGGTCTCTTCTGTTAGTCCCATTCTGTGCATGGCTACTCTTAGTCGACCGTGACACGTAAAAAATCCAGTCACCATACAGATCTGCTGTCTGGTAAGTTCAATGATGTTCAATGGCTACGAGTTTGGCCTGAAATATAGTAGCCAATTGGCTGAGACTATGTTTATTTTCGATATAATTTCTTGCATACTAAGAACTGCAGATCCAACGCCTCATGTCATTTTGGAGCCGCCGGTATACCAGAAGCTATCATCGCTATTTGAAAAATTGGTCCTTTGATTTAACCAGTCCTCCCTCTCCGGTAGGATAATGTTGTGTAGCTTTCTGCTGTAGACCGTGTTGGGCATGACGTCGGATATCATTCCTAGAGTTGCGTCCAACTCTTGTTCCCTAATTAGGGCTGTTGATATTTTTGTTTGCCCTGCCATCCTGGTAGTTGGCCCTTATTCTGTATGTTGCTCTTTGTGCCTCCGCCTCTAAGAAAATGTGAAGTGGAGGTAGTTTAGTATGCATGCAAGCGCAATTGGGGACAGTTCATTGCACTACATATGGCAAAATTGACCTGTCGTTGTAAGGTGGTTAGTTAGGCCCTTGATGTTGTTTGGTGTCCCTTCCCGAACCAGACTTTTGCGCCGTACGCAATCATTGGTCTGATGACTGTTATATACAGCCATTACATTTGTTTGGGGCTAGTGCCTCAGGTTGTTTCGCAAATTTTGCATGTCCCTAAGGACAGCGTGGCTTTGCAGGTTACCTTTTCCAAATGGGCATTTCAGGTAAGAGTTTTATCAAGAATGGCCCCTAGATATTTTACCTCTGGTGCAAATGAAATTCTTTTACCGTTAAGGTCCGGCGGAGTCAGGAAATCTAGTTTCCTTTTACGGGTGAACGGTATAATGACTGTTTTGCTGGGATTTACATATATCTGTTCCCTGTCACATCAGTCTTTTACCGTGTTTATTACTCATGTATCATTCCAGAGAATTCGTTCTCTGGAATGTCTCTAATGATTGCTCCTACGTCATTCGCATATCCCCATACCTCTACATCCAGCGATTGTAAGATGGCATAAGATTATCGACTATTAGAGACCACAGGAGGGGAGACAGAAGTTCTCCTTGGAGACAACCTCTAGCAGCTCTGAAACCAACCATCTCATCGTTAAGAGTGGTTTCAATCACTCGATTTTCGAGTATGCTCCTCATGAACCCCGTGATGGTCCATTCAATTCCTTGGGCGCACGCTGATTTAAAGAGGGAATTGGGTAGTGTATTATGAAATGCTCCTTCTATATCTAGAAAAATGCCCACTGCGATGCCTTTTGCATCGAGGGTTTCTTGATTTTTCCAACAAGGGAGTGGATGGGCCATTCAGCCTGTTAGTACTGAAAAATAGAGGAAGAGACCAACAATAAATTTCGAAAACTTTTCAGCAGTTTCTTTACAATATTTCATCCTTGTTTAATTATAAAATTGTTTTATGAATTGGCAATTAGCCTAGTAATGACTACTTCTCTCAAATTCCATACAAAAAAATCTGTGTGGTCTTGCGTATCCGATGTCTGAGGCCTAAAAAAGTGTACATGACTATACGAAACGTCGCCCTAAGTGGTCATTTTTAAGCACAGCGCACAGTGCGGACTTCTGTGGGCAATATTCGAAAAACTGAGGTTAAAAGTTTTAATATTACAAAAGTATAGATAAATGTCTAGTTTATCTGTAATCATAACCTATTGTTTAGTCACACTTGCGAAAGTGAACAAAATAAATAGTTAAAGACGTTATTTTAAAACAGGTACAAAAAATCGTATAAAATACCTATCAGAAAATTAATTTTTCTGGTTCTGGATTTAAATATAAAAAAAATTTTCTTTAAGTATTACAGTGATATATATTTACGCTATTTGTTTAAATAAAATTTGGTCAAATTGACGTCTCGCTTTTAAAATAATTTATTTAAAACTATTATGCTTACAAAAAAAAATATTTTTTATATTTTATTAAGGTTATAAAAAATTGCAAAGATTTGCAAGGTCTGGCATATATCCTAAATATTAGTCCAATGAATTAGCAAAAAGGTAGCATTAATATTTTTTGCTACTGGCTGCTACTAAGGGTGCTGTATTTTTTTAAATAATATATGTCAATCCTAATAATTTATAACACATTGGTTACCACCTCGGTTGAGAGGGCTCAAATCATCTCCTGTTTAGGTGTACCCTTAAAACAAGTCTTGCCGCCATCAAAAATGGCGGCAGCAAGGTGTCAAAAATGGCACTAAATCTGGAGAAGATATGAGACTTATTATTCGGTGATGGCGAGTGGTTATAGGTGATAATAAATTTAAAAAAAATTCCCAGTATATTTATGGTACTAAGTCACCTTATACTACTGTGAGCAAAATGGAAAATTAAATATTTTAGAATCGCATATCGTATTGGCCGTTTTTTATCAATGGGAACGCACAAAAACAATAATTTGAGGTAGTCAATAAAATCATAAAAATACTGCAGTCAGTCTTAAAATATATATGCCAAAAATTATTCTGGTGTTTGTGTGGGCTAATATTTAAAAAAAAAATAGTTTTTTTGCACTTTGGAGATCAAAAGTGCGCTTTTTATCACACATTTTAGGGATAAAGTATTACTTTTTATCCCGTGGATAAAAAGTGACGTTCAAAGATAAAACGTAAAAATGGGAGGTCTGTTTTTCTTGCAAAATAATTTTAATAAAAACGGGGCCCAAAAATGACTAAAGTATCTTTTGAGCACTCGGCGAACTGTAGCTACATACAATTTTTTCTTCTCGGGATAAAAGTGCCACTTAGGTCCCTAAGAAGATAATATACTATTTTATTACTTTTTTTTTACTTTTAGAACGCATAAGCATAAAACATTCAGACTTGTTAAATGAGTGGCCTCTCACGAAAATCTGAAGGTGTAAAATATTTTTAAAAAAATTCAACCCTTGTTGGGTTTAGAAGAATGTTCTGACAAAAATAACCAAATTCTAAATAAGGCATCATTAAATTTTTGCAAAAGTCTCAGTCTCAAATGGAAGCTATCGGGACGAAACAAAATTTATTTTCAAAACCGTTATTTCGAATGGTTAAATAAAGATATTATATCTGAGAAATTTTGTTATAAAACGGATTCAGAAAAATCAAAAAATACAGATTCGGAAACAGAGGCCGTACCCGGACCGAGTCGTGGACGGTGTGAAGCTGCCCCAGGGTTTCGTGAAAGCCGAATGAATATTTTTCTAAGTTACCCCGGGTGCAGTTACAAAATCTTTACCATAGTTTTAGCGTAAGCGTTTTAGTGTATATTGCTTTGTGTACAACCGTTTTATTGATATAAATTAAACACTTTCATTAAAGCAAGTTATTATATATTGATAAATAAAATATAGTACATATTCCAAAGTATTGCATGTCGTTATTTTTATTCAAGTCACACAAAAGTTACATTTATAACATTAAAATCATATTTTTCAATAAACTCTTTTTGACCATAGTCTATCAGTTAACATATTAGCAAAACGCTCTTGTGAGCAAAAGTTTGTATGGTAAAACAAAATGGTTCAGTCAATTTTCATAGTCCACGAATTTTAAGCAACAACCGATAAATTAAAGTTCAAAATAAATCTCTCACCATAATTACAGCCAGAATGCCACCACTAATATTTAACACTACTTAGTTTTTTTGTTTTGTGGCATTACAGTTACCTTTGGCACATTTAGTCACTTTTATTATTTATTTACTTATTTTCACTTTTTGGTTTGGATTCAAAAATCATAACTTATTACGAATGATATTAAGTTTTTGACTGATTTGAACTGATCTTAACTCATGACTCCGATTAAAATTAATACTCCGACTAATCTACTCCGATTGATTTAAATATTACAACTGATCTACTCCGATTAATCTACTCCGATTTATCTACTCCGATTAATGTACTCCGATTGATCTCTTTTGCTATCCAGATCGCGCTTTTATAACAAGTCTTAAAGTGGGGAACAACATGACGGTGATGTTTTTCACCATTTAAGGTCATACAAATATCAAAGTTTGGCCTAGTGGGATTAACCTTGCGGTCTGCCTGCTTTTATTTTTAGCACTGCGCAAAGCCATGCAAACACAGAGTAAAGATTTTGCCTTGTTTGGCTGTCCTAATTAAAATTAGGTAGCGTTGGCGCCGTTTTTGTCTCAAGGCTTTAGAACCTTGATTTGGCGGATATTTCATCATCGAACCGAGTTGATAAAAAGGCTAGGATAGTGTTAAAAATAAATGAATTTTCTTTACGGTTCAACCTCTAACTGAGTAAAATTATTAATTAAGTTGCCATTGTAGATTTTTAAAATTAAGCTGTTAGCTGACCCCTACAATGGCCTAAAACGGCTTTCTTAATCATCTTTAAGAACAAAGAAACTGAGGGTGCAATGTGTGTGTATGGTAAAAAGAATTATTTTGAGGTTGCTAATTTAATTTTTCTGGAAGGGACTTCCCCCAAGCCTTCCTAACTACGCCCATGAATCCGAATAACAAAAATAATTTTAGTTTAATTTCTAACACAAAAGTAAATTGATTTTTATTTTTAACGTAACTCTAGGTTAAACTGAATGTAATTAAATTTATTTTTTAAATATTTTAAATAAAATGACATATATATATTTTAAAAAGTTTTACTTATTTTAACCTTTAGACTACACTTTATCACATACCCTATAAAAAATTAACTTTTTTGAAAAACAACAAAGATATTGATTATTGTCCAAAAACCCTATTTTTGTCCGCACTGTGCAGCGTAGGTATGGAAGGCTATTGGGATTGTCAAAAAAATATTTTTTTATTTTGACTCAAAATAACTTATTTGGGTCAAAAAAGCCTAACTACCAAATTTTGTGATGGTGTCTGTCTGTAATTCCGCCTGCCTGCCGTCTGTCTCCTTGGGACACGATAACTCAAAAACCGATAAACCGAGTTTAACCAAACTTGGTTGGCACAAATATTTTTCAATTAAATCTAAATATCAAATACCAAATTGCAAATAATGCAAGGACCTAAAACTATAAACAACAAGTGAAATTAAAGAAAGAAAAATAAGAAAAAAGTTTTCTGCTTCGGCCGGGGATCGAACCCGGGTCTCTTGCTATCTAGGCAAACATTCTTACCACTAAACCACCGAAGCCACACATACATTTTTCGGAAAACTTCCACATATACAGGCTGCGGTGTCTCAATACAAGAACGAGAAACTCTCAGGGTATTAACTCGACCAAGTCATCCAACTAATCCCTTTAATTCCTCTTTCCCACCGTCAAAGGAATGATAACTCAAATTAGACGTAAAGAATCAACGTCTGAAAGCATGAGATCACCTTTTCGTGTGTTAAAATCTCTGATCGCAAAGTGGGCGATTGCCAATATAATTATCAAATACCAAATTGCAAATAATGCAAGGACCTAAAACTATAAACAACAAGTGAAATTAAAGAAAGAAAAATAAGAAAAAAGTTTTCTGCTTCGGCCGGGGATCGAACCCGGGTCTCTTGCTATCTAGGCAAACATTCTTACCACTAAACCACCGAAGCCACACATACATTTTTCGGAAAACTTCCACATATACAGGCTGCGGTGTCTCAATACAAGAACGAGAAACTCTCAGGGTATTAACTCGACCAAGTCATCCAACTAATCCCTTTAATTCCTCTTTCCCACCGTCAAAGGAATGATAACTCAAATTAGACGTAAAGAATCAACGTCTGAAAGCATGAGATCACCTTTTCGTGTGTTAAAATCTCTGATCGCAAAGTGGGCGATTGCCAATATAATTATCAAATACCAAATTGCAAATAATGCAAGGACCTAAAACTATAAACAACAAGTGAAATTAAAGAAAGAAAAATAAGAAAAAAGTTTTCTGCTTCGGCCGGGGATCGAACCCGGGTCTCTTGCTATCTAGGCAAACATTCTTACCACTAAAATCCCCGGCCGAAGCAGAAAACTTTTTTCTTATTTTTCTTTCTTTAATTTCACTTGTTGTTTAAATCTAAATAGTTTTGAAACATTGGGTACGGGTAGACCTCGTCAGATGTCTATCAGGGGAAATGAATCGACCCCTGCCCTCCGTAGATTCCAGGTACTCTCCGACCCGGAGAGTTAGCACCTGTCTAGGGTCCCTTTCCCAGGGTTACGGGAGAAGACCACATCGATATGAAAGGCGGAGAGAATGGACCTCGGTACGGTGATCATAGCGTAGGTGGCAACCCTTTCTTTTAGGGATAGTATAAAAGACAGCTGTTGCCTTACAGTATGGCGTTGGCTCGTCAAAGGCTAGAGGAGAAAAACCTTGATTAAAAATCCTGGGCCTCCAAGTAGGGGGTTGAGGCATTAGACTGGTTCTCTAATACTTGTAAAACAAAGCAATTACCAAAAAGCCTAAACAAAGCCTCGGAGCAATAGATGGAAATTCTCAAAGACGAAAAAAGCAAAGACAAAGGACTATGAATATAGCTACATGGAACGTACAGGGAGTGAATCAAAAACTGGACCTTATTGCAACCGAAGTGCAGAATTGTAAGATCGATATCATTGCACTTACAGAGACAAAAAAGAAAGGAACAGGTACGAATAGTGTCGGCAATTTCGTCCATATATTCACTGGAGTCCCAAAAGAAAGAAGAGCAGCCAGAGGGGTATCCTTATTAATAAAGAAAAACCTAAAAAATAAGATTACCGACTACGATTGCATTAGTGAAAACATACTTCGAGTGAACATGAAGATGCTTGGTCATAATATAAGCATAATAGCAGTCTACTTACCATCAGATGACGAAAAAGTAGCTACAAAACAACTGTTCTTTGACCAACTTGATGAGACTATCACCAAAATCGGTAATACCAGAGAAATAATTATGCTTGGCGATTTTAATAGCCGAACTGGTAGACAAACCCAGAGCAAAGTGATAGGACCATTTGGAGAGGAAGTAACAAATGATAATGGCTTAAGACTGATGCAATTGTGTGAAACCCACAACCTAAAAATAAATAATGGTTTTTTTAAACATAAGGATATTCATCGATATACCTGGATTCAGCCAACAAGAAATCTTAAATCAATCATTGATTATGCTATAGGTGGACAACACTCGCAATTAAAGTGGTATGATGTGCGAGCACTTCGTGGTATTACCTGTGGATCTGACCACCATCTGGTAAAAGCAAAAATATTATTCCCTTTAAGAAAAACAAATAAGGACGAAAGTATTAGAGCAAATGAAAACCTAGAGTGCATCGAAGACAACCAAAAATACAACTTTAGAAGTCTAGAAATCAAAAGTACTCAAAGATTGTATCAGAACCGATTAGATCAAAAATTAATAAACACAAATCACTCATTTGAAGAGATATATACAAACATAATAAAAAGCTTGAAGGAAGCAAGCAACGAAGCTGTTGGATACCAAGATAATAGAAATAATAGGAAGATGTGGGGGACGGAGAAAATACAGGAAATGGTCAAAGAGAAAAAACGCACATACTTGAAATGGCTCAGTACTAAAGAACAAAGAGACCTAGAAATCTACAGGGAAACCAGAAGACAGCTAAGAAATTTGATACGCACAGAAAAAATGAACTGTTCGAACGCAAATGCCACGATATCAATACACACGTAGGAGGTAGGCAGAGTTCTGAAGTATGGAAATTCATTTCTACAGTAAAAAACCCAACAAAAGAAAAAGTAAACATCCAGATCATCAAACCAGAACAATGGACAGAACACTACAAGGTACTGCTGCAGGAAACGAGACCCGAATATCTGGCAGCCTCTCCGAGGAGAGACATAGAAGTACACGGAGAGGAAATAATCATCGAAAAAGAAATGATAAAAAATAGTATTAAAAAGCTTAAATCCGGAAAAGTTAGCGGACCTGGAGGAATATATGCTGAAATGCTGAAATATGGATCAGAGAAACTAATCGAAAATCTCACATATATTATCAATCAATGCATAAACGGACATCCAGTACCTGATGATTATAAAATTGCGTTCATATCCTCAATACACAAAAAAGGAAACAAGCTGGATTGCAACAATTACAGAGGAATTTCAGTAACCAGTACTCTCAGTAGATTGTACGGTAGGATTCTTAGAGATCTAATAGAGAAGGATTTTCATGAACAAGAAGAAGAAGAGCAAAGTTGGTTTCGTGCAGGCAGATCTTGTAGTGATAATGTTTTTTGTCTTAAACAAGTAATTGAGAAAAGGAGCGCCAGAAATATAGAGACTCATGTTACCTTTGTGGACCTACAAAAAGCATATGATACCGTTCCAGTAGAAAAACTATGGACAGTGCTAGAGCAGACTAATATCAATCATACATACATAAAAGCGATAAAAGAACTATACAAAGGGTCAAAATCTAAAATTAAAATTGGAAATCGACTTTCAAAAGAATTCCTGGTAACAAAAGGCTTAAGACAGGGATGTTGTATTTCTCCAACTCTTTTTAAAATATATATCGCAGTAGCTCTAAAAAACTGGAAACGGAAAGTGCACGGCATGGGAATACAACTTAACGACCGATTTACCATATACACACTACAGTTTGCTGACGACCAAGTAATTGTAGCTAATGATAAAGAGGATATGGAGTATATGATGAGAAAGTTAATGGAAGAATACCAAAAGTGGGGATTAACAGTGAACGTGGACAAGACACAGTACTTATGTATTGGAAACGAATCCAGTGAGTTAGAACTAGACAATGGACAAGTAATATCTCCATGCAATGAGTATGTATACTTGGGTGTCACATTTGATAAGACAGGAACAGACTGTAAAGAACTGGAAAAAAGAATATTAAAAGCAAAAAAGGTTATTGGATGTCTTAACAGTATTTTATGGAGCAGAGAGATAAAAAAAATGTAAAATTTAACATATATGAAACAATGGTGAAAAGCACGCTGTTGTATGGAATAGAGACTTGTCGCGTAACAGAAAAATACAAAACAAAAATGGAAAGTGTCGAAATGGATGCAATAAGAAGATCAATGAGAATATCTAGAACCGATCACATAAGAAATGAGATCATAAAAGAAAGAATGGGAATCGAAGGAAGCATAACGGATGACATCACTAAAAGACAACTGATATGGTACGGCCATGTACAACGGATGAACGACGAAATATTACCAAAGCAGGTCCTAGAATGGCAACCAATAGGGCGCAGAAAAAGAGGGCGTCCTAAACTAGAATGGCAACAGTCAATCCAAAGATCAATGAGTCAAAAAAATCTGACAGAAGATGATTGTCAGGATCGAAGGAGGTGGAGAATAGGCGTCGGACAACGTAGAAAAACGTTCTAAACCGACTAAATAAAAAAGTTTTGAAACGAAGGATTCTGCTGGACTGGAAATAGTCCTCAGAGTATTAAACTTGGTCAAGTTAATCAACTGTTCTATTTTTACCTTCCTAGCCCTCGTAGCAATGGCTAGAGAAGGTATTATTTTCAACGTAAAATATTTTTTTGAGATAACGCCGAAAATGTGTTCTTTGGGTATATTTTGACCTATCATAGCAATATCGTCGTGATGTCTGTGTGTGTGTGTGTGTGTGTGTGTGTGTGTGTGTGTGTGTGTGTGTCAATCAAAATTATTTCTGTCCGTAACACGATAACTTCGAAACCGCTGAACCGATTATAAAATTCTCAAGTATGTTCGATACTCTAACGAGCCGATTAGATGCTAATGACAGTTTTTTGACACAAAAACTTCACTTTAGTTTCTGAGATATTTAAAAAAAACTGTTTTCAAGGCTGATATATCATGGCTTCACTTGACTCCATCATAAATCCATTTATTTTTATTTTTATTCTAGAATCGTACCTGTCAGGACTGGATGTTCCGTTGTCAAAACGACAAATGCGTACCTTTCTGGTGGCATTGCGACAGCGTAGACGATTGCGGCGACGCCAGCGACGAATTTGACTGTCCCAAAGTACCGCCTGTCGGTGGCAGTACGGTCGCACCCTTCACCAGTACGCCCTACCCTGGAACCGTGTGCGGCCAGAACGAATTTCAGGTAAGAAATGTCAAATGGCTTTTTATATTAAAATGCATACAAACCATCGAGGTAGAATATAAGGGAGTCGCTCCAACCATTTCTATAATGCAACAGAAAGTGGCACCCCTAGGCAGGGCTTAGAGTCACACCAATATGGCTGCTTAACAGGACCGCACTCAATAGATTTGTTTATATTTCTTTTTAATACAAGTTGACAGCTTCTTGTCTCTAAGGGATATGGAGAATAGTAATATTTAAGTCTGTGAAAAATTGTATTGGTTTAGTGATGAAAATTTTGAATTAATAAAAAATTATGTCTATAAAAATACCAATATATTTTGAAAAAGCATAGAAAAAGGAAAGTTGCTTTCTTATAACTATACGTTTAAGCGTAAACTCATACAGTCACTTTCCTAAACAAAATATGCCGTATAAATTTTTATTTTACCGCGGTAATATTTCGTTTTGAAAAGTAACAGCAGCTTCTATCATTATGAAATCGATGCGGTTATTGAAGACCAGGGTGCAGCACAGTTAAAATAAATTTTTCTTGATTGTATGAGATCAAAATGCCTAGACCTGTAAAAGTGCTATTTACGATAGTTGTTGAATAAAACTCTTATTATACAGGTAACATAAAATTTTTGACAGCAATCAATATAAGAGGATTATTAAAAAAACTGAATTTATAAAACCTTTTTATTTATTGTCCTTTAAAAAGTACAATCTTGTTACTGAAATATCTTATACTAATTTGTTTTTTTGGATTACTTTTACTTAAATAAATTATTCTAATATTTATCGTGTGATGAGGAAATAGTAATCATAACAAAAACATTTCATGTAAAAAAAAGCCAAGTATGCAAAAATGATATTCTGTAAAAACAATTAAGATAAAAGTAAAGATAAGTTCTGCAATACAAATTTTAAAATGACAGGCTCTTACTAGTTTAGAAATGTTTTTTAAACTTTGCTATTACAGCCAAACTTCTTTATGTTCAATTTACCACTGTTCCTAAACTAGTAAGAACCTATCATTTAAAAATTTGTATTTGAGAACTTGGCTTTACTTTTATCTCAATTGTTTTTACGAAATAACATTTTCGCGTACTTGGCTTTTTTTACATAAAATGTTTTTGTTATGATTTCACTCCTTTTTTAAAGGGTTTGGATAATATTTTTAAGTTCTAAAGTAGTAAAATATGCGAAATATTCTTTAAAACTTTTGCAATGCCTTATTAAAAATTTTGAGGTTTTTTTCCTCTGGTTTTATCATAGTTCCTATCAGCATTCTACAGCTCAGCTCTCTAGCGTTTCTGGAAGTGGGCAATGTTAATTTTACATAACTTTACATTAATAGGGGAGAAAAGTAAATTAAAATGTTAGTGTTTTTAAATTTATTCCTTTGGTTTTATCATAGTTCCTATCAGTCTTCCAAAGCTCAGCTCTCTAGCGTTTCTGAAAGTGACAATGTTAATTTTTACATAATTTTGCATTTATAGGGGAGGGAATTTAATTAAAATTTTAGGGTTTTTAAATTTTTTTCTATAGTTTTATCATAGCTCCGATCGGTCTTCCAAAGCTCAGCTCTTTAGCGTTTCTGGAAGTGGGCAATGTTACTTTTACATAACTTTAGATTTATAGGGAAGAGAAGTAAATTAAAATTTTGGGGTTTTTAAACTTTTCCTATACTTTATCATAGTTCCTATCAGTTTGCCAAAGCTCAGCTCTCTAGCGTTTCTGGAAGTGGGCAAATACTTTTACATAACTTTACATGTTATAGGGAAGGGGAGTAAATTAGAATTTTAGTGTTTTTTGATTTTTTCCAAGGGTTTGGTCATAATTTCTATCAGTCTACCAAATTTCAGCTTTGTAGCATGTCTTAAAGTACAATAGAAATTTGATGATCTATACATGAGTGAGTGATTTCGACGTTTTTTATTTGATTTCGACGTTTTTTGATATTTTGTAACTGCTTCACTACTTTATGGAAGTCCATGAAACTTGGTGGGGTTGTTAACTCTATAAAGATCTACTGTGCAAAGTTTGAGTTTCGTAGCTCATTCCGAAGTAGAGTTTTAGATAGGTCAATAGTTTGAAATTCTTTTTTTTTAGGTGTTTGAGTATTTTCAAGGTCACAGAGCTAGCCGAATGCAGATACGACATTTCTCTTTAGTTTTATTTATTCTTATGCTAATAAAAATCGTCATATCTGTCAAAGTAATGTATTTTACTCTCAAAATATAATGCAAATTAAACATGGTAACTGAGGTAAAAATAACCTTAACTTGAAATTTTGTTATTCACTTAATTCTAATTATTCTAAATCAACTTCATGTTCGGTTTGTGAGTGAGATACGACAATCTGTATTGGAATCAGACACAACTTTTTCAGTGATCACATTAAAAGAATTAGTCGTATCTGTCATATACGACACTTTTTTTTAGCATATGATACATACAACATATTTCATTGGAACCAGTGGCAATTTTGCAGATATGACATATTTTATAAGCTCATGTATACACCTAATTTTCATCTTACGACATTTATTTCTGGTACGATAGGTGTAAAATGACGCAGAAATACTTAAACTGGAAAAAAGTAATTTTCGCCAAAATTATCAGATACGACCTTCTTGCTTAGCAAGGATGAAATATAGGCTAAAATGTTTCAAGAAAAGATGATAGAGCAGTCGCGCGAACTTGGCCGGGAACTGCCGCGCCTTCATATATACAAGCTGTATAACTTTAAGGGATACTTACTGGGGAAGGTCAATAATAGTAGATAAAAAGTTCATATAAAATTTGTTTCCAAGTTATATCATTTGTCAAGTTTGAAGCGTGGGGAATTCCATAAAATAAGGAGGTAGAGTGTGGTCAAATAACTTTTGCAATAGGTAATATATTTGGAAATTTTTTAAAACTTAATTTTTATGAGCTGGTTAAATTAAAAGCCGGCGCAGCAATGGCTAGAGAAGGTATTATTTTCGACGACATGTGTGCAAAAGTACTTTCAACTAGAGCAGTTTGGTTCCCAAATTGTGGGACGCCGCCAATATTGGGGGAGGGGGGCGCATAAGTCCTGATAATTTGTTTTTTTTTTAAATAAAATATGTTTTATTGTAGTAAAAATACAGTTTGTGTTTCTATATTTGGGGGAAGGATTCATTCATCAATTCATTAATTCAAAAGGGGGGCGCCATCGCCAAAGAAAAGAGTTTGGTTGTAGAGTAGTGAAGAACGTGTAGAGGCTGAAAGCTTAAGCTAGCAAGAGTTTACGAATTATTTTTTATAATTTCTGTGGCATAAAAAACATTAAGTACGGTTCTGTTTCTTGTTTGTACTTACCGATGAAACGTTATTCCTTTTGATATCTTCTGATCTACTCTGCTTCTGCTACCACAACTATGTAGAGCACAAGACACCATACTCGTTCTAATAAAAACTAGCAAAAATGTCGCCCGAAACTTAAAAAAAACACAATTTAAACGAAAATAACGCTCGATCAACCAAATCGATCGTGATGACAGACTATAGACAGAAGGGTCTAAACAATATGGCCGAAGGGGGTACAAGTAAGACTCGTGATGTCATCTCCTCTTTATTCTACCTTGATGATACAAACTAATGTTGGAGAGCCAGCGTAAAATCTCAAAATTTTGTTGCTTCAGATTGTATTTGATACCCGTGCCTTCTTCGCCGACACATAGGCCGCCAATTGGAACCCCAGACCGGATATTTTTTTATCCGCTCATTTTGTCCCTTAGAATGGCCTACCTGCCTGGTTACCGGCGTTAATGAAGGGGTAGTACTAAACTACATTTCAAACCAGGAAAGCCTACAAATCATTTACAGGCTTTCGGCGGTGCGTGGTGTAAAACTTTGGGAGTGCTCACCCATAAAAAAGTTTGTTTTGTGTGCCACGCCACTTTTTGGGCCCGTATATCATATAATTTAGAGCAAACAATAAAAAAATTACATATTTAGTTAAATATTAGTTATCTATTATTATTGTTTTTATAACTAAATAATAAATGTATCATACTAGTAGTATATTTCACAAACACATTTTGTATTGAAAATGAAGGCGTCTGTCCTTTTTTTAAATAAATTCTTCAATAACCAATTCTTTCAACTTTGGAATTTATTGAATAATTTTTTTTTCAATTGATAACATTGCGACGGCAGTCTATATTCTCACTCGTTATGCTTCTAAGGAAAGTTAATTCTCTTCAGGGTAGAGAAACAACGTTCTGCTTCTGCAGTTGCCATAGGCATCGTAACCACTGCTTCTTAAGGACACACATCGTAAAGGCAAGTTGCTTTACCTTACTGCTTCTAGCACGCTAATGCTATCAGAATTATAAACTTTTGCCATTCTCGTAACTCGAAATCAAAACAATATCGCCCGACCGATAACGCCAAGTTGTCTCAGTGCATTAATTTAAGGTGCACATGAGCTACCTTTAACAGCCAACGGTAACCGTAGACGCGGGTGCAATAACGGGGGTGCGGGCGGCATCGATCGCCTCAATTGATTTACAAGAGCCCTAGCCGAAGTATGGCCCAGATTCTGTGTATTGTAAAATTCTATGGGGACAAGTACTCTCTTTCTATATTTTGTAATTAGAATGCGATATAACATCTACGGTGCACAGAATTTGGGTCCAGATAACCGACCTACGCATCCACCGCATACTTGTTTGAACACGAATACAAACACATACATACCGGGTATTAATTTCTAGTTAGTATTCAGGTCTTTCGTGAATTCCTTTTGGATTGTATTGATACTTTATGATGTCATTATTAATTAAAGAAAGATCAAATTTTAATCTTTTTTTAAGTAAAATTTGGGCGTGCACGTGCACATGTGCACTTATAAAATGTCTGCCACACCCTACCTCGACAACCGATGGGATTCGAACCCACCACTGTAGCAAGCAAGATTCTAAGTCACTAGTGTTTAATGCGCTGACGCACCGAGCCACCAAGGCTACGTTTTTTGGTTCAGAATTAAATTGCAAAGTATGTTTTTTGGTGTTTTTAGTGCCGCACTGGATCCTGCATTCTTTCCTCTTACGTTTGTGATCACAGCTTCGATTGTCCCGATGGTAGCGACGAACACCACTGCTTTTTTGAAACCTGCAACGGACCCAACCAGTTCAGATGTCGGCGGGACGGTAGCTGTATACCGGTTAGTATTTGCTATGTTTCAGTGTTAACACTAGCACTATCGCCTATTTTATAAGACTATTGGAACCACGATAAACTAAGACACGATCACCAGTATTTATTTACTAACGGAAGGTTCGAAAGTTCTAGATCTAACTCATTTTTTCCCTTGGATGCACTAGTTTTTAATATTTATATAACACAGTGCGACAAAGTTTAATTAAATTACATCCGGAGAATATCCCCCAGAAATTTGTTAGTGTTCAAAAGCATTTATCAAAGTTAGCTCGTAACCAAGATTTTAAAAATAAGAAGTGCGGAATTTGCTTTTTTGTTACCGCAGAAACCAATATTTTTACGACAATTTTCTTAGCCATCTAAGCGCGGATCTGGGTCAAAATCTTGGGGGGTAATACCACGGATATTAGAACAATAACGGATTGGATTTGACCAAAGTAAAACCGGCAAATCCAAAATGGCCGCGACCAAACCAAAAAAACCTGGTGTTCTGTGAAAAAACCCAAGAAACGAAAGACGAAATGTCAAGTGCTTGTCAACCGCTGTTTTTGTTTATTTTTTTTAAAAGTTTTTTTTAACAGTTTTTGCGAGTTTTCTTAATCGAATTTGAATAAATTGGAGAAATATCAGTTCAGTATTGTACCTATCGAGTTATATTAAAAGCTTGTAAGTATTGTTTTAAAGATGGACAGGTAGCTTTATTGGTGTTTATCCTGGAACTTGGTTCAATGTTGGAAGGTCATACATAGAGCATTTTATTAGTTTATGCTGCCAACAAGTTTTACTTTTTGGTAGATGGCTGCAGATAGCTTGATGATGTTGCAGAATGATCTGTTTGGTACCAAGCTAAGGCAGTCAACTATATCTACCATGATGACAATGATACCTACAAGCTGGAGTGGCATGTATTAAAGTAACATTGGTGGCCCTTTCTGTCATACACTTAGTAGGTAGGTAGGTAATGAGTAAAAGGAAGATAAAAATTTTCAATTCACTATATAAGTGAAATAATAATAATAAGTGAAGTTTATATCATATATACCTATAATTGGCAAAATTTGCCTTAGTTTTGAATCATGTTGACCAATTTGTAGATACATTTTAATAGTTACATTTACATTAAATTAGAAATATTAACACTTTTAAAATCTTTTACATCAACTTGCTTTTAAATTTGCATGTAAATTAGTATTATGCAACAGAGTAATAAGTATAATACTGAGTATAATACCCACGATTATTTTCATTGAATTTTTAGTATGGTTTAAAGGTTTACCAAACAAAACAAGGAAGAAAGATGACAAACAGAAGAAAGATTGGTGTATATGTTTATGTTGCCATTCAGGTAAGTTTTTTACAACTTTAAAATCTCTTACTTAATCTAAAATTATAATTGGGCACTATGTGTAAATAAATCTTTATTAGCTATTAGGGCATATTCTTAAATTATGTAACACAAAAAATCAAGAGTTTGGATCTGCCTCCTAATGCATTTTCAAGTGAAAACCCACACACCCCTCTTTGAGTGTTACATAATTTAAGAATGGTCCCTTAGTCAAAGCTCTCACTATTATTTACATAACCACCCTAAGGTCCCTACAGACAGACATGGGTGAATTAAGACATGAATGTGCATGCATGAAGACATAATCAAAAATGTGAATTTGTATGCAAAACAATGTTACATTTCTAAATGTGCACGCAGTGGAATGTGCTGATAAATTTTGAAATGTCATTTTAGTTAAATAAATAAATAATAAATAACGTCTTTATTTAGCAAGCTTTACAAAAATAAGAGCTTATTCTTAAGCAAAATACAAAAAAAAAATGGCTTGATAAAATGGCGAGATGTCGCTCCTAGAGCGTTTTTCAACCTAACCAAAGAAAATAAACTAAAAAAATTCACTTTAGTCGCTATGCGATTTACCATACCTATAACTATTTTCAAACAAGATAAAAAAAAAATAACATCTATACATATCTTAAAATTGATATACCAACCAACTGCCCAATCATTTAGTAAGAATCACATAACATGACAAAAAGAAACTTAAAAAAAGTAAAGATCAAAAATAAAAGGAAAATTGGAGTTCATTATTTAGGGAGCAAGATCATTATCTTTAAACTGAACATAATTGTAAAATCTTGAATTCTTTTAAACGTTTTTTAAAATTTAATATACTGTAGCACTGAAATTCAGAAGGTACCTTATTGTAAATTTTAGCAGCAAAATATGAAAAAGATCGTTGGAAAGTTTTTGTTCTATGTTGTGGGATGATCAGTGTCCTAGTATTTCTAGTTCTGTGATGTCTATTTCCTAGAAAATTAAGTTTTTTGCGCAAATAACTAGGTTCATTTGCTAGCAGAATTTTATGGACTAGAACCATACCATGCATTTCTCTAAGTTCATTCAGTTTTAACCTTTTATGCTCACGAATCTTATAAGTAATCCGATCAAATTTTCTTATTCCAAAAGCAAATCTAAAGCAAGAATTTTGAATTCGTTGTAGTCGATTTTCATCAAGTTTAGACAGACAGGGACCATAAACTGTATCACAGTAAGAAATACGAGATATTATTAAGGATTCACACAATGCAAGTTTCAGGTCAGGATTCATTATATCTCTGTGTGGATATAGTTGCCTTAGAATGTTATATGACTGTTGACATAGAATATTTACATGCTTTGTAAAGCGTAGGTCTGAATCAATCCAAAGACCTAGATTTTTTACTTCTGTGGAAACAGGTTCTGTGTTTAGGGTCTGTTTTTAAATTATGTAAAGCCCTAGGGGGGGGGGGGGGGTTGGCCTTGCATTACACTCAATGTGTTTCTAATCTGTTTTTTCTTGAAAATGCATTACAAGGGGGGCTCAAAAATCCTGAATTTATGTGTTACATAATTTAAGGATGTTCCCTTATATATGTACATTAATGTCTTAATTTATTTAAGTCCATCTAGGAGCCTCTAGAATCCTGGTGTAGAAAAACAAATATTAATTAAATAGCTGTTGAAATATTTAAAGATTTGTTTTTTTTTTAGTATAATTTTAAGCTTTGCTAAACACCAAAAGCAATGCAGGCCTGCAAATGCTTAGGGACCTTATATTAGGCAGAAAATGATAACTGTCACAATAGGTGACAATTGAATATACCTATTGGTAGGTTAAAAAGAGGTATGTCCAAATTATTCTGCAATTCTGCAAGACTTTACAAAATGAGTCTTGAAGTCAGATAATGACTTTGTGTCTTTAAGTACACCTTCTTATCCAAATTATTTTGTTAAAAAAGGGGTTATCCATAAATTACATAAACATAAATTGGGAGAGGAAGTGTATCATGGGTGTGTTAGATTTGATTGAACCACAGATTGAACTTAAGTTTCTGCTGGGAATAATATCCTAGCAAAGTGAGATTTGTGCAGTTATCTCATTTTTACATATCCAGTTATGAATTTGTTAGCTTTCGATTGTTAAAACAATGATGCACTAGTGAAAAATTTACAAAAATTGTTTTTTTACCATAATTTTAAGCTTTGCCAAATACCATCAAAAGCCACACAGGTCATCAAATACTTACACAGAAAATGAACAAAAGGTGACAATTGAAGAAGTTGGTAGGTTAAAAATAGGTAACTGTCCAAATTATTTTGCAAAACTATAAAAAATAAGTCAAAGACAAATATTGACTTTTACAATAATTGATTTGTATTTTTTAGCATAATTTTTAAGCCTTGCAAAATACCTATCAAAACAAATGCAGGCCTGCAGCAAATACTTAGGTACAGACCTTATGAGAAAATGATAACTGGACAAAATATGACAATTAAAGATACAGGTAGGTTAAAAAGAGGTCATGTGTATTTTGTTGTGTTGTGTAACAAAAACAGAAATTTTACCTTTCTATCCTGCAAAGCACTGCTTAGGTCTGATTTAGTTTGACTTTTATTTTTTTATAGTCTTGTAGGTAATAAGCTAGGAAGGTGCCAGACCTGTCACATTTAGTTTTTTAGACAACAAATTTATCAATGCAATTTTTTTCGCTAGTGTTACATATTTTTAGGGGGTTCCTCTGTAATGTGTTTTGTGGTTTTAATGGGTAAGGTTAGGTTTAGGTTCTTTTTTTTCCTCAATAGTGTTGCATGTATGCATATGGGGTAAAGCTGAGAAAAAAAATAGGTTTTAGAAACAATCTATTTCTAGTATTATTCGTTTTGACAAAATCCTTCCTAGCCTGCACAGCAATGGCTAGAAAAGGTATTGTTTTAATTAAATGATTTTTTTTTTAATAACGCCGAAAAACTATTATGTTACTGTATTTCGACCAATCTTAGCAATCTCCTCGTGACGTCTATCAATGTGTGTATGTATGTCTGTATGATAGCTCCTAAAATGCTGAACCAATTTTCATGAACTTTTTAAATAAAATGGTGTACCATACTCTAGAGCTGTTTAGATTTCATTAAAAATCCCTTACAATGCAAATGCTAATAACAATTTTTTGGCACAGTCAAATTTTTTTTCAACATGCATTTTAACAGAGCGTCACATAAATATGTGGGTTTTCATAATAATTTGTGTTATAACCAAAAACTTCGTAGGAGTTCACTTGGAGTGTGCTAATGGGCTAGGCATAGAACATTTCTAAAAACTACTATACAGGATTATTCATTTTTAGGAAAATGTGCAAATTTTCTTCGGTCAGTAGCTGGGATGTAAGATTCACCTATCAGTTTCATTTATGAAGGTTTTGGTAGTGATGAATGTGAAAAAAAGGCTAGAATTACAAAGATTAATAGTTTATATAAAAAATAATAATAAACACATATTAATTTAGAACATATTATATTTTTTTAAAGAGGCCTTAAGCAACCAATTTTGAAATTTTAACCATAAAAAAATACTGACAGCATAAAAGGCAATTAGATCATTTTTCTAAGGTACACTCAAAAAAACTGTTTTCAAATCAACCATAAAAAATTGGTTACTTCCATACTAACAATAAACAGATATTTTTTTAATATAGTGTAGTTTTACTTAATAAAATTCATAACTAGACTAAAATAGTGCGCTTCCTAATTTAAAAAAAAAACTAGTTCTTTGCTTTTTAACTAAAATTGTATTATATATTGAACACCTTTTTCGTTGTTTCGCTAGCTAATGAAAATTTTAGTACCCAATCAAATTTCAATATATTACTGGATTTTATTTTCCCAGCAAATATCTTTGCATCTATCAGCTTTTGTTTGTCCATTTTTTTTATAGTTAAAGCTGTACTTCAACTATTAGGGTCACATAATTTTTTACTTTTTGGAGTTTTGAAAGCTGTAGAAAAAACAAGAATAAAGGTCTAAAATTCGCTTTACTGATATGTCTCCAACTGGTGGGTGAATCATTGCTCTATTTCGTTTCTTTTATGTTTAAGAGATGTCGGTGATTGGGTGGTTAAATAAAATACAAAATTAGAATGCCACATTATAATGAGTCACAATTTAGTACATTTTTAATCACTAGTGCAATGGCGGACACAAGGGAGAATGTTATCTAGGAGCAAGAGGGAGACCAACACTTTGGTACATTTGGCGATTTCAACTTTAAAAATATATAAACTGAAACATTTTTTTTTTGAAATGCATATATTTTTAGCTTCTGCAATAAAAATTAAAATCGCGTATGTAGCCCTTTTGAAAAAATAAATTAATGTTCAGTTTGCCTTATTAATGTTCTTAGTGTATGTTCTGGTTAAATTATCAATTCAATACATATATTTTAAAAAAAGATAACCTAAAGTTTTAGAAAATTTATATTAATTAAACATAACCTTTATTTTGAAGTTAATCTAATTATAACAAAAATTCAAAACTAAAAGAAAAATATTTATATTTCTGGTGGTACTAAACAAAATATTCTTGTGACAATAAAATATAGATTACTAAAAAGCTATATATGTCGTGCCTTGTATGAATAAGCGCAGCGTATTAGTTTTTTCTTACAATGATCATAATTGTTCTTATTTGACTTAAACGTTTTCTCAAACATATCTAATGAATGATGGATCTGCTCCGAGGCCTATTCGGAAAAAAATCGTAATTGTCTTTGATACTGCTCTATAAATTCTGGTACGTGATATACTAGAGCATGAATTTTTGGTGTAGGAGGAATTTGACCTTGTGAAACGCAGAAAAAAGAGCCACATATTTGTTTCCTGTAAGAAAATAATCATAATTATAGCTTCAACGGTTTTATTTTTTCGAAATTTACCTTATCGTTTGAAGTTTTTATTTAAACAACTTTCAAGCGGTATGGTAAAAGACGAAAAAACGAAACAAGGAATATTTATAATTATTTTCTTACAGGAAACAAGAATGTGGCTGTTTTTTTGCGTTTTACAAGGTGGTTAGCAGTTGTTTTGGACGAGTTTTAGATGCAAACTACAAAATATTCATTAAGCACTACAGTTCAATATAGAGCTGGACAAAGTCAAAATTCTTCCTACAGCGAAAATGCATGCTCTAGTATATCACGTACCAGAATTTATAGAGCAGTATCAAACAGCAATAGGATTTTTTAGCAGATCCATCATTCATTCGATATGTTTGAAAAAAACATTTGAAAATTCGCTGAGTTTGTTCATACAATACACAACATATATATACTCCTTTTTAGTAACCTATATTTTATTTTCACAAGCATATTTTATTTAACAGCACCAGAATAAACATTTTTCTTTTAGTTTTGCATTTTTGTTATAATTTGATTGATTTCAAAATAAAGGTTATGTTTAATTAATAAAAAATTTTTAATTTTCATCTTATCTTGTATAATATACCGGGTGGGCCAAAAAAAACCGGACAATTTTTTTTTCATTATCACTTTTGAACTATACAATCGATTTTTATGGGACAAACTGGACTTGGCAGAGAATTAATCAGAGTTTTGACTGAATGTATTTTTTTGTTCATCATCTCAAAATCCAAGATGGTGGACGAAACTAAAATGTACCCTTCAAAGATGATCGTTTATTCTCGTGTTGCGAACATGTTTTATTATTTTTTTTAAATCACAAGGTATGAATCAGCAAAATCGGTTCGGTGGTTCTAAAAAATATATTTTTTTAACCATTGTTTTGAACATTATACGATTGCTTTGCCAACCATGTCTGCACTTATTTTCCTATAAATTCATTACTACTGAACCGATTTTAATGAAATAAAAAACATCCTGGTAAGAAATGATTGCTTTTTAAAGATCATGATCAAAGTTTATGGCCATCTTTAAATTTAAGATGGCGGTCGGAATCATATTTGATTCTTCTAAATGGCGTGTTTATTCTTAGTTTCCGAATATGTTTTAGTCTTTTTTTTAATTTATAGAAAGGCACTGCTTTTCCCCCACACAACGAGGTGCAAGTTAGTAAAATCGGTGTGGTGGTTCTCAAAAAATCTATTTTTGTTTTACCCATTGTTTTACAGATTATACGATTGCATTGCCAATCCTGTCTGCATTTATTCGCTTATAAATTCGTTATTACCAAACCAATGTTAGTGAAGTAAAACAAATCATGTTGAGAATTTATTGCTCTTTAAAGATTGTAATCGAAATTTGCCGCCATCTTAAAATTCTTTGAAGGGTCAAGTATGATTATTTCCGACCTCCTAACTTTGAAGGAGGCGGCAAATTTCGATTATAGGCTTTAAAGAGCAATCAATTCTCAGCATGAATTTTTTTATTTCACTAAAATCGGTTCAGTAATAATGAGTTTATAAAGAAATGAATGCAGACAGGATTGGCAATGCAATCGTATAATCTGTAAAACAATGGCCGAAACAAAAAAATAGTGCTTTTCTATAAATTAAAAAAAACTAAAATATTTTCATAAAATAAGACTTAACACGCCATTTTGAAGAATCAATTATGATTTTGTCCACCATCTTAAATTTTAAGATTTTGATTTGAATTTTGATGATGATCTTTAAAAAGCAATTAATTCTCACCAGGATATTTTTTATTTCATCAAAATCGGTTCAGTAGTAATGAATTTATAAGGAAATAAATGCAGACATGATTGGCAAGGCAATCGTATAATATTCAAAATAATGGTTAAATCAAAAATATATATTTTTTAAAACCACCGAACCGATTTTGCTGACTCATATCTTGTTGTGCGTGGCAAGAATGCAGCTTTTTTAATGATTTAAAAAAATTAATAAAACATGTTCGCAACACAAGAATAAACGATCATCTTTGAAGGGTACATTTTATTTCGTCCAGTTGCAGTTTGTCCCATTAAAATCAATGGTATAGTTCAAGTTATAATAAAAAAAAAATTGTCCGGTTTTTTTGGCCCACCTGGTTCATATTGGAGTGACATTTTTACCAGAAGATACTCTAAGAACATTAATAAGGCACATTGAGCATTAACTTATGTAAAAAAAGTAATTTTATATTATTTCTTGAAAACGGCTATATGCGCGATTTCAATTTTCATTGCAAATAAAAGCTAAACATATCGTCGTTGATCTTACAAACAGACGTATCTCAAAAAAATTCAGCTTTAAGATGACCATAATACTACCTTATTTGTGTCGTACCCTCATCTCACAAAGTGTTGTCACTCATAAAAATCCTTTAAATAGCACCAAAATCATTACATCCAATAACTTTTTAGTGATATAAATCCAATATAAACTTTCTGTAGAAACTAATGAGTTGGAAGCGTATTTGTGTGAAACTTCATGTAATCTATATGTAACCCTAACTTTTCTTACTACAATATTAAGCAATTGTCTTAATTTTTAATAGAATAAGCAAACATTTATTTCCTGTAAAATAGATTTGTCTACAGATATAAACTAAAATTGGTTACAGAATTATTATTCTTTTTATTTTGCCACAAAAAAAAAACAGTTTTAAAGTTTCCTAAAATGATCAACTGATCGAGCTGCCCAATAAACATTTTCAACCATTTTCATTATTTTTAGGAAGCTACAAATCTGTTTAACGATTGTTTACAATAACTAAATTTACTTTTAAAAATTAAAGTATCGATCAATTCTAACCCCCTTAAGTCTACAAAAGTCTCGCTTATAAGTTACTATACAGGGTGTTTCCTAATATAACTCCATCCTCCCTTCTTAAGTGCTAAGCCCTCAGCTCTTGCCACCATTGCAAAAAAATCTACAAAAGTTTGAAAACAATCTAGATTACTACCTTAATTTACTACATGGTATTCTTACATATAAACATACAAAAAAAATATATTATATTTTCTTTTTTTTTTTTTAATTAAAATTATTTATCACAGATTTGATTTATTAATAATAATTTCAAACTCGATTTATTTAGGAATTATTTTTAGGTATAAAAATAAAAAACCTTTCAGACATTGCGTTTTAAAATATTTAAAATTTGATCTCCAGCAAAATATACTTTCCTACCACATTCACCAACATATAAAAATTTTTCTGCTGTTTATTTTTGAGTTTTGTTCAAGATTTTACATGCTGCTGAATGTTACAAGATTATTATTAAAAGACTGAAAAAAACTTAAAAAAAAAAAGAAAAATAGTTCATTGCTAATTGTTTGGATGAAATTTGGAAACTTAATTAATGTTTGTATATGTCTGTGACCCAAAAATATATATTTTTTTAAGAATAAGAGTTTTATGACTAAATTTTAATGAAATTTTTCTATGTAGGTAAAAATAAGTAACAATCTCTAAATTGTATCCAAACTAATAGCAATTAACTATTTTTTACTATCAACTTATGCTTCATTGAAAAATAGTTTATTTAAGATTTTACCCCTTCCATTTTCCTTACTGGCTTTGGAGCTGATAGTCTGCTAATTTCTCTGGGGGTTTTCCTCTGGTTCTAGCACTGTGCAAAGTTTGAGTTTGCCATAGGGCTAATTTGTCTTCTTTCACCAGGTCATGATAATGCAGTGGTAGAACCATTGGAACCTGCTGTAAGAAAGCTGTTAAAAGAGCCATTTTGACTATTAGTGTCATTTTCATATTGATGAAATTCTGGAAGGTCTTGTAGTGACTCTACTGCTCCAGAGCTATTAAAATAATTGTTATTTGATAGTAAGTAGAGGTTGCTCAATATGAGGGGAAGTTGGTGCAATAGCTTTAGTCTGGGTCACAGTTGTTTGTTGATTTTTATGTATGAGTAGTCTTCTTCTGGTTGTTCTTGACTTCTCTGTTGGTTTTCACCAGATACTCTGTATGTGTGATATATTTTAAGGAAATAGAGACACGACAAACTTATCAAACTCAAATTTATATGTGAAAATCAAAGAAGGAAAATATCAGTACTGTATACTCTAGCATTGTTTAGAGAGACTCACCTCCGCCATTGTTAATTCATAAGCACAGGGAAATAAAAATAAACGATTTTTGACAAAAATATACCATGTGGCTGACAAATTGTTTATATGTTGCATGATTATAGATGTCATTCACCGCTGACCACTTAAATTATTTTAGTGAAACGCCAATGAACTTGACAAGAAAATAACCAAAAAATATGAATTTCAGTGACTTTGATGGGTTTGTCGCGTCTCTATTTGTTTAAAATATGTCATACATACAGGGTATCTTGTTTTTACGCGTTATTTCTTGATACTAGTCTGTGTTGCAAAGATATGTTGTTTTACCTATTATTTTTTTTTATTGCAATTTAATGTCAATGTATGTAGTGATACCTGACTGTTTCTTGGATCATCTAGAGCAGCTTTCATTTTGTTTTTAAAATGCCCTACAGCTCTTCTCCTCAACTACAAGAAATTAATTACAATCCATTTAGTCTCTTTGATCTGTGGTGGGTCATTTTGAGTTTTTTTGTGTGTTGCCTCCAAGTGGTTCAATGATTCTGGCCATTTAGTCTCTTTAATCTGTGCTGGGTCTTAAATCACAAAAATCTATGTATATATGCCCCATGACGTTTTCTTTGATCTATGGTGGGTCTTTTTTGTGTGTTGCCTCCAGTGGTTCAATGATTCTGGCCATTTACTCTCTTTGATCTGTAGTGGGTCTTTTTTGAGTTTTTTTGTGTGTTGTTTTCAAGTGGTTCATCACATAACGGATCGAATCTAAACCCTGCTTTAGTATTGGGTTTACCTATAACAATAAGAAAATACAGGGTTTTACTAAATTAAACAACCTTATTTTAAGAGGTGAAACTATATATGATTTTTTAAGACAGAAATTGATAACAAAAGGTTTGCAGAAATATGTTTATAAGACTTTTAATAAGAGGGTGATGCTGAAAATTTTAAGATGCTCTGATAAAAGGTAATAATTTTTTTTGAAAAAAAAAATAATTGAATGTAGTGGCAAACCTGGCTAATAATTTAGCTATCACCCAAAACTGTATAAAAATCTGATCCTACACTAACTATAGTTTTTTTTTTTGGCGGGTAAATCATGACATATTTCCATTAGTTTAAATGATTAGAATGCCAATGAAAAACTGTCATTATAAAAAAAAAATACAAGTAATGGTGTCTCATGAGCTATGAGTATTTTAAATAAAATGTTATAATGATTTTTGGTCAAAGGCAAACGTTTCATACCAATGCTAAAAACAATTTTGAAATCTCCAAATATTTTTAAAACATTTTAATTAAAAAGACACTCACCAGGATTTTTGCTATTGTTTTTTTGAAGATGATGATGAACATGTTGTAGCTATGATAGCTAATCCAGCTGTAAACACTGACCAGAACAACAGTGTTGCTTCCAAGTGGTTCACCACATAATGGATCAAATTTAAACCCTAAATAAAATTTTCAAGTGTAAAATGTTTACACCTTTTTCGAATGTTGAAAGTCAGTTTTGAAGCTTTTTAATAAAGGTTCTATAAAATTATATGAACGACATCTCTGATCTGTAGGTTCATTGAATATTGGCTGAGAAACAGAGTGAAGGTTTTAAATTTACTCTTTTGATAGTTCTGTAGGATCAGATTTTCATTGTTTGGTTGCTAAATTATTGGCCACTACTGTATAGTATTATATAATTATACAAGTGACTCTTTTTGATTCCAAGAAGAAAAGTATGTAGGCTATCTTACCTTTTGCTAGGTGTGGGTAGCAAGTTTCTGGCTTTCAAAAAGTCAACTTGAGCTGGTGAGTCCTTGGTGGTGGTGGTTCTCACCTGCCAGGCCAATTGTGACCTGTAAATAATTTTTTTATTTAATTTTACCTGATTTAAACACTGTTAAAATGACAAGTTTGATATGCTAAGATGAAGTTTTAATTTACTGTCATCAGAAAATATCTGTTCCTTCAGGGTATCAAATCAACCAGAGGTTTGGCAGACGATTTCACAGATTTTGATAAAATTTGGATATATGGGTGGGATAAAAATTCCAAAATATTTTTTGTTCTGATAGTTTTTTTTAATTAATTTTCAAAAATCGAAAACTTGACCCATTTTGGTCCAACACAGCGTCACAAAAATTAAAATATCTTGAGGACAACTTATCGCAGATTGATAAGATATAGCTCGTTATAAAGGCAATTTAAATACATTTCCAACGATGTGTCACATGACCTATTATATTTGCATCCCCTTTTTTTGAAATTTGGAGAAAAAATTAATTTTTCTCATCATTCTTGATTTTTTTGAAAAAAATTTCTAAATGGAGACATTATGGGTTCATGGTCAAAAAAAACAAAAACCAAATAAAAGCAACAAAAATCTGAAGGAACAAGCTATATTTTTAATATTAATTCGTTGTAGGTAAATTAAAGCTAACATAAAAATACCCCCTTTTTTAAAAAAAAATAAGTCGCCTGAAGCAGCAGTAGCAGATTTATGTATATTTTCATAGCTTGTTAAAACTAATTATTATTGATAGGAAGCAAGCCATTTTTATGGTATAAAGATTTTTGCCCGTTTTTACAGTCCTAGCCAGCATAGCAATGGCTAGAGAAGGTATTGTTTTCGACGATTTTTTTTTTCAGATAACTCCAAATATGTGTGAGGGGTGATCAGCTGCCCACAGTAGGTGTACAAATTTTTCTACAGGACCCCACAGGACTGTACAGGACCCCGAGGGTACTGGCGCCTAAGGGGTGCCCAAGGGGGTGCCCGAATCATGATTAAGTACTAAGGCCGGCAAAGGCAAATCGGCTCTCTAAGAAAAATGAGTTTTTTTTTTGGTCGCGAATTTTTTTATGGGCGCCTTTTCAGCCACAGAACTATACAGGACCCCAGAGGCAGAACTATACAGGACTTGTACAGGACTATACAGGACATGTATAGTCCTACAGGACCAAAAATTTATTAAAGTTCTGTAGGACAGTGTACAAATTTGGTTCAGCTGATCATCCCTCGGTTGTTTGGGTGTATTTTGACCGGTCCACGATAGCTCCGAAACCGCTGAACCGATTTTCATGAGATTTAGTGCTCGACACTGTAACGATCTGAAAAAAGTTTAGTCGAAATCCATTAATGTTAATGACAGTGTTTTTACAGTTAAGGAATTCAAAAAATTATAATTTTTAACGCAGCATCGCATCAATATACAGTTTTTGGAATATAGTAGAAGACATTTTTTTCAATAATTTGTATGAATATAAAAAATTCCGTAGAAGCTTTGGTTTCTGAAATATTTACAAAAAATCTTTTTAGCTGGACCAATTCTCATGATACATACATACATACATAAATGAAACTATTTGTAAAAATTTTCATAATTTTCACTCTTTAATTAGATTATAACATTTATTTTGTTTCATACTGAACCCATGATTTCTCGATTTCAAAATGTGGCACATAGTTTCCTAAAGCAATGATAAAAAAAAGACTTTTTTTTTCAAAAAAATCAAAAATGAATTTTTTGTTTTAATTTAAAAAAAAATCAAAATTTCAAAATAAAAACTGATAAAAATATAATCGGTCATGTGACACATCTTTGGAAAGGTATTTCAACTACCTTTGAAACAAGCTACATCTTATAGACCTACGGTAAGTAGTTCTCAAGATATTCTAATTTTTGTGAAGCTGTGTTGGACCAATATTGGTCAATTTTTCGATATTTGAAAATAAATTTAAAAAAAACTACTGATCAGAAAAAAAAAATTATTTGATATGAAATTACCCTTCAAATTAAAAAGATACAGATAGTCTATAGTTCACTGGTCTATTTTTTAAGTAATGAGTGACAGGCTAAATTTCTAAATAAAAAAATAGCTTCATTTCACAAAAAATAGCCTCAAAAAAAATAGTTGCAAGCCTGATTAAGTACACCTTAATGGAAAAAGTTTGTGATTATTATTTGGCAAGTCTGAAATAAATCATATTTATTTTTTGTGAACTTTTTCATTGACCAACTATATACAGGGAGTTTCAAAATTCATTAACATAATTTTAGTGTTGAATTCTCTGAGTGATTCTAAGACAAAATTTTCATATAAATATAGGTCCTCAAACCCCTTGTGTTGAGGGTGTAATATTTTTTGTAGTTTTTTGTCTATAGCTAGTCCAGTTTTTCAGATATTTAGCTCAAATTTGGCACATATAATTAGCTGTAGGCACTCACTACACTATTAGACATGCCATATAATAGTAAAAATCTACAGGGTGATTCTTTTTCAGGGGTCTTGTCGCCTTTTCCCCATGATTTTTTTTTGTTGTAAGCCACTGGTAGATTTTAAAACAAGAAATAAAATAGCTGTTTCATTTGCAATTTTTTTTGTTTTTTGCAATATTTCACATCTCTAACTGTTTTAGAAAAAATCGCTGTTGATCCAAACACTTCTAAGTATCAGAAAATAAAAAAAAAATGTTCCAGTATTATATGGGAACTATATCAAAACAAATTAACACACACATTTGGTTCATCTCAAAACACATTTGGTTCATCTCAAAACGGCAGAAAATATAAAAAAAACTAAATTTTAACACCCTGTAGGTATCTCTGAAACTAAGTGTTTGTGGACCTATGCTTGTTTGTGGACCTATGCTTATAAACTGTTTGTTTGTCTTGAAATCACTCAAGGAATTTAGCATTAAAATTATGTTATTGAATTATGTCCCAAAAAAAGCATAAATTTTTCATTGTCCATTTACTCAATGCAAAGTGTTTATTAAGGCATAGAGCAAATAATTTTCAAACAAGGATGACATAGATATTTAGTAGGTATACTTGGTCTATCAAATCAAAATTAGAGTCTTTATTAATGCATATAGCAGTTACAAATAAAATAGTAGGTACTAACAGTATTGTCACATCAAAAAAAAATTATAATAATGCCATTTTATAAATAAAATTACTAAAGTGCAAGTTATCATAATTCACACAATCAGAATATCACTTTTTTCCACAACTTATAACTTATTTATTTATTTATTCATATATACCTATATTCAACTATTGCTCTACTATTACTTATCTAATGAACCAAAATGAAATCCAGCGGTTGCAAAAACTACAGAACAGGTGTATGAGAATTATTCTCTCCTGCAATAAATACACCCCAATTAAAGTCATGCAAAGGGCATTACAATGGCTTCCGGTGGCTGAGTATGTTAGGTTTAATGTACTGGTTTTTATATTCAAGATTAAAATTGGCCATGCTCCGCCATATCTCTTAAGAAAAATGACATATAACCATCAAATACATAATCACAATACAAGGCGACAGAATGATTTTTATATTCAGCATCGAAACAGCACAATGGCCACAAGGTCTGTCTTTTTCCAGGGCATGAATGACTTTAATAAGTTACCAGATGATATTAAACAATGTACAACATTAAATAGATTCAAAACAAAGTTAAAAATTAATTTATTAGGTGAAATTGGTATTGTTCATGAAGAATAATTTTTTTTATCTCTTTCTCTCTGGTTAGAATATAGCGATACACATAGAAAGTGAAAACATATTATATATATTATATCTACCTACCAAATATTAATAATATTATCACATAGTTAGTGTTTACCCGTTTTTGTCATATATTAAATTTATGAATGTTTGTATTTACATTTTTTTTTTTAGAATAGTAAGTTTTGTACTGTTTGACTTATTGATTGTGAACTTTGTACTATTTGATTTATTGATTAGCTTTTGCTAAATAAAGAAATAAATAAAAATAAAATAAAATATAGGACCCTTGAAAGTTAGTCTAGTAGGTAGATAGGTAGTTATTAGGTTAGATAATATAAATCTGTATCTTTTATTCGCTTGTACTCTGTTGATACGTTAAATAAATAAAATACAATTTCAATATCTCACTAGTTAATTTCTTTATAGCAAGAAATAACCATCCTCTCCCACTCTTCTTAAAAATTTTCTCTGCACTCTCTCTAAGCTCTCTTTATTACCACTATAAAAAACCTGCCGAGCTGAAATGGAACACCAAACAAACAAGTGCACAGTATACATTGTTGAATCATAATACCTCAATAAAAATTTTACATTTGTCATAAGACAATGGAAAGGTAATACCATGATTTTTCCCTAATGTCAATTACTGTGTCTTTTCTTGGGACAGTCCAGTGCACTTTATTAGTTTATTGAAATGAAGGGGGTAACAACTGACCCAAAATTTGTACATATGTTGCAAGTAATGTCATGTAAATATTTGAATAATGCCAAGAAATTCACACATAAATTACTGTAATGCCATGCTAATTTATATGGTTAATGCAAGGTAAACAGTTGTTTCCCCCTTGATCGAAACTGCACTGACACAATTTTTAACAGCACCAAAACAGTGTTTGTCACTCACTTTCTCAAAAGAATTTGGTACAGGTAATAAACTGTCTTACCAAGCCATATATTTTTGTTCCTGTAAATATGTAAACAAACCTACAAGTAGAATAATTCATTGTGAGGTTCATCCTGTACCTTTATGATGTTTGGAGATAAAAGTTGGGTTTAAACATATCTCAAATTCGCAACTGCTTTACATTGGTTCCTAAAAATTTTAATGTAAGAAGACCACAGAAAATCACATTCAACCCCAAATACATTTTACCTTTACTAATCCCAGTGTCCGGTTGGATTCTGCTACAAAAACCCTTAACAAACACACAACAGTTATAGATTATAATTATATCTACTGTATTCATAAACTAGAAGTCTGTAAATATATCAAACACGACAAAAATTCAAAAAACACCACAAAAACAAGACATCTTCCGCCATTTTAGACGGGTGCACCATGATAAAATCAAAGTATAAAAGAGTTTGGTTTGGGCTGCCATGACCCACAGAACACAGTGCCCAACTTTTAGTAGCCAATTGCTTTCGATATGTCAAACGCATGGCGTCCCTACTTTTTCTATTTTGGTTGGTTGTGAAATCCAATCCGTTATTGTTTGTAATATCCGTGGGTAATACTCGACGAAAAAATTATTTTTAATATATTTTTTTTCTAAAGGGGGTAATTCTCCAGTATATTTTTAGTTATTAACAAAAAGTCCAATTTTTTTTTCTAGGGGGGTAACTTTAAAACTAACCACCTTATCCCCCTATAATCCGAGATCCGATGATGGCTACAATCATAATTATGCTAAATCAATACTAGCCTGCGCAATAATGGCTAGGAAGGTATCATTTTCGACAAAAATGTATTTGGGTGCATTTTGACATATTTTAGCAATATTGTCGTGACATAGTCCTTGTGTATGTGTATGTCTGTTTCGCCCACGATAGCTCCTAAACCGCTGAATAGATTTTCATGAAATTTTCCTGTTAAATAGTATACAATACTGTAAAGAACTCATTGGAATTTGGTTAAAATCCATCAATGATAATGACAGTGTTATGGCCAAAAATTTTGTAGAAGCTTCCGTTTCTGAGATATTAACAAAAAATCAACTTCCAAGGCTGATATATTGTGGAGCTCACTCATCCATTTATTTTTTTATAATGAAAAAGTTTACAATCCGTGTTTATTAATATTTATATGTGATTTATATTTTTGTTAGTAAAATCAACATGAATTGATTTGGTTTCATTTAATTTTATTCGCCACTTTGTGGTCCAAGTGTGAACTTCGGTGACTGCATCCTGAAATTTTTCTATGCACCAAACCGAACCGAACCGATTTTAATGAAATAAAAAATATCCTGGTGAGAATTGATTGCCTTTTAAAAATCATGATTAAAGTTTATCGCCATCTTAAAATTTAAGATGGCGGGCAGATTCATACTTGATTCTTAAACATGGCGTGTTTATTCTTATTTTCCGAAAATGTTTTAATTTTTTTTTAAATTTAATACAAAAGCACCACTTTGCCCCCGCACAACAAGGTACAAATTCATAAAATCGGTGTGGGGGTTCTCAAAATATCTATTTTTGTTTCAACCATTGTTTTACAGATTATACGATTGCATTGCTAATCCTGTCTGCAATAATTTCCTTATAAATTCGTTATTACTTAACCGATTTTAGTGAAATAAAAAAATATATAGTGAGAATTGATTGCTCTTTAAAGGTTATAATCGAAATTTGCCACTCTCTCAGATTTTAAGATGGACAGAATCATAATTGATTCTTCAAAATGGCGTTTTTATTCTTATTTTCCAAAAATGTATTAGTTTTTTTTTAAATTTATAGAAAAGCACTGCTTTTCTACATACTGCTTTTCTATATATTAAAAAAGAAAAACTATAACATTTTCGTAAAATATGAATAAACTTAACTTTTAAGATGGCGGCATTTGTCTGACTACCCGCAATAGTTACAGTTTTGAAAAACAATGTTGTTTAACTTAAATAATGTGGGAATATTATTGGCTTATTTTTAAGTTATTTTATGATACTGTTGAAAGTTGTTATGACTGTGTTAATTGGTAGTGGAATTGAAAAGATTAGTGAGTTGAAGAATTCAGTGGAACTATGGTTCAACTGTTGATTAAAACAAATTGAAGGGTAATGTTTTTGAAGTTTATTTATTTCTAGGATTTCTAAGCAATTTATGATCCTGGTTTTTGAGTTAATGTGAAGAAATGTGACATCTTTTTCTTTGTCAAAGTTGTGTTTTCGTGCAGAAAACTTGCAATTTGGTTAAGAAATGAAGGTGCTTTTTATGTACAATTTAATAAATAATATTACTACAGAAGTGCTTGGATTTTGAAATGTTCGCAAAATAATTGTTTATCATTCCACATATCTTTTGTTTCTTGACCGCGGGCGGGTACGGGGTAGACCTCGTCAGATGTCTATCAGGGGAAATGAATGACCCCTGCCCTCCGTAGATTCCAGGTACTCTCTGACCCGGAGAGTTAGCACTTGTCTAGGGTCTCATTCCCAGTGGTGATCATAGCGTAGGTGGCAACCCTTTCTTTTAGGGATAGTATAAAAGACTACATCTGTTGCCTTACAGTATGGCGTTGGATCGTCAAAGGCTAGGGGAGAAAAACTTTAATAAAAAGTCCAGGCCCTCTCTAATACTTTTAAAACAAATAAATTACCAAAAAGCCTAGACAAAGCCTCGGAGCAATGGACGGAAATTCTCGAAGACGAAAAAAGCAAAGACATCTGAATATAGCTACATGGAACGTACAGGGAATGAACCAAAAGTTGGACGTCATTGCAACCGCAGTGCAGAATAGTAAGATAGACATTATTGCACTCACAGAGACAAAAAAGAAAGGAACAGGTACAAGTAGTGTCGGTAACTTTGTTTACATATTCACTGGAGTCTCTAAAGAAAGAAGAGCAGCCAGAGGGGTATCCTTATTAATAAAAAAAATCCTCAAAAATAAGATTACAGACTACGAGTGCATTAATGAAAACTTACTTCGAGTTAACATGAAGATGCTTGGACACAATATAAGCATAATAACAGCCTACGCACCATTAAATGACGAAACGGTAGCTATTAAACAAATGTTCTTCGACCAACTTGATGAGACAATCACTAAAATTGGCAATACCAGGGAAATAATTATGCTTGGCGATTTTAATAGTCAAACTGGTAGACAAAGCCAAACCAAAGTGGTAGGGCCATTTGGAGAGGAACTAAGAAATGATAATGGCTTAAGACTGATACAATTGTGTGAAACCCATAATCTAAAAATGAATAATGGTTTTTTTAAACATAAGGTATTCATCGGTATACCTGGATTCAGCCAACAAGAAATCTTAGATCAATCATTGATTATGCTATAGGTGGACAACACTCGGAACTAAAGTGGTATGATGTGCGAACACTTCGTGGTGTTACCTGTGGATCTGACCACCATCTGGTAAAAGCAAAAATAGTATTCCCTCTAAGAAAAACAAACAGAGACGAATTAAGATGTGGTGGACGGAGGAAATACAGTAAACGGTCAAGGAGAAAAAACGCACATACTTGAAATGGCTCAGTACTAAAGAGCAAAGAGACCTAGAAATCTGCAGGGATACCAGAAGACAGCTAAGAAATTTTATACGCACAGAAAAGAATGAAATGTTCGAGCGCAAATGCCACGATATAAATACACACGTAGGAGGTAGGCAGAGTTCTGAAGTATGGAAATTCATTTCTACAGTAAAAAACCCAACAAAAGAAAAAGTAAACATCCAGATCATCAAACCAGAACAATGGACAAAGCACTATAAGGGACTGCTGCAGGAGACGAGACCCGAATATCTGGCAGCCTCTCCGACGAGAGACATAGAAGAACATGGAGAGGAAGTAACCATTGAAAGAGAAATGATAAAGAATAGTATTAAAAAGCTTAAATCCGGAAAAGCTAGCGGACCTGGGGGAATATATACTGAAATGCTCAAATATGGATCAGAGAAACTACTCGAAAATCTCACATATATTATCAATCAATGCATAAACGGACATCCAGTACCTGATGATTGGAAAATTGCATTCATATCCTCAATACATAAAAAAGGAAACAAGCTGGATTGCAACAATTACAGAGGAATTTCAGTAACCAGTACTCTAAGTAGATTGTACGGTAGGATTCTTAGAGATCTAATAGAGAATGATTTTTATGAACAAGAAGAAGAGCAAAGTGGGTTTCGTGCAGGCAGATCTTGTAGTGATAATGTTTTTTGTCTTAAACAAGTAATTGAGAAAAGGAGCGCCAGAAATATAGAGACTCATGTTACCTTTGTGGACCTACAAAAAGCATATGATACCGTTTCAGTAGAAAAATTATGGACAGTGTTAGAGCAGACTAATATCAATCGTACATATATAGCGATAAAAGAACTATACAAAGGGTCAACATCTAAAATTAAAATTGGAAATCTACTGTCAAAAGAATTCCTGGTAACGTAAGGCTTAAGACAGGCATGTTGTATCTCTCCAACTCTTTTTAAAATATATATCGCAGTAGCTCTAAAAAAACTGGAAACGCAAAGTACACAGCATGGGAATACAACTTAACGACCGATTTATCATATACACACTACAGTTTGCTGATGACCAAGTAATTGTAGCCAATGATAAAGAAGACATGGAGTATATGATGAGAAAGTTAACGGAAGAATACCAAAAGTGGAGGTTAACAGGGAACGTGGACAAGACACAGTACTTATGTATTGGAAACGAATCAAGTGAATTAGAACTAGAAAACAAACAATATCTCCATGCAATGAGTATGTATACTTGGGTGTCACATTTGATAAGACAGGAACAGACTGTAAAGAACTGGAAAAAAGAATAGTAAAAGCAAAAAAGGTTATTGGTTGTCTTAACAGTATTTTATGGATCAGAGAGATAAAAAAGATTGTAAAATTTAACATATATGAAACAATGGTGAAAAGCACGCTGTTGTATGGAATAGAGACTTGTCGCGTAACAGAAAAATACAAAGCAAAAATTGAAAGTGTCGAAATGGATGCAATAAGAAGATCAATGAGAATATTTAGAACAGATCATATAAGAAATGAGATCATAAAAGAAAGAATGGAAATCGAGGGAAGCATAACGGATGACACACTACAGTTTGCTGATGACCAAGTAATTGTAGCCAATGATAAAGAAGACATGGAGTATATGATGAGAAAGTTAACGGAAGAATACCAAAAGTGGAGGTTAACAGGGAACGTGGACAAGACACAGTACTTATGTATTGGAAACGAATCAAGTGAATTAGAACTAGAAAACAAACAATATCTCCATGCAATGAGTATGTATACTTGGGTGTCACATTTGATAAGACAGGAACAGACTGTAAAGAACTGGAAAAAAGAATAGTAAAAGCAAAAAAGGTTATTGGTTGTCTTAACAGTATTTTATGGATCAGAGAGATAAAAAAGATTGTAAAATTTAACATATATGAAACAATGGTGAAAAGCACGCTGTTGTATGGAATAGAGACTTGTCGCGTAACAGAAAAATACAAAGCAAAAATTGAAAGTGTCGAAATGGATGCAATAAGAAGATCAATGAGAATATTTAGAACAGATCATATAAGAAATGAGATCATAAAAGAAAGAATGGAAATCGAGGGAAGCATAACGGATGACATCACTAAAAGGCAACTGATATGGTACGGCCATGTACAACGGATGAGCGACGAAAGATTACCAAAGCAGGTCCTAGAATGGCAACCAATAGGGCGCAGAAAAAGAGGGCGTCCAAACTGGAATGGCAACAGTCAATCCAAAGATCAATGAGTCAAAAAAACCTGACGGAAGATGACTGTCAGGATCGAAGGAGGTGGAGAATAGGCGTCGGACAACGTAGAAAAACGTTCTTACCCGACATAGTAGTAGTACCGCAACTATCAAAAAGCAAGTGGTAAATTTAAAAGCTTCCATCCAATTCTTATTTTATGTGTTTCGGCGATTTTAACCACACAATCATGTAGTGCCTTTTCCGGAAAATTTCGCAATAAATGGACAAATTATAGTCTACACATATTTTTTTTTAAGTTTCAAAAATAATCAATATTGACAAAAATCTTAAAACATTGATTATTTTTATTAATTTAAAAATTTTGTTTCAAAACTATCCTTTGTTTAATTGTTGTGGAATTTTCGGGACATATCTAACTTTTTGCCTAAAATTACACAGAAAAATCTTTTTTTCTTAGCTTTTTTTTAAATGCCACAAAAAGGCACCATATGATTTTGTGCGAAAAATCGTTGAAAGAAATAAAAGGAGATCTGGATTGAAGCTTTTAAATGGACCATTTGTTCTTTGATGGTTGGTACAGGATCAGATTTATATGTAATTTGAGAGAGCTGCTCCACTTTTGGCCGATACTGTAAGTCCTTAACAATTACTTTATGACTCATATAGAGTGGCAACCGGCGAGCCTTGCAACATTGAGGGGCAGATGGCGCTGAAATATATTCGTCTAGTACGCAATATTCAGAGACAACTGCTATGATCTAATGGCATTTGTATGAAAGGCATGAGTACTATTTGTCCCTGAATATTGCGCACCAGACGAATTTATTTCAGCGCCATCTGTCCCTCAATGTTGCAAGGATCGCCGTTTGCCAATCTATATAGGTCATATACTCATTGGTAAGACTGGATAAATAAACAATACACTATAATTATATGGCTTACTGATTCAGAATGAGATTGTCATTGTTTGATTTTTTTAGATCTCTCAAACCTGCGACGGCAAGTTTAACTGTCCTGACCGTACAGACGAGTTGTTCTGCGACCAGAACCTACCGTACGAACCCGCAACACCTAGCTGTAGTGTAGGTAAGAACACCCAATGTATTGTATATTGAAATTTCCAGTTTTCTCATTCTTACACCAGATGCCGCTAGGGTCAATGCATCCTGGAAGCCTGGCGTCTCCAGGGGTAGCGACACCAAACATAACCTCATTTACGAAAAACGCAAATCTGACACTGTCAGGAGCGTAGCTTTTTTTTATGTTCAAAAAAATTAAATGGTTTAGGGCCCATCGCACCGACTTTTAAAATTCCCTTTCTTAACTATGGATTGCTTTAATTTTAAGCATGCCTTATTTTTAAATTTGTTGCACCAAGCAAAAATCTCCTCTCCTTTGTTAAGATGCGGCCACCTTGTGACCCAATCAGGCAACCCCGCTGTTTCAATCAACAAAATTTTTAAACTATGAAAAAACAACAACAACCCCAGTACGTCTCAAAATAGTTTTGTCAAAACTCATCAATTTTCTGTGTCAACTAGACTTTAAAAATTTATTTACAATAATCAAAGTTCTTGAATTTTTGGAAGAATATTTGAAAGATGATGAAATCGAGATGGTGTTATTCGATTTTTTGGAATTTGGGTATCCTTGTTGCCTTGTTGGTACAGTCGCGTATTTTTTCCTGGGCTGGTTTACGGTTCCTCATCCAGTCCCAGAAAAAATCCGCGCTTGGCCCAAAAATCTACTGCTTATAAGGCACATGCCGATAAGGCACCTGCCCAAAAAGCACCGGCCGGGATTTTTTTCATTTCCCCATATGGCCCATAAACCCCTGGGTACAACCAAAGGATTAAAAATTATAATAAAATTAGGGTAAAATGTAAAGGCAGACAGGAAAATCGTCTTGTTACTTCATGCAGTGCAGTTTAATTTAAATGCAAGGACTTTCTTACACTGGTCAGTTTTATCCTACCGTTATCGCTGTACCCAACAGTCAACCCAAAAATCGGCAAAAATACTGTAATGAAAATTTGATTCAACTTTATTTAAATTAATTTTCTTCCCTACAAATATTTTTGTAATTGATACATAGGTATATTTTTTCACAAAAACATTATGCGAAAAGAACCAAAATCTAGCCGTTATTTTGTGCAATAAAGTTTTTCAAAATTATTTTTATTTATTTAAAAAAAAAACATGTTTTTTCCTTTATTTACTTAAAAAACAAAAAATCACTTTAATCACAAAAGTTTGCTCATTTGTAGGTATTGTCAGTTGCTATGGCTATGCCAGACGGGTAAGAATGTTACGTAAAGAACTGTCCGTCACACCCGGTATATGAATTTGACTGTCCAAATAAACAAACCTAAAAAAACTAAGTTTTTTATGATTTCAATATTTATTAGGACCCTGTGTTAGGACCCACACAGCGCAAGAAACCAAAAATATAGTTTGCATGTTTTATATATATTCTAAAATATAGAAAACTATTTTGTTGGGTTTTGTATCACTTAATAAATGTTTTATGCTCTCTAGGGAATAAAAGTGTACGTTTAATCCCTTTTTTCATGGGCTAAGGTAGTATTTCTTGTGTCCAGTGATTAAAAGTAATTTCTTTAATACATAAGGGCAAAATATAGGTTTTTGGATTATTTTATTTTATCATAATACAAAAAACAAAAATGAATCAAGATCTATACACGATAACGATTATTTTGTTGCTTCCAGCTTGCCGTAAGCTTTCTGTACTTTGCTGATGACTTGGTTCGTTTCGATTGTTATTGTGTCCTTCGGCATAGAATATTGCTTCCATATAAACAAAGCATTTAACTTTCTAGACTTTTCCAGGATGTAAACCATGAATACCTTTTCGGTGAAATTTTCGAAATTCTGTTTATTGCATCATTTTCGGTACTGAAAGCTGCTTTCTTCGGTGGCCTTTTCCATGCCCATCTCAAAGTAAGTATAATATGCTTTATTGTTCGGTCCCTTTGGACTAAACTTATTTAATTTGTTATGAAATAAATATTATTTTTGTTAGCATCTGACTGACTTTTGTTTAATGTAATGCCATGACAACTATCACTGCCCACTGTTTTATTATATACGGGGGGTTGACATGCTAAAACTACAGTACGGTAAGTGGTTTAATACCTATTTATTTAGTTTATGATTATTATTATTTTTAGTATATCAAAATAAACCTTTTAGTCACTTAGAAAATTATAGCCCTCCTTCCGGTCGGGCATAAAAATTTCCGCCGTGGGATTAAAAGTAAACACTGTACGCCGCAAGTTTATAATATACCTACTATTATTTTTATTAGTGTTAAAAGCGGGCGGCGAAGAAAAAGTCGAAAGTACAAAAAGTCGAAAATACAAAAGTTCGAAAGTATAAAAGGTCGAAAATACAAAAGATTGAAAAACAAAAGGTCCAAACAAAGATCGAAAGTAGCTACACTGTAATGATTGCAAAACAAAGTAGAATTTTTGGGTACCAACACGACGGGTCGCAGAACTTTGTTCGAAAACATTTTCTTTGAACGGAAATTTTTATGAAAACAATTTCTTCCAATGGAAATTTGTTCGAAAACATTTTTTTTGAACGGAAATTTGTTCGAAAACCATTTCTTCGAACGAAAATATGTTCGAAAACATTTTTATCAAACGGAAATTTCTTCGAAAATTTGAACACCATTTCTTTGAACGGAAATTTGTTTTCGAACTTAAATTTGTACGTAAGCAATAGTTGTTCAAAAACATTTTCTTTAAAAGCAAGTTTTTCGAAAAAAGACGCTCTAGACCTGGATTTCCAAACCTAACACAATTCATATACTTTGACTAAGGCAAGGTCTTTCTAACATATTTTTTCAAAAAAACCCTGACTTCTTTCCCGGGATCGTAAACTGTCTGAAAATTTTCTACTTTCCTGCTTTTGGAAGGTCGAAATTTGTATTTTCCTAAACTTTGTCAATTGATCGCAAACGTATCCCAACCGGTCCAGATACCCCCTGATGTGCTCAATTGAGAAAGGTTAGAGTAACACCGATTTCAACCTTCCAAAATGAGGACCGGAAAGCTAATTTAGGGAAATCATTTTTCGAAAATAGGTTTCGGTTGGTTCGATTTGGTTTCACACCCTCTAGCATCCCGGGAAAGAAGTCACGAAAGTTTTTGTTTCCAAAAATTGTTAGAAAAAGACCCCTTTAGTCGAACTATATGAGTTGTGTTAAGTTTGGCAAGCCAGGTCTAAAAATTTTTTTTCGGAAAATTTGTTTTTAAAGAAATGTTTCTGAACAAATTTTCATTTTAAAATAATATTTTCGAACAAATTTTCGTTCAAAGAAAATGATTTCGAAAAATTTCTGTTTGAAGAAAACGTTTTCGAACAATTTTCCTTTCGAAGAAAACGTTTTCGAATAATCTTTTGTTCGAAGAAAATGTTTTCGAACAATTTTCGGTTTGAAGAAAATGATTTTCGAAGTTTGTGCTTTCGAACAATACTATTAAGATATTTATATGAAATGTATAATAACATTATAAGTAATTAAAGCCTAACGTTACTAAAACTCGAACTGTTTTTGGGCTTTTTTTGTCTTTTGATAAAATGTATAAATCGGGATAAATAGTGACTAAAAAAGAACCACAAAACCTAAAAACACCGAAAAAATAGAAAAAAAACTTGAAAAATAAACTAAACAATGCAAAAAATAGCGTATAAATCTTGTTATTAAAGTTTAATTTTGTCCTTTGATATATATTATATAGTATTAATAAACATTTAACATACAAATGTATTTCTGTCCTGTTTGTTTATTTATTACGTATTATTTTTATACAAAAAACACAAATAATATTTAAAAGAAAATGATTTTTAACAATAAATATACCTACAATAAATATTCATAACCCAAAAACTCAAGGAACATATTTTTTATTTCTTAAGCTGTATAAAAACGAGTTCTTTTTAAGTTTTATTAAAACATTTTTTTTTCTCAGACTGTATAAAAATTAGTATTTTTCACGAACGTCTATGGAATTTTGAATACGGTTTTGACACTCGTGTCGCTACCACTGGGAGACGCCAGGCTTCCAGGATGCAGTGACCCTAGATGCCGCAGTGGTGTTAAGCCATCTAGTGGTTGTAGCCAAAAGCATGCTACTGAGCATATACAGTATCGGCCGAAAGTAGAGCTACTCCCTTAAATTGTATACATATAAATCTGATCCTGTACCATCTAACAAAGAACAAGTGCTACATTCGAAAAGTTTCTAAAATCCAGTTCTCAGGTCACGTATTTCAGCGATTTTTACCACAAAATTATGTAATGTCGTTGTTACGTTTAAAATAAAGCTAAAAATAAAGTTCATTCTGAGTAATTTTATGCAAAAAAGACAAGTACTATTCAAAAGAAATGTAAGAATTATGTAAGTTCTAAAAATTTACAACTGGAAAAAAATCTTGAAATATTGGTTATATTTAGCAATTTTATCCTTTGTTCAATTGTTGTGAAATTTTCAGGACATACATATATAACTTTTACGTTTCTTTTAAATGGTACTTGCCGCTTTTGTTCAAAATTACACAAAAAAACTTTTTTTAAAATTTAAACGTGACAAAAAGAAACTAAATGTTTTTTGGAGACAATCGCCGCAACACGTAAACTAAGAACTGGATTAAAATTTTCAAATGCTTCTTCTTTGATAATTGGTACAGGATCAGATTTATACACAAGATACTTGGTACAGGATCAGATTTATACACAATTTTAAGGAGTTACTTAGGGTGACCATAATATGTGTTTTATCGTAAAAGGAGGGTTCAGAGAGAAAAACGCCGGACAAAACCGGTCATTTTAAAAAAACCGTCCCAAAAAAAATTGAAAACAAATGAGAAAGCCTTTGGGCACCAAAAACCCTGAATTTGCAAAAAACCGCCTTAGATTATCGAATATAGACTGATTTGATTTGACCTAAGTTAAAGTGGAACATGGCCGCCGCCCGGCTGCGTTTTTCGTTTCACATTTTGTTCTCTTTGTTAGAAATGTTAAATGCTTGTGAACAGCTGTTTTTATTTATTTATGTTTTTGCCAGTTTTTTTATTAAATTTGGTTAAGCTGTCTAACGGGTTACCTATAAGTCCCTTCTATTTCAGCCAAAATTTTTCAATGATAATGTCAAGCGCATGATGTTCCCCTCTTTTTATTTTGTTTGGTTGTAAAACCCATCCGGATAACGTTTCGACGTTCTATAATCTCTACAAGAAGCCGGACGAAAAAGAAAAGCGGGTCGGATATTTCCATTATGCTTAAAAAGCAGGACGTGTCTGGCTTTATCCGGACGTATGATCGCCCCAAGCTACTCTACTTTTGGCCGATACATAGTAAGGGGGCCCGTATAACTTCTGAACTAAAGAAAATTTTACAACCAAACATATTATTGTGGGTTTTAAAAAACGTGGAGGGCCAGATCTCCCCTTGACCCCTCTCCAACGCGCCGCCGCTGATAGAGCCAATAATTTGGAAGAACTTCAAAATAAAATTACAGAAGCTTTTAAAACTATTACCCCTAACATGGTGTTACGGGTTCACTGCTACAAATAAAAACTCGCAAATGTCAAAAACGATATGTCAATTTATTTAGACAATTATGTACAAAACACGCAATCAAACTTGAGAGTCGTTCGCTCTCTCGAAAATCACATGGCAATAGTAAATTGGATGTATTCCACCCTATGTTCCTACTCTCGGTATATCATTCTTTATTTTAGGCTTCTTCCCATGTGACGGGGGCAGCTGCTATCCTCTGTCAGTGAGGTGTGACGGTCGTGTGGACTGTCAAGACCGTTTCGACGAGACAAATTGCACCAGCAAGTCGCGAGTCTATCAAGTGATGCAGATGGGTGTCGATATTAGGTTGTCGAACGACACAGCTTTGACCCTTTACTGGTCGATTGACCACGAGACCAACGTCGATGTCAAACTGGAATACATGCCCTCTATCAGCAAGGTAAGCATATACAGGGTGTCCCATTAAGGATAGCAGCCGGATTTCTCTCAGAAACTATTATCGCTACGACTTGTTATAATCAAATCGGCTCTTCCAAATTCACCTAAAATGTTTTTGTTTCTGTAGCGCTCCGTTAGGGGGCAGTAATTCATCTATCGACTAGAATAATATCATTTTTGAACGAAACACTATGACTAACAGCCTGAGACAAAGTATATCTAAATGTGAAAGGCAGAGAAAGCAAACCGTGTGCATTTCATAAAAAGGCGGCTAAAATCCTTTATTATTTTCAAAACTTGTAGCGACTGGTCCCAATTACGTTAGACTATATTAGCTCACACATATACTATACTATAGTAGTGGTACTATATACTATGGTGATCCTGATTTTTTCGAGGAAAAAAAAGTTGCTCCGATTTCAAATTTTTTTATATATCTTTGCGTTTCAGATGATTTTGAAACTTTTTTGTTGCTCCGTCTGTCTGTCTGTATGTCTGTCTGTCTGTCTGTATGTCTGTAACGACCAACGCGCATAACTCAATAACCGCTTGGCCGATTTTAATGAAATTTGGTACTTAGGCTGGGTCTTGGGTCGAGATGGTTCCATTTAAAAATGAACAAAATCCACCGAACACAAACCACATAAAAGGGTGGGGGTAGATTTCAAAAATTAGAGTTTATGTGAAAATATGGCGTGTGTGATATCAAACGAAAGGTAATTGAGTCTGGAATTAAACAAAATACATTTTAATTTATTTTAAAAAAAGGGTGGGGGTATATTTCAAAAATTAGAGTTTAAGTGAAAATATGGCCTGTGTGATATCAAACGAAAGGTAATTGAGTCCGGAGTTTAACAAAATACATTTTAGTTTTTGTTTTTTTTTAAGGGTGGGGGTAGATTTCAAAAATTTGAGATTAAGGCAAAACATGACTTGTGGTATCAAACAAAAGGTAATTTAGTCTGGAGTTGAATAAAATATATTTCAGTTTTTAGTTATATTAGCTCACACGTACACTATAACTATAGTAGCTAGTGTGAGCTTAGGGGCCCATATATTGGCAGAGTATTTTTCACCACTCATCTTGTTGATTGTTTTTACAAAATAACTTTTTATTGTTTTTAGAACTTGCTTGAGTAAAAACACTTTGAATGTATCATAAGTCTTACCAATCAACGTAACAAAAATTGATGTGTGTGTGTGTGTGTGTGTTTGTGTGTGTGTAAAGTCATAGGTGTAAATACGAATAAAAATTTTATTTGTAAAATCAGTCCATAGTTAAAATTTGATATTTTTTCCGAACCCTCAGCTTGTAGTTTGCTTCTTTCCACATCAAAATGTTTGCATAATATCAATTTTTAAAGTATTGCAACATTTTTTAGTTTTCGTTGTTTATTTGCACTATCAGAAAAAAACACTGCAACTTTACACACTTTTAATGACCCCATATAAAATTTTGTTTGTTAATCTTAACTTCTGCTGAACCGATTCGAAAAATGCTTTTTTGCATAATATCAAAAGACATTGTTGCATTAGGACATCCTAGGTCATATAAATCTACAACATTATTACTAACTAAATTACACAGCCAAACTTTTTTATCATTTCGCTTTACAAACACAGTTTCGTTTTGAATTAAACCCTTAACAAAGAAAGATATATTTTCCATTGGTAAATAACTGAAATCAAAAGTATCCCAATTTATACCATGAAGATTGATTGTGTTCAAGTCAGCTTGACGTTTAAAGTCTTGATGCAGGCAGAAAAAGAGGGCGTCCTAAACTGGAATGGCAACAGTCAATCCAAAGATCAATGAGTCAAAAAAGCCTGACAGAAGATGATTTTCAGGATCGAAGGAGGTGGATAATAGGCGTCGAACAACGTAGAAAAACCTTCTAAACCGACATAGTTGTATTATTTTAGAATAATAGATTGGGCACGACTAATTCACTAAGTAAATTTAATCCTAAAATGTATTTTTTTTTCAAAATAATTTGAATTTTTGATCGAACACTAAAAACCGAAATATCTCGAAAACGACTAACTTCAGCGGATTTTAAAAAGAGTAAGAAATTAAACTGAGAAAAATGTTTTGGTTATTTTAAACAAGTGGTGCATTTGAAAATTTAATAACGTTTGAACAAAGGATAGTTAAGATATAAATTTTTTAAATTGACAAAAATAATCAAAAATTGGCTGCAATCGTGGATCGTGAAATGAGTTATTTTTTGCAATTTTTTCGTTTAAAAATCCATGACCTTGACTATCCTTTCTTCAATGATGATGAAAAAATATAACTTTTACCCCGCTTTCGAATAGTACTAATCACTTTTACCTAACACTACACCGAAAAAACTTTATTGTAGCTTTTTTTTTAACCTGCCAAAAAGGCACAAGATAATTTTATTGGAAAAATCGCCATAGCTTGTAAACTGATAAATAGATTGAATTTTTAAATGTACCATTAAGTTTTTCATAGTCGGAGCAAGATCAAAAATTCACACAATTTTAGGGCACTCTTATTATTTTGGCCACCACTATAAATTTTTAAAATGAGCATAGATTATCAACACCTATTTGCAAAAATCTCTCATCTCAAAAATGTTTGTTATTTTAGTAATTTTAAAACTTTATATCTATACTATCCTCTGTTCAATTATTATGAAATTTTCAAGACATGTATAACTTTTCCGTCTCTTTTTAATGGTACTTGCAATTTTTGCGTAAAATTACCCAGCAAGAACCCTTTTTTATGGCAAAAAGGCACTACATGATTTTGTAGGGAAAATCGCCGAAACAATTGAATTGAAGTTTTTAAATGAATCACTTGTGTGTCTTTTGATAGTTGTTACAGGATGAGATTTATATATGTTATTTAGGGGGTTGCTCTACTGTTGCCCCATACTGTTACTGTTTTTAAACATTTTATTAATCCTTTAACTATTATCAAACTTGAATATAATCCTAGGTTGGCACGAACAAATGGGAGAACAAATCCTGGACGCCAGACATTGAGTACCAGTTCACAGGACTGGAGCCCTACACGAAGTACAACATGACAGTTTACGTCAGACAGCAAAAAACCGATGTTGTCTTCCCTCCTGCTAAATATTATACTGCTTTGACTTTGGAAGGTATTATTTTAGGGTTATTTGAAAGAATCATTTTTTCTTGTTTTTTACTTATTAGGAACATTTGGGCACTGAACCAAACCGAACCCATAGGAAATTAAACGAACCAACTGCTAATGCGACCACTCTTTTTTCTTATGTAAACAGATATAGAGAATTTGTTGGAAAAGAAAAGAAAGGAAAAAAACGTATGCTTTGAGAAAAAAAAGATTTTGAAGTTTTTTTGGACTTTCCCTTCAATCCTTTTATTAAAGTTACCCTAGTTTTGCTTATTTTAAAAGTTTAAACTATACGGGTGCGCTCGCTGCCTCATTTCGGCTCATCTCGTCCAGTACGACGCCTTAGGCGCGATTCACACTATACGTACCGTCACCGTACCGTCAAGGACACGAAACAATATTCTCACATTGAAAGCAATTGACGTATTTATACTCCACCCTCAAGCCACATTCCGGTCCGGACCGTCAAGATTGCTCGATGAGAATATTTTACGCGTCGGTGCGGTGTCTGCCGGTGTATCGAACGCGGCCGGCCGGCAGACGGCGTACTATTGCTCATCTTAAGGTTAGTTTTCGTGTTTTGTTTACTCTGTTCGTGTATTTGGTGATTTAAAAAAAAAGTATTTTAATTATTAAACTGATTAGCAATCACGGTTAACTTTATACTTATCTGGTGATTCAAAACTTAAATAAAACAATCTCAAATTGGTATTTGGTAAAAGCTAATAATTTTATATAAATAAAAAATGCGTTGCTTTCGTAGACCTTTTATAAGATTAAGCTGGATTAGATATTTCTTTATTATTATAAAATAAAATATATTTTTTCTGATTTACATTTATTGGGACAATGCAATTGGCGCCCTCATTAACTGTTTTTGATAGCGAAAATAATAGATGTAATAAAAATAAAGCTGAATAATATAAAGTTAACTAAAAAAAATATTTAAAAAATCCATTTTTTTCTAGTACTATTTAGATCAAACCATATTAATTAATATTTAAGAATAGCTTAAAGCTTTACAAAATTAGGTATTTTACTTTTATACACTGCCTTCAATTTATTCGTTTATTAAATTAAAAAAAAACTAATGCTTCGACATTCACCAATCTTCTAAATAAAGTGTGGTAGCCACAATAGCCTAGCTGTACCTTATTATTTATCAGTGAAGTCCATTTTGTCAATAAACCACTCCCAGAAAATCAGAATTTAAATTTTTTGTCATTTATACCATACCTACACTTCCGTGAACACACTGTTGATTCTTGAACCATCTTTCAAAACTTTCAATTGTTAGGCCAACCTTCACCACCTTGGAACCTGACAGCCAAACAAGTGAACGCGACTCACGTGATGCTCACTTGGAACAAACCTCAAAATCCCAGGGGATTGATACAAAGTTACATCGTTGTGTTTGGCCCGTTGTCTCAGTCGTTCCCCAGAAGCAGGGAAGTACCCAGCAGGACAAATCCTAGCGTTTTGATGTCTGGATTCATGCATGGAATCGTTTATAAGTTTATGGTACGATTTTTACTTTGTAAACTTGTTCTTGAGAACCTTATGCAGGGTTTCTACGTATCTGGAAAATCTAGCCCTGGAATTTACGTGAAATTTAATTAAAAAAAAAAAATTTTGTGAACTGTCCTGAAGTTTTTCAGCCTGATTATGATAAAAATATCTTTGTAGTAAATAAATATATATGTTTGTGGCGGATTTATCATACAAACAAAACTTTATCTGGGTATTACACCTCTATTAAGGAATTTTTTTTAAAATAAGAAATCACTGCGTTTCTCCTAGAAAAAGAAACATCATACACTTGGTGCACGATTCGCCAAAAAAAAATTATTACTGAAAAAATTGTCCAAACTTATTTTTGGTATAACCAAATTTTTTAGACATTTCAACGGTTAAAAAACCTCAAACCAAAACTTTTCAACGACTAGTATTGTTTTTATCAACAAAACTGTATTTTTGGATGCTAAAAACAATTATATTTTCTTACTTTACGTCCTATTTTTATCTGTTACTTCTCGTTCACTTTTATTTAACCAAAGTAGGCCATGAAAACAGTCGAGTCTTCAAAAAACGTCAGTTATTCACTTAAGTTGTCAATTTTTGCTCAATTCCGTCATCGATATAAGTCTGAAATATGGAAACATATGTTTTTTTGTAATAACTTTTCGCCAAATAAAAATAAAAAACTGATATTAGTCTCATTTTATTGAAAATAGAGTCCTTTTAGGATAAACAAATAAATAAATAAAACTGCATAGTCAAAATTAACTTCACGTGCTTTAATGTGAGTCGTTTTAACTATTCTAGAGTGATGTTTGCATAAACATTTTTTTAATTCAATGCATGACATGTTTACTAATTGTCTACGGAATACTGTGTTTACCGGGATGCGTCAAAAGAGGTGAATTTAAGATATGTTAGAGCCCAAGCCATCCTGATACTAAAAAAAAGGGGGGCGGGGTTCATCGGTTTCGTTTTTGAGCTATAATTATTTAAATGCGAGTTTTTGTAGTTTTTTTTTGCTATAACTTCTCGTCAAACAGAAATAAAAAAACCAATATTAATTTTATTTTTCTGAAGAAAAAAACTCTTTTTAAGTATGTTTCGTTAATTTTTTACATATAGTTTTTGTCATATCTACAGAGTGGCTCAAATTATGAATAATAGAAATACCGGAATAATAATAAACTAAAAGGGTATTTCAAACATTTTTTGAATTCATGTGTACTAATTGCCTATGGAATAGTGTGTATACTGGGATGGGTGAATTTTAGATATGTTAGAGCCTAAACCGTCCTAATACTTGTTTCAAGACAAAGTTTGTGGTCATCGGTTTTGATTTCGAGCTGTACTTATTTAAATGCTGGAATATAGGAAATGTGACTTTCTGTAGGGGACGAAAAGGGGTCTACCCACTGCTTTCCGGGGGTTCTACCAAAAATCTTTTGCATCAAAACGAAAACCTGTGAACAAACTTAATTGATTAAACTTTAAATATCGACTTTTTATCTCTATAAGGCGATAGAAGTTGTAGCAAAAATCCATAAGAGTATATATCGAAAACAAAACCGATGACTCCCCCCCCCCCAATTTTTCGTAAGCAAGTTTGAGGTTGGCTCAAGCTCTAACATATCTCAAATTCACCTCATCTGACTCATCCCGGTAAATACACTATTCCGCTAGACAGTTAGTACACCTATCATTTGTTTAATTTAAAAAATATTTGATCTACCCTGTAAGTTTACTACATAAACCATTATAAATTTAAATGTTACTTTATAATAGCCACAACGACTCATTGAATTGAATTGAAGCAAATGAATTTATTTTGACTATGCATTTTAAATTTCATCCCTTTAGGTATAATTAACAAATCCCAGTTATTATTCCTGTATTTATTATTATTCATATTTTGAGCCACTCTGTAGATATTGAAAAACTATAAAAAAATTAAGAACATACTTAAAAAGTTATAGCAAAAAAACTACAAAAACTCACATTTTTCTATATTCCAGTAGCGCAGATTTAAATAATTATAGCTCGAAAACGAATGATACTGACCCCCAATTTTTTAGAGATAAGTATCGGGACGGTCTAGGCCCAAACATAACATAAATTCACCTTATTTGACGCATCCCGGTAAACACACTATTCCGTAAAGAATTAGTAAACAGGTCATGCAATGAATTAAATTTTTTTTGAAACACCTCTATGCTTATCACATAACCCATTATGCAAACATTACTTTAGAATAGTTAAAACGACTCACATGAAAGCAAGTGAAGTTAATTTTGACTATGCAGTTTTAGTTTCCTTTCTTTATATTTAATAAATCTCAGGTATTTTTTCTGTATTTTTTTAATAGAGACACTCTGTTGATATGTGACGCAAACTACATATCAAAAATTGATCAAATTCTTAAAAGAACTTTATTTTCAATAAAATAAGACTACTATCAGTTTTTTATTTTTATTTGGCGAAAAGTTATTACAAAAAAACTACAAAAGGTCATATTTTTTCATATTTCAGTGGCGCATTTCAATAAGTATAGCTCGAAAACCAATCCTATGACCCCCCCAATTTTTTTGGCAAAAATATCAGGAAGGTTTGGCCTTTAACATATCTCAAATTCAGCTCATCTGACGCATCCCGGTAAGCAATGTATTTAGTGCCTCCTCCTTTATAATTTTTTTAAAATTTTTCTTTTAAATTAACTAAAAGAAATATATAGGCGGGGAATAGATAGCTTTTCGACGAGTGCGCAGCCGAATTTCATGGGGAACCATAGGGATATGTCAGTCGGCCATTTTGTGGTTATCTTCTTCCAAATTCTTATCCAATACCAGCTTATTAAATAGATTAGTCACAATAAAAAAGAACAAATAATTTACTTTTTTACCTACTACAAAATTGCAAAGCATAATCGTTTTTTTTTAAATATAAAATAAAGAAGTATTCCATTGACACGAATAGCTTCTGTGTATTACCACACTAGTTACGTCTGAACTGGTATTCTCATAAATTGGCTTAAAAACGTTACGTTTTGAAAACGCTAAGCGAAACGCACAGCATCCTTCTCGCATGGCATTTACGCCCTTGGGATGGAACTCGCTAAGCATCCTTCAAATTCTCGCTTTTTGTTCATGTTTTTTGACATTTGTGGCCTACATTAGAGATTTTTTTTACCCCAGTTAGTTATTTTTATTATTTATTGATAACAACATCGAAAATCTAGAGAAGGTGATGGTTAGAAATGGTTTTAATGAGAAATGTTGGGCTAGCGGAGTCTGAACATGATTGTAATGACCACTACACTCCTAGGGTATAATAATAAAGGTTATATACACATAAACCATAAATTCTCATTATATTCTGACAAATAAAATAAAGTTTTAAACGAAAATGTAGTTAAAATTCTTCAATAATTATTAAAGTTTAAATATGTTAAAGCTTTGTACCATTTCATTGTTCCAATTGAATACACTCGCTCATACTAGGGTGTTTCCAATAAGACTCAAATGCTCGGGTACCTACTCTACAGGGTACCTTTACATATAGAAGTCTAGAAAACTTGCTCATAAACAATTTTTAATTATTTATTTACCTGTACCATTGAAATAGATTCCAATCGGGAGAGAAATACAGTAAATATTTATACACAAACTCCTTAAAATCCTTCATTTCTATCTTGAAGAATAAAAAGGTAGCTATTTTGCTACCTGATTGTACTTAAAGTATAGGCTGAAGGCCTCCTTTAACCACCATAAATACAAAATTGACCAAGATAATTAAAAACTGTGTGCATAATATTTTTTAATAGGTTTGAATTTTTTAAAAACGCCAAGCGATTTCCAGAAACAGATGCCAATTGGTAGGTGTTTTTAAACACGGTTACCGTTTTAAAAAAATGCTCAGCGCAATCGTACGTGAATACCATTTTTGCACTTTTGGTCAGGTGCTTAGCGAATTTGACGTCATAAAACGGCGAGCGTCTTAAAAACGCTATGCGTTTTTGATTACGAGAATACCTGTCCAGATCATTACGGCAGGCATCCACTCATCCACCACGCATGGCTTAAAACAGTGTTTTTTTTGTCGGGCGAATTATTTTCTTTGTTTTGGTGGTGAAGTTTTTAATAGGTAGGTGCACTATTTTCCCAAAAATCTAAACAGCAGTCAGTCCTTTTAAAAAAAAATCACTCAAAGAACATATTTCAGTGATTCTTCATTTCTCAGTTATCAATAATTGGACTATAGGCTGCCAGCAGTTTCTTGATGTAAAAATGGATGCTCAAAAAATCTCAACGTTAGCGTAGGGAGGAAGGGTAATCTATTCCCCTCCCATATCTCTGGGAAAAAAGCATTAAATTGTCTGTGGGAACACTTTAAGTACCTCGAAATTGTTAAAATATTTTTTTCAGGTTCGTGCTACGAATGGCCTCTATGAAAGTAACTTTTCGGACCCGACCACTCTAACTTTCGATGGAGACACCAATCTCAGCGATGTGGAAAATCTCAGATATATTTCTAACGGGAACAACATAACTCTTATGTGGACTTACGCAGGTACTGTTAGGTTAGGTTAGGCTAGGTTTTACCTGAGCACTGGGTAAACACGCCTTCTACATTTTTGAAACCAATTTTATATTGTAAACGAAAACATTAAATAGATACAGGATGTTTCAAATTGGGCACGTTTGGTGTACAGGGTCATTGGTTATATTTGCGTGGCGTTTATCAGGGGTTAACGAAGGTGATAGAGCAATTCGACGCCAAGTCATCCAATTTACAAAAAAGTGTTGCCCTGACATTTAATTTTTTTCTTTAATCATGCTTACTAAATGAAACAGCTCATGCTTAACCACTTTTGCACAATTTTAGATTTTTTAATCCAATTAGTATGTTGTACACGCATTTGAAAAGTCTAAAAACGGGCAAAATGGGACTTTAAAGAAAAAAATTATGCTCATAGTAAACAGCACCTAAAAAAAATTAACCTATAATTTTGAAAACATGCATAAAAGTAGTTTTCAAAAAAATGTGATGTTTAACAAAATCTTTTATACTGGCTTAATTAGAGCAATTTAGAGAATATCCAAAAAACGCAGAAATTTTCGAAGTTTTCATATTTTTTTGGGGTATAAATGTAATGTTTTCTTAAATTTTTGATACAGTGTTGGAAAGCTATACTCAAGGACTATATCTTCCTTTTATAAAACATATTTAAAAAGTAGACGTTACCTTGGAGTTCTACGAAGAAGTTAAGAATGTCTGGGAAATTCCTCAATTTCAGCATCAAAAATGACCCTGTCTATCGGGGTGCTGGTGGTAATCAAGTAGGGTAAATTTTTCACTATATATATACTTTTAAAAACAAGAATAAAAAATCTGGGTCTGTAATCCTTAAGGTCACTACACATTTTTTTGTTATTTTAATATTTTTAGTGATGTTAAATTGCATCACAAATTACAGGCGTGGATCTACGGGGGGGATGCCCCCCCCAAATCTGAAACTTTACTCAGTTTTGACACACAGAATACACCTCCTGGTCACTATGCAAAATAGTTTTGTAAAATATTTATTATGATATTTTCCCCCAAAATAAAGTTTCTAGATCCGCCCCTGCAAATTAAGGTTTATCAGAAGGTAAAATTTATTTATATGAGCACTGTTCAATAAATTATGATCTAAACTCTCTTCATAAGGTCACTACACAAATTTTTTTAAAGTTTATTTACTTTTTTAGTAGTTACCTACTGTCATATTTAAAAAATCGGAAAAGAAATTGAGTTCTATAATTTCAGAAACCGGAAAAAAAAATTTCTGAGCTTGAAGTAAATTTTGCATCTATAGTTAAATCATCCAGAGGAGTGAAAAAATGGTGTCCAGTTGTTGTTTTTTTGAGATTTTAATGTAAAACAAATCGTTTCACAGTACCTCCAAACGCATCACATGGGCTTTTACCATGCGATAGTTTTGTAGTTAGTTTTTTTAATGCCCAGTGGCGTATGCAGAAATTTTCCAAGGGTGTTGGGAGAGGGGGCTTGAGTAAAAGCAAAGTCCTAGAAAACCATTTATTTCTTCTTTCAGAAAAATTCAATCTTTAGAAGTTATTTAATGGCTTTGGAAAGATTAGGCCTCCAACCCCCCTCCCTCCTGCGTACGCCACTGTTAAACCTGAACCATTTTATTTACCAAAGAAACAAACTAATTAATGTCCTTGTCTCACCAAAAATGTATTCTTAAAACTAAAAAAAAAAAATTCTGACAGTGTACGAAGATGGGACTTGAACCCACAAACTAGGATATCACGCAAAACAGTATGTGGCTATAAATAGGATCCCCTGACGATGATTTTTATACATCATTTTTTTCCTTTTGCGACTCAATAAAAAAATTTGATTTTTTACATGCTTTAACCAAATAGCTTAAAAGTTGATGTTAAAATGACAGACCCAGATTTTTTATTTTACTTTTATTTAGACGATACATTGTCAAGTAAAACAAGGCACAAGCGAAGTTTTAATAGACAGATAGACATGACAATTTTTTTAGTCAAAAATTGCCAATTCTGAGGTTTTTGCGGTTTTTCCAATTTTAAAAAATTTAGTTTGCTGAAAGCAATAGACCTAGACATTTTTCTTTTGCCTTGTATGATAGTCAAGCCACTGAGCTTTAATGTGCGTATAGACTTTTTTTTGATGGACCATATTCAGCACCGGTGTAAATAATTAAAAATCGAGAAAATCAAAAAATTTACTATTTTTTTAAAACCGTTTTTGCCATGTCAAAAAAGTGAGGTTAATTTTTTTTCTCTATAGGATTATTCAACCAATATTAAAGATTTCTTCCGTCAAATTTCTTTTTACATAAGATTTAATACAATAGAAATAAAAAAAAATAAGGCCACAACTGATTTTCTTCTTTTTTTTACTTTTAAAGTGGCCTGTAAAATACGGGAGGCGACATTAAAAATTAAAATTTGTTAATTTGGTATTCCTTTTTTTTATTTTTTTTTTATTATTTGTCAAACACACTGTGTTTATTGTATTACAATCTAGTCAGTAAGACTAATTAGCAATTTTGTTTTAACTTAATTTACTAGAAAAGTCAGATTTAAACTTAGGGTTCACTCAACAGTTCTCCAAGCTTTGTTTAGTCTGTAACTCACAATTGTGTTGTGTTTATAGCATTATTTTGTTTTATGTGTAATTCAGTTAGTTTACTAGCTCAAACGGCTTCACTCTTTTTAGTCTTCGAACTAGCATAGTATTGTCTAGAAGCTGAATTGCTTCCACATTCACATGCCGTTGGAGTCTATCTTCATGGCTTTTTGCGTACTTTTTTATAGTCTCTGCTACAGTTTCGATTTTTAGATCTCGATGAAGGTCACTATTTCGAACGTACCAAGGTGCATTCACAATGTTTCTTAATACTTTATTTTGAAATCTCTGTACAATTAGAATGTTACTCTCTTTAGCACAACCCCATAGTTGAATACCATATGTCCATACTGGTTTCAGTATTTGTCTATAAAGCAGTAACTTATTATGAATTGTTAAATTGGACTTCCTTCCAATTAGCCAGTTCATTTTTCTATACCTTATCTCAAGTTCTTCTTTTTTTTTCTTAACATGTGCTTTCCAGCGCAATTTGGCATCAAGTGTCATACCTAGATATTTTGCCTGATTTGAATATGGTACGGGAATGTTGTTAATTGTAATTTGTATGTGATTTATATTTTTGTTTGTAAACCAACATGAATTGATTTGGTTTCATATAATTTTATTCGCCACTTTGTGGTCCAACTGTGAACTTGGGTGACTGCATCCTGAAGTTTTTCTATGCATTTTTCAATAGATTTTTCTACCGTCAATAAACCAGTATCATCGGCAAATGTTGCTAAGTGACAATTTTCTGGCTTTGGGATATCACAAGTGAATAATAAGTATAGATATGGGCCTAGTACGCTACCCTGGGGCACGCCTGCTTGAATTTCTCTTAAATTTGAGTATGAGTCTTCCTGTTTTACTCTAAAATGTCTATCAGATATGTATGATTCCAAAATATCCGAATATTGTTTTGGCAGAAACCGTTTTAGTTTAAAAGTAAGGCCTTCATGCCACACTTTGTCAAATGCTTGTGTTACATCTAGAAAAACTGCAGAAGAAACTTTTCCCTCTTCTAGTGCTTTTTCTATTATATTAGTAATTCTATGTACTTGATCTATCGTGGAATGCTTATCTCGAAAACCAAATTGATGAGATGGAATAATTTCTTGTCTTTCTATGATGGGTTTTATTCTTTTATTGGCAGCAAAGATATTGGCCTGTAAGATGACACGTCATGGAGTGGTTTTCCCGGTTTTGGAATCATGATAACTTCTGCAACTTTCCACAGTTTAGGTACATACCTAAGCCTAAAAGACGCATTAATTAGGTTGCATAGTTTTACGATAGCTTTTCTGGGGAGTTGTTTTATGACTACCCCGTTAATGAGATCATACCCTGGGGCTTTTTTCGAATTAATATTTTTGATTTCTGTTAATATTTCTTTTGGTGATGTAAGCTTAATATGGTCTTCGATTTGATGGGGTTCATTTAAATGAAAGTTTTCATCTGGTGCTTCGTGGGGCTGAAATGTTTTTTCTAAATGACTTGCAAAAATATCTGCTTTTTCTTCGTTGCTCCTTGCCCACTGGTTGTTAGATTTTCGTATGGGTGGAATTTGGATAATTGGTCTTTTAAAATGTTTGGTTGCTTTCCAAAGGGAATAGTCGGTATTTTTATTATCTGAAAGTTCATTAAGAAAATGGTTAATAGATTCATTTTTTATTACTAGAATTTCTCGCCTAATGCGCTGCGCCATGTTGTTGAGATTTGTTTTGTGCCGAGGATCACGGCTTTGCTGCCACTTTCTTCTTAGTTTCCTTTTTTCCAATATAAGGTCTCCATTTTCCTTTGGATAGTTTTTTCTCTTAAAAATTCTCTTTGGTTTTGGACTGTTTTCCCAAGCTGCTTGTTGAATATTTGTAACAAAATATTCAACTTCTTTATCGATTTGTTCTGGCGTTTGCAATGGTACTGATAGGTTTATTTTTTCTGACAGACTTTGTTTAAAACTAATCCAGTCAGTCAGTTTATTAACTAGTGAGATATTTGCTTCTTTCTTTATTATGTTTTTACTAAGAGTTAGAATAATAGGTGAATGATCTGAGTGTAAATCAAAACTTTCTTCTATATTTACAAAACTTAAAGATATATTTTTTACTATAAAAAAATAAATTAGATCTGGAATTTTTCCTGGATCTGTCGGATAGTATGTGGGCTTACCAGTTGATATCGGCTCACATTGATATTCACTAATATCTTGCAGAAGTTCTTTTTCTTTAGAATTCGTCAGTCTAGATCCCCAGTAGGTATTTTTCAGTCACCTCCAATTATAAAACAGTTTCCTAATTTTCTGAGAAAATTAAGATATTGATTTTTCTTTAGTAAGTGCCTTGGTGGTATATAGACAGCACTTATGACTAATTTATATGTTTTGGTTTTTACACTTACTAATGTAGCTTGAATCTCTATAGTTTTATATCCCATCTCCTCATAGTGTGATATATTTTCTTTAATTATTACAGCACTTCCCCCATATGCAGTATTGCTAGGGTGAGTTGTATGATACACTTTATAACCTTTAAATTTAATGTGAGACTGGTTAGTGAAATGCGTTTCTGACACAAGACAGAGGTCAATTTTTTCTATGTCTAGAATAACTTGCAAGTCTTGCTGATGTTGCAAGAGACCATTGGCATTCCAAGCTAGGATTCTAAGATTACTGACCATTTTGAGGCATATTGGTAGCTCCGTTATTGCTACTTTCTAGTTTAGTTAATCGCTCATCAAGTTTGTTCAATTTCTCCAAAATTATTTGTAGTGTTTGTTCCATAGTATTTTGACTACTGATATTAATATCAGGTATAGTAGCTGTTGCTGCTACTTGGCTGTATGTCCTTGTCACAGAGTTTTGTGTGACTGTGTTTCTTGTCTGTTGGTTTTGTCTATTTGTACTCACGTTTGGTATGAGATTCGGTTTCTTAGGTTTATTTTTCAATTTTTGTATTTCTTTAGCAACAAGGCATCCTCTGTAGTTAGCAGGATGCTTGCCTCCACAGTGGATGCATTTTAGCTCAGATTCTTTTGGTTTGGGGCATTCTGCATTTTACGCAACGTGGTTCTTTAGCGCAATATTTTTGCGTGTGTCCATAAGATTGACATCTTTTGCATTGAGGGACTAATTTTGAGGTTTTTAGTGCTTTTATTACCACTTCAATCCCAAGGATACTGGAAATGTCAATCAATTATGTTGATATCTTCATCGTGGCTAAATCTGAGCATAAACATGTTAAGAGGTTGTCTTGTTCTCCATTTAAGTTTGTTGCTGGCCTCCAGTGCCTTAAAACCTTGTTTTTGTAGATCAGCTACAATTTTTTGTGGGTCACATGAGAAGTGTCGCCTATTCGCTATTACTCTAATTGGCCTTATTTGTTTGTTTTCGTATGAGTGCCATTGATGCTTTATTTCATTAAGCATTTTAGTAACCAGCCGATAGCTGTCTGCGTCTTGTACATTTATTTTAATATTTTCGTTATTTAAAACTTTTATTTTAACTCCTTGTATGATATTTAATTTTTCACAAATATCATTAAAATTATTTACGCCATTTACCATAATCGGTGGAGGTAATGGAGCTTTTTTAAACTTAGTAGGGGGTTCTTCATTTTGTGTTTTATTGGAGGGCTCTCCAGTGCCCGAGCTTTGTTGTGGTGGTGAGAGTGAAGTATCCATTCGACGTTTTTTCCAACCTTTTCCTTTTTGTCTGATCCACTCAGTTTCTCTTGCCAGATCGTCCTCATCAGTAATGTAGTCCATGTCAGACTCTTCTTTTTTAGTGACTTTTGTCTCTAAATCTGCAAATTTTCTTTGCATACTTTCCAGTTGACTTCGGAGATAATCCACTTGTACACTAAGTGAATTTTTTTCGTTTTGGGATTTTTTCCATTCGCTATATAAAACTTCTTCATTTTGTGTTCTAGCATGGCTATCCTGAAATAATTCGGCATTATCCATTTTTTCTTGATTTTGTTTGGGCTTTTCGCTAATTTTTAAAACAAGCTTCCCAGGTGATGGTACACTTTTTTTGCTTTTAAACATGATATATTATTTATAATAAACATTGTTTATAGATTTTTAACACATATTTTTCACGCGCGAGGTTTATTATAAACAAAACAAACTTCGACTTTGACCTCGTTAGTACTATCATGCAGGTACGATGCAATACAACCGTACCGAACTGCGTTCGAACGAATACTGCAGCGGTCCATTGGATGATTTGGCGTGGAATTACTCGATAGACATAGTCGAAAACATTATATAGACAAAATTATTCAACTTTTATGTTTAAAATTTTACCTACATTAACTCCCTGATAAATTCCACACAAATATAACCAACGATTCATGCTTTGAATAAAAAATATATTGTTACCCTATACTTGGAAAGGCACTAAGCTTTTTTGAAAATTATCTTCTTAGTCAGCAAACATTGATAGAATTGTTCCTTGAGCAAAGTAAAATTTTCTATATGAAGAGGGGTGATTTTCTGATGGGTTTAGGCCACATACGTCTTAAATATATCTGTACTGCTAAAGCGTATTTAAACCATTAATGGAAAATGACTGCTACAAGCGTTCCGCCATTATGAATTCAATTAAACTTAAACGTATGGCTTGGAATAAAAAAGTAGACGCTTTTAATTAAATTTGAAAGGGACTGTTTTCAAATGATGTTGACAATTTGTCAATGCGATGATTTGACGTTGTCAAAATTGGGGTTTATTTTTATTATGATTTAAATTTAAGAAAATTCCTTGGATTTTGGAACTTCTGGAAGACAAAGCCATTATTTTTAATTGACGTAAAGGTAACTGATAATGAGTGTTTTTAAGCTTAGAAAAGAGATGGCGCTAAGTGCGCAGCTCCCATTATCAGTAACCTGAATTCCAAGCCATACGTTTGGGTTTATTTGAAATTTAACATGCCGGCACGCTTATAGCAGTTATTTTTCGAGGTCCTTTCCCGGTACAGATATATTTAGGACGTACGTGGTTTAGACGGAAAATGTTTCAGAAGATATGAAATGAACTTTTATTTTTGTAATAAAAATTGTTGTACTAAGTATGGGCATTATATCTCGAAGTGAAAAAGAAAATGAAATATTTTCACTTGCCAGACATATCACCTATGCTCAGAGACTAGTCAGACTATTTTTTATCCTTAACTTTTGTATAGCTTTTACTAGTGAAACTATTTTTAATACTAAGAAAAAAAGTTCCTCTTATAAAAAAGTTTGCTTAGAACTGCTCAATGAATAATTCTATTAATGTTTGCTGACTAAGAAAATAAGTTTCAAACAAAATGCAAACTTTTGAAACTTCCCTGTAGCTAGAAAATTAGTTAATGGATCAAGTTATAGTGTTTATCTCTCCTAGAAGTACCTTAAACACCTCACCAGTGCTCAACATAAATCACACATTAGAAGCAGTACACCCATTGACTTCTATACCCTACGGGTAAACCCGGCATGGGCCAAAATTGCCATTATATCAAGCTTTTATCGCAATTGACCAAATACAAGTAAGAATTTAATGAGCAAGATAGGGATGAAAATAGAATTTCGGTTTGGTGAGTCCGGACACATGCAACATCGCAAAAATATTCTATTTGCTTGTCTTGGATAAAAAAGGGCAGTGGCGGCGCAAAATAAAAATTTTGAATTCCACTAGAATTTTTTTATCAACAATTTTCTGTTTTAATAATAAATAATTCATGAATACTTACTTGTGTGTGTTTACAAAATTCTCTTCAGTAAAAAAAAAGAGTAAAAAGAATTTCTAAGCATGCTAAGTGCAGTGGATGTATTAAAATTATTGTTTTCATCTTAGAATTTTACAAATGTTGTACCTTCCAGGTAAAATATTTTCTTTATTTGAACAAGGGTCTTCTTCAACTCTTCTCTTCTTGGGTGGACTACAAGTTATGCTCGAGTCAGATGAAATTTCTGAACTAAAAATTTCAATTCGGAATGGGACAACTGGGCGCCGGGCCAACTCGGCGCCGCCAACAGGGCGCCACGCCGGGCCTAATGGGCGCCGGGCCAACTCAGCGCCGGACTATTTTTTTTTCGATAAAATGTGCAGATAAAAACAAAATAAATATGTTATTTATACAAAAATTTCAACATCTATTAAGTCGAGTGTTGAAATTTGGTAGGTGTAGTGTTCTGCGACTTGAAACACCGCCAAGTTCCATATTCGATACATATCGATGCATAAATAAGAAAGTCCGTCATTTTGGATCCGCCATTTTAATTTTTTTAAGTTTGTTTTTCATCTGCACATTTTATCAAGAAAAAATATTTTAGTCCGGCGCCCAGTTGGCTCGGCGTCCAGTTGGCCGGGCGCCCAGTTCGCCTGCCGCCCAGTTGGTGGCGCCGAGTTGGCGGCGCCCAGTTGTCCTAAACTGCAACACATTTCAGGGGTCTGGTACGTTTTACCACCTTTCTTAAAACTACGAGGTTTTTTAAAAAATGATAATTTTAGACCATTTTATAGTGATTTCTAAAAAAAAAATTGCGGAAAATCGTTGATTTTGTTAAAAAAATTGAAATTGAAAAATTCTTAAAACCCCATTAAAACCCATACAAATTGCAACAAAAGAAGCATTTTCTCATTTCAAACTGAAACAAAACGGTCTCTGACGTCTATCAGCTGTTAACAAAAACTTGAAATAACTAAGGTCACTGATCGAAATCGGGTCAGTTTTTTTGGTCCTTTTAAGAAAATGCCCAATTTTTAAAAAAGCATGAAATTCAAATCAAAATCAAGAAAATTATGATTCCTACATTTTTACAATTAAAAATTAGTTTAATTGAACATTATATCAATTTTTATTCCCTAAAAACACTAAAAATTAATAATTATTTACTTTTTTTAAATTTATCGAAGGTCTAACCGAACAAAACCAAACTGAACCGATCCGTATCGAAATGAACCAAATCAAACCGAATCGAACGGTTCGGTTTGGTTCGGTTCGATTTGGTTAAACTAAACCGAACCTAACCGAATATAGCTAAACCTAACCTAAACAATCCTAGCGGAACCTAACCGAACATAATCAAACTGAACCAACCTAACCCACCTAACCCAACCTAACCCACCTAACCCAACCTAACCCACCTAACCCACCTAACCCACCTAACCCAACCTAACCCAACCTAACGCAACCTAACCCAACCTAACCCAACCCAACCCAACCTAACCCAACCCAACCTAACCCAACCTAACCCAACGTAACCAAACCTAACCTACCTAGTTGTTAATAAATATAGTAAAAGTTGTTAGGTTTATGTCCAGGGGGTAACCATTGTCCATAATCGTCGGAAATCGAGTTAGGATTAGTGTATACGACCATAAACATTAAGTGGCGCGTGAGTGTTTGGTCTTCAAATTTTTTTAGGGAAATTTTTCAAAATCTTTTTTTCTGCACTCTGGGCACCCTAATAAACCGTAATCTGGTCACCCTAATCCATCGCAATCAAAGAAAATCGGTAATCGAAGTGTCACAAATTTTTTGTTGGTTTCTATTCTTCTTGTATATTATGTAGGGCAAAATTATTAATTAAACTAAGTGACCTTATTAAGTAAGACAGCATGATGGTCAAATGACATTAGACGGACAAAAACATATGATACCGGCCTGTAGACCGGTCGCGGTGGTCATATAATAATAAATATATACTTTCGCGATGAAAGACCAAAATTTAACTTAAAATTACTGTAAAGTCCGCAAAAAACATTAAATTTATCGAAATTTATAAAAACATAGATCAGTGTGTGTAACAATTTATCAAGATGTATGAAACTCGACCGTGACATGTCAAAAGTTTGGTTCGAAAAAACAAAAACAACTGGATAAAAATCGGTATGTAAGCATTTAAAAAGAAATAATTTTTAAGAAAATCAAATATTTTTTGTTAATTTTCATGCAATGCAAAAAAAAGTGCGGGGAAGTGACACTTTCTGAATCAAAATGTGTGAGGGTAAAATCGCACGGTCGCAGAAAAAACTATCTATCGTGACGCTACTGAACTTTCTCGTGTTTTAGGAAAAACTATCCGTCAAGACGACTTACCCATGAAATGTTGTTTTTTTATGTATTTTTTTCTTCTTTTGCACAAGAAACAATTTTGGACCATGTTTGAACTCAAATAGTTACTTCTAAACTTGTTTTTAAACGTTTTAAGATTTCTTTTTGTAATATTCCCGCACAAAATTCAAAAAAATTAATTTCCGTACTTAGACAACATTGTCTATCAGTTTTCCCTGTATACACCGACTAGCAGGTAGAATCACTCAAAATCGGCAGGTGGATTAAATGTAGCCAGCTGCTTTTCTGTCGGACTTATGCCGTCAGTGTGAAAGAGATAAAAGTACCCTTATATTATCTAGGGTATTATTAGCATGCAAAATCACCCTATCTTTGTCCGTTTCACATGTTCAATAATGTCTATCTCTGTTTTTATTGTAAAAGAAATACCCGCCCATAGGAACCAAATTGGATAGGGTCAATAAAAAATGCCTTGTCTTTCCGTCTCTAACGCCCTTTCAGGGCGTTATACAACTCAATGAATACAACTATTATTGCTCCTTTGCAGGTCCCTATGATAGCTTCAGAATTGAGATCCTAAGTCCCCGGGAGTACCCAGAACTACCCCCTTACATTACCAGAACGACCAATGCTACAATAACGTTGGCTCCAGGAGTAATTTACTATTTTACTGTGAGTATGTTGTTAAAAAATAAACATAGTTTTTGTTTTGGGTGTTACAATCACAAAAAATCTTTGGCAATAATGAATGAACCAATTTGTTTATCCAAACTAGGACTAAAATTAATAAGCTTTTTAAATTTGCTATATAAAGTTGTTTTTCTTTGAAGGTCTACGCAGTCAAAAAAACCCTTCAAGGCCCCCCGAAATCCATTCCGGCAAGTACATCTGGCAACACCTTACCAATGGTTAAGCTGATCCAAGCTATAACTGTCAAAGAAGTCGGAACTACTGTCAAACTTTCGTGGGAACGGCCAGAGAAGAACGCCAAAATCAATTGGATGTACGGCATCTACTATGGCGTCACACATGAACAGCTTTTTAAAAGTAAGTTACCATTTTACAGGGTTTATGAATTGGAATCTATGGGTAGCATCTTCATAAGCCAAAATTGCTATATAGAGTTTATTGGGGTAAAAAAAAACAGATTGTTATTCATTAACAGAGGAAGCTTAATACCAAGCCATAGGCGGGTTGTTTGTCGTTTAAAATGCCACAATGCCAATTTAACAAAGTAAATATTTTTAAATGAGTTGCAGGTATTATATAAAGTGACATTCGGCTTGAAACTGTGGTAAATAACATATAGCCCGTGCAATACCCTAAGTCTATTTGCTATCCTTTTTTATTTTTTTGCTATAAAAAAGACAGAAAATAGCATCGCAAATCATTGTTGGCACAGATGGCAGTTGCAAGCCTGTTTTTCTATCAAAGTAAAACTTGACATTAAAAGTAAACAAAAAAATTCAAAATATTTTGTAAAGTAGATATTTAAAAGCTGTAGTAACTGCAGAGCGAAATTTCCATTAAAAAAGAAATGACAAAAAATAGGAAGGCTCTCTCATGCAATTTAAAACAAGTCCAAAACTACTTCAAAAAGTTTGTGAACCCATTCTTTAAAAGGATAAAAACATTGCCAAAGAACTAATTTTGGAAATAAAGCAGCTTACAATTTTAAACTTAGTAATTAGTAATAGCCTCAATATAGCTGTACCCACTTGGTGCATCAATTACACAAAATTAAATATCAAATCAATTCTGAAAACAACCGAAATTTTTATTGCTCACACTTACCCTTTTTCCAGGCTGCTCCAGCTCCCATATGAGACTCTGAACGGACACAAGATATCTTTTCCGTTCTTTTGCCTCGTGTTGGTCAGCTTCGGCACAAGACCCTCCAATCTAAGCACCTTCACGGTCAAAATCTGAGATGAGAGTGTGAGCGATAAGGCAAATTTCTATTAGGAACCCAATTCCCGAAATATAACGAAATGCTGTATTGGGACCGTTCCCAAACTAGATATAATAAAAAAGGCCACTTGGGACCCAATTCCCAACATTACCGCCCACTTAAAAAATATAAAAAAAAACAAACTATTTTTTACCCCCAATAAAGGATAAAACGATTTAAGAAAAGAAAAAAAAACAAAATATTAAAAATTCCACCTGTAGGGATCTGTCCCTAGAAAAATAAAAATAAAACTAATGACTGTTGCAGCACACATGATTGTAATAATCATACTTCAGTCAAAAAACAAAACAAAAAAGATTCTAAAATTACACGCTAATTTTTTTCTTCCAAAAAAAAAATCTATGATTTACTGCGTCGGCAACGGACAAACCTTGACTAAAGGGCGATCTAATAAACCTTTGGTGGTCTGCAATTGTACAACCCTAGGAATGCCGTCGGGACTCTTATAAACCTTACTAATACGGGCAAGAGACCAGCGCAGTGGAGGTGTATTTTCCTCCTTGATAACAACAAGCGATCCCACTTGAGGGGGTTTATCAGGAGTGTTCCATTTTTGCCGAACTTGCAACTGATGGAGATATTCCATATGCCACCTTTGCCAAAAACTCTGATGAAGTTGTTGCACTAGTTGCCAACGACTCAACCGTCCCACTTTAATACCTAAAACATCCTCATCTGGAGGCGCTGTTAAAGGTTCCAATGTCAAAAAATGTCCAGGCGTCAAGCACGAAAGATCATTGGGGTCTGGACTAACACTGCAAAGTGGACGTGAGTTTAAAATGGACTCTATCTGGACCAACACAGTAGACAACTCTTCAAACGTCAAAATCTGTTCACCAATCATTCGAATTAAGTGAGCCTTTGTCGATTTAACACCAGCCTCATGGAGACCACCAAAATGTGGAGCCCCAGGAGGGTTAAAATTCCATTTTATTGTCAGAGTTTCAGATGCTTTCTGACAATAAGAATCCAAGAGATTTTTCGCACCCTTAAAATTCGTGCCCTGATCGCAATACAGTTCTAAGACACGCCCTCTACGAGCGACAAAACGTCGTAAAGCAGCCAAAAAGGCATCCGATGTCAAGTCTGACACCAACTCTAAATGTACAGCTTTAGTTGGCAAACACACAAAGAGGCAACCATAGGCCTTTTGCGAACGCACACCACGAGCTCGACTAAGCACAATGTTAAAAGGTCCCATATAATCTACTGCACTATGGGAAAAAGGCTTTAGCTGAGATATTCTGGCCTTAGGTAAATTTCCCATATAAGGAGAAAAAGGCACAGGCTTTGTGCGATAACACTTATAGCATTTCGATAAGACCGTATGAATTGCACGTTTCACGGACAAAATCCAAAATTTTTGTACCACTAAATAATGCATCATTCTAGGTCCAGGATGACCATTTTCTCGATGAATCTGCTCAATTATTAAAATAGTCAACCTATGATCTCTTGGTAGTAACATAGGGTGTTTACTTTCATAGGATAAATCGTCAGTATGACGAAGTCGACCGCCCACTCTGACGACACCCAGACTATCAATAAAAGGAGCCAACTTTCTTAAACTCTTAGAACAAGATTCATTGTTCATAAGTTTTTGAATATCTTCCGAAAAACACAATTGTTGTACATGCCTGACCAGAATGACTAACGCATGGTGCAACTCTTCAAAACATAGTGCCTTCGACACTACAGTCTCTTTAGACTTCTTTACACGAAAAGGTCTTACTAAATAAGCAACAATGTTTTGAATTTTACATAATGAAGAAAATCTATTTATCAAATTATCTAACACATTTGACACTATCTCAGTGACAAATGATTTCACTCTTTGTTCAGCACTAATTTGAACATTTTCCCAATCACTTTCTGTAGAAATAGGCCATTGTTCACTCGATAAATATAACCACTCAGGTCCTTGAAACCACACGGAGTGATTCATAAAATCGTTAGGCAACAAACCACGAGATAAGAAGTCTGCTGGGTTATTTTTGCCTTCAACATGATTCCAACAGCTAGGAGGAAGGGTCTCCTGAATTTGAGTCACTCGATTAGCGACAAAAACTTTCCACCTCGAGGGATGATCCTTAATCCAAGCTAAAGTCACTGTGGAATCTGACCAAGCAAACACATTGTCAATTTTTACATCTCGCATATTCCTCACTACAAACTCAGTGAGATTACTCAATAAATGTGCAGCACACAGCTCAAGACGAGGCACTGAAATCGTCTTAAGAGGAGCGACTTTACTTTTGGCACACAAAAGATGCACTGAAATTTCACCAACATTATCAATTTGTCTTAAATACAAAACAGCTCCATATCCAAGCATAGATGCATCACAAAATCCGTGGATATCACTTTGGATCACATTATCCATGGTTGCACGCCTTGGAATGGATAAACCAGATAAAATAGGCAATTGTGAAAGATACAAGGTCCATTGATCAACAATCTCTTGACCAGGACAATCATCAAAACTCAAACCCTGAAGCCATAGGTTTTGCATCAATGATTTAGCTACAAAAACCACAGGTGACAAGAATCCCAATGGATAATAGATTCTAGCAATCTGTGACAAAATACTTCTCTTGGTACATGGTTTATCTTGAGGATAAACATGATATGAAAACACATCATTTGATGGATTCCACTGTAGACCAAGCACTTTCAAAACAGATTCACTATCATCAAAGCTAATTGATTGTAAGTGACTTTCTGGCACATTTGCTAGCAATTCTGGACAGTTGCTAGCCCATTTTCTAAGCTCAAACCCTCCACACTTCATTAACTCAATCAGTTGATGCTGAATTTCAAAGGCCTCAGCTAAACTATCAGCTGTTCCCAAAGCATCATCAACATAGGTCTGGCAACGCACAATATTCGCTGCCAAAGGATATTTTTCACCATAATCTTCAGCCAACTGGAGCAAAGTGCGAATAGCCAGGAAAGGACTACAACTTAACCCATATGTCACAGTTCTAAGAATATATTCTTGCACAGGTTCGCTTTGTTTAAAACGCCAAAAAATAGTCTGGTAGGACATATCTTCATGGTCCACTAAAATATTTCTATACATTTGCCTAATATCTGTTGTAAAAATCACCTTTTTCACTCGAAAATTTAACAAAATAGACACAATATCACTTTGGAGTTTCTGACCAGTCAGCAAAACATCATTGCTACTCTTATTATTGGAAGTTTTCGCTGATCCATCAAAGACCACCCTAATAGATTTTTTACTATCACCTTGTTCCTTCCAAACCCCATGGTGAGGAATGTAATACTGTCCAAAGTTCCCACTAGTAACAAGACTCATATGGTTCTGGTCTAAATAGTCTTGCATGAACTCTGAATAAGCCTTATAAAAAGAAGGATTTTTAAGAAGTCGACCTTCTAGCAAATAAAATCTACGAAGAGCTTGATTTCTAGATTCACCTAATGATGCATGCTCGCAAAATGGCAGTTTCACAATATATCTACCAGTTTCGTCCCGTGAATGTTGCTCTCTAAATATTTTTTCACATTTCTCATCTTCCTTCGACAAAGGAATATCACTTGGTACACCCTCAAGCTGCCAAAATCTCTGCAATGTCTCATTAACATCCACCACTGATGTCAAGTAAGTTTTAATACCCACACTATCATTGGACATGACAGGCTTTTGCACACCGCCCACTAAGACATATCCAAAGATGGTATTGCACTAGGACCACCATAAGCAAAGAAAACACAATTTTTTACTCTTGGCATATGCATGCCGCTGATATGGATCCATTTCTAGAAACTTATCACAATTTATAAGTGAATGGGTATCCTCCTTGTGACAACAAGGACACTTTACCACCCCTGCGCTAGTCCCTGTCAATAAAACTTGTTTATTACTACCACTATAATTATAACCTTTCCCAGACATGTTCGGCTTTTTAAAGCGAGAACCCCCCAATGGGCTATTCCCAGACATACACACACTACTAGAACTAGGTTTCGACAAAAGAGCACTATTTTCAAGAGCATGACAATTAGTTTCTAAAAATTCAATTAGACTTTTATAAGTTGGGATCTTTTCATTACTATGCTCGATTTCAAATCGAGTCTTTAAAAAAGGATCTATTTTTTGTAATAAAAGATTCAACTTAGTGAAATCCCACAAATCTATGTCTTGATAGGCATCTAACGCCTCTAAATTTTGATTAAATGTCGAAATTAAAGTTCTCAATTCACATGAACTATTATTTTTTGCTGGTGTAGCATTAACAATAGCCAACCAATAGTCAGTCAAAAAAAGCCTATCATTTTGATACCTTTTTATTAATGCTTGGTATGCAACAGAATAATTTCTACCATGAATGGGAATATTTTTAATCACCTCAGCTGCTTCCCCAGTGAGAGATGATACTAACAATTGAAATTTTGAAATATCTGGATAATCTGGGTCTAAATCTACGAGCTGCGAAAACATGTCAAAAAAGGTATTCCAATTTCTACGATTACCATCAAAACATGGAATATCCAACCTGGGCTTTACCAATCCCTTGGTATGACCGCACTGAGATACATTTGAATCGCGATTTGAATCAACTGCATCGGCCGACACCACTGGTGGAAACACTTCTTTAAAAATTTGTTTTATGGAAAATTGTATACCATCAAACTCCTCAAGAACCGCTATTTCCCCCTCTACTTTATCGTCCGGAGATAACGCGACAATCTCCATATTTAAGCTTTCGAACTCGTTTATCCATGGTCCAAGTTGTTCAAAACGAATTCCCAATTTCTTTTTTTCTTTTTCATTTGTTTGTGCCTTTTCCGCAATGCCATATAAAGTTTTCACACGCGTAAGCAGTGTTTTACGCTTTTTAATAAGGCCCGCTAAATCGCCCGACATCTTTCCACTTAAAAAACGTCGAACTTTTCAAAAAAAAAATAAAAAATCAAAACGTTTTCGGAAAAACAAAAAAACACTGACCAAAATACACCGAAGTTTGGTTAAGTTCGACCAAAAAACAATATCAGCTGTTTGGCTGAACCACAGATAATAAATATCTGAACGTACGCAAGTCAAGGATTGCGACGTTACCACTACCAAAAATCACTGGCTAAAAGGCCAAGTTGCTAACTTTACCCGATAAATCGAACTACTGTCCGGTCAGTAAAATGACAATTGTTTTCAAATTTTCATCGTTTCCTCGCTGTTCAAGGCCACAAGAACAAAAAATCTGCCACAGCACAGCGCAAAACGATAAAAAATATCACAAAAAAAACCTGGAAAAAAAAGGTTATTTTAAATTATTACAACCACGTGCTGCAAAAATCAAACAAAATCAAATAAATTGCCCGATTATGATATAATCCCCAGGGCTTTTTCAGATTTGGCTCGCAAAGGACCAAATTAATGTACCCACTTGGTGCATCAATTACACAAAATTAAATATCAAATCAATCTGAAAACAACCGAAATTTTTATTGCTCACACTTACCCTTTTTCCAGGCTGCTCCAGCTCCCATATGAGACTCTGAACGGACACAAGATATCTTTTCCGTTCTTTTGCCTCGTGTTGGTCAGCTTCGGCACAAGACCCTCCAATCTAAGCACCTTCACGGTCAAAATCTGAGATGAGAGTGTGAGCGATAAGGCAAATTTCTATTAGGAACCCAATTCCCGAAATATAACGAAATGCTGTATTGGGACCGTTCCCAAACTAGATATAATAAAAAAGGCCACTTGGGACCCAATTCCCAACAATAGCTCTTTATAGTTTATATATTGTCTGAATTTTTTTTTAATTCACTCAGAAAGAGTCTGTATGACTGTTGTCCCCAATACAAATTCTGAAAGCCTGCAGTTAAATCAGTTAGAAACATTTTACCACTTTTTAAAAGATCTAGATGTCAATCATAAAAAATGTGAGATTTTCGTATGAACATCTTTTTTATTAAGAAATATAATAAAATACTGTTTTATTATATATAATACTAATTTAACTTTTTTTTAGTCTTTATGCTGAGGTATTAATATTTAAAACTTCAATTTACAAAAAATAATATAAATATTGCCTGATCCTATTTGAATCATAATTATTACCAAAACAGATTGCAAAGCTAAGATTAACTTAACAGCTCGAAATACCTTGCAGATAATAACTTTTTTTCAAATGAAATCATTAGTTTATCGTTTGTTCCCGGTTTCTAGCTCTACCGACAGCTGGTCGCATTGAAAATCTTCCAATGTAGAAACTTTGTCGGCAGTGCCCCCAATTGATTGATCAATGCATGGCAATAAAGCACATATGCTGTACATACATTTTTCACTACATAAAATGATTTTGTGATAGAAACTTTTCCAAATAGCCATAAAATTATAATTTAAATAAAAAATAAGCGATAATCTTTCAAAGTCACAAATTTCGAAACGATTGACAGTTTAAACACCGATCCGCCACCTTTATGTTAACCTTAAGGTAGCTGATAATTAGTTTTGCAGCATCCATTATCAGTTACTTTAGGAATCTGTGGTTTAAAACTGAATTAAGAATACACGTGCCTTTTGTTACCAGAATTACGGGGTGATTAAACAAAAGGACTAGCCTTATTGCAAAGACTATATATACAAAAGCCCACAGTTGTTTAGCTACTTACTTGTGAAAATAATATACAATAGTGTACACATGCTTACATGTGTCAATCATACCACACTTTTTGTTTGTTTTTCTCAATGACATGACATTGTAAATTTTTATTTTTCCTTTTTTTCATGTTTTGTATGTTTTGTGATCGCTGTTGGTTCTCAGAATCATATAGGCTACAGTCCCTGTGTGTTGACATATTTGGATATATTAATATATCCAAATATGTCAATATACAGGGACTCTAATATAGGCCTCAGCTGGACTAAAGCGAATCCACTTTGCACCAAGTGGCGACCTCCACATGCAAATGTAGGCCATGTTGTGTTAATGTAAATATCAAAACTGCAATACATTGTTTTGCAATATAATTTAGATTTTTTGACAATTGGATAGAGTTTTTAAATTAAATTTAAGACAATGTTGAAATTGAAGATGACGACCGTTATAAAAGTTTATAGCATAATGTCGATTTTTCTATTTATTACCATACTAAAGATTTATTTAATGTACGGATTACACCCTTCAGTTTTGGTGTCTTTATAGCTGGCGACTTATTAGCGAAATGCAAATGACCATTTTTAGAAATTTCATCTCATAATCTATTAAAAAGCTACTAAAATTTATGACAAAGGTAAGTTTTAGCGCCCTAGGTATAAACTTTTGTGATTTTCAGCCTGGCTTGCTGTTGTTTGTTGGATATTCCACGTCTGACTCCTTTAGTGACGCGCTATATGTCATGCACTAAGATGGATAAACAGGGTTTCATACAACTAGCAATCGTGAATGTGTATTTTTTATTTTTTCCTTCCCAAGTTCTCGTAGCTAACGGAAACTTGGAAGAACACACCTATACAACAAAGACAAATTCGGAACGGTTTCCGAATAGGCAGATTTTGAATCAGTGCCTCAGTAACTCAGTTGGTAGAGCATCAGCTTAGTAAGCGGAAGGTCGCTGGTGCAAATCCATCCTGAAGTTTTCTTAATTTTCGCATCTATTCCTTGCCCTTATGCCACTAAATTCTCCTCGTTATATAATTTATACCTAGGGCGCTAAAACTAACCTTTGTGATTTTTAGTCTCGCTTGATATTGTTTGTTAGAAATTCCACGTCTGACACCTTTAGTGACGCGCTAAATGTCGTGCACCATTGGTATTGAATCAGTACCTCGGTCGCTCAATTCATAAAGCATCACCGTAGTAAGCGGTAGATCGCGGGTTTAAATCCAGCCGGAGGTAAAATCTTTTTGGTATCTTATTTTTCTTATTTATTGCTTGCTATTATGCCGCTAAATTCTCCCCGTTGTATAACTAAAATTTATTTCTGATTTCGAAAATAACATAATCTTGGCTAATTTACCTGTTTTCAGAACCAATGAACCGGACCACCAACTTAACTGCCACCATACCAAACCTGGACGCGTGCGAAACTTATATGTTTGCGGTGGGCATTGTGGGGCCTCAGGGCTATGGGCCCCTCTCAGATAACATACAGGTATGTATGTACATCGTGTCCCATTTTCTATGTGATTAAAAGGGAACTCCGTTATTAATAAAGAAGCTTTGTTTTTTTCAGCTCCTACAAATGTTATCTAATTTTTTCAATATCTTGTGCATTGGAGATCATGCAACCCATTAAAAAAAAAGGAAGAGCTACCGAGCGCTTTAGGGCTTCATATCAAACGCTCGAGCCTGTGAACACCCTCGGTCGGTGCTTCTGCTAACTACTTTATTCATATGACTACACCTTTCGTCAAAAAATTTGACAGCGTTATTTTTTTCCTCAAGCAAGATATAATTTTTTTTAAATTTCGTTGATTCATAGTTAAGATTGCCACAAAATTTTGTGGTGGAGAATTACTGGGTTCAGTAATTCTATAAACATTAAAACAAAATGCAATTTCAATACTTTATTGATTGTTAACGAGGCCTTTAAGGAACTTGTCTAAAAATAACCTACAGAATAATTTCTTTTTGTTTTGACATTTTATTCGTTCAAAACGGCCCTAATTTATTTTTAATGTTTAGGTTACTACATCATCAAATCCCAAAGCTCCACCCAAGAAAGTGTCAGTTTTAGCGGATGAAAGCGACCCCTTGAAAATGACCATTAAATGGGAGCCGAGCTGTCCAAGTATGAAGATTGACCAATATGTGGTAAGTATTGTTATTTCGAATTTTTATTACATTTTTTAGCATTATGCAGAATTATTCCGCCTCAACCATAGTTATACTATGATTCAAATTGAAGTGATTTGACGTCACAAGGCTTATTCAAATCTGATTGGTTTTCCAAAGTGGCCAGTGACGTTCAGTGTTAAGGGAGCAAACTTAGCCCGAAAACTTACCATCTGACAACACTGATGTCCCATTTTTTGACCAAATGTTTTCTAATAGAAATAGAAAGCGGTACACGTGGAAATTTTGCGGCGTGGTTTTTTAAAGCATTTTTAACAAACGTATCTTGGCCGTTTTTCGCTAATTCATCTTAAAAAAAAAGTTATACAGTTATTTTTAAACAATGTTTGGCATTCCAGTAGCCTAGTAGTGTTATAAAAAACTGTAGCGAAATTGTTTAGTTTGTTTTTATTTTTTGGAAATATACAAAATAAAATAAGAATTCCAACAAGATACGTTTGACAATCATTTTTAAAAAATCTTTTATATGAACCGAAAAAATGTTTAAATTAGTTTTTTATAGACGAAATCTATTAGGATTTATAAAAGAGTGGTCAAGTCTATATTTGCTGCGGGACACCAAATTAGACAAGAGCCATCAACCTTCTGACTAAAGCGCCACCCTTATATACCAGGGGCGATTCAATTATTTGAGAAAATTTAATTAAGATCACGTAACCCAGATTTTTAGATCATTTTTAGAATTAGTTGAACAAATAAAATGTTTTCTAGTCGCCAAAGTTTTTTTGAGGGTCACATCACGGGCTTACAAACCAAAACTAAACTAAAGCACAACAATACAAACAACTCATTTATTATTTTTAAATTAAAATGATTGGCGATAACTTTACTTCTTATTAAAGTAAACTGAGGATTTCTGTGCTTCTTATCCTGATAACATCTTTGGAGTAGAAATGTTCGTTTTCATATTCTGGATCAAAGATATGGGAAGGTATTTGATATCTTTGTTCTGGGTGTATTTGGTGGCAGGCTCATAGTAGCGTCATACATACCAAAGATTATAGAATATTGTATATTTTAGCTGCGTTTGGTATTTGCATCTCAGACGTGACGGATTTTTGGTCATGTGATTACAGATTAGTCTGAGCAAATTGGAATTAACGAACGATCCTACCACAAATAGGCATCTAAAGCCCTTAAGAGTTCTTCAAAACAAGGCAATTAAAAATATCTATTTGCTACCTTTCCGTCACCCCTCAAGGGAATTATATAGTCAATATAAAATCCTATCATTGGATCAAATTTATAAAAATCAAATTTGTACATATATACATGGAGTAATTCGAAAGGAAAAATATTCAACTATAAAATTTAAAAGAAGGGCTGAAGTGCAGGGTTCTTCTTTAAAAGGAAAAAGATTTTTATTGTTTGATGGGGTGTCTCTGTATAATGGTTTGCCTATTAATATTAAGGAATCTTCAATAAAACAATTTAAAGTCTTACTCAAAAAATATTTATTAAAAAACATTACCTGAAATTAAATTAAAAAGAAAAGAAAAAGAAAAACCTAACCTTTTTTCTCTGTTTTGTTTTCTTTTCTGTTTGTGTTGTAATTATTTATATAAAAATCTGTGCTTTAATTATTTATATAAAAATCTGTGATTTACATTATGTGATAAACAAAAAGCTATAAAAATAGATTTAAGTTGGATCCAATATAGTATATAGTATTTAGTGGATAGGCCTAATATAAGATTTGTTGTAATTTCTTCTTTGGTTTAATAAACATCTTCTTCTTCTTCTAAATCGATCAAATTTTTATAAATGGTTATAACCTTAAATATAACCAAAAATATTATGTACATATTGCAACTCACGCCCAGCTAGTTTTTTGACAAAATTTTCCTGTGATGTCGGAAATGTATATAATTTGTTGTCTTCAACATCAAATAATTCGATTTCAATCTTTTTACACAAAAAATTATTTTTGTACACAAAACAAATACACAACATACGTCACAATATCAGATTAATCTGTTTCGTCGATCAAAATGTACGGAGCAACCAGATTTACGTCCGACTAGTCTGATCAGAATTACCGAACGATTCAGATCTACCTCCCCTAGATCTAGATGGAATTAACGAACGATTTCGATCAAAAAAATTAATCCCACGTAAATACCGAACGCAGCTCTTATTAAACATTTTTTTGTTCTATTTTTATTTTTATAATATGACGAATCGTCACCCCCTAGTTTTTGACGAAAAAATAGGTTTTGTTATTTACTATGTTTTTTTTATTTTTCCTGTTCCTTTTGGAAAACTAGCCCACTTGTGTTTTTTGGGAAAAATCACAGTGTCAAACTCAAAATGTGTTGTTTGTTTGTACTAGACTGTCCAAATATTTGATTAATCATGAAATCTTATCTAACCTAATTTATAAAAATGACTGTCATCCGTTATCATCCTTAAAACTTTAGTAGGGCCCACAATTTTAGGACCAAATAGGTGTCCCTATGACTCTATGTAGTGCCACTTTTTGACTGATATTTAAATATCTTGCCTTGTTGCCTTTTGCTTAAAACATTGCCTAAATCGAATTTGTCGCCTTAAAGAACACAAACGTTAGCGACACAAGCAAACAACACCAAAAACAATGACTAAAATTGTGTGCTTCGACACTGACTATCCCGATTTATCAGTATTATAGTTGGGAACAATTATGACCTCGTACCTAAGTTATAATTTCTCTTTCTTATATAGTACCAGAAAATGTAAGATGATCTATTTTGACCGTTCTAACAATAACAGAACTAAAATTGAAACAAGTATTTTTTCTGCCAGCTGATCAATTTGATGGCGAGTTCTTTTGGGAAAAAAGTACAGCACTGGTGCGCCACTAGTGCAGTTTTCGTATTCTTTTGGGAAAACTAGTGCAATTTTTTGTATTCTTTTGACCCACTGATAAGCCCAGTGTTGCAATCAGTGCACATTTTTTGGCACGAGCTCTCCGAGCTCGTGTTGCACTAGTGCACTTGTATTCTTTTGAAACTGCACTGGGGCAATTTTTTGATAGCACCAAAACAGTGTCAGTGGATTACGAGTGGCCCACTAACTTTATCAAAAGAATTCGATATGAGTTTAATTTGACAAATTTATAGCCTCAAAAAGTGTTAATTGACAATCACCTGATCGAATTTATAGTTCGAAAACAATAACTTCGAAGCGGCACATGTTTACATGGGCTTGTTTAAAAGTGCATCGGAAATTATTGCCGCAAGTTCGATGCTTCATAGCTGTGACGTCAAATCAGTTCAATTGAAATTGGACTATAGTATTGCGTCATTATAAACTATAAATTGTATTGTAAAAGTAAATTAAAATCATCGTTTAAATAGCCCATAAGTAAAATAAAATTAGTAAAAAATGCTTTCCTTTTTTTATTAGGTGACAGTGCGAGAAACCACCACCAAAATAGCGAACAACTACGGCGTCAATGCTCCGAATTACCCAAAATCAATCTCACACACTGTTGCCATTCAACAGGGAGCCGTGTATTCCGTCCAAGTGCGAACTGGCATCGCTGGAGCTATACCTAGCAAGCCGGTAAGTCTAGAATCTTCTCTCTTAACAAATCGAGCAAGGTTATCATTTTTCAGTATGCCCAATACAACACGATCCCTTTATTTTTGTATGCGCTATATGACTGCACTTAATTTAATACCGTTTTCTTTATAGTTTGCAGTAGGCTGGGCCACATGGTATATTCACACACAGGATTCATATTTATACTATATATATCTTGGCAATAATGTAAATCAATAATATGCTAAATTTGAAACTATTTTTAAATATCACTTTGATATTTGTTTTTCTTTAGCACCGTTTAGAGTAAAACATAAAAAGGAACATTGGGTAACTAGGGAAATTAGGAAGTACTTTGAAAATATAAAAGAATTTTATCTACTTGCTAAAACAACAATTTAGCGAAAGTATATATCAAAAATATAAGATTGATAGGAAACGGTATAAGCAGTTTTTGTCTCAACATAACAAAAGTATAAATGAAAATAAAATTGCTAATTCTTCTAATAAAGCAAAAGCTGTCTGGATTATAATAGACCAAGAAACTAATATAAACAAGCATTATAATGACATACACCTAAAAACAAAAGATGGTGCTCTATCTAGAGATTCATATATTCTTGTTAAAGCATAAAGCAAAATACATAGCTGCTCCAGTATGTAGCTGTCGTTCCTCTGGGGTTTTCCTGACCAGCTTTGCAAAAATAGTTCCTGGTTTCAAAAAGTGTGAAAAAACTTGCATAAAAAACTACCGCCCATTTTCGATCCTTCCTGCGGTGTCGAAGGTCTTTGAGAGGGTCAAATATAAAAGCATTCTTGAGTTTGTGGTCTCCAATAAACTTCTATCTGATTCATAATTTGGTTTTTTGCCAAACAAATCAACACAGCTATTTTTAGAGTAATAACATTTATAGTTGAAGAACTCGGTAGAAAGCAACATGTATTAGGCCTATTTTTCGATCTTTCTAAGGCCTTTGACGCAGTATACCATCAAATACTGGTAAACAAACTGCAGCACTTTGAAATAATAGGGTCTGGTGCCAAACTTATCAGCTCATATCTAAGCGACAGGAAACAGATCGTAAGTGTTGCTGAATCCTGCTACTCTAAAATCACCCATATAAATCGGGGAGTCCCACAAGGATCAATTTTGGGTCCCATTCTCTTCCTACCGTACCTCGACGGCTGTCGGCACTGGTTGATGCTGATCTCGTGTCACAATTTGCTGACGACAGGTGTAATTGTGTCTGCCGAATCCTTATCTCAGCTGTCGGCAAGCTGTTCGGCGGCGGCAGAAAGAATGAAGAATTGGTGTGAGCCTAAAAGATAATGTTGAGAAAACCAATCTCATTACATTTAAAAAAATAAATTGGGAGTGTGAAGCCTCTTTATATGTTCCATTAACTGGTAAATCCATTTAAGAAACTGAAAAAACAAAGTTCCTTGGTGTAATTATTGATACAAATTTGGACTAGAAAGCTCAGATTCAGTCAACCGCCGCTAGTATTAGCAGTCATTGTGCAGATATACTTACTTTACTTCTGTTCAGTCTGTTATATGCTATGGAGTGCTATTCTGGGGAGCCTTACCGGATGCTGAGAGAGTCTTTAGAGCTCAAAAACGAGTCATTCGATGTGTGTTGAAATTGCATCCAAGAACTTCTTGCAAGCCGCATTTTAAAACACTCAACATTTTAACAGCTTCCTCTCTTGATTTTAAATGCTTAGTTGTGTTTGTCAGAAAACATCCTGATTTATTCACAACTAACAAGGATTGTGCTTTGGAAACAGCAATGACTACAAGAAAACGAGGTGACCTTACAATTTTGGCAATTTTTCCCAACAAATTACTATCGTAATTTATCCTTACTTAGTTTACTAATAACAATTTAGTTAAACATTTATTTTTTAAATTCAATTGAATATTGTATAATGACATTAATACATAAATATATATCTTGTATTTTTTTAGGTAACGTTCTACGCCCCTCCTATTTTGCCACCATCCGAAATGAGCGTGGTGCCTGAAGCGAACGGTAGCTATTTCGTGTACTGGCAAGAAGAGTCTCTTCCAAAACACATGGGTAAGTAGTCAAAGTTCCAAATTAAATTTAGTTAAAAGCCAGTGCTTGACGACTGATTGTTACAATCCTTTTTAAATTTTTAACGAAGAACACCTTAATTGTTAATAGACCAGTGCAGATACCTTTTAAAAAAAGAAAAAAAAATAATAAAAAAACTACTAAATCTACTTGTACCTACTAGTCGCAGTTGGGTACAAAATTGATAGGTATACCTATAATATACGATATGCTTCAACTTTTAGTTTTGATGTCCAAAGCGCACTTATCGGAACTATACAGTTTTGTATTTTCATGAGTCAGGTTATGTGGTAATTTTTGTACCCAACTGCGACTAGTAGTTACAAGTAGATGTGGCAGTTGGGTGTTTTTTATACAAAAAAAATTATTTCCAACTTTTAGGTTTAATTCTTATTTAGCCTTATAAAAAGCACTATGCATTTACGATTCATTTAGCGTTACCCAAAAAGTACGTGTAGATTTTCTACGGAAGTGAACAGTGTTATTTTCCATTGAGTGAAGGTGGGGGAGGAGATAGGGAGGAGGGAACTAGTAAAATGGTGTTGAAAAGAATCTTAAAGCGTGTGCAGAAAGAATTTTTAAAATCGCTCTATATTTGTGAAAGTTATAGCTACAACTATTACTAATGAGGAGGGTGAGGAGAAGAGAGGGAGGAGGAAACTAGTGGAAAAAGTCTTAAAGCGTGTGCAGAAAGAATTTTTGAAATCGCCCTATATTTGATAAAATTATGCTAATATCGTTTTTTAAGAGGGTGCAGGGGAATGACAGGATGGGAGATGGGTGGGAGCAGGGAGGACTACAAACTAATTACAGCAAATTAGAGGACATTTGCAATGCGTTATCAAAAGCATTTGTATGCCTTAAAGCCGGCATCATGTAACAAAATGGCGTCTGACGACCGCCATATTAACTTCTGTTTAAAAGAATATAGCCTTTAGCACCTTCGGGATCAGTAGCAATTCAACGACACCTTTTTCGTCAAAATCGTTTCAGCCGTTTAGCCTCTAGCGCGACACAAACATACATATTTACATACATACCGTGCTGCGGTTGGGTAAAAAAGGGAAAAATTAGTAACAGCACGAAAACTGTTTGAGATGAAAGAAAATATATTGCTGCCAACAGAATTCTTAGGGGTGGTAACAGATTTTCACAGTTTTCCGCGAAACTAGACCTCCTATCGAAAAAGGTTAAAACAAAAGTTCTACAACTAAAATAAAAATTTTGGAGAAAAATCGAAAAAACCGTTTGTTTTCAACATTTATTTTTTTGTTTGTGACAAAATTTGGTAAAAACACACCTATTTATCTCCTTAATACATTGTAATTTTTTTAAATCAAAATATTGATTTTACTCGCCTGCTGATGTTTTAGTTCCTGTCGTACTTCGTTAGATGGCGCTTCTTGCAGAGTACATGATTTTGTTTTCTCACTAGAAACTTAAGGTGTGAGACAAAACCGTATACTTAACTTAGCAAGGGTGTCACATTGACCAATTCCCATAAGGACGAAACAGTTATCTGTCAACACTTATTAGGTGTTCATTAGATCTTGGACGCCCGTGAGGTTAAGCTTTCGAGCTACCCACGGAAAAATACGAGAGAAACAAGAACCCTTATTTTTACCCAATGAGCCATGGAAACTTGTCTGATTTTAATTTACGGGTACTAAATTTTACGTTTTTTAACAACAAAAAAATATTGAAGATAAAAATCAAATATTAAAAAAAACGGGTTTTTCGTTTTGTCCCAAAAAAATTTATTTTTGGTTATGTAGGTATGTATGTATTTATCAAAATTATAGCGTTTTAAGGACACAAATAGGTGTGAACTCACCAAATTTTTTCAGAAACAAAAAAAAATTGTATACCTTTTATTACCTATCAATTTTGTGTTTAACTTTTGATAGGATACCCAGTTTCGCTAAAAACCGCAAAAATCATTATCACCCCAATAACTCGGATAGAAAAAGGTATCTGCACTCATCTATAATGGCTTGTACAGTATAAGTAATAGAAATGCAAAATATTGATTTTCTTATAAAACTATAATAAGTAATCAGTATGGTCAATCACTACCACACTGTCAATTTTTCCTTCAGTAGTTGACCACCTGGAATTTTATAACAAAAAATTATGCAAATAGAAATAAAATCTTTAGTTTAATATATTAGGCCAAATCACAGCAGAGGGTAACCCACCCCCCTCTCTCGACACATATTTTTTTGTTGCTATTGAAATCTAGTTTCAGGTTCTAATTGTTTGCCACTTGTCAATTACAGCATATACCCACGAGGGGGTAGGGGGAGGATCACCTAGACACAAGTGGTCAAAGTAAAAAACTTCTTATTATAATTAGTTCACGATTATTTTTTCTTCAAAGAAATGTTATTTTTGTAAAAATCGATTTATTAGCTGACGAGAAATCAGCGTTTCTTTAAAAAAAAAAATGTCGACAGCTAATCCCATTTTTTTTTTAAATACATTTTCTATAAGTTTTTGTAAGGAATTTTTTGTTTTATGTAGTTGGCGAGTGGGAAACGAGTAAAACCGGAAATGCTGACTTTCGGTCTGTATCTTCTTTATTCCTAAACATATTTTGTGTCTTATTATGCATTTAATTATTTGTTGGAAATGAATTTAAGTAAGTAAAATAGTGTATTTGCCATGCTCATGGCAAACAACACCTGTTCAACCATTACCCAACATAACCTAACTAATACTGTGCCAGCTAGAAGTCAAAGGGTAAAACACTATGAAAGTAACTAACTTTCTGGCTGCTGGCTACAGGGGTCTTGTTTTTATTATTTAATTGGTAAATTGGTCAATTACTGGGCGCTGGTCAATCACTGGGTAATTGAGCCTAGCTGACTAATGCACTGGAAATACCGTATATTTTTAAATTATTTTTTACAGGCTCTTACCAATATGAAGTTTTGGTGAGCGAAGGGGAAACCCTTAACGAAAGAGCGGCGCAAAAATTCTTGGTAGATAACCCACCGTTTATATACACCAATTTCACAGCATCTATGTACAGTTTTGCAGTGAGAATTAAAACCTCTCAAGGTAATTATTTTCTACACTTTAAAAATCAATAAAATAAAAATTTACAATTCATGCGATTTTTTTTATTTAGTTTTAGTAATTGAGGCTGATTTTGTAAGATAACAGGATTTTTCAGGTATTTTATTTTGCTATTTTTTTTATCGGTCCATGTTAAATTTGGAAATTTATAAATAGACGAATAAATGAATTTTCGAGATTGTTACATGGTTGTAAAAAGTTTCAAGAGACCTTGAAAACAAAGTATCACTGGAGACATTTTTCTTATTCAAAATATAGGGGTAAAGCTTACCCCTCGGAGGGGGTGCGTGCTACAGATATTTCAAGATAGCCAAAAAGTGTCCCCCTCGCAAACAATATCGACATGTTCAAGGTGTTTACAAAAACGTACAACAAATACCCAACAGCCTTTTTTACCTTTTAAAAAGAACACGCTGTATTTAGAATTCAAATCATATTTTAAGTTTGATGGTCTAAATTCATTTTCAGGTCTGATATCGCTAATGTCAGCGCAACAAAGCAAACTTCATGAAGCCGCCGCCGCGGCTCAAGAAAGTTCTGTCAATCTGACGGCCATCTTGGTGCCCACACTGTTAATGCTGCTCGTCGCGGTGGCCGTTGTGGTGTTCCTCGTAGTGCGCAATCGCCGACTGCAGAACAGTTTCGTGCGCTTCGCCAACAGTCACTACAATTCTCGATCGGGCGCTGCCACGTTTGACGATCACGGGTAAGTTTTCTTATTATTTTTTAAACTCATTTATTCAAAATTACATTTGAACTATTTGCAATCTATACAAGGTGTTAATAAAGTATGTAGCCAAACTTCAGGGGGCGATTCCTGGAGTCATTTTAGGAAGAAAAGTTCAAATAAGCATAGGTCCGAAAATGCATATCCAGCAAGATACAGGGTGTTAAACTTTGAAAAAAATATTGTTTTTTGTAAATATCTTCAACATCTTTCGCTTGATTTCATTGAAAATTGGCAGAGATATTTCTAGTATAAAGGGCCTACTTTGGCTCTAAAGAAGTTGCAATTAGCAAGTCCAGTGGCGTACCAGGGATGACAAAAACCCTTCATATCCTTTGCCAAAATATCGCTGCCCTAGAATTACAACGTTCTATCAACATAGAGGCTTTTAATGTTAAGAGTCTTCGATTCAATTCTTAGGCAGTGATATGTTTTCACGTGATTTTAAGCTTGTTATTACGCCTTTGGAAGGAAGATGGTGGCGTTTGCAAAAGAAAATTATGTGAAGTTTTTTGTTTGTTATCGCGGTATTAATAATTTGCGCTTTTAAACAATTCAAATAAAAAATAAATGGATCCATGACGGATCTGATACCTTCCCAGCAAGCCTATTAGCACACTTCAAGTGAACTCAATGATATCAGCCTTGAAAACAGTTTTTTGTAAATATCTCAGAAACGAAAGCTCCTACGAAGTTTTTGGTTATAACTTAAATTATTCAGAAAAATGTGATTTACTATATTCCGAAAACCGAATATTTTTTTATGTTTTTAGTTGTCATAAAACTGTCATTAGTATTAATGGATTTCGAATCAGCTCGTTGGAGTGTCGAACATTATTTTACCTGAAAAGTTTATAAAAATCGGTTCAGCGGTTTAGGAGCTATCGTGTTATGGACAGACATACACACACACAGACATTCACGACGATATTGCTAAGATAGGTCAAAATACACCCAAATAACATATTTCCGGCGTTATCTCAAAAAAATACGTGTGCCAAATTTCATCGCTCTACTATAAGTTTAAATTTTGATCAAAGGACTTGCTTGCTTATGGAGTGACGTCACCAAACCTGTATTTAATTTTTTTAAAGCACAAATTATTGACACCGCTTTTAGAAGCAAAAAACATTAAATCAACTTTTTTGTAAAAGTAACCCTCTTTCCTGCAGAGCAGTAATTAGTAGCTAAAAGGCTGAAAAATAGTTTAAAGCAAATATCTCGAAAACTGTTTTTTTTTTTCATTTCATTTTTTCAAAAATTACCGTAAAAAGATTTTTTAATATTGTTAAGTTAAATTTGGCATTTATTTTTATTTATTTTTTTCCTCTTACAGAATAATTCTTTGATATACAGGGTGTGAATGTGATGACTCACAATATTTTAATGAGTGATTTTAGGAGTTTAAAATAAGCAAAAAAGTTCGTATAACATGAGGGTCAAAAATCTTTTGCTTTTGAGATACAGAGCATCCAATTTCCAAGATTTTTAAAACATTTTTGGTTATAACTTCTTTCAAAAACACGACAAAAATTTTAAATTTGGTAAAATCGTGTATCAGCATTGATTTTGAAAAAAATTATGCGTTTTTTTTTAATAAACTTTTATAAATGTCATATTAAACGCGATATTTTCGTTGATGTGTTATGTTATTAGAAACAAGTCTCTAGGTAAATTTGTGTAAGCCAACATTAAAATATTTTTGTTTTAAAATTTTCGGAGATAACATTGACAGTAAAATCTCAACGTTTATCAAAAAAATGTATACTACATTTTTTAATCGAGATTAGCCACGTCATCATTTGGCTAGGGCAGATTTTCTTTTTCGCTAAAACTCTTTCTTCCCCCAATACAGGTGTTGACCCCCATATTATAACAAATTTTTTTCTTATTTTGGCCTCATCACCGATTAAAATATTGTGCATGTACCGTTTACACCCTGTATTTATCTTTTAAATACATTTTAGCAAATATATTGGAAACTGTAATTTTTTTTAAAAAACTACCAAGAAAATTTTTTTTGCAAAATTTGGTGTTTTATTTTGATTATTTTTTTTAAATTTATTTATGGAGATTTATATGCATTTGATGACAAATAAAAATAACGTCTGATTAGAAAATTTGGTCAATAAATTTACTGTCCGGCCAAAATATTTTGAAACATAAATTGATAAGCTACGCAATAAATTTTTCCTGTTCGGTATGAAGATAGGTTAAGTTTTATGATTTTTGACACTTGACACACTTTGACGTGTCCGAGTTGAGTATGGTATCCCGTGGGATAGTTGTGGAAATTTTTTAAAAACTACGCCAGATCGATTGGTAATAGATACCACAATTTAATTTAAGTCACCAGGGGTACGTTCAGATTGAAACATCGGGCGAGACGTCTTGCCGAGCGAATGACGTCATGGGTAAATCGCCGGACGTCTTGCCTTTGTGAACGGTATGGATGTAATAAACTAACCCTTAAATATATTTTTTAAAAATTGATAAATGTGATCCAATATATGACACGAAAACTAATAGAAGAGTACAATAAGTGGGGACTAGAGGTTAATCTCAATAAGACAGAGTATATGTGTATCGGTGGAACGAAACAGGATCTAATCTTAAATACCGGGCAGCGAATTCAGTCCTGTGATGAATATAAATACTTAGGTCTAAAAATTACAGCTGACGGAACACTAGACAAAGCTATAAAAGATCGAAACGTACACGGAAGAAAAGAAATAACTTTATTAAATGGAAGAATTTGGGACCAAAGTATATCAAAACATAACAAAAAGCTTATATATAACACCATTGTAAAAAGTATTATTACATACGGCTCAGAAGTATGGCCAATCAAATTTAGAACAGAAAAAATAAAATCCTACAATGGAAACCAACTGGCCGAAGAAAACGAGGTCGGCCAAGGAGAAGCTGGAGAGAAGGAATAGACAGTGAAATAAGACTAAGAAGCCTAGATGATGAATTATGGGCAAACAGAAACGAGTGGAGATTGGGTATCGGAATACGTAGAGCGTTGTGAAACCGATAAATATATATAAATTCGATCAGATTTAAAAATTTGTTACAGTTTATTTAGTAGAGTTAACATAAACGCAAATAAGTCAGTTTTTTGGTTTTAAAAAATGCAAATAGAGAGTATTTTGGAGTACCCGACTTTTGGTGGCTGACAGAGTTTTATTAGACAATTAAAGTTTTGTTTTAGATTTAAAAGTTGTGTTTTCTGTAAATGTATTTTGTTGTACGTACAAGCAATACAGGTTTTAAGTGCCTGTGCTCAACACTTTCAAAGGAAATAAATAAATTTGAAAATTAATAGTTACAAGTGCAATATAATATAATAGCGTTTGACAGTGACAAATGCGAAAGAAGACAAATTCTTAATCATGTGTTTGCTGGAGCGTTGAGAGATCTTTAATTACATTATGTCAAACCTATTTATATGGTTACATTATCTACTATTAAATAAAGAATAAAAATATACATAGTTTAAATGTCTTTTATTTTAATTTGAAAGCACAAAGTAATATCTAGGTATAATATTATTTATATTCCTATAACAACTTGTCCAAATAAAAATAAACATCCATTCTCTACATTCTCTTAAGTAGAAACTAAACAGTCAAAATGAAATTCAGTAAAGGATCCATTTAATTGCATCTGAAAGAGTGTTTTTAAGTAAAAATTGATTATTTATTTATGGAAAATGCCACTTTTATATGTTTTCGAAAAAATATATTTTTTTAAAATTGGGGGTGTTGGTTTATATACCTACTGCGCAAGTCGAGCGTTTGTCACCCACCTCATAGAGAAGGGTGTAAAAGGCGATTCGCCCGACGTTATTTTCGACCAATATGAACGAGAGTAACTTTCACCTAGATTTCAATCTGAACGGATTTGAGCGCGCCCGACCACATCCGACGTGCTATCTGAACGTACCCCAGGTGTTTGCGTCCAATTTGAGTAGGAGCGCCGCCGGTGTAACGTCATAAATCCAAGTTGGCGGCTTTTTTCATGTTTTTTCACAAACTTTGGCTTATAACTTTTGCGAAATTAGTTTTACAGAAAAACTGTTAATATTTTTTTGTTTGAAATAGAACAGCAATTAAGATATTAATCTCTCTTAAAAATTGACAAAGAAATAATTTTTTTTAAAAATACTAACATATATTCACTTTTTTTACCCACAAAAAAAATTAGGAAGGAATTTAATAATCTTCCGCTAGAATTGAAAATGATAGAAAATTATAAAAAATTTCCAAAAGCTTTAAGCTTAGAGTTTCTAGTCAGTAAGGCACTCTACAGTTTACAAGAATTTTATGAATAGGACTATCGAAATGTTCATTTGTCGTTTAGCTATTGGGTTTACTAAATTTGAAGTTTAATATTTTATTATCCTGGTTTCGTATATACATTTTAAAAAATGGTATTTGGTTGATTTTAATTGTTTGTCGCTTTATTTATAGTCACTACCTATTGTAGTTTACCAATAATATTTTAACTGTTTGAATTTTGTGATTGTTTAGTTTTTTTGGAGCTTTTAACTTTGTGTCATTTTATCTATTTGTTGTTTTACATTTTCCTTCGACTTAAAATTATTTACATTTTATTAATAGTGTTTAATCGTGCCGGAAAATTTTAGATTATTTAAATTTTAAGATTGTTTTTCTGTTTTAACTTTTTAAAATTTTTAACCTCTTATCTGTTTGTTATTCGAACATTTACTTATTTGACTTCATTGGATTAATTTATTTCTTACTAACTGTGTATTATGCGTTTTGTCGTATCGGATAATTTTAAAATTGTTAATATTTTGTTTATTATTACTTTTCTAATTTTGGATTTATTGCTAGTTTCGATATTTTAATTTTATGAAACCTAAATTGTTTAAATATATAATTAGGATGTTTGCTTTGTCAATGATTTTTGTAGCAAATTTGGACAATAAAGCTTAGTTGAATTGAATTGAAAAAAAAGTTTTGGACTACTCCAAATCGATTGGTTGTGGATCACTGAATTTTAAGGTGTTTGCCTCAAATTTAAGTAATAGCGGCTGTGTGACGTCATAAATCCAATAATTCGATTTTTTCAAAGTTTTTTTCACACACTTTTGCTTTTAACTTTTGCCACAATAATTTTACAGAAAAATTGTATAGGTTATGATTTGTTTGCAATAGAACAGCAATTTAATTGTCGTTTTAATGAGGTTTGTTTCTTAAGAACTAAAAAATATATTGCTTATTTCTCGACTATATTAATTATTGGTGTTCTCTTGCAAACAAAAAAACGTATTACTTAATAGTTTTTCTGTAAAACTAACTTAGCAAAAGTTATAAGCCAAAGTTTGTGAAAAAACATGAAAGAAGCTTGGATTTATGACGTCACACAGGCCCTCCTGACCTAAAATTGTGTGATATATTACCAATCGAAGGGTAGTTTTAAAAAGTCTTCCACAGCTATCCCACGACACTTTGGTCAAGAAATCCGACTAAGCTTTTTTTTCACTTACTAGTAGGCTTCGTAATCTACACATCTATCACACAATCTACAATTTTGGGGGGTAGTTTTTGCCCCTTAGCAAGATAACGGTCAAGAGGCCAATGGCCGACCAAGGTAAATTTGCGTACATAATCGAAGTACTTTCGCTGCAGATACCTAATTTTGGATATGAAAGTGGGATATTTTACACAAGAGTACCACCTCCCGGTCTACCTTGTTTTCGTGTACTATTTCTGATTCTCTTGTGGTGTTTTTTAGGCTTGAAGAAGAAGACAGCCCAAGAATAGTGGGTTTTTCGGACGACGAACCGCTCGTTATGGCGTGATCTCGACAGTTATAACGAATAAAATTCGAAGAATGCGAATTGTTTCAAATGTGATGATACCAAAAACTTACTAACAAAATTTTTCATTAATAACAAGCCTGTCTTTAAACATAGTCGACTTTATTACAACAAAACTATGACAGGCATGCCTAGTATGCCTACTGGTTATGAGTGATTTACCTTAATTTTACTTACCCTACCTAGAGACCCTAAATTAACTTTGACTAACTTAAGATAACTTTTTGGTTTTGTTGTTCTTAAAAATTAATAGCATAGCACACACATATTATACAAAGTTTTTCAACAAAAACTTAACAGAGGCTTTTTTGGGTATTTCTTGAGGGAATTTGGATAATCCCTTGAATATGTAGATTTTTTTCATGAGCGGGGGGCACTTTTTGGCTTTCTTGTAATTTGTGAGGCACGCGCCCCCCTCGAGGGGATAAACTTTACCTCTACATTTTGAAGAGTGAAAGTGTGTCGAGTGATAGCTTGTTTAAAAGGTCTCTTAAATCTCTCTACAACCGTGTATAAATTTCGAAAATCCCTTGATTGGTATTTGCAATATTTGCCTCCAACTTGACCTTAAACCAAGTATATTTTTTTTATCGCTTTCTGGTAAATTTTGAAATACGGAGCAAATATCTCAACGAACGAATGGATTTTTAACATTTTTACACGGTTTTAAAGACAATTAAAAGACCTTTAAAACAAGGTATCACTAGACCCACTTGCCCTATTCAAAATATAGGTTTAAAGTTTACCCCTTGGAGGGTGCGCGCTACAAAAATTTAAAGATAGCCAAAAAGTGTGTTCAAGCATTTTACAAATTCGTACAAAAAAAATACAAGACCGTTTACTTGGAACAACGTTAAATGCAAGTTTTTTAAAACATTAAAATTTTCAACATCTTACCCCTGGCGACTTTTTTCAATTACATACGGTAGCTACTTTGTTGAGTTTCTGAAAGAATGTTTTTCTACTTCCCAAAGTATCAATTTTAAATACCTTACCCTTTAAAATTAAAAAGAAATATATCTGTATCTCACAGCAATATATATCAAGTTCAAAATATCCGTTTTCTGTTTTTTTGACTTAACTTAATTACATTTCCGTGCTCTTTTTACTGATCTCACTTATTTGTCTATAATTCCCTATAGTTCAGGCCCTACATGTGAGATTTAAGCGATATACTGCGTTTAATGGCTTTATATAAAGTAGGGGCGGTAGTGCAATCCGCCCTTACGCCCCCTTTAAATTGCTCTCTGAAAGTATTTTCCAAATTATTTCCAAACTTTTAACTTGGCGGAAAACAACTAAATATTAATTATTAAGGCTGACAAAAAGTCCTCTCGAGTGATGTATAACACGCCCCTCTTGGAATGGAAGGTCATGAAAACACATTTAAGGGGGGAATCGCCTCCTAATGAATGGTCGGCGGTGATTCCCCCTCTTAAAATATTCAAGGGAGTCTAGTATATATCCATACCAAGTGTGTTCCTCCTTTCATTAAACGCAGTATCTGTAGTAGTGGTGCTTAATTGTAGATTCCTGGAGATTCTACGTACGTTTATGCAAGATACACCGCTACTTTAAGGATGGAGTGATATACATATATCGAAAGGAAACTTTTTCAGCTTTAAAAATAAGTTATAAAAAAAAGACACAAGAGGACATGTAGGAATATAAAATTCAGGAAAATATTTAAAAAAAACTGGTTTTTTTTCCACACCTTCCATTTATTTAATTGCCTATAAAAGGTGCGCCACTGACGTAAGGGGGCGTATTACATATCGTTAGCCCAAATAACTATTTTCTGCCAAGTTACAAGTTTGCAAATAATTAGGAAAATACTTATATAAGGCCAATTCGAAAAATTGAGTTTCAAGTTAATACTAGCCAGAAATAATTTTCACCTTAATTTATTATTTACTGAGTTACTAATGGTCAAATTTTGATTGATTTGGGGATTCCTAAAAATATAATTATCTTTATTTTAAGGCGGCTGTTTTCGAAAGCTAAGTTTATATTTTAAAAATTTCCCCCTTGGTACGCATATCGCTGGTGCACTAATGCTTTCAGACGGGACTAAAGTAGATCGATGGAAAGAAAATTTTGTCTGTTCAAGAAATTATCTTTAGAGGATTTTTAAAAAGTTGAGTTTTCAAGTTATTAGCAAACTATCTAAAAGCATCTTTAAGGAAGGGGAACCACCCCCCTGCCAGGGGTGAGGGGGTGGTTCCTCTTCGTAAAATGTTCGGGGGAGTTTCATGTCTATCCATGCCAAGTGTGTTGCTTCTCTCATTAAACGCAGTATCTGAACCTGTAGGGCCTGAACTACTATTACTTGTAAAAAATCTTTTTTTTACCCTTGTGTAAGATTCATGTTTTGTGGCGTTTGCCCTGAGGTACAGGTATTATATATACATTTCTTTTGGATTTTTAAATAGTGCACTTTCACTTGACGTAGCGTATTCGTTAGCGGTTTTGCTGCATTTCATCCTTACACAAGAATGGAATTAGCACAAAACTCAAGCATACCAAATAGGTTTGCTGATTCCCAAAATAGTAAACCAGATGGCCATATTAGTTTGGGTTTTTCCAGTCCATTTTGTCAACAAAAATCCATTTTTTACTTCCAAAACAAGACACAACCGCTACCCGGTAAGCGTGCTAATTAAGGAAACCAAGTGTGGAGGGTAAACGCAAATATTTGGTTTATTTCACTCCTCTGATGTGATTAGTCGAAGTCGACGGAAACGCTCGTTTGGCCTTACCGGTATTTTCCATATTTGGACAAATAAAGCAAATATATCGAATAGCTTTTCTACACATAGCCCTTTTCGGGCAAATAGCTTTTTAATAACCAAGTTAGAGGTAGTAATAATTTATAGTAAATCACGCTTTCACACAAGGTACACCTGGCGGCATCTAGTAATACTTTTTTTACCAAGAGCTTGCCTTTAAAAAAATTGACTGCAGAATAATTGTCAAAGTCTATTAAATAAATAAAAATAGTTAAAGGAATCACAGGGTGTTTAACCGAACACCCTGTATGTACATAGAATTTTTATGATATCCCAGATGATTGTTTTTCTCATAGACAAGAAGTCTTGCCATATAATTTTTTAAACAAACATAGTTAAATGTTGTTTTTTAAACAGTATTTGTTCGCGTTTTTCTTATTTTTTTACGAATGTAATGCCTTCCCAACTAAAAAGCATATTAAAAAACTATGTGCCAGTTTATTTAAAAAGTTGGTCAGGGATTCGCTATTAATTAGTGAAAGAAGAAAATCACCCTGTACATTTGCCCCTCTAATAACGATGCCGTTTTTCCATCATTTTTATTCCATAACTCATTATTTTTTTTGTAGATACATATACGACACTATACTTTTTTTTAAGTTGTGACTTTATTATTGTTATAACTAAATAAATATGCTACCAAAATGTAGGGGGGAGATGGAGATACAGCATTTATTTTTGGGAGGGCAGAACAGATGTCGCCACAAAAAAGGCAAATGCTTTCAAACGTTTTAAGGCAATGTTTTTTCCTGTTGTGAAGGTATTACGTTCGGCAGTTCTAATTATTTTTAGTTTACATACCTGTTCATTTAGCTATTTAGTCAACGATATTACATAATACAGGGTTGCTAAAAAATTATCTACTAGTTTTAGCTTTGAAATAAAACTATATAAATTATAAATAATTATAAAATTACTAAGAACTGAAATTTTTAAATTTTATAAAATATAATTATATAGTCCATAATAGTTTTGACGAAAGCTTTGAACAGAATTTTGTTATTGATGTTCAAATTATTTTTTTGTATTTTTTTGGCACAAACACATTCCTAAAAGAAGTTAAGGGTCGCGAATTAACTCTGAAATCTTTCCATATTCGCCAGAAGTTCTGAATTTGTTATAAAAAAAAAATTATAGACTACATTTTCAGTGTTAAACCAAAATTTTGTTTTTTTTTTGTTTAACTTTAAAATAGGCCAGTTAACTTTGTGTCATTTTATCTATTTGTTGTTTTACATTTTCCTTCGACTTAAAATTATTTGCATTTTTAAATAATAGAGAATTACTATTTTGACAGATTCACATTGACAACTGACAGTTGATCCTTCCAAATTGACATACCAAAGTCGAATTTAAAACTTTCGTAGTTTATTTTCAATTAATAAAAGAAGGAACTATTTATTCCGGTTCATATAGTAAACAAAGGCCGTGTGTTGAAAGATCACAGCTGATATTACAATGTGAAGGTTTCAAAATTGTGCCTGGCACTATTATAGCCTGGCTTTATTTCAATAATTCTCTAATAGCTACAATTTACAGATTCAAAAAAAATTGTTAGAAATTGTTTAAACCCAAAGTTAGTCAAAATAAAAAGAATATACTGAAAATGTAGCCATTCATTTTAATTTTAAAATTTTAAATTCTGGCGAACATCATACAAGCTGAGGGCCCTGTAGCATTCATACAAGAAATTGAGAGTAAAAAAATATTAAGGATGAGACGAGTTAAATTTATTAATGATTTGCTCAAAGAAGGTTGCTTTATGTAATTAGTTTTTAACAATAATATATGTATTTGAACTTTATTTAAGTCAAATTTCTGTGATATATCTTTGGTTAAGTTTTTAGAATTTTGAGTGTAAGGAAATTTGACTGTGACATTATATTATTACATATTATTGTATAAAAAAATTGTATATCTATCTTACTATGTGTGCAGTAAATAAACTATTTAAACAAAAATGTTTTTTTTGTTAATGCGAGACCCAGCAATTGGCATTTTGCACCATCAGAACGAAATTTATACAGTATGTCTAGCTGAACCATATCGTCCCCTATCTCACGTACCGACGTAACTGACAAAAATGAGATACGCTACCAAAATGTTATCATAAGTACGAATTTTTGCTCACGAAGTGGCGTAACCGTATCTCTAGCGATAGCATGGCAGTAGAGTTGTTTGTGTTCGACGTATCTACCAATTTTAATACAGCTGATTTTTTAATTTTCGCTTTCTTGAGAAATTCATTAAATGCTAGTTAAGTCGGTACGTAAGCTAGGGGACGATATAAAAAGCTTTTTTTATTAATTTTAGAAAAAAAATTACTCTTTATAAGAAGTTCTGCAAGAAGGTTTAAAAATATCGAAAATTGTTAAGAAAAGTTAATCAGAACTGCAATTACAACCATTTACATTTAAGTTATTTTTTTAAATGTATGTTTACAAAAACAATGCAAATTTAACTGCAGTTACGTTTAACCCAGTAAAATGAATTGCTGCGACCGTCAAAACGCGTTAGAATTTATAAAACACATAAAAGTGGTGGCGTTATTAACTTTTCAATTTATCATGTAGCAAATACCCAAATACGTTAGAACGGATTTGCAAATAACTTAGAGCATAAATAATGACGCAAAAAATCGGAAAGTGAAGCAATCATAACTTGCTTTGGAAATAATGGCAGTTTTAAATTCGCATAGGCAAATTTTCAAGTGCGCATGCGTCTTCTCGCACGTAGACACACAGCTGTTGTGTGAATGGACGCCATATTTGTTGTTTATTTACAATTTTCGTTTGTCATGTAAAATTGTGTTTTTTTCTGTAAAAATGGAAAAGAATTTACCTAAAATGTGTGGTTTGTGGAAAAATGTCTGGGAGAAGTAAGATTATGCCATTTCATAGGTAAGTACTTGTATTTTTCTTCATAATTTGTTAATAAAGTTAAGAGTGGTTTATAGATGCCATTAAACCCTCTTCAGGGTGACCACAATAATTCTGCACACTTAATTTTAGAAAAAAAAAACAAATTTAATCCGCAATTTGATAAATTTTCACCCAATCAAATAGTTTTAAAAAAAAATAGACATAACCTTAAATTTTTGACAATTATCAAATAATGTAGTGACGAAACGAAGTATGTTCGAAGATCACCAAAACAGACGCATGCGCAGTTACCGATATCCTGTCTACCCGAAAAAGGAACATTAAGAATTAAAGGGGCTCCTGGCTTTAAACATTGCGTGTAAGAGTGCATGGGTATGCCATGTATTTGTGCTCTTATGTATTTGTGATTTAGAAAAATTAATAAAAAATAGGTAAAAAATAATTTTTTATTATAAACAAAATTGATATCTGATGATTGTAGGTTTTAGAACATGCAGAACTTTTTTTCCTAAAATTAATAATAAAAAAGCTTTGCATATGGTTCCAACTTAGCTAGACATATTGTAAAAAACAAATTTTCCAAAAACTGCATGTATGTATGTATTTATTATGACAAAAAAAACAAAAGTATATTGCATAATTTTAAATTTTGTTTATTTTTATAATATCATTTTACATTTTGATAGGACGGGAGTTACAATATATATATATATATATATATATATTTGTTTATCGCAAAAAAAATTAAAGGAATAAAAACCTTTTTAATAAAAAGGCACTTGAAAGTCTACTCTACTTAGTCTGTAACTAAATTTTGATTATTTGATATAAATTGTGTTGAATGAGCAAGTTTAAATAAATGTTTACTTAAAAGCAGTTAAATAATATTAAAAACAAAAATAACACATAAAGTACGCCAAAAGTCCTAGACTCACTTGCCAATATCAGATTAGAAAGAATTTACAAATGAATTTAAATTTGGAATATATTGGGGGGCTAAGACTTTTGGGACACTATATAGGTAAACAATATTAACAGTGTTACATAAATTAATGAATTTTATATACAAAACATGTTTTCTTAACAAAGAAATATACAAGCTGAAAAGTTACATACGGTTTTATTTTTAAACCATTAACCAAAAATTAACAAGTATGTTTATTTTAAAAAATAAATAAAACTCAATATACCATATCAGTAATTTTTGGTTGACAATTTTAAAAGACCTAAAGTATCAGGAAAAAGTAAAGTAACTCTCAAAAATTTTATACCAACTATCAAAGAGCAAGTGGTGCATTTAAAAACTTTAACCCAGTTCTCAGTTCTCGTGTTTTGTCGTTTTTTTCCCGCAAAAACAGGCAGTGCCTTTTTGTCACATTTAAAAAAAACTAATGATTGAGATATTAAAATTTTTATGTTTTTCTTGAAAAGATAGATTTTAAGGGTTTAAAACTTAGTTTGCGGAAAATCGGCCTTACGTATTTTTTACCTTTTAACCAGAATACTGCCGTCAGAAGCAAAAACACAGTAAGTGAATTTGATAGCTCACATTCTAAGGTAACACTCTATTCGAAATATATTATCTGAGATTGTTTGACTGTGAAATATCAAATATCCTTATTGTGTTTTTGCTTCTGACGGCAGAATACATGCCTAACACTATAATCTTATGTTTGCAGTGAAAAAAATCCAGAAAAAATGTAGATAGTAAATAAAGTCGACATTTTTTTATTTTTTATAAAAGCGTATTGCATTTTCTAGCATTTATTTTTCCAATAATCTTTAAGCTACATTTGTAAAAAATTTGATTGAAGTTCCTTATTGCCATAGCTAGCTCACAGAACACAAATGAGGAGCAGACTTTCTATATGCATTTGTATCTATTATTTGTCATTTTGGTAAATAAAAAAAAACTGCTATGCGTTCGACAAGAAATTAACCGAAAAGTTTATATACCTAAAATATGGATAAAAAATCATTCAAGGAATATACCTATATACATCTTCTGTGGCATAATATTGTTGCTCTATGTTGTAGTTTGCGATGGCATCTTTGGTTAAAAATGTGAAAAAATGGACAAAATGCATAAGAAAGTCTGCTCCTCAAATGCTATCAAAACTGCACGACAGGGTTTTGTAATTTTACAGGAATTGTAAAAACGCACTTGAAAAATGCCTCAATGCTCAGGTCGAGGCCCGTATTTTCTTGTTGGTCTTCGTTAAAGATTTATTGTGTAGTTTTACAGGCCTCGAACTTAAAAACATTAGCTGGTAATGGTGGACCGGTTTTTACTTTGGGTCTTACGGGGGGATTTTTCATTTGGTAACCTTGACTCTTTCGCCGACACCAAGGCCGCCATTTCGGAACGCCTAATTGCACGGATCATCAGCCACCTTTGGAACGCCAAGACCGGGTATTTTTTTATCCGGTCCTTTTTGTCCCTTAGAATGGCCTACCGACTGAAGGAGTGTGTAACAAAGTCCGCCTTCACGAGATATCCGACGTCATCCGGCCTGGTTACCGGCGTGAATGAAGGGGTAGAACAATATTACATTTTACACTCCCCAAGAATCCTATAAATATCTGCCGCACCCGACCTCGGCAACCGACGGGGATCGAACCCGCCACTGTAGCAAGGGAGATTCCTATAACTAACTCGTGTTCAATGCGCGAACGCACCGAGCCACCAAGGCTACTTTGGGGGGATTGAAGTATTTTTCTAGTGTGTATTTCCTCTAAAATTACAAAACCATGTCAAGCATATTTGATAGCATTTGTGTTCTGTTAGCTAGCTAGCAATAAGGAAGTTTTTACAAAATTTTGACAAATATAGCTTAAATATTATTGGAAAAATAACCGCCAAAACGTGTAATAACACTATTAAAAAAATTAAAAAATTACGAATTTTTACAATTTATTTACAATCAAAATTTTTTCCAATTTCTTTTATTCAAAACATAAGATCATAGTGTTGGGTATGTATTCTGGTTAAAAGGTTAAAAACAAGTACAGCACATTTTCGGCAAACTAAGTTTTACCCTTAAAATCTACCTTTTGGAAAAAAAACCGAAAAATTTAAATATCTCAAAAACTGTTCACATTTGCATAATGCACATAAGAGTTGAATTTACTCCTTACCACCTCTTCTATCACATCCCCAAAGGAGTGTATCAAATTACCAGTAACCCTTTATATGTCCTGAATATTAACACAATCACAACAATTAAACAATAGATAGTCTAGTATCATAATTTTTTTTTAATATTGATCAGTTTTGCTAATTTAAAAAAATTCGCTGGGTCAATAGCGCGCATGTTATTTGCGCGCGGACAAATGCGCGCCACCATTAGCGCGCATGTATTTGTATGCAGAGTCCTAACCAACCTATAACCAAGTCGAATTGCCCTGTCCAGCATAGTTGAACCAGGGGCCGATGATAGTTGATAAGTTGATCCGGTTAGGTTTAGTATTCTAAACTGACCCGGTTAGGTTATTTTACAAAAAAAAAAACTTTCCTGACCAGATCAGGATAGTTTTTTTTGGTATTATAACCTAACCGGGTTAGTTTAGAATCTTAAACCTAACCGGGTCCACTTATCAACTATTCTCGGCTCCTGGTCCACCTCTACTAAACACGGCAATTCGACTTGTTAGCGCATTTGCAGGAGCGATTGTATTCGAACCTGTTAAAAACTATATGTAATAAACTTTTCATTTTGAGTTATTAGTTGCGCGCATTTGTCCGCGCGCAAATGACCTGCGCGCTATTGACCCAGCGCGATATGAAGACTATACTTTGTCCAATCGCTGTGAATTTTGAAGGACTTGCAATATTTTTACGTCTCTTTTGAATGATACTACATATATATTGCTTGCTATTTTTGCCAAAAATTACATAAAAAAATCAAATTCATTACTTGTTCTTTGATAGTTGGTACAGGATCAGATTTAGTCGTATATACAATTTTAGGGAATTGCTTACTTTTGTCTAATACGGTATATGCCTAATATCAAGTAAAATATACAGCAAAATGCGTTTAAAACCAAAAAAATTCAAAAATATTAATTTTTTAGTTTTAATCTGACTAGTGATAACAAAAATCACTGGTGAAAAAACAGCCCACATAACTTTCTTGTCAATAAAAATGCGTTTAAAAGTTAAAAAATAATTGCAAAAGTCTTATAAATTTGTTGCTATTTTGAGGCTTGCACTTAGAACCTTACTTTATTATTTTAAAAATTAATTTTTTTCTTGCTTACAAAAGTTTATAAAAAGCCACAGAGCGGTAGCACAATGCATATTGTTTTTTTTTTCTAATATATTGAAGTATTGGACCCAATATGTTAAATATATAGGGTGTTATGGAAAAACTATATTTTATATACTTATTTACATGTACGACTAGATAAAAAGAATTGAAGAGATCGGATTATACCAACAGGATATTTAAATCTTCAACTCTCTTTAAAAAGTGTTGATTTTTAAGAAATTCGTTGTTAACCTTATAAATAAAAATGTTTTCTGCCAATGTTTTAAGAATTTTTGCTTTCCTAGTAATGTATAGCTGTCAAAATACTGCCTGGCACTATTACTGTCTAGCTTTATTCCAATAATTCTCTAATCAGGAAAAATAGTGCCTGGCTTTCTAACGAACCAAAAGCTGTATTTTGAAAATTCACCGTTAGAGCTAGTTTTATGATGTTAGAAAATTAACAATGATCCTAACTTTTGAACTGATGATCGTATTAGCGCTTTATTTGCTAAGACATTTAAAAAAATTGTTTATATATAATGTGGTTTAGGTTAGAACCGGTACCCTTTCCAATATATAAAACATTTTCCATAAAACCCCCAAGAAAGACATGTTTTTATATTTCTAGGTACACATTTTTTCTAAAAATGTTTACTTCTAAAGTATTTCTAATTCGTTATGATAATAAAAAGTTTTTAGGAACAATATTTAAGCGACTGTTTAACTACCGCATTGCAGGGACCTTTAGTTCGAAAGATAAAAGACTATGTATCTTTATCCTCATACGCATCCAAAAATCCACTACAATTTGCATGAAATTTAATAATTTTTTTACTATGATTTTCATACTTTGTTGTGTTCAAAACTTTTCTAAGGCCGCGTTTGTTCAAGTTGATAAATTTGGTCCTTTCACCATTTTACAACAAAGTATTGAAAAAGCTACTGCCTGCACAACCTTACTTTTTGAATCAAGACAAGTTACCTAATATTACGCTCTTAAATGTAAAGTTGTGCACTCAGTATATTTTAACTCTAAATATCAATCTAGTCTGCTAAACATTAATTCTAGCGTTTAAAAAATAAAAAAAATGCTTTGGCGTTTTTATAAAGATTTTAAGAAATAAAATAGAAACAAAAGAATAGTTGAAAAATGCAACAAAAGGTATCACAGATACGGAACTATATAAATTATTTCATTTAAAACTTAACACTAATTTTCTCTAAAATATTACAATATTTTTTATATGTTTCCTAATATTAAGATTGAACTTTACTTAAAATAAGTATGTTTATCTTCATCTACCCAATTTCTACTATTGTTTTTTTCTAGTAGACACTTTTTATTAATACCTTTCATTCTAAAACATTTTTTCTACAACATCTAAAATATACCTACATTATGTATACTTATACAGGGTGTTCGGCACATGAACCGACAAATTTTTTTGGGATATTGTTGGGGCCATTTGCTACCTTTTCAATCTTGGAACTGGGGTCCGAAGAGTCACGGCTAAAGAGAAATGAATTTTTAATTTTTTTTTTCTCAAATTATCCAAAATCCCACCTTTAAACCCTCGTAAGCTTTTTATTAGTGTCTGGAAAAGCACCATTTTTTTAAAAATAATTCTGTAATCTTATGCTTCTTCAACTAATTAATAGATTTGTTAAAATTGTTCTACCAAAGGGACATAAGAGGTTTTTTATTGAAGAACATTAGTGATTTTGTGAAAGAAAATCAATTTCAAAATTAAAAATTAAAAAAAGTATCGACACTTGAGAACTTCATTTTCTTTCAAAAACTTCTCTAGTTGATTACCTTTCTAACGGTATGCTACACATTGAAATAAAAAAAAACAATTCTGCTTTAAAATACGGATATTCCGTGAGACGGGCAATAATCGTTCGGACTTGATAAGAAAAACAATTTGATGTTTATGATCGTTTCGAACAAAATTTATAAATAAAGAACACAATACATTATTGTTAAAAGTTTAACTTTTGTTTAAGTAGCTAAACGATCATAAACATCAAATTGTTTTTCTTACCAATTCCGAACGAGTCTCGCCCTTCTGACGGAATATCCGTATTTTAAAGCAGAAATGTTTTTTTTATCAATGTGTAGCATACCGTTAGAAAGGTAATCAACTAAAGAAGTTTTTTAAAAAAAATGAAGTTTTCAATTGTCGATACTTTTTTGATTTTTAATTTTGAAATTGATTTTCTTTCACAAAATCACTAATCTTCTTCAATAAAAAACCTCGTATATCCCTTTGGTACATCAATTTTAACAAATCTATTCATTAGTTGAAGTAGCATAAGATAACAGAATTATAAAAAAAAATGGTGCTTTTCGAGACATTAATAAAAAGCTTACGAAGGTTTAAAGGTGTGATTTTGGGTAATTTGAGAAAAAAAATTAAAAAATTCATATCTCTTTAGCCGTGACTCTAAGGACCCAAGTTCCAAGGTTGAAAAGGTAGCAAATGACCCCAACAATATCCCAAAAAATTTTGAGGGTTCATGTGCCGAACACCTTGTATTTGAGTACAGTACAAAATATTGGTGTGACAATCATTTTTACTTACAGAAAAACAAAAGTGTGTACTTTTTACAATGCTCAAAAATTTTTTTCTTTGGTAGTTATATTTAAAAAATGTGTAGATTTATAAAATGCCCTTTGTTAAAAAAAGCGGATTTTATTTGTATATAAAAAAGGCAAAAAAAGTAGCACAGTAAGATAGAAACTTTTCAAAAAAATGTTTGTATATTCTTATGCGTTGGTCGTATGTATCACAGTATCATAAAACATTCAAAATAAAAATAAAACAACCAATTTATTTAAAATTACTTAAAAATTGCTTTTTTAAGTAGATATCAACAAATGTATACAACCTTTAAAAAACAACTGTCGATGTTTTTGAAAATTTTTATTATACCAAAAATCATATTGAAAATTTAGTTTTTTAAATTTATTTTATCATAAGAACATTTTTTCATCGATTATCGGTCCCGCAGTTATTAGCACAGGTGAAAATTATTAAAACAAAAAAGTTTATCTTTTTACAATTTTATGAGTATATAAAGAATTAAGATCACTTCTCTTTTTTACCAAATAATCACGGTCGTTTTCTAAGAAAAAAACGTTCTTACCTAAATTCCACCATTCACCCCTGTGGTGTCCATTTTGGAGGCTATATTGACGGCGTCTCCTCACACGTCATAATAAAAAAAGTGTTACATCTCCAAAATTGTAACCGATTCCAAAGATTACATTAAATCCTAGTAGCTGCCAGAATCCTTCAAGATTTGCATTTCTAATGCAAAATCCATAACAGCGTAGAAATGTTTATGAAAGCCATTTTGCTTAGCATGAGTCTGGGAATTCAGACCACTGGCTGCCATAAAAGTAGAGCCTGCAGTTTCAATAGCTTTGTTAGCAGCTTTAACTTTTAATACATTTTTATCCTCGATCTCACTAAAAGGATTTGTAGTAAAATCAAGAAAATCAACTTTTTTAAATTTCAGGAATAGACATTCATATTATCTTTTCCATTGACATACACCGACCCTCTTGGTTCAAACTCATTTTTTATCCAAAACGGGCAAACAATATTCTCCAAATTGGATTCTATTATTTACCCAGGTGTCCATTCTAGAGCATCTCTCCACACATCATAATATAGTCTTGTATTACAAATAACTGCGGCTCTTACATCGCCAAATTATAACCGATTAGAAAAATTAGATTAAATTCCAGTAAATCTCTGTTAAAATCCCACACGACTTGTTTCATTTTAAATGCTAAATCCATAAGACCGTGGAAATGTACATAAAAGTAATTTCGTTAGTACCGGTCGACGATCTGCGAATTCAGACCACAGGCTTTCATAAAAGTAGAGTTGGTTTGGTTTTAATTTTTTCAGGCAATAAAAATTTTCTTTATTGCCTAATTTGTCAAACTCTTAAATAAATTTGTTAGCAACTTTCGCCTTTAATTAATTTTTATCTTAGATCTCACTGAAATTATTTGTAGGAAAATTAGGGAAATCAACTTTCTTAAATTTCAGGAATACTAAAAAAAAATCAAGACTTTTCTTCTTTTTGGCCAAATAGATATTCATATGATATGTTTCCTTGACACCGACCCTCTCGGTTGAAACGAGTATTTTTTATCCAAAACAGGCAAACAATGTTATCCAACTTGAATTCTACCATTCACCCCTGTCTGTGTGTCCATTTTAGAGATGTCTATAGCATCACCCCACACATCATAATATAGTTTTGTATTATAAATAACTGCGGCTGTCACATCGCCAAAATTATAACCGATTCGAAAAATTAGAATAAATTCCAGTAGATCTGTTAAAATCGTGCACCACTTGTTTTATTTTTAAATGCAAAATCCATGACTGTGGCAATGTTCATGAAAGTCATTTTCCTTAGCACCGGTCGACGATCTGGGAATTTACAACTGGCTGTCATAAAAGCAGAGTCTGTGGTTTTAATTTTTTCAGGCAATAAAAATTACTTACTAAAATGATTTATAGTAAAATCATCTTTCTTAAATTTCAGGAATACTCAAGAAATCAGGACTTTTCTTCTTTTTGACCAAATAGACATTCATATGATCTTTTCCCTTAACATAAACCGACCCTCTCGGTTCAAACTCGTATTTTTTATCCAAAACAGGCAAACAATGTTCTCCAACTTGAATTCTACCATTCACCCCTGTGGTGTCCATTCTAGAGGCGATGTTTACAGCATCTCCCCACACATCATAATATAGTTTTGTATTACCAATAACTGCGGCTGTTACATCGCCAAAATTATAACCGATTCGAATAATTAGATTAAATTCTAATAGATCTCGGTTAAAATCCTCCACGACTTTTTGCATTTCTAATGCAAAGTCCATAAGAGCGTAAAGATGTTCGTGAGGATCACTTTGTTTAGCACGTGTGTGAGAATTTAGACCACTGGCTGCCATAAAGGTAGAACCTATAGTTTTAATCTTTTCTACGCAATAAAACTTTTCTTTATCGAGTAGTTCGTCAAAGTCTCCAATGAGTTCATTAAGAACTCTTAAATATTCTTTGCCTCCTTCAAAACTTTCGTCGTACATTTCGTTAAAATTAACAATACTCGCAAAAATGATACCGACTTGGTGAAAGTTCTCTGAGTATTTGGCTTCTTTTTTCAGCTGCTCCGCAACGTGTTCAGGTACAATGTTGTAAATGAGATAATCAGCTTGATTTTTCAAACTTTGAACGTGCGATTTATCCCTGTTCGCTATGTAATTTGTGTGAAAACTCAGTCTATATCCGATCTCGAATTCTCTGTTCAGCAGCCAAACTAATATCAACAATAAAAGGATATTCACCACGACTTCAGAATTTTTCAGTATGCACCCGATAGTTTTGGACGCTTCAGTTCTAGGCGCGCTGTGGTTTGCGTTCAGATGTATCAACAATGGTTTATTGTTAATCAACATCTCGCTACTGTTAACCTTATCGTAGATATCACAAGAAGTGCTCATAAAAAACCCTATGAACACAAAACAGATTATTGTCGCGATTGTAGATTTCATCCAGCAATTAAGCTGCGTAAAGTTGCAAAAGTGCATTAGACCGACAAAAAGGATATAAGTGTAAATGTGTAAATTAAAGTAGGCCTCGCTTTTGTGCGGTACAAACTGTACTACAGTCGATAACATGGGCAAACTCACTAGAATCGCTCCGAAGATGTTCCACCGGTAGAATCTGCCGCAACACCAAAACAATCTGTCTGTCCACCGCACTACCGGCACTAAACACAATGCGCAGTTCAAAATTTGCAATAGCAAAAAGCAAAACAAAGTTGCCACCCATGATTTTGACATACCATAAATCAATCCCAAGCCCGTGGTAGTTACGAAGAAAACCACCAGAGACACGAAGATGTCGAAGTACGTGTTGAATCTTGAGTTGGCCAGCGTGTCGGCTTGAGGACTCGTTGGAATATGGTGCACGTTGTTTCGGTATTCTTGTTCCATATCTCGGTCCTGAAAAACAAACATATTTTTAGAGAATTGCCTCCAGAGGCGTGCATAGTAGGAACATTGTTTGCGAGTTTTGCTAGTTTTGAGGGAAAATTATGAGTTAGAAGCGATACGACAAAAGGCTATGGAAACAAGTTGAGTAAATTTGTAGGGTATTTTAAGAAAAGGCTGCAAAAAGGGTATATTTTTTTATATTTGGCATGGTGGTACCTAAAGCTAAATTTTTGTTCGAGGATCCCCGATTTCCCGGCTTTAGAAACCAGGATGGCGGCTGCTAAAGTTTAAAAAAAATTAATTCAGTGTTTTAGGAAAAATTAAACTAATTTTAATGGATTTACTTTAAGCCGGACCCACCCAAGTTTGTAAGAAAATTTGTAACTAACTTCAGAACAAAAGGGCAGCTATATTTCAAAAAATAGTTTTTCTTCGGTATTTTCTTTACTTTTTGTGCGATATTTATTTTAAAGGCCTCCTATTAAAGCTATTACCTAGCTCATTAAACTTCCTAAAAATAAAAATTAATATGTCAAAAAGAAAAGAGACCTTCATAACCTTTAGACCAAATAAAATTTTTACAAAAAAAATCTGGATTTTATCAAGAATAAGCCAACTTTTGTAAGTATTTATAAAAAGTTATGTTAATGTGATTTTCCTTTTGTAAGAAATTATTTCATTAAGATGTAGAATAAACATTCAGAGAAAGATATTGGCAAACATATTGAAAATTTTGATAATCTACGCAATAAAGAAAAATGTAGATTGCATGGCAAAAAAATTAAAAGGTTCCTTTATGGCAGCCCAGTGGTCTGAATTCCTAGACTTTTGCTAAGCAAAATGATCCTCACTATCTTATAATTTTGGTTGACACGATGTGACAGACAAAACTATATTATGACGTGTGGGGAGATGTCGTAAACATCGCCTATACAATAGACACTCGTATATGGTATATCCCGATATTTTAAGTATTCCTGAAATTTAAGAAAGCTGATTCTCCTTTTCTTCCCACAAACCATTTCCATTAAATGTAGGATAAACATTTAGAGAAACATATAATTATTAACAAACCTATAAAAGACACTACAACACACTACCAGGACTCTACATTTATTGCAGCTGGTGGTATAAATTCCCAGACCATTGCGAAGCATAATAACCTTCACCAACACCTTTACGCTATTATGAATTTTGCATTAGAAATGTAAGTAGTGGTAGAAGCTTTAAACAGATGAAATCCACTTGAAGTCAATTTAATTATTCGAACCAGCTACAATTTTGACAATATAAAAGCTGAAGTTATTGGAAATACACAAATTGGTTGTTACGTATAGAGAATGCCGTCAATATCAAATCACTATGGACAATCACCACAGAAGGAATAGCAAAACTCCATGTTAACTCGCGTTACAATCGAATATATTATTTGGCAATAAAACAACAAAACTTCATTTTAAATTTTAAACAATTACTTTAATTAAAGCCCATTTTTTGATTCCTAATTTTTAGAAGAGTAAATTCACCAGTCACTATGCAGATTTAACAATCATTGAACTACTCTTAAATAACAAAAATAGAATTATCTCAAAGAAAAAGAAACTATAAAGAGAGAAGTTATCCAAAGGTGAAAAATAGGCAGCAAAAAGTTTGGTTCGATTCGGTTACATTAAATTGGTGCTGTGCTAGTGCTGCCACCAAAACTTAAAAACTTTTGTTATAGCTTTCAGGTATGAATTATGCCAAACTGAACGTTACAGTAACGCTGTTTTTTAGTAACAATATATATACCCTACTTACTATACCATAATCAATGCTATACCATATAGTCAGGAAGATAATAATTGGGCATATTGTAGGCCTAACCTGGATTTGATGTATATAGAAAATTTACATCAATCATCAGGAAAAATAGAAATACGAGGAACGGGATGAAACCAAGACTTACCTTAAAAAACAAAGTCCAAGGTGACAATGGAGGCTTAATAAAATACGAACATCTGGACCTGGAGTTGTCCTGGACACATTTGATCAATTGCCGATCCGACTGCTTCCTTAAATTCTGAATAGTCGTTCCGTACTTGTCGTAGAACGGCCCCTGGGATCCTCCCCGGATCTGCCGACCAACCTGACTTGTCATCGAACTTTGGCTTGAGGTGTAGTAGCCCGATACACGGTGCTGCAAGATGTCTGTGTTATTTAAAAACGAAGAATCGATCTGAAAAGAATTAAAACGTATCTTTATTTTACTTTATCATATGGTGGTAAAAGACAGGGTGGTGATAACTGGGGTTTCCACCGCAAAAATGACAACACTGCATCTTTGCGATGAGCCTAAGAGGCAGAAAATAATTTTGTTTGATAAACATTTTAAATAAGCAAAACTGACTGAAGTTTATTTATGTTATCCACACGAATGTTTTTGGTTCTTGTTCGTGATGGAGGAAAATAAGAAGAAGCTCTAACCTAACTTATTTTTTATTAAATTAGCTCAACTTTTCTTCGTTTGGAAGGTAGAAATCGATGTTCACCAAGGTTAGGATACGTTTGCAATCAATTATTAAGGTTAGGATAGGACCTCCCAAAAAAAAAATCTTCTTTCAAATTAAAGTTTTTTTAACAAAAATGCGTTTTCAAAAAATAAATGTTTTTTGAAAACAGTGTGTATTCAAAATTTGAAAACTGACCAGTAAGGTATATTTAATATTTTTTTCGAATTTACATCCTACGCTAGAAAATTAAAATTACGAGGGTGTATCAAATATAAACAGGACTGATTTATTTTTAAATTTGTGTGTGGACTCTAACCTTGAACGTTGTAACGCCAATACCGTCTGGGAAGTGAGTACCGGCCGCAAGTCGCTTGAACACTTTTAGTATGAATCGCAGCCATGAGCGAGAAAGAAGTGCATGTGTCCGTGGAGCAACGTATTATATTATTATAAAGTTTTTGCCCAACAAGGGGGTCAATCCAACTGAAATTTTGTGGCGATTACAGTTACAGTTCGGGGACAAAACCCTGTCAAGAACCCGCGTGTTTGCATGGCACAAAGAATTATCTGATGGCCGTGAAAAGGTCGTGAATGAAAGCCATGCTCGCCGCCCAAAGACAAGTGTGACCGAAGCCAACATTAAAGCAGTGCGAAATCGCATGGAAGCAAATCGACGCATAAATCTCTCGGAAGTTGTTGAGAAACCGAACATCAGTTACGGTAGTGTCTACGAGATCGTCACAGTTGCCTTGGAAATGTGCAAAGTGTCCGCTAGATGGGTCCCTCGTCTGTTATCGGATAGGGTAACTGCATCACGAAGACGTAGTGTCTTGACGCCAGGCTTCCAGGATGCAGTGACCCTATTATCGGAGGGTGAAGAGTTTTTGAATTGCCTCATCACGTGTGATGAGACTTGGGTGCACCACTTCACACCCGAGTCGAAACAGGCGAGTATGGAATGGAGACAAAGTAGCGAGAGGGGACCGATAAAGGCAAAGACGCGCTTGTCGGCTGGAAAAGTGATTAGTATTTTGTGATCGGCAAGGTGCTTTTCACGTGGATTTCCTCCACGATCAACGCAAAATTAATGCGCAATACTATTGTGAATTACTGGATGCGGCAAAATTGTCATTCCGAAGAAAGAAGCAATCAGTCAGAAACAACGCCAGGCCTCATACAGCCAATGCCAGACGACAAAAACTGGAGAAGTTAGGCTGGGAAACACTTAAACATCCTCCATATCCAGACTTATCCCCTTGTGACTTTCATCTTTTTGGACCCCTCAAAGAAAAAAGCTCCCCATCCGATCGGAAAAATGTATTTCTAGGGCGGGAGATTATGTACAAAAATAATATATATTTGTAAGCTTCATTTAATAAAACTCCAATTTTTTAGACAAAAAATCCAGTTTATATTTGTTACACCCTCGGAAAAGCTTTGTATATTATTCTATCCTTTTCTTAATCTTTGATCTTTTCTTAAGGTCAACCCCTAAGAGTTATGTCGTTTTTGAGATTTCGAACAAATTACCTGTTGAATACTGCTACGTCTACTGTTGCTTTTAATTCCAGAATCTTTTCTACTATGAGGAGAATATTCATCCAGTTTGGCTACACTGGATAACCTACTTGGTACTTCTAAGGATCTCTTGTATCTGAAACATAAAAATACTTGAGTATTGCAAGGACTGGATTTCACAACCAACCAAAATAAAACGAGTGGGTACACCATGTGTTTGACATTACAATTGAAAACGCTGAAATAGAGACGAGACTCGTAGGCAAACCATTAGGCAGCCCTAATTTGATTGTATCACGGCAGGTACGTCTTAAATATATTAGTACTGGGAAAGGGCCTCAAAAAATGACTGCTACAAGCATGCCGACATGTTGAATTTTAAACGACCCAAACGTATGACTTGGATACATTTAGGCTACTAATAATGAGTGATGCGCTCTCAGCGCCATCTCTTTTCTAAGCTTACAAACACCCATTATCAGTTACCTTAGGATAAATACCTTTTAATTTGTTTAAACGGGTACGGGTAGACCTCGTCAGATGTCTATCAGGGGTAATGAATCGACCCCTGCCCTCCGTAGATTCCAGGTACTCTCCGACCCGGAGAGTTAGCACCTGTATAGGGTCCCTTTCCCAGGGTTACGAGAGAAGACCACATTGATATGAAAGGCGGAGAGAATGGACCTCGGTACGGTGATCATAGCGTAGGTGGCAACCCTTTCTTTTAGGGATAGTATAAAAGAGTTGGGGGTTGGGGCATCAGACTAACACTCTGATACCCGGAAAAAACCTACACTGTTAAAAAACCCAATCAAACGCCTCGGAAAGAAAAGAAAAACCTAAGACGAACCAAGCAAAGAAACAGGAATATGATTTTTGGTACATTGAACGTGCAAGGAATGGGTCGAAAAGTTAATGAAATAGTACATGAGTGCAGCAGAATGAAGGTAGACCTTGCTGTGCTAACAGAAACGAAAAGGATCTGAAAACCTAGGACAATATGACCATTTCTATAGCGGAGTGGCAAAAGAAAAACATGCTCAACAAGGAGTATCTATTTTGGTTAACAAACGATTTAGAAAATTTATCACTAACTGGCAACAATAAAAGGAATGAGACTTACGATTTTTGGAATCTATGCGTATAACGACGATGCAAATGTAGCCGTGAAAGACAATTTTTTTGAAGAAATACACAATAAAATATCAGCAGTAAGTACATCTAGAGAAATTGTCATATTGAGAGATTTAAATAGTAGAACCGGTAACAGAGTTAATGATCTGACAGTTGGCCAATATGGAGAAAATGTTGTTAATGACAATGGAAACCGGCTAATTACAGTATGTGAGCAATTAGACCTAAAAATCCAAAACGGTTTTTTTCAACATAAGGAAATACACAAATATACCTGGACCAAACCCTCACAAAACCTGAAATCCGTCATTGATTATCTTATCACTAAACAAAAGACAAAACTAAAAATTCAAGATGTCTGAACAAAGCGTGGATCAACATGCGGAAGTGATCACTATTTTCTGAAGTCCAAAATTCTCTTTCCTTATCAAGGCCGAAGCCTGCATCAACAACATCTTGATGATACAGTGATTAAAGAAATTGATCACTGTAAATATAATCTACTAAGCCTAGAACATGACAGCGTAAAAAACTTATACAAAAAGAGACTGAACGAAAAACTTAATACAAGTTCAGGTGAAACCCCAGATGAGGAATACGAATGTATTACATTAAGCATCCACCAAGCTGCAAAAGAAGCACTAGGATTAGTGGAAGAAACTTCTAAAAGAAGAAAACCATACTGGTGGGATGCTGAGATTGAAAAAGAAATAGAGGAAAAAAAGGAAATTATATCACACCTACTTATCCCAAAAGACAGATAGAAGCAGACAAGAATACAAAACCGCGCAATCAAAGGTGAGAAGAATGATCAGTGATAAGAAAAATCATTCGTGGACGCAAAAGTGCCAGAAAATAGATTCTTACTTAGGAGGTAGGAGAAGTACCGAAAGCTGGAAAACTATAAGATCGATTAAAAAAGAAACATGCAGAGATATCATTTCACCAATACCAGACAAAGAATGGGATGAGCATTTTAAAAAACTTTTAACTGAAGATAGAGCAGAATTCAAGGAAGACGCAAGAGACAATATAATTAGAACGATGGGATCTCCAGTACCCCTCACAATCTCTGAGGTCAAAAACGTGTGCACAACCTTAAAAAGCGGTAAATCTGCCGCAAGTTATTGAAAAGAAATGGCATACGGACAAGAGCTGCTTCTGCTTTACGTCGATTTGCAGAAGGCATATGATAGTATACCACTAAATCTACTTTGGAAAGCGTACAACTAATTAAGGCCATCAAAGAGTTATACCGTAATAGTAAGGCAAAAGTTAAAATAAAAGCAAAACTAACCAAAGGCTTTCAAGTAAATAAAGGTCTTAAACAAGGTTGCTGTATCTCGCCTACGCTCTTCAAGGTATACTTGGAACAAGTCCTTAAACTATGGAAGAGAAAATGCCAAAACATGGGAATTCTGTTGGACGAAACCACCTTGTATACTTTATGTTTCGCCGATGATCAGATAGCAGTGGCTCAGGATTATGACGACGTCGAATATATGACACGAAAACTAATAGAAGAGTAAATAAGGGACTAGAGGTTAATCTCAATAAGACAGAGTATATGTGTATCGGTGGAATGAAACAGGATCTAATCTTAAATACCGGGCAGCGAATTCAGTCCTGTGATGAGTATAAATACTTAGGTCTAAAAATTACAGCTGACGGAACGCTAGACAAAGCTATAAAAGATCGAAACGTACAAGGAAGAAAAGCAATAACTTTATTAAATAAAATAATTTGGGACCAAAGTATATCAAAACATAACAAAAAGCTTATATATAACACCATTGTAAAAACTATTATTACATACGGCTCAGAAGTATGGCCAATCAAGGATAGAATAGAAAAAATGCTTTCCGCTACGGAGATGGACTATTGGAGAAGAGCAGCAGGGAAATCAAAAAGAGAAAGTTACAAATCAAAGAATAAGAGAAATTATGACAGTGGATGAAGATACTTTAGTGAATGATATAAGAACAAAACAACTGGTGTGGTACGGACATGTACAAAGAATGAATGATGAAAGACTACGACAAATACTACAATGGAAACCAACTGGCCGAAGAAAACGAGGACGGCCAAGGAGAAGCTGGAGAGAAGGAATAGACAGTGAAATAAGAATAAGAGGCCTAGATGAATTATGGGCAAACAGAAACGAGTGGAGATTGGGTATCGGAAGACGTAGAACGTTGTGAAACCGATAAATATATATATTTGTTTAAAAAAATATCAAGTAAGCGGCTACGTCAACTCAAGATAATGGCTTTGTTTTCTAAAAGTTCCAAAATGCAAAGAATTAAATTTAAATTAAAATAGAATTTAATCCCAATTTTGACAACGTCAAATCATCGCATTGAATAATTGTCAACGTCATTTAAAAGCAGTTGCTGTCACATTTTATTAAAAGCGTCTACTTTTTAATTCAAGCCATACGTTTGGGTTCATTTGAATCCAATATAGCGGAACGCTTGTAGCAGTCATTTTCCATTAATGGTTTTAATACGCTTTAGCAGTACTGATATATTTAAGACTTACGTGCATCACGGCCATACATTAATGATCACGGCCTTGTCAAAATGACGGAGACTGACAGTTGTTCTTTTTTGGGTTTTTTTTTGAGTTTTTGTTATAAAGAAAGAAAATCTCGGACTTTCCTTATTCAAATTTAATTAAAACTGAAACAGTAGCGGAACAGCGCGGCGTCGCACAGTGGAACGAGCTTATGGAAGCGGTTGGACATCAGGTTTTTTGCGTTGTTTGTTGTTTTTCTCCAAAAGACGTAAAAATGTCTTTTGTACTTTGGAATACTGTATGAACAGCATATTAAAGTTATCAAAAATTAGGTGATGTGATCGTTTTACATCAGATCTAGGGCGACCCAAAAAAAAATTATTCTTCCTAAATCTGTCTTATTAAATACCTATAACTTTGTTAACCTGCCATCGAGTTTTGTCGTTTTAAGCTTTTTGAAAAGACGAAGCTTTAAATTTGACCAAATCTAACAAAAAATTTGTATAATTCCAATATGGACAAAAAATAAAAAAATTTCAATTGTCCATTACTCAAAAAGTTTCTGTTGAATTTTGACAGTGTTGCCCATTTTGGAAATAAAAGACCTAAAAATCTACGATTTGAATGTCAAAATTGACATTCTTCAACAATTCAAGATTCAAAATTTTTAAAAATATGTATGTATTTCGGACTTACCCTGCAAATTTTTGGTGTGTGCCACTGGAACAAAAAATAATATTTGCCCACATTATTAGCTTTTTTAAGAATAATGATATGTCAATAAAATTGTTAAGATCGGCCGACAAATAAGAAAGTTCTAGATTGTTGAATCGAGTAAGTATAAAAAGTACATTATTAAGGTAATCTAAAAATAGAGGTAGGTATACGGCCATTTCAAGCGATTTGGATTTTTCTTATAAAATACAAAAGTGCATTAAAATATATTTTTAATGCACTTAATGGTAAAACCAATATAAATCTTATCTACGTTTCAAACCAAAAGATTCAGGAGAACAAAAACATGTTAACCTCTCGATGGGAAAGCGTCCTGCCCATTGCAGGGCTCCAATCATGCCACTTTTTTAGGCCTGTGTCCGAAAAAATGTTGGAAATTGGTCACACCCATCAAAACAATATAAGAAAGATATCTATAACAAAACATTAATCATTAATTTATTGTTAAAATTAGTTCGTCGTTATTGTTCCCTTTAATTTAGTTGATGTTGTTATTTATTATATATATTATATATATAATATATTATATCCAAGGATATATTATATATTATAAATTATATATAATAAATTATAAAAAAATATTCCATAATTCTTAAGGTTTTTTTGTTCCGTCCACAACCGTCCCGTCCATAACCAATAAATATTATTTTTTCGTCACGAATTCTTATAGAAAATTTATTTCTTAATCAAGTAGTGTAATTTACTAGTATTTTGTTATAAACTAAAAACTATATTTTTTTCTTAAAACAACCATTTCAGAAATTTTTGTTGTTTTTAAGTTAACTAAAATGATACGGATTTTTCCTGTCCCGTCCACAACCGTCATTTATTGATATTATCTCTACTATAAAAACATGTTGCTTGCATTTATATTTTCCAAAATATTGTCTAATTAATGAAGAATATATTTGCTAATTTTGGTGTTAAAATATTACATAACAAATTGGCTACAATTTTTTTTGGATGTCCTATTTTGTGATTTGTCCCGTGGGCCACATGCTTGAAATGGCCGAATAGTAGAATTTTAATGTATATGCAGGGACGTAAAAATTTCGGCTCCAGTTCAAATGAGCGATATTTAAAAAGGCGACATTTAAAACAGCTGTCTTATTTGAGCGACATTTAAAACAGCGACATATTAAAACAGCGACATTTAAAACAGCGACTTGTTAAAACAGCGACCTATCAAAAGGGCGACAGATTAAAAGAGCGATATTTAAAACAGCGACATATCAAAACAGCGATATTCAAAAGAGCGACATCTAATAAAAACAGCGACATTAAAAAAGCGTCTTAAAAAAAAGCAACAGTTCGACTAAGAGGTCTCTTTCCTAACATATTTTTTCAAAAAAAAACTTTCCTGACTTCTTTCCTGGGATCCTAGAGGGTGTGAAACGAACCGAACCGAACCAAACCGTATAGAATCGGTTTGTTCTTTTGCGAAGAACTTTCCATTTTAACGTCGATTAAAAGTGACTGGCAGTGGCTTAATTTGACGATTTTTGATGTTGTCTTAGTGTATCGTGGTTACTATAAGGTTTACTGAAATACCAGATGTGGCCAGTCATAAGACGCTTTTTTCAAGTGTTGCATAATATTGATTTTTAAATTGTCGCTCTTTTAAATGTCGCTGTTTTGAGATACTCTTTCGAATGTCGCTGTTTTGAATTGTCGCTGTTTTGAATATCGCTGTTTTAATATGTCGCCCATTTGAATGTCGCCGTGTGATATGTCGCTTTTTTGAATGTCGCTGTTTTAAATGGCGCCGTTTTAAATATCGCTCTTTTAAACCGGTGCCAAAAATTTTAATGTAATAAACAATGACAGAAAAATATGTAACTAATGTCAGTGAATATAATAAACAGAGATTCCAGAAAATGACGTAGCTGCATATCCATTACATATTTCTGGATAATATACCAAGAAAAAACCAAAACTTTCAGTTTGTGTTATAATTGGGCTGCAGTGGCTTAATTTGACGATTTTTGATGTTGTCTTAGTGTATCGTGGTTACTATAAGGTTTACTGAAATACCAGATGTGGCCAGTCATAAGACGCTTTTTTCAAGTGTTGCATAATATTGATTTTTAAATTGTCGCTCTTTTAAATGTCGCTGTTTTGAGATACTCTTTCGAATGTCGCTGTTTTGAATTGTCGCTGTTTTGAATATCGCTGTTTTAATATGTCGCCCATTTGAATGTCGCCGTGTGATATGTCGCTTTTTTGAATGTCGCTGTTTTAAACCGGTGCCAAAAATTTTAATGTAATAAACAATGACAGAAAAATATGTAACTAATGTCAGTGAATATAATAAACAGAGATTCCAGAAAATGACGTAGCTGCATATCCATTACATATTTCTGGATAATATACCAAGAAAAAACCAAAACTTTCAGTTTGTGTTATAATTGGGCTGCTTAAAAAATTATGACAATAATAATTATAATGTATAGATACCTATACAGGGTGCTATTTTTATTTCTTACTGGCATTACTGCCGTCATAAGCAAAAACACAGTAAGGATATTTGATATTTTACAGTCAAACAATCTCAGATAATATATTTTGAATAGAGTGTTACCTTAGAATGTGAGCTATCAAATGTACTTACTGTGTTTTTGCTTATGACGGCAGATTAGTTCTAATCATAAATACTAGAAATTTTAACCCTTTTTCTACTCCAGTAGTTTACAATTTCTCCATTTATATTTATAACACCCTATATTTATGTTTGTTTTTGGCCACCTCTTAATTTTTAAAACGACGAAATTTGTAAAAAAATCCTCAATACCAATATTTATTTATTTTAGTAATTATGGGTTGTGCAATTTTCAAATAGGAACCACCACCATTCAACCCGCAGTGAAAATTTAACAAGCCGCTAAAGCAGATGTACTATTTTGTAGATTTGTTAAACTTTAATCCCTGGGGGCCGATTTTTGTCGATTAGACTTTCGTCCGTCTTAGCCGGTCAAAAAATTTTAGCCCTAAGATTTGGCCTGAAGCCCGGCAACGTCGCCGGTATAGACTTCACAGCACCCCTTGGCAGTGGTGATGAACCGGCTGGCATGCCGTCGCACAGTGGGACCAATTGTTAGAATTTAGCAGTTTTGTAGTACATAATTAAGGGGTAGTAAATCATCAAAATTTTAGCTACCGATGTACCGGGTGTCCTAGAAAAACATTTCATATTTAAAATGCAGCTAAATATTTGACTAGGTACCGATTTTAAAATATATGTAAAGTAAATAAGTTTTTAAATCCAACTAAAAAGAATGATCGCAAATATAAAAAAAAGATAGCAGAGAATTAAAAGCTGAGAGGTATTTATATATTTTCTTAACTTCATAACTTCCTTGTTTTTCAAAATAGCCACATTCTAAAAAAAAACTGGCGCCGTTTTTAACGGCGATTTCAATAATAGAAAAATCTCATTTTCGAGTAAGTCGAGTTACTAGGTTTTTGCTTTGCACGGTAGACGTGCAAGTGAGGCCGAACCAGCCGAACTGTTATTTTTTTAGGTTAGTTATTAATCAATTGGAATAAGAAACCGATACCTTCCTTAAGGCTTTAAATGCAAATAAAGAATAGTACGGCTTTTTTAAAATTCAAGATGGCTACTATACGCTCAAACTATACAACTTATTTGTTTTAACTGACGGAGCATTTATATTTAATTTGGTTACACGGTTACAAAATTTCTAATTTAAAAAGGCAGTTGTTAAAAAAAAAATTCCGCATTTTTAGAATATTTATAGTTTTTACCTGATAGCTTAGGCTGGGATGTATATCTAATTGTTTTTTTCCTTTAAAATCGGTTAAATTTTAAATTTAATCACTGCTCAAGAGTCAAACTCAAGGCAATCCAAACATAAAATAAAAATAACTCCACTTTGATGGTTATATTGTTATATTCGTGAAAATGCAAACATGTAGTAATTATTTTCTTTAATAATAACTAATCAAACCACTTTTACTTAATGTTTTAGTACAGTTATTCCTTAACCCCATTCTTTATGTACAATTTGTACGGAAAAATAATAAAGATTTGATCTAATTTGAAAAATAATATTTATGTTTACCAATACTTGTCTACTTTTTAAAACTCTCGGTCATCTTTAATATGTATGAAATAATGTCTAAAATAGTAAACACTTGTTTAATGGAGTAATTAGATCAAAAGTCATAAACCTAACCGAACCAATTCAAAAAAAGTGTGCGGAAATTTGTAGCCTAGCCTACAATTAGCACCTTGAACAATTGCGCCACCGAGGGGAGCGACTTGTCCGTTCATTTAATAGGTTTAATTTTTAGATCGCAAAAAGATTTAAGTAATGGAAGATATGAGGAAACTCGTACAAGGGGGACGAGTGTGATATTGTTTAGGTAGGCTAGATTAGTTTTCCTTTTAAAACTAATAATACAAAAACTAACTGTTATTAGTTTTTGGGCTTTTTTGACGGGATTATATAAGCGAGTAGGTTATGTTTGAAACTTGCTGCTAAAATTAATTTGGCATTGTTGCTTATATGTTCCACCCTCTTCAGATAGCATATTGGTTCTACAATTGGATTATATATTGCAATGGTTATTTATTTTAATTGAATTTACGGCTGCTATTACTAAAAAAAAACGAAAACAAAATTAGGTACTACATAACTGAAGTATTATAAAAAAGGATAAGGAATATGATGTTATATTTCTGAGAGAAAGTCGCTAAGTATGATAGCAATTTTTAGGTGTGCTGTGTACATTTGGGAACCACAAAGCGACAGAAATCATATTTTAAGTTTAAAAATAATTAATAATTAATGTTTGTATCGCCACAAAAAATAAATGGATCCATGACGAATCTGACACATTCCTAGCTAGCCAATGGTGGTGAGGGTCGTTGATATTGTTATCCCCTTGTAGATCAGGGGTTTGTGACCTGCATCTGCGGTAGGGGATAGGAATCCAACTTCTGCTGCGTCTGCCTCCACGTGGCACCACTGGATGTCGGTGATATGCAGATCAAGGCTACTTGTCCTGCATATCACCTAACCAAAGACCCCGGCTTACTCCAAGGTGTTATGCGACCCGTGCCGAGGGATGGAAGGCATCTGTGCCGCTAAACAGATGTCTTGAACGGAGCCTCCGGAAAACCAGGCCAAATTCCGGAGTAACCAGGCCTTGTCACCAGTACTGCGCGGCTGCTACTGAACCCTTTCCGACCTACTCGTGGGAACAATTATGAGTACTAATAATAAACAAAACCAAAACAAAATGGATGTTGGCGGGAACGAATCCGACTCATCCGAAAAAGAAAGAAGAGAGGAGGATAAATCCAACTCTCTAGAAAATCCAGTTTCGGAGGATCTAACCTCTGAACAGGAACAAGCACTACTATCAAGCGACACCTCAGCTGAGGAAACCGTAAAGGTTCTAGACAAAGAGACCAAACCAAAACACAAACGACTATCAGGCCATAAAAGCAGGAAGCTAAAGAAGCTGCTGCAAGGATGCGCTGGCGGAGGTCCTTAGGGAGCCGGAAACGGTAGTCCAGGCAGGAGGTCAATCCACCTCTGGAACTTCCAAGAAAGGCACCGGGACACCAGCCGCAACCGAAACCAAGGGGAAACAGGGAACGGGAGAGCAATCCACCCGCAAAACTGCACCCCTGAAGATAAGAGAGCCATCCACCTCAGGGACCAGCAAAAGATCCGGGCCTAAAAACGCACCTGGCGGTAAAGGGAAGCTAAACGTGGGAGCAAAATCCACCCACAAACCAGCACCCGTAAAACCTCAGGCCAAAGAGACCGGAAAACGAACTCGTTCGGATGGTAGCACTCCAGGAATAGAGGCTAAGAAACCCCGAACTAGACAAACGCCACCTCAAGGGAACATACAAAGCCCACCAGCGCCCTCTTACAGTGCTGTCACGGAAGGGATCAGGGTTGGAATAATCCACCCTGACTACCCAAGCCAAATGATGGAGACTGTAAACCTTAAGAGGCTGCAGAAAGCAATCATGCTGGCGGTAGAAAATCTACCTGAAGATGGGCCACAGGTGAGATTCCAGGGCTCTGCTAACAGATCTGGATGGCTCATGCTAACCTGTGCAGACGGCACGACCCGAACTTGGCTGGAGGAGCTGGTACAGACTCTACAGCCATGGGAAAATGCACAGTTGAGGCTAGTGGAGGGAGACAACCTACCTAGTTCTCACCTATGCGTAGTGTACCTACCTGATGACAGTGCGGAAGAACGCCTGCAGAAGGACAGTGTGCTCAAGAGGCTGAGGAAAATGAACCACAGCCTTCACACACATAACTGGAGGGTAGTTAAAACTGAACCTTCAGGACCTGGCCAAACATGGACCTTCGCGGTGGACGAAGCTTCCTGGGACGCTCTAAAGGCGATGGACTTTAAGCCTTATTTCGGCTTCGGGCAGGTGAAATTCCGCCCAGGACGAATGGGCTTAAACCCAGTCAGTGTGGGTGTGCAACCAGGGACATCGGGGGGAATTAAACCAACCGATGAACCTATTGAGGCTCCCGTTCAGGAGGAGCACACCCCTGATCCCATGGAGACGGACGACACCCCGAACATACCGGATACGGACCAGGAGGATAAACCACCTGGTTCTGACGGAACCCAAGACCTGGAGGATCAACCACCAGGATCAACGGGTCTTATGTAATCATTAATTAAAATTAACTGCCATGGAGGACTTAATAAAATGCATTCAGGTCAACTTACACCACGCGAAAGCTGCGACCTACATCCTCGCTAAGTCAATCACTGAAGCCAAAATAGATGGCCCTCGTCCAAGAACCTTGGATGAATAACAACAACCAAGTGTGCGGACTGAGGCTTCCCAACACAAAGGTATTGTATGATCGCTCGGGAAATAAACCCCGGGCAAGTATAATCATTAAAAACAACATTAACCACTTTCTGTTAACAGGTTTCTGTAATGGAGACCTAGTGGCGGCCCAAGTGGACATCAAAGCCGGCGGCGGACAACAACCACTGATAGTATGCTCAGCTTACTTTCCGGAAGATGCACTGTTACGTTACAAAAATTGACCTTTACTCACTTTTATTTTTAAGATGTAAATATATTAAATTAGGGAAGTTTTAGAGACCCGATAGTTATTTTGGTACTGGTTATGGTTACAATAAATGCTAGCCCTAACTAGTTAAAGTTTCACACTTGTATTGGTGGTATTTCATGTAGAATTTGCATATAAACTTACCTTTAAAAGTTGGTTATGCATACAGTCACATTTCAACTTATTTTCCATATTAAATGATTTTCCAGCAAGTCTATATTTTGATACATGATAAAAGATCTATCAAGGAATATAAAATCAGTCAAAAGTAAGAACAAAACACTGTATTGTTTAAACAAATGGTGCCTAAAGTGCAATGTTTACATTTTGTCACTAGGTTATCTGTCTTAAGACCGCGATTTTATCCCTTCACATATGATTTTCTAGAAATTTGTTATTCTCATATTACGGCACTAATATTCTATTTCCATTTATGATTGAATTTTAAACACTTAAAATATCCTGAAATACTTTAGCAGGCGAAATATTAGCGGCCATGTATGAAAGTAGGTCAAGTGTACTGAAAATAGCACAACGCATGTAGTTGGGAGCTCTCTTGTATCGCGTTGCGGGAAAGAAGGATGCGAGATCGGCTATTCGATGTGGTTCATCACGTGTATGTAAATTCACCTGATATCTGATCGGGTGACTTTCGAGCGAGGTGCAATAGAGTAAATGACTGAACCTGCTCAGGTAAGCATGAAGGAAAATGTTAAGAATACGAAAATAAGCTGAATAGTTGAATTACCTATTTCTTGTAAAATTGTTGATTAATAAGTAATTTTGGGGTATTTTTAATTGTGGTTGAGATTTGTGATACCTAGTTGATATTGAGTATGGAAATAATTCTATTAAGAGTATTGTCTATTTTATTCAATGCGTGTTTATAACTAATGAGAAAATCAAAACAGCACATAAGCCGTCCCTGTTTTATTGGGCATCTGAAATTTCGGGGATGACGATGATTTCTGCGCTGTGACGACACTTAGGTCAAAATTTCCATAAGAAGAGCTGAAATTTTTGCTAATAAAAATTTTGAAATTCAAAATTTCCGTTTTGGGATTAAGTAAAAATTTCCAAGATATTAGAAACTAAACCTATTTGTGCGGTATTTGGCATGGTATAATTGAAAGTGGTTATTTCTAGTTCCTAGTGGGATAAAACCTCTCCATGGTAAGTTCTATTGTTAGCACCACGTGTTAAACTTCTTAGCAATTCTTTTGAACTCTTTTATAAAATTAATAATTATTCCTTGTTGAGAAGTATTTTATTAAAATGAATTTATTCCTTGTTTTTAGCCTAGACGGCATTCAACAAAGGCAAAAACAACACAAGCCTTATATAATTGGAAAATAAGAAGAACCCTTCTAGTGGTGTAAAAAGTATAAAGTCGGGTCGATTGAAAATGGCTACTATGATTTGTAAAATACTTGCTGCGTAATAGAAGGTAAAATTTGATTTTAGTAGATTAATTTACAGATGTAAAATAGGGTATATTAGTGAAAAACTTATTTGAAGTATGAGACAGTTGAAGCTTAACATTTTACAACCAGAATTTTGAGGTGTACTAGATAAATGTTATTGATTTTTATGTTCCTTTATTTATTAATAACCTTACAGTTAATAAATAAATTCTTAAGGGAAAATAAAATAAATTCCTAAGGGAAAATAAATAAATTCTTAAGGGAGAAAACAATAAAATTCTTATTGTAAATAAATAAAAGATGAAACAACAGAAACATGTCAAAATTCTGTAGTTTGTATGTCGGAGAATTACAACATTATTTTCTTATACTAGGGTTCTTGAAGTTCTTGGATTTGGAGTTTTGGAGTTCGAGTTCTTCGAGTTGGAGTAAGAATTCTGGGATTTGGATCCTGGTTTTGGAAACTTCATATACTGAAAGTTTTGAGAATTGGGAAATATGTTTTGGCACAATCCGTTTGATGTTCTACGTCTGCTGTTCTTATGAATGTACTTCTAGAAACTTACACTGGTTACAGCATACTAGAGCTTTACCTCTGACTATAAATAGTTGGTGAGACATGTCAATAAAACAATGTTGAATATTTGAAAGCTATTATTAATTCTAAACATCTTTTCTTTATAACAATTTTCGATATTGTCAAAAAGAAAGGTACTTTACTCTAGAACAAAAATCACATTTTTTGACAAACCTCGTAATATGACTGAAAAAATTTAACATCTGATGGTTGCATTTTAGGTTTTGGACCATGCAGAACTTTTTATGAAGAATAACTTTTTTTCGTAAAGCTAACAATAAAAAAGTTTCCCATATGCCGCCAACTTACGTGGACACACTGTATAAAGAAATTAAATTACATTACAATAATAATAAAACTCCCACACATAAAATTAAAAATATAGCAATATGACTATGTACCTATGTAAATTTTCAAGGTTTGCTTAAGTAAAATTTAACAGATTAAGTTAAGGTGACCACTCGGGTCTAAGATTTAAGGTGACCATATTTAGGTCTAAAGTAAGATGACCAAATTTCGCCTATTGTTGATTAGATTACGGCGACCAACAAGTGTTTGTAAATTAAGGTGACCAACCCAAACTTAACGGAGGGTGACCAACCCATTGACTTAGTTAATTTTAAAACATTAAGATGATTTTTTTTTATTCTTTGGAATAATAATATAGTTTGTATTTTGCTTTCAGTAAGCTGGAACCTTACTTGAAGGCCTTATTGTATTTTTTGAATTTAAATAAATACAAAGATTGATTAAAAATTTTTTTTGTTCTTGATTTACCTTAGAGCAATATAAAACTGAGCTAGCCGAGCAACCCTTTTATGTGTTGTCACAGCACCGATACCACCCGCAGGATTGGCTGAATTAATCAGACACTGCAGGAGGAACAACCTACAACTCATTCTCGGCTGTGACGCCAACGCTCACCACACAGCATGGGGAAGCACTAACATCAATGACAGAGGTGAGTCACTGTTTGATTTCATCTTAGGGGAGGGGTTAACGGTTAACAACCGCGGAAATGAACCTACCTTTGCAGTTGCAAACAGAAGCGAGGTCTTAGACCTAACGATATCAACGGCGCACTTTAGCGACAATCTCGTCAACTGGGAAGTGTCTTCTGAACCATCAGGCTCAGACCATAGACACATCCGATTCGAAATAAAATCACAAGAAAGAACGGTAGTCAGCTACCGAAACCCCAAAAGCACAGACTGGGAGGGCTATAACCAAACCTTGGCTGAACGCTTACGGGAGGTTCCTAAATCTATCAAGACAACTAGGGAAATAGAAGAGGCGGCAGGACATATCCAAACCGCTATTCTATCAGCATACCAGGACAACTGTCCTGTGAAGACCAAAAAAGACTCTCGGACCACACCTTGGTGGAACAAAAACCTTGAAAAAAGAAGGAGAAATGTCAGACAGCTCTATAACAGGGCGAAAGAGAATAACTCATGGGACTAGTATAGAGCTGAATTGACCGCTTACAACAAAGAGATTCGAAAGGCGAAAACGGAATTATGGAGGAAATTCTGCCAGGGGTTATCAGATATCCCTGCGGGAGCACGAATCCACAAGATACTCTCTAGAGACCCAAATCAAACACCATCGATAGAGGCAATAAAGCGACCAGATGGGAGTTACACAACATCAAGGAAAGAATCACCTGAATTACTAAGTAACTGTCACTTTCCGGGGTGCACAATGATTACAGAACAGACTCGGCAGAACCAACCCATGCAAAGGCCGGGCAGAAATAGACCGTATAGGGAAGACTGGAGGCTGGCGTCTCAAATCGCAACCCCGGACAAAATAAAATGGGCGATCAACACCTTTCACCCATTCAAATTACCAGGAGAGGATGGAGTGATTCCGGTCTTAATCCAAAAAGGACTGGAACCTCTAATAGCCACCCTGACAAAGCTATTCAGAGCTAGCATAGCGTGGAGCTACATACCAGAAAACTGGAGGTCGGTAAAGGTAATATACCTCCTGAAAGTGGGGCAGGCAGGTTTAAACCTACCCAAATCATACCGACCAATAAGTTTAACATCATTTCTATTGAAAACTATAGAAAAACTGATTGATAGGCATATTAGGGAAGGGGTATTGCAGGAACGCCCTCTAAACATTAGCCAATATGCCTATCAACCAGGCAAATCTACGGATCTGGCAATAAACAACCTGGTCAGTAAACTAGCACACTAGACAGCAAAGAAATTGCGGTCACGGCCTTCTTGGACATAGAAGGAGCATTTAACAATGCCCCAATCGACTCACTCATTAACGCATGCAGTCAAAGAGGTGTCGAACCTTGTATTAACAACTGGATCCGGTTGATGCTACAAACGCGTATCGTAAAAACCAGCCTTGGTGAGGAGGAAATCAGAGTAAGCACGGACAGAGGTTGTCCGCAAGGGGGAGTTCTATCTCCCCTACTATGGACACTGATGGTAGACGGGCTGCTGGAACTCCTGCAAAGGGAGGGAATCGAGGCGCAGGCATACTCCGATGACGTTGTGATCAGAATACAAGGCAAATTCGATCGTGTAATATCCAACATCTTACAAAGGGCGCTAAACTTAATAAATGGATGGTGTAATAGAAAAACCACTATAGTACCCTTCACAAGACGGCGGAAACTGAACCTAACAGAACCCACCGTCGAAGGGATACGCATTCCTTTTCAAAAGGATGCCAAATACCTGGGACTGATTCTGGACCAGAGACTAAATTGGAACACCCACCTGGACAAAGTAATCGGCAGTGCGAAAATGTCCTTGTGGACATGTACCAGAATTTGTGGGAAGTCATGGGGTATGAAACCAAAAAAACCTACTGGCTATACCTAACGGTAGTGAGACCGATGATCACATATGGCTCTATTGCTTGGTGGGCAAAAACTAAGCAAAAAACAACCAGGGATAAACTGGCAAGCGTGCAAGGCATGGCGTATAGAGTCATAACATCAGCAATGAAATCGACACCTGTGGAGGCAATGGAGGTGATGCTAAACCTTCCCCCCCTACACATATGGGTAGAGAAGGAGGCCAGGGCAGCAGTAGCAAGGTTCAAGAGCCTAAACCAAGAGCAACCTGGACAAGCTAAGGGTAACTTTGCGGGCCTGGCTGAGGTATTCAGGAATAACCGAATACTTAGCATGCCAACAGACTACATGTTACCCAAATACAGCTTCGATGTACCTTTTAAGGTTCTTATACCAACGAGGGAGGAATGGCGGGAGAGACCTGCTCAACTGCTAAACGCCGACCACGTATGGTATACAGACGGATCGAAAACAAAAATGGGGTGGGTGCGGGTGTGACGGGACCACGGACTGATATATCTGTGGGACTCGGAAACTTAGCAACCATATTCCAAGCAGAACTGCATGCAATAGAAGTATGCTGTAGAGAGATTACCCGCAGGGACCTCTCAAACAAAAGCATCAAAATCATCTCAGATAGCTTATCAGCTCTAAAAGCATTAAGCTCACACAAAATTCAATCCAGACTAGTCTGGAATTGCCTTGAAACCCTAAGACAGGCCAGCAGAACCAACAAGATCAATCTTGTCTGGGTGCCAAGCCACACGGGAGTTGAGGGAAATGAAAAAGCAGACGCAATAGCCAGGGCGGGAGCAGAATTCGCGCTGGTTGGACCGGAGCCTTACTTTGGCTTACCTAAGGCCACAGTCACAAAAGAAATAGGAGAGTGGGTTGTTAGAAAGGGGACTCAAAACTGGCGGGCAACCCCGAGACAACAACACTCCAAAACCTTTCTAAGCAAGCCAGACAAACACAACGAACCAACTCCTGGAATTAAACAGGAATAGCCTAAGAATAATCACAGGGCTATACACAGGCCAATGCCGACTCAACAAACACATGAACAGACTGGGAGTAAGCAACACACCAGCGTGTAGGTTCTGTGGTGTTGAGGAGGAAACGCCACTTCATCTAATCTGCCACTGCGTAGCAAGACAAAGAACTAGGGCGAAAATATTCGGACCTGGACAGATAGAGCCGCAAGATCTTGAGGAAATATCACCAAACAAACTGATCGGCTTCATAAAGGAGATAGGTATTGGTGATATTTAAGTTGGGATGAGTCCACGGAACTGTAACATAAACTGGAATGCTAATGACGTGGAAAGAAAATGACCGCTACATGTACTTGACAGTTGGTGGATGTTAAATGGGTTGGTATTGCCAAAATATCCCCAAATCGGCACCAACCTTTAGAAATTCCCCAGGCTAAAAATTAAAAAAGCTATGAAGGAAACATGGGACTGTTTAAAAATTATGTAAGAAAGATAGTCAGATTGAGGCGGTAAATCATTCATACAAAAATGTGCCCCTAACTGAATAACAAAATGGCAAACCTGGGAGGTGTTATCGTGTTGGCTGTTTCTTAGCACTTTTGAAGACAACTTCAGTAACTAATATCCACTGTTCATATTTTATCGAATATCAAAATCTCGAACTCTTTATAATGAAAATTAAAATTTAAAGTTATTAAAATGTCGAATATTTAAATACGGAAAATTAAAATATTTAAAATCAAAATAGCAAAATTACAAAATATTGAAAATCGAAATATTGAAACTACCACAACTACCCAACCAACCTAAATAAATAACATAACCAACCAACCTCACCAGCCAATTTAATCAAATCAACCAAACGAATTTTGAATATATTTAATCAGCTTTTAATTTTGTGATATTTTATTAGATATTTTAGTTTCGAGATTTTGATTATATGAGATTTTTATTATTCAAGATTTTAATTTTCGATAAAATGTATTTTAATATTTTAAATGTTACCCAGTTTTAAGAAATGTGTACACTGAAGAGTATACTGCCGTCCTTAGTAAGACCCACCTATCTACGTTTGCACTTAGTTCGAGAAAAGCGAGTTTAAAGTTTAAAGGGTACATAGGAATATATTTTTTTTTGTTTTTCAAAATAAAATACTTCCGAACAAAAATTTGGGTATTTTTCTTAAACAACAGATGAAAGTAACCTATTTTAAGCCCTTTTCGGTCATAACTCATTTTTGATTTTTTTTGCAGATAGGTGGGTCTTACTAAGGACGGCAGTATAAGCCTTAGATTTTTTTACATATTTTCCACATATTTCAGGAAAAAACGCAAAAAATAGCTTAAAATTCGACATCATGAGGCTTCGCCATGTGATACCTTACTTATAGGGTTCTTGGGTACGCTGAATTCAAATATTATGTTAAAAAGAGATTCAGGGTAATCTGGTTTATTGTATAAACAATAAAACTGTTTATATGGAGATTTAACGAACAAACTTTATCAAATATTTTTAGAAAGTTTGACAGCTCTGCTCAACCCTATTATAAAACTAACCAATGACTTTTGGGCATCAGCCATCAGTTTAAAATATTTAAATATTCAAGATGGTGCCGTGAAAAAAATACAAAAGAAAAGCATATGCATGCGATACATCAATTATAGGGTTTTTGGATTCGCTGAATGCAGACCTTTTGTTAAAAGTAGATTTTATATATTCCGAACGAGTGGGGGTATTTTTGGGTTAAACCGTATGCGAAGTCTTAACGAAAATACTTTAATCATGATTTTTCTTACAGATTTTGAGAGCTCTGCTCAACCCCATTATAAAAGTAGCTAATAACTTTTGGGATTATGGCAACCGTGGGAAAAAATTCAAAAAGAAGCATATGCAGATTACTCCAAAATCTTTTTTTAACAACATATTTGGATTTAGCGAACCCAAAAACTCGCATGTGTATGCTTTCCTTTTGTTTTTTTTTCTCAGACATCATCTTGATTATTTCAAAATGGTGGCTGATGACCAAAAGTCTTTGGTTAGTTTTATAATACAGTTGAGCAGAGCGGTCAAAATCTGTAAAAAACCTTTGATAAAATTTGCTCGTTGTCTCCATACAAACAGTTTTACTGTTTACCCCATAAATACCCCGCACGCCTTCAGATTACTCCAAAATCTTTTTTTAACATCAAATTTGGATTTAGCGAACCCAAAAACCCTATAACTGATGTATCGCATGTGTATGCTTTCCTTTTGTTTTTTGTTCACGGTCGCCATTTTGAATATTTCAAAATGGTGGCTGATGCACAAAAGTCCTTAGTAAATTTTATAATAGGGTTAAGCAAAGCTACCAAAATCTGCAAAAAAATTTGATTAAGGTTTGTTAGTTAAGTCTCATAAACATAGACAGTTCTATCCTAATATAATAATCCCCCCCCCCCCCCCCCCCCCCGCTTTAAATTACCCGATTTTTTTTTAACTGCAGATTTGGATTCAGCGGACCCTCTTCTTTATATTAAACCTGATAACTATCACAATATATGTATATGTATATCCCAGTAGCAGTCCAAGAGTGAAGGCTAGGGGGCCAGGCCCCCCTTTTTCCAAAAAATTTTTCAAGAATTATTCTGGTGTATTACACACCGGAAAAAAATTTGACACAACAAAACAGTTAATCATGTATAAAAGGCAATATTTGCTATTTGCTTTGAAAAAAATAACGCACTATTTAACAAATTAAACGAACTCGACCCAGTAGAACTTCGCAAAAATAATCTGGGAATTTTTGTGTTTGTTATCATTTCTGTGAATCTGTGTGCGGCTAGTAAAAAAACAAGTAAACATTTTTACTTATTTACATGCTGATTTTAAACCAATCTCAAAAGTTTAGAACTTGAATTTTTTACATAAAATATCAAATATTACAAAATGTTATACTACATGGCAAACATGAAAGTAATAAATAATATGGGAAACATATAATTTGTGGGTTATACAGGCAATACTTAAAATTTAAAAAAAAGTTAAGTTGATTTGATTGACGTGACTACGTTCTTTTAACATCCACCATTTAACCAATCTGTCACCTACATCTAGCGGTCATAATTGTAAGATTTTCTGGGGCCAATTAGCCTTCCAGTTTATGTTACAGTTCCGTGGATGAGCCACAATAGACCACTTGAGTCGCAGTGGAGGGGCGACAGTCGCACCACTCATAATCAAACCTAACTTAACCTAGCTAGCCAATTATCACACTTCAACTGAAGCCATGATAATATATTAGCCTTGAAAACGGTTTTTTGTAAATATCTCAGAAACTAAAACTCCTACGAAGTTTTTGGATATAACTGAAATTTTAAGCAAAATATAGTCTACTATAGAAATAAAATTTCGGACTTCCATTGTCTTTATTTATTTTAAAACACGACGTTTCGGTTAGTAAGTATCTCAAACCGTTATCAAGTGTAAACTGTAACGGTTAGAGATACTTACTAACCGAAACGTCGTGTTTTAAAATAAATAAAGACAATGGAAGTCCGAAATTTTATTTTTACACAATCATTGTCTACGAGTTTCAAACAAATAGTCTACTATATTCTGAATACAGTGTATTGATACGATTCTCTGTTCAAAAATTAGCATTTTTTTAAGTTTTTAATTGTCAAAAAAGTGTCATTAGCATTAATGGATTTTGACCAAAATCTAATCAGCTCGTGAGAGTGTCGAATACTATTTTACCTAAAAATTTTATGAAAATCGGGTTAGCGGTTTAGAAGCTATCGTGTTACGGACAGAAATAATATACACACACACACAGACAGATATTACGACGATATTGCTAGGATTGGTCAAAATACATCCAAATAACACATTTTTGGCGTTATCTCAAAAAAAATTTTTTCGTTGAAAATAATACCTTTTCTAGCCAATGACACGCGGGCTAGGAAGATAAAAATATATAAATACATATGCTTCGTATATCTAAAACTAGGATGTGTGGCAAAGGCCAGAGTTCGCGCTGCCTGCTAGTTTGTTTAGCACGCTCTTCTACTCAGGTCCATATATACAGGGTGTTTCAAAATTCAATAACATAATTTTAATGTTAAATTTCTTGAGTGATTTTAAGATAAAAACTTCCTATAAACATAGGTACTACAAACGCTTCGTTTTCGAGATAATATTTTTTGTTTATTTTGATATAGTCGCCATGCCATACCGAAGCATTTTTTATTTTGACGATAGCAGTCTTTGATGCAATAGCGTTTTTTTTAAACGGTTCATTGCAAAAAAATTGCAAGAGACAAAAAAGTTTGCAAACGAAACAGGGATTTTATTTCTTGTTTTAGAATCTACCAGTGGCTTACAACAAAAAAATATTCCAGGAAAAAGGTGACATGACCCCTGAAAAAGTATCACCTATAAATACACGTGTTAAATTTAAGCTGCAAATCTCAAAAACTGCACGAGTTATAAACAAAAAACTTAAAAAAATATGAAATTTTAACACCCTGTATCTCGAAAACTAAGCGTTTGCGTGGCTAAGTTTATAAAAACTTTTTGACTTACAATTACTTAAGGAATTCAAAACTAAAATTATTTTATTGAATTTTGTATAATAAAATATATAATCCGATTTGAATTAGAAATTCAGTAGAAAAACACTGTGCACTAAGTTTTTTTTTTATACTGGGACTTTCCATCCAAACAGGATCAATCGCCAAGTTTCGCAAAGTTTTAGCAAAGTTAAAGCATTTTTAAACAAACACAAACAACCAAGTACCTAGCCAGGAATCGAACCCGGACCGCTGGTGTGGGAAACAAACACTGATACCACTACACCACGACGGCGACTGTGTACTAAGTAAAACATAGTACATACATAAGTTTGAAATACATATTTAAGTCCTACAAGTTTCTTAAAACATTGTTGCAACTCTTGTCTTATTTTGGAACACATGTTCCACAGAATTTTTTCTTCTTTTTAAAAACATTTTTTGAATGAGAAGAGGACACTCTGATCTATCTTTTATATTTTACCATAAAGATTTCGTTGAGCCTTTACTTATATAAAATAAAAACGTGATCTGGTTTATTTAGGAAAATACCTGTTATGTCTGATCGTGACACATTCCCCTACCCAAATGCAAAAGTGAGTTTTAAAAAGTTATGTCATGTCATTATCATTAAATAAAAATATTCAGTCCTTATGATATCGGACGGGAGGCAGATTGTGGTAGGTTCGTTGTGAAGGGGCTGGTTATGGGGGGAGGGGAATCTCTCACTTTACCCCTTCCCATAGAAATACAGGCAGTTATACTTTTTATGTAGGAATCTATTTTATAATTATTAAACTACAAAAACAACAATTAAAGTAAAATGATGTTTTCTTTTTCTAGGGGAGCTTTTTTTTATAATCACTTAATTATGTCACAAAAATTCTAGAAAAAACAGAGCAGCAAGGCCTAGTCCGCATGTTATTTGTGGACTTGGTCAGCGCCCCTGTATGATAATGCTCATTTCGTTTGAAGGGGGCTAATTTTGATCTTAGAGGGCTTCCCCCCCTCCCCAAAGCTACTTCCTTGGCGTATAAACATACATTCATTCCATTCTTTCAAAAAATTTTGGTTTTGTTAATATCTAGTTTTACCAAAAAAAATCGCATTTGGAAATCTGCTTTGGCCCACCGTGCGTCGCTACGTCATTTAACCGCAGTCAGTCTGCATTTCACAACAAAAAATAAACACAAATCCCTTTGGTGTTCTGTCCACAAAAGTGGGTTAGGATTGCCTTATTTGTGGAAATTTTTATTTTAAGTTATTGTTTATATTCAACGTTCGATAGTTTTGGTGTGGTTTTGTACCTGTTTTGCTGTATGTTCAAACGTAAGTATTAGTCTTGTTGTCTAGTATTTCGCTAAAAACAGGGAGCCCCTTTGGGAACCTTTTGTCAAAAAAATGTTTTTTTTTTCACTTGGAAATATTTCTAAAGGCATAGCTAAATTATTGCCTGTGCGTAAGATACCGTAAATACCTCGAAAATTATGCCTTAAGTTGGTCTTGGGACTCAGGCCTTAAAATTTAAAAAACTTTTGTTTTTGGTAGGATTTTGAACAGGACATGTGGCACCTTGTTGGTATTTCAATTACCTATATAAGAAGGTATTTTCTACCAAGGACTGTAGACATTCTCTGTGTACAGTCCTTGATTTTTTATAATTAGAGCTGGAAAAGTTTGCATCTTCTTGAAAATTATTAGTTTTTAATGTAGGATTTTTTTTGTTACAGGTTACTTATGAGTTTACAAGGCAACAAACTTCTCAAGCTTGCAAGCAATCCCTATCATCTGCTATGTTGGTCCAAATAAAAAACTTGTTGCTGAGAAATAAACATCCTTCGAGACCAGTAGATGTCACCCGAGTCTCTCATGTGATTTATTCTGTTATAGTAATGTAACTATGTGAATGTGAAATAGAATACAATGTATTATCAAGTATTATTTGTTAATTATTATCAAAAATAATATTATTCATAAGAAAAGTGTGTAAATTACAGTTCCACAAGTAAAAACAGTTGAATAATATGAAGTGAAGTTCCGTTTGATAATAAATTGTGAGAAATAGGTACCAGGCACATAGATAAGGGGGGGCACTGGGGGGACATTTCCCCCATCCATGAACAAGTTTTTATCATAAAATTTTAGTGTCTTGGACAAAATTTGGGCATGTCACCACTAAAATGTTCTGTATTCAGTGGATTTGCCTCTGTCGAGCATTTCTGCCTACCCTGTCCAAAACATCATGTACCATCACTGAATAACAGCACAGCACTTTCTATATGGGAGTATCCCCCCAGAAAGAAAAGCTATCTACATGCCTGCTACATACTTTGAGTACATGTTTTACAGAACATTTTTTGTTCGGTTCTCCAGAAGGATAATTATTCAATAAAATTTTCTTAAAAATGTTTTTGGACAAATTTCCGTTCAAAGAAAATGTTTAGGGCTAAATGATTTTGTAGAATTTTCCATTTAAACAATAAAATTAATTTTAAAGATATTTCTGCAACCCGCTTTTTTTCTATGAGGGTTAACAAAAATAACTACTACATACATATTTTTACTCAAATGTCAAAAAATACTTCGGACATGCCCCATGTTCTAAAAAAATGTAAAATCTTAATTTTAAAAACTGTTTTTCTATAATCACCAAAAACAGTTTTTAAGTAAAGCACTGGATAGCCGTTATTTTAATTAAAAAAAAATAAAGTACGTTATGAAGTTTCTTCAATAGTTAATTCACTTTTTATTTTAAAAAATTTTGTTCAAAAGGATTCAATAAAATTTCCTTCAAAGAGAAAATTGTTCAAAAACATTTTCTTCAAATAGAAATTTGTTGGCACAAATTTCCATTTAAAGAAAATGTTTTTGGAGAAATTTCCATACAAGGAAAATGTTTTAGGAGAAAATGATTTCGAAGAATTTTCCACTTGAACATATTTTTACTCAAATGTTACAAAAACTGTAAAATCCTAATTTTAAAAATTATTTTAGCTCACACTATACTATAGTAGTGTGAGCTATGGTGATTTTAATTTTTTTAAGAAAAAAAAAGTTGCTCCGATTTCAAAAATTTTTATATATCTTTGGGTTTCAGATGATTTTGAAACTATTTGTCGCGCCGTCTGTCTGTAACGACCAACGCGCATATATCTAAAAACCGCTTTCCCGATTTTAATGAAATTTGGTTAAAAATGAACAAAATCCACCGATCACAAGCCAAATAAAAGGGTGGTGGTAGATTTCAAAAATTAGAGTTTATGTGAAAATATGGCGTGGCAAACAAAAGGTAATTGAGTCTGTAGTTAAACAAAATAAATTTTAGTTCTTTAAAAAAAAAAGGTGGGAGTAAATTTCAAAAATTAGAGATTAAGTGAAAATATGTCGTATGTGATCTCAAACGAAAGGTAATTAATTGAGTCTAGAGTTAAACAAAATACATTTTAGTTGAAATAAAGGGTGGGGGTAGCTTTCAAAAATTAGAGTTTAAGTCAAAACATGGCTTGTGTGGTATCAAACGAAAGGTAACTGAGTCTGGAGTTGATTAAAATATATTTCAGTTTTTAGTTATATTAGCTCACACGTACACTATAACTATAGTACCTAGTGTGAGCTTAGGTACCCATATATATTGGCAGAGTATTTTTATAATCACCAAAAACACATAAAAAAATAAAGTACCTACCTTATTAAGATTCTAAATCAATAATAAAGGATAATCATTTAATAAAATTTTCTTCATACAGAAAATTGTTCAAAAACATTTTCTTCGATTAGAAGTTTGTTCTAACAAATTTCCATTTAAAGAAAATGTTTTTGAACGAATTTTCGTTCAAGGAAAATGTTTTAGAAGAAAATTATTTCAAATAATTTTTTATTAGAACTATTTTAACTCAAATGTTACAAAAAATTTAAAATTTTGACATAATTTTTTTTTCTATAGTGATCATTTAAAATAAAGGACTGAAAAGTCATTATTCACTGACCCAATAAAAGTGAAAAAAAAAGTACCTACTGCATAAGGTTTCTAAAAAATTTATTAAGAAAAAAATTGAATCAAATTATACAAGTAAATAATAATTTATTCTAGCACTGTCGAAACAATGATACTTCTCATCTCATCTCATCTTCATGGATAGGTATGTGTTAGCTCCCGCTAAATTTCGCGGTTGTTTATATATATTTTTAAAACCACACAATTGTATGAAGGACAAAGCGCATTTCACGTATTTGGACATGCGCACCAACAACCAGTGAGATCTTTGTCGACCGCCCCGAGAAAATGGCGTGTTAATTTCGTTCTCCAACTATTTCAAATATCTACACCTGAAAGTGCTCGAATTTTGTGTACTGAAGCATAGAACTAGAAACTTCAGCCCTTCAGCTACGTGGTGACATCATTAGATCCATTCAGGGGCCCCTTGGAACGTGGAGAAAGTGGCTGCAAATTGGTGAGTGCATTTGTCTCTGATTACCGTTGTGTGGCACAAATATTTTACCTATGGACGTTTGATTATTTCGTAACTCATATCAATATATTTATGTTTGCTCGCGTTTTCATTAATTAATTTATACAGTCCATTGCATTTATCGTTTTTCTATCCGCGAGTTACCATAAGTGCTCCTTCGACCGAATTAATTATTTAAAATAGTAAATCCATACGACGGTATTAATAAACGCCGAAAACAAATCGGCCTTGAATTTTTTCGCATCGTATTGAAACCAGAGAAAGTCCGCGTGGTATAAACAAGCACGTGTGTATCGCATGGTCATTCAGTAAACAAAGCGAAGGAACCACAAAACAAAACAAACAAAAACATTTCTCATTTATGTGTTAGGGTGTTTCATATCATTTCGATATTTAAAACAATTTTCATCAATTGCGATAAATTAGTGCATATTTTCGACAATTCGTCATTTTTCAATTTCAGAAGCATTAACTTAGCGTTAATTGTATATTTACCGACAATTTCGTCATTTCAAAGGTAAAATCATGTCTGTCAAAAAAGCCGCGCAAAAACGCAAGGGTTTTTTATCTGCGATCACCGAGTGTTATGTGTTGTCACAGACCGCGGAAAAGGATGAAAAAGCGAGAAACGAGTTTCAAGTGAGGTATTCCGATTTGGATGAAACCTTCGATAAATGCATGCTGGCACATAATGACGTCATTATGTTGATAGACGACGCGGACGACGAGGAGTTTAAAACGCAGGATGCGATCCTTTCAGAAGCTCGTAAATAGTTTTATGCGTGTAAGGGGGTTTACTCTAAAATATTTCCGGTTGAGGCCCCATCCTTTTCGGGATCATATGTTCGACAAAACGAAACTCCAAAACTCAAAGAGTTAGGTATTCCCATATTCCGAGGTGATAAAAAATTATGGCCAAGCTTTTTCGATCTTTTTAATAACATTATAGATCAAAATCAAAGTCTAAGTAACGTCCGAAAACTTCAATATTTATTTTCATATCTCGAGGATGAGCCTTTAAAATTGATATCAGGGATTAGCTTATCTGATCAAAATTATAAAATTGCTTACGACAAATTAGTCAATAGATATCAAAACAAGCGAGACCTCGCAAATGATGCTTTAAGCTCAATTATGAACTCCACCTTAAGAAACGAGTCAGCTAAAGAATTACGTAATTTAATTGACTCCTTTTCTGAATCCCTAGAAATTTTAAAATCACTTAGCTTTGACGTTGACAGTTGGGAATTTATTATTTTTTTCATTTTATTAGAAAAATTGGATATTCCAACGCGTTCAAATTTCGAAATGAGTCACGCCAATACTAATACCGAAATTCCCACTTTTCAGTCACTTTTTCAATTTCTAGAAAAAAGATGTAAAGTTTTGGAATCACTTCCTCAATCAACAGCACCCAAAAAGGTGCCTATCTATCAAAAATCAAATTCTATGCAAAATCAGTCTGGGCAAAAGCCTACCTATCAAAATTCAAATTCTATGCGAAGTCAGTTTGGGCAAAAGCCTACCTATAAATCATCCAATTCGCCTTTTATAGGACTGGCTGGCACCTCAACTAATTCAAGTACGGGAATAAAATGTTTCCGGTGTAATCAAGGTCACGTGCTTTCGAAATGTCAAACATTTCTTGATCTCTCACCTATCGATCGCCTATCTTTCGTCAAGCAGAAAAAATTATGTCTAGCGTGTTTTCATCCCCTGCATGGTGTAGATACGTGCAAATCAAAATATTCATGCAGGACTTGCAATAGTAAAAGGCACCACACTTTAACTCATATCTTAGAAACTAATCAAGAGTCTGGAAGCCAAGATACTAGTCCTGTCATTCACACACCACCTGTCAATAATCTTCATGTGTCATTAAATGCCTCAGGACCTTCAGGTACCTTTCTTTTATGCACCGCCATAATAGATGTTATGGACGGTTGCGGAAATTTTCAACCTGTAAGGGCACTGCTTGATTCTGGATCACAGACAGGATTCAAAAGTGAAAAGTGTATTCAGCGTCTTAATCTTCCTAGGCGAAGTTACACCACTGAAATATTCGGATTAAATCAGATGTCTTCTTTTACTTCCAAAGGGCTCGTTCAATGTCACATTAAGCCACAAGGACAAGTCACTCCTTTACTTAATTTAGAAGCAATTGTTGTTCCACAACTATGTTCCAATATGCCTACATTCTCTTTGAACGATAATCAGTGGAAACACTTGGAAAACCTTAAACTTGCCGACCCATCTTATTTCAAATCTAGACCTGTGGACCTGGTTATTGGTTGCGAGCTATTCGCACAGATATTCAAGGAGGGCAGGGTTCTTGGACAGGTAGGGCAGCCTTCAGCCCTTGAAACTATCTTTGGCTGGGTCGTCATGGGAAAGGTTGACGAAGTAGGTAGTCTTACGGAACGAACCAGTTGTTTTTTAACGAGTCATTCACCTTTAGAGGTCATTCTCCCTAGGTTTTGGGAAATCGAACATTTGCCTAAAAAACAAATCTTATCAAAGGAAGAAAAACAGGCAGAATCAATTGTTACTGCTAGTGTAGTACGGCAACCGAGCGGTAGATTCATGGTAGATCTTCCGTTTAAAGATAAAATAAACCCTGACCTAGGAAATACTTATCCGCAAGCTTATCGTAGATTTTTACTTCTAGAAAATAGATTAATCAAAAATCCTGATCTGTACACTGCCTATTCAAGTTTCATGCAAGACTATATCGATTCTAATCATATGAGTTTAGTTTTATCTAGTCAACCAAAGGTCAACGTATCGTGTTTTTTAGCACATCATTGCGTACTAAAGCCGGAAAGCTTAAGTACAAAATTAAAGGTAGTCTGGGATTGTTCGGCAGTCACCCCAAAAAATATTAGTCTCAATGACACATTGTTATCTGGACCGAAACTTCAAAAGGATATTGCTTCTTTACTCCTTACGTTTCGTCTTAATCCTATTGCCTACATTGCTGATATCAAACAGATGTTCCGTCAAGTCCTTATCAATCCGTATCACCGTCCTTATCAAAGGATATTGTGGAGGTTTTCTCCACATGACCCACTTTCAGTGTGGGAGCTCTCTACTGTCACTTTTGGCATGACATGCTCACCTTTTCTAGCCATGCGTACCTTAAATGAGCTGGCAGAGAGAGAAAAGGAACGTTTTCCTATGGCTAGTACTGTTCTAGAAACGTTAATCTATATCGACGATATCTTGGGAACTAGCCCTTCGCTTTCTGAAGCTCTCTCCCTTCAAACAGAACTCAATGATTTGTTGAAGTCGGGAGGATTTGAACTTAAAAAATGGGCAAGCAATTGTCCTGAGTTATTGGCAACATTGCCAGAGTCCGATCGTCAAATGCCTCTCTCTTTCGACAAGGAGGAACCCCACTTTATCAAAGTTTTAGGACTTCAATGGCATCCAAAAAACGACATTTTTTCTTATCAATGCCGAATGAAGGACAAACCCCCAACCAAACGTGCTATTTTATCTATCATAGGAACAATCTTCAATCCCTTAGGTTTTCTTTGTCCCTTGTTGCTACAAGCAAAATTTATTTTGCAACAGTTGTGGATATCGAAAATAGGCTGGGACGAAGAACCAGATTCTTCTATCATCGACTTTTGGAACAAACTTCGTTCTGAATTCCCGCTTCTTTCCAATTTTCAATTACCCCGACAAATCAAACTGTCAAAAACCAATACCTGTCAAATCATCGGCTTCTGTGACGCTTCAATTCGAGGCTACGCAGGCGTCGTATATTTTCGTGTAGAAGAGGCAAACAATATATATGTTTCTCTCATATCTGCAAAATCTAGGGTCGCGCCTATAAAGTCACAAACTTTGGCTAGGCTAGAACTCCTAGGCGCATTTCTTTTAAGCGAATTAATTGACTTCGTTTTATCTAGCTATGAGGGAAAAATAACTTTTACAAATATCGTTACTTTCTGCGATTCGCAAGTCGTATTGCACTGGCTTTCATCCCCTCCTAATCGCTGGCAAACCTTTGTTGGAAATCGAGTCAGTAGAATCCAAGAAATCATTCCCTCAAACTCGTGGCGCTACATTCCTTCTGCTTTGAATGCAGCCGATATTGCGTCACGAGGGGCCACCCCTTCACAGCTCATGTCACATGACATGTGGTGGAACGCACCGTCGTTTTTGTGGTCTCCCGAAAACGAATGGCCCGATTTTCATAAATCAAAAATGCCGATTGATTTCGGAGATATTAATCTGGAGGAAAAGCCAAAAGTCTGTTGCAATGCGATAATTGATGTCAACTTCTTAGATCAGCTTCTTATCAAATATTCATCTATATCAAAAATTCAACGTATCATTTGTTATGTCCTTCGAATAGTTAACCTTTTTCAAAATCATTCCTATCAAAAACCCACTAAGCCGCCGGACCAAAAAGTTATTTTTGAGAATATTGTTTTTCCTACCACCGGTGAGATGCAAAGTGCGTTACACCTTCTTATCAAACGCGTTCAAGGTTCTTGTTTTTCTGAGCTTTTTTCCGCGTTATCTAAGGATAAACCAATACCGAAACCTTTGCGAAAACTTTCACCTTTTCTTGATGAGAATAATATCATTAGAGTCGGTGGCAGATTACAAAAATCTGACCTTTTGTCTTATTCTGCAAAACACCCCGTCTTACTTTCGAGTGACCATCGTTTAACTACTCTTCTTATCGAGTCCGCTCATCGACAATATCTTCATCCTGGGTTTAAAACATTACATAATCTGCTTTTACAGCAATTTTGGATATTATCTGCCAGACGGGCTATTCAAAGAACCATATCCAAGTGCTTGCAATGTTTTAGAATCAACCCTAAACCCTATAGACCGCCCATAATGAGTTCACTTCCCGCTCATCGAATCAATCAACTTAAACCTTTTTCGAGTGTAGCTATTGTGGACCTTTCTTTGTGATTCCTCATCGTTACCGTGGTTGTAAAGCTTTCAAATCGTATGTCTGTGTGTTTGTCTGTACGGCCACACATTGCGTGCATTTGGAATTAACCATGGAACTGTCCACCGAAGGGTTCGTAGGTGCATTCCATCGATTCATTTCCAGACGCGGAAGCGTGACGCAATGCTGGTCAGATCAAGGCAGTAATTTTATAGGGTTTCGTAACCAATTACTGGATTACGCAAGAAGTGCTGCCACCAGACTTTCTATTCGTTGGCATCTGGGACCTCCTCTCAGTCCACATTTCAATGGCCTGGCAGAAGCTGGCGTCAAAAGTTTTAAAACTCACTTTGTACGAGTTGTCGGCGACCAGAAGTTGTCTATCATGGAGATGTCCACCCTTACCTGTCGCATAGAAGCCGTACTTAATAGTCGCCCGTTATCTTCTGCCTCTTCAGACCCACACGATCTTCAACCTCTTACCCCTGGGCATTTTTTGACACTTGAACCCCTTAATTCAGAAATTCCGGAGTCAGATTTGTCCGAGGTTCCCCTAAATCGGCTCTCGAGATGGCAACTAATCCAAAAACTACATAATGATTTTTGGAAACGGTATTCTATAGAGTATTTGCATACGCTACAACAGCGACACAAGTGGGCTGATTCGTCCCCAAATATCAAATTAAATGATTTGGTTATCATAACAAGTGATCACATTCAATCGCCTTTGAAATGGCCGGTCGGTCGGGTCTTCGAACTGCATCCCGGCGGGGACGGTCAGGTGCGTGTTGCGACGGTACAAACGGTTACCGGTGTTTATAAGCGGCCAGTTGTAAAACTGTGCCTCTTGCCAAATTAAAAGTAATTTTAATTTTCTACCTTTTACCGGGTATTACAATAGGTTTTTTTTATTTTTTATTTTTTTTAAAATTTTTTGTTTGTTTGTTTTGCCTTTTTTCGGGATTTCGTTATCTCTAAATAAACTTACGATACTTATCTGTTTTCATTCATTTATATTTATCGGTCGATTCTTTTTCTTATATCTATATCTGTCCGGTTGAGATTCTAAAATTGTGTGTTTTGGAGGGCAGTTATGTTAGCTCCCGCTAAATTTCGCGGTTGTTTATATATATTTTTAAAACCACACAATTGTATGAAGGACAAAGCGCATTTCACGTATTTGGACATGCGCACCAACAACCAGTGAGATCTTTGTCGACCGCCCCGAGAAAATGGCGTGTTAATTTCGTTCTCCAACTATTTCAAATATCTACACCTGAAAGTGCTCGAATTTTGTGTACTGAAGCATAGAACTAGAAACTTCAGCCCTTCAGCTACGTGGTGACATCATTAGATCCATTCAGGGGCCCCTTGGAACGTGGAGAAAGTGGCTGCAAATTGGTGAGTGCATTTGTCTCTGATTACCGTTGTGTGGCACAAATATTTTACCTATGGACGTTTGACTATTTCGTAATTCATATCAATATATTTATGTTTGCTCGCGTTTTCATTAATTAATTTATACAGTCCATTGCATTTATCGTTTTTCTATCCGCGAGTTACCAGTATGCAAAGTTGAATTTAAAAAAAATACAAAAAATGGATAGATACCTATGTCACAGGCTTGTAGCAATAATGATTTTAGTTGTGGGGGTTGCTATAGTCTATAGTTCAAAAAGCTAGAAGTACCTATAAGCCGATAGTGTAACTATAACCCTGCCAAATTAAATTAACAAAATAAGCACCTATTAAAAATTGGTAAACTAACCATGTATAACCAAAAATTCAGGATTTTTAAACCCCCCCCCTCTCCCCCTCGTAACGCATTTTCAAGAAAAATATCATTAAAAAGCATTGAGTGTAACGCAAGGCCAAACCCCCCCCCCTCCCCCCCTAGGGCGTTACGTAATTTAAGGACAGGCCCTTATAAGGAATATAAACACTAGGGGGGGATTGGCTTTGCGTTACACGCAATGTTTTTTTAATGGGTTTTTTCTTGAAAATGCGTTACGAGAGGGAGTTAAAAATCCTAAATTTTTGCGTTACTTAATTTGTATACTAACTTTAGGTAGGTATGTTTCTTTTCATATATCATGTAGAACTATTATTCATATCTTCTCGTCTTTTGTGAGGGGCATATTTAAAAGAAATGAAGCCCCTCTCTGGGATGGAAAGATGAGGCTTCGAGATCGTGTAGAACCACAGGTTATCCAAATAGGTAGAGCTATCCAAATGTTGTTGTCTTTTGTGAGAGGCGTATTTAAATTTTAAAACAAATGGAGCCCCTCTCTGGGATAGTAATCCGCCCCACAGAACACCATATCCGCACGTGTAAGAAATCAACTTATCATTTTTTTATATCTAGTAATATAATTTAAAAAAATCTGTTTGTTTATTGTGAAATTCCTTCATACTTGTCTGTCAAAGTAAGCGTCATAAAAATCACGGAGAACTCGATTTTCTGAAATAAGTGAAAGAATTCTACCAAGCTGCACTGACAACACTGCAGCTCGCGATCACTGATTTGTATGAACACTGAGATATAAATTCGGCTGACAATTCGTGTCGGAAAACGGTTTTTGTTTCCTTCTCAGAATGAAATTCGTAAGAAAATTAGCTCTAGAATGTTGTGTTTACTAATATCTAAGGTTGTTTTGCCTTTTTGGTTCAAAATATTGAGCAGAAACCTTCCACGATATTTTTCCAGTTCTAATTGAACTCAATGCAGTCCAATTTTATATGGCTAAAAACGATCGGAGGTCTAATCCACAAAAATCGACCCCCTGTTTGTACCCTATTAGGAAAAAAATATTCTTAGAATGTGTCTACCTAGCAAATCCGAAATGCCCCCAATGTTCATGTTTGTAGGTCAACTGGTATAAGCTGGGGGTGAATAGTTTTATATAAAGTTATTTTATTGAGATCTGTATTGGTAATATATAAACTGTAAAATTTTAGAAAGTGCGAATTAGAGCAAGATGATAAATCGGTGTCGTTATTGGGAAGGCTCAATCTACTTTATGATATATGTAACGACTTGGCCTTCTTTGGCCCTTTTTTTATTTTTCTACATAAACCTAAAAAAACTATATTCCTTATTTTTTTATTTTTTCCAAACTTTGGTGACTATATACATTTTTTTATTTATTTAGAAGTAAAAACGAACCTTTCACTAAATATATATTGCAAGATTTTTTTTTCTTCAAATTAGTTGGTGCACTTTTTATTAACTAGGTTTTTAAAAATAAGAGCTTAACTTCAAGCCTTCCCAACTCATACAGAATTGGAAATATTTCTTTGTTTCTTATAAAATAAGACGGTCTGGACATTAAGTAATAAACTGCACTATCAAAACATTTTAGTTCACAATTATATTTATCAGGCGATGGCCAACATTTAGCATTGGCTCGTTCTACAGTGCGTTAGCGCCGGCGGCCATTTGAATTTGACAATAATTCACGGATTATAGACGCGGATTATACAACATTAAGATATTAGAAATTTAAACAAAGTTAAAATGGCAAATCTAAAATGGCTGATATGTTGTTCTTGTTTTACTTTGACATTTCATAATTTGGATAAGAAAATGTCAAGTACTTTTTAACCGCTGTTTTTGTTTTTTCCAGTTATTTTGGCATAAAATTTAACTATCAAAAACTGTTCAGGTCTCTTTCTTTTCCAAGAAACACACAGCAAAAATAAAAACAACTGAGAGTCGCCGCCATTTTGACAAGGCCTCGATAAAATCACAGTATAATCTCCATATCATCATTTTTGAGATAACTATTTGACAGTTATCAGTTGTTTACCATAACAAATAGCATAGGCCAACAAAAAAAAGTTGTAAAAAGTTGTCTCAAAAATAATGATAGAACTGTAGTGGGTTTAGCTGGACGGAATGCTATGGTTTCTTTAAACGATTTCGCGAAAACTATTTTAAAAGATGTCAAACTCACCTAGGGAAATTGCCAAGAGCCACAGTAGCACTTCTTTTCCTCTCCACAGGCTCCATGGCCTCCAAATTCGGCGATTTACTCCTTCTAGATCTGCTGCTCCCTGCTCTGCAAAAATGAAAGTCACCGTTTGGAGATCTAGATAAAAAAATCAAGTTATCTAGTAACACGGTGCGACAAAATTTAATAAAAAAAATTATATCCGGGGAATTTTCGCCAGAAATTTCTTAGTGTTCAGTCCCCGATTCCACGCACGACTGAGAGCATTTATCAAAGTTAGCTCGTATAACCAAGATACGGAATTTTAAAAATAAGAAGTGCTGCATTTGCTTTTTTTTCTTTCATCGCAGAAACCAACATTTTTACGATAAAACGTGTAGAGACCTGTGTTAGCTCCCGCTAAATTTCGCGGTTGTTTATATATATTTTTAAAAACACACAACTGTATGAAGGACAAAGCGCATTCCGCGTATTTGGACATGCGCACCATCAACCGGTGAGATCCTTGTCAATCGCCTAGAGAAAAAGGCGTGTTAATTTCGTTCTCCAACTATTTTCAAATATCTACACCTGAAAGTGCTCGATTTTTGTGTACTGAAGCATAGAACTAGAAACTTCAACCCTTCAGCTACGTGGTGACATCATTAGATCCATCAGGGGCCCCTTGGAAGTGGAGAATTTGGCTGCAAAAGTGGTGAGTGCATTTGTCTGATTACCGTTGTGTGCCACCAATATTTTTCCTATGGACGTTTAGATTATTTCGTAATTTCATATCAATATTTATGTTTGTTCGCGCTATCATTAATTAAAATATTTACAGTCCACTGCATTTAGCGTTTTTCTATCCGTGGACTAACATAAAGTGTTCCTTTCGAGCCGAATTATTTTAAATAATAGATCCATACGACGGTATTAATAATTATTTACCTAATCTGTGGCCAAGCCAAACAACGGCCTTGAATTTTCGCACGCATCGTATTTGAAACGAGAAAGTCGTCCGTGCGGTTCACGTGCCTTTCGCGTGCTCGATTCAGTAAACAAAGCGAGTAGGAATCAAAACAAACAAAACAAAAGTTCAGTGGTGTCTCATATCATTTCGATATTTAAAACAATTTTCATCAATTGCGATAAATTAGTGCATATTTTCGACAATTCGTCATTTTTCTATTTCAGAAGCATTAATTTAGCGTTAATTGTATATTTACCGACAATTTCGTCATTTCAAAGGTAAAATCATGTCTGTCAAAAAAGCCGTACAAAAACGCAAGGGTTTTTTATCTGCGATCACCGAGTGTTATGTGTTGTCAAAGACCGCGGAAAAGGATGAAAGAGCGAGAAACGAGTTTCAAGTGAGGTATTCCGATTTGGATGAAACCTTCGATAAATGCATGCTGGCGCATAATGACGTCATTATGTTGATAGACGAAACGGACGACGAGGAGTTTAAAACGCAGGATGCGATCCTTTCAGAAGCTCGTAAATATTTTTATGCGTGTAAGGGGGTTTACTCTAAAATATTTCCGGTTGAGGCCCCATCTTTTTCGGGATCATATGTTCGACAAAACGAATCTGAAACTCCAAAACTCAAGGAGTTAGGTATTCCCATATTCCGAGGTGATAAAAAATTATGGCCAAGCTTTTTCGATCTTTTTAATAACATTATAGATCAAAATCAAAGTCTAAGTAACGTTCGAAAACTTATATTTATTATATTATATATTATATTATATTTATTTTCATATCTCGAGGATGAGCCTTTAAAATTGATATCAGGGATTAGCTTATCTGATCAAAATTATAAAATTGCTTATGACAAATTAGTCAATAGATATCAAAACAAGCGAGACCTCGCAAATGATGCTTTAAGCTCAATTATGAACTCCACCTTAAAAAACGAGTCAGCTAAAGAATTGCGTAATTTAATTGACACCTTTTCTGAATCCCTAGAAATTTTAAAATCACTTAGCTTTGACGTTGACAGTTGGATATTCCAACGCGTTCAAATTTCGAAATGAGTCACGCCAATACTAATACCGAAATTCCCACTTTTCAGTCACTTTTTCAATTTCTAGAAAAAAGATGTAAAGTTTTGGAATCACTTCCTCAATCAACAGCACCCAAAAAGGTGCCTATATATCAAAAATCAAATTCTATGCAAAATCAGTCTGGGCAAAAGCCTACCTATCAAAATTCAAATTCTATGCGAAATCAGTTTGGGCAAAAGCCTACCTATAAATCATCCAATTCGCCTTTTATAGGACTGGCTGGCACCTCAACTAATTCGAGTACGGGAATAAAATGTTTCCGGTGTAATCAAGGTCACGTGCTTTCGAAATGTCAAACATTTCTTGATCTCTCACCTATCGATCGCCTATCTTTCGTCAAACAGAAAAAATTATGTCTAGCGTGTTTTCATCCCTTGCATAATGTAGATACGTGCAAATCAAAATATTCATGCAGGACTTGCAATAGTAAAAGGCACCACACTTTAACTCATATCTTAGAAACTAATCAAGAGTCTGGAAGCCAAGATACTAGTCCTGTCATTCACACACCACCTGTCAATAATCTTCATGTGTCATTAAATGCCTCAGGACCTTCAGGTACCTTTCTTTTATGCACCGCCATAATAGATGTTATGGACGGTTGCGGAAATTTTCAACCTGTAAGGGCACTGCTTGATTCTGGATCACAGACAGGATTCATCAGTGAAAAGTGTATTCAGCGTCTTAATCTTCCTAGGCGAAGTTACACCACTGAAATATTCGGATTAAATCAGATGTCTTCTTTCACTTCCAAAGGGCTCGTTCAATGTCACATTAAGCCACAAGGACAAGTCACTCCTTTACTTAATTTCGAAGCAATTGTTGTTCCACAACTATGTTCCAATATGCCTACATTCTCTTTAAACGATAATCAGTGGAAACACTTGCAAAACCTTAAACTTGCCGACCCATCTTATTTCAAATCTAGACCTGTGGACCTGGTTATTGGTTGCGAGCTATTCGCACAGATATTCAAGGAGGGCAGGGTTCTTGGACAGGTAGGGCAGCCTTCAGCCCTTGAAACTATTTTTGGCTGGGTCGTCATGGGAAAGGTTGACGAAGTAGGTAGTCTTACGGAACGAACCAGTTGTTTTTTAACGAGTCATTCACCTCCTTTAGAGGTCATTCTCCCTAGGTTTTGGGAAATCGAACATTTGCCTAAAAAACAAATCTTATCAAAAGAAGAAAAACAGGCAGAATCAATTTTTACTGCTAGTGTAGTACGGCAACCGAGCGGTAGATTCATGGTAGATCTTCCGTTTAAAGACAAAATAAACCCTGACCTAGGAAATACTTATCCGCAAGCTTATCGTAGATTTTTACTTCTAGAAAATAGATTAATCAAAAATCCTGATCTGTACACTGCCTATTCAAGTTTCATGCAAGACTATATCGATTCTAATCATATGAGTTTAGTTTTATCTAGTCAACCAAAGGTCGACGTGTCGTGTTTTTTAGCACATCATTGCGTACTAAAGCCGGAAAGCTTAAGTACAAAATTAAGGGTAGTCTGGGATTGTTCGGCAGTCACCCCAAAAAATATTAGTCTCAATGACACATTGTTATCTGGACCGAAACTTCAAAAGGATATTGCTTCTTTACTCCTTACGTTTCGTCTTAATCCTATTGCCTACATTGCTGACATCAAACAGATGTTCCGTCAAGTCCTTATCAATCCTTATCACCGTCCTTATCAAAGGATATTGTGGAGGTTTTCTCCACAGGACCCACTTTCAGTGTGGGAACTTTCTACTGTCACTTTTGGCATGACATGCTCACCTTTTCTAGCCATGCGTACCTTAAATGAGCTGGCAGAGAGAGAAAAGGAACGTTTTCCTATGGCTAGTACTATTCTAAAAACGTCAATCTATATCGACGATATCTTGGGAACTAGCCCTTCGCTTTCTGAAGCTCTCTCCCTTCAAACAGAACTCAATGATTTGTTGAAGTCGGGAGGATTTGAACTTAAAAAATGGGCAAGCAATTGTCCTGAGTTATTGGCAACATTGCCAGAGTCCGATCGTCAAATGCCTCTCTCTTTCGACAAGGAGGAACCCCACTTTATCAAAGTTTTAGGACTTCAATGGCATCCAAAAAACGACATTTTTTCTTATCAATGCCGAATGAAGGACAAACCCCCAACCAAACGTTCTATTTTATCTATCATAGGGACAATCTTCGATCCCTTAGGTTTTCTTTGTCCCTTGTTGCTACAAGCAAAATTTATTTTGCAACAGTTGTGGATATCGAAAATAGGCTGGGACGAAGAACCAGATTCTTCTATCATCGACTCTTGGAACAAACTTCGTTCTGAATTCCCGCTTCTTTCCAATTTTCAATTACCCCGACAAATCAAACTGTCAAAAACCAATACCTGCCAAATCATCGGCTTCTGTGACGCTTCAATTCGAGGCTACGCAGGCGTCGTATATTTTCGTGTAGAAGAGGAAAACAATATATCTGTTTCTCATATCTGCAAAATCTAGGGTCGCGCCTATAAAGTCACAAACTTTGGCTAGGCTAGAACTCCTAGGCGCATTTCTTTTAAGCGAATTAATTGACTTCGTTTTATCTAGCTATGAGGGAAAAATAACTTTTACAAATATCGTTACTTTCTGCGATTCGCAAGTCGTATTGCACTGGCTTTCATCCCCTCCTAATCGCTGGCAAACCTTTGTTGGAAATCGAGTCAGTAGAATCCAAGAAATCATTCCCTCAAACTCGTGGCGCTACATTCCTTCTGCTTTGAATGCAGCCGATATTGCGTCACGAGGGGCCACCCCTTCACAGCTCATGTCACATGACATGTGGTGGAACGCACCGTCGTTTTTGTGGTCTCCCGAAAACGAATGGCCCGATTTTCATAAATCAAAAATGCCGATTGATTTCGGAGATATTAATCTGGAGGAAAAGCCAAAAGTCTGTTGCAATGCGATAATTGATGTCAACTTCTTAGATCAGCTTCTTATCAAATATTCCTCTATATCAAAAATTCAACGTATCATTTGTTATGTCCTTCGAATAGTTAACCTTTTTCAAAACCATTCCTATCAAAAACCCACTAAGCCGCCGGACCAAAAAGTTATTTTTGAGAATATTGTTTTTCCTACCACCGGTGAGATGCAAAGTGCGTTACACCTTCTTATCAAACGCGTGCAAGGTTCTTGTTTTTCTGAGCTTTTTTCCGCGTTATCTAAGGATAAACCAATACCGAAACCTTTGCGAAAACTTTCACCTTTTCTTGATGAGAATAATATCATTAGAGTCGGTGGCAGATTACAAAAATCTGACCTTTTGTCTTATTCTGCAAAACACCCCGTCTTACTTTCGAGTGACCATCGTTTAACTACTCTTCTTATCGAGTCCGCTCATCGACAATATCTTCATCCTGGGTTTAAAACATTACATAATCTGCTTTTACAGCAATTTTGGATATTATCTGCCAGACGGGCAATTCAAAGAACCATATCCAAGTGCTTGCAATGTTTTAGAATCAACCCTAAACCCTATAGACCGCCCATAATGAGTTCACTTCCCGCTCATCGAATCAATCAACTAAAACCTTTTTCGAGTGTAGCTATCGACTTTTGTGGACCTTTCTTTGTGATTCCTCATCGTTACCGTGGTTGTAAAGCTTTCAAATCGTATGTCTGTGTGTTTGTCTGTACGGCCACACATTGCGTGCATTTGGAATTAACCATGGAACTGTCCACCGAAGGGTTCGTAGGTGCATTCCATCGATTCATTTCCAGACGCGGAAGCGTGACGCAATGCTGGTCAGATCAAGGCAGTAATTTTATAGGGTTTCGTAACCAATTACTGGATTACGCAAGAAGTGCTGCCACCAGACTTTCTATTCGTTGGCATCTGGGACCTCCTCTCAGTCCACATTTCAATGGCCTGGCAGAAGCTGGCGTCAAAAGTTTTAAAACTCACTTTGTACGAGTTGTCGGCGACCAGAAGTTGTCTATCATGGAGATGTCCACCCTTACCTGTCGCATAGAAGCCGTACTTAATAGTCGCCCGTTATCTTCTGCCTCTTCAGACCCACACGATCTTCAACCTCTTACCCCTGGGCATTTTTTGACACTTGAACCCCTTAATTCAGAAATTCCGGAGTCAGATTTGTCCGAGGTTCCCCTAAATCGGCTCTCGAGATGGCAACTAATCCAAAAACTACATAATGATTTTTGGAAACGGTATTCTATAGAGTATTTGCATACGCTACAACAGCGACACAAGTGGGCTGATTCGTCCCCAAATATCAAATTAAATGATTTGGTTATCATAACAAGTGATCACATTCAATCGCCTTTGAAATGGCCGGTCGGTCGGGTCATCGAACTGCATCCCGGCGGGGACGGTCAGGTGAGTCTTGCGACGGTACAAACGGTTACCGGTGTTTATAAGCGGCCAGTTGTAAAACTGTGCCTCTTGCCAAATTAAAAGTAATTTTAATTTTCTACCTTTTACCGGGTATAGGTTTTTTTATTTTTAATTTTTTTTGAATTTTTTGTTTGTTTGTTTTGCCTTTTTTCGGGATTTCGTTATATCTAAATAAACTTACGATACTTATCTGTTTTCATTCATTTATATTTATCGGTCGATTCTTTTTCTTATATCTATATCTGTCCGGTTGAGATTCTAAATTTGTGTGTTTTGGAGGGCAGTTATGTTAGCTCCCGCTAAATTTCGCGGTTGTTTATATATATTTTTAAAAACACACAACTGTATGAAGGACAAAGCGCATTCCGCGTATTTGGACATGCGCACCATCAACCGGTGAGATCCTTGTCAATCGCCTAGAGAAAAAGGCGTGTTAATTTCGTTCTCCAACTATTTTCAAATATCTACACCTGAAAGTGCTCGATTTTTGTGTACTGAAGCATAGAACTAGAAACTTCAACCCTTCAGCTACGTGGTGACATCATTAGATCCATCAGGGGCCCCTTGGAAGTGGAGAATTTGGCTGCAAAAGTGGTGAGTGCATTTGTCTGATTACCGTTGTGTGCCACCAATATTTTTCCTATGGACGTTTAGATTATTTCGTAATTTCATATCAATATTTATGTTTGTTCGCGCTATCATTAATTAAAATATTTACAGTCCACTGCATTTAGCGTTTTTCTATCCGTGGACTAACAGACCTGTTTGGAAAATAATTAAATTATCTTTCAAGTAAGGAATGCATCTTGCAATTCGGTTAAGAAATAAAGATGCTTTTTGTGTACAATTTAAAGAATAATATTTCTACAGAAGTGCTTGGATTTGGAGATAAACGCAAAATAATTGTTTATCATTCCATATATATTTTGTTTCTAAACCAAATCCATCGCAATATAATTTGTTTTGACGACAATTTTATTGGCTTTAAATAAGCTCTTTACACATTTTTTCGAGAAAAGCTTACTTTACTGGTTATTTGGGAAAAAAGGGCAGGTCGGTCTTCGTTCTTCAGTTCCGAATATCTCGGAAACAAGATCTAACGTAGCTGAATCCTCTTGGTAGTAAGTTTTGGGGGCCAAGTGAATTATATTTCTGGTGCCAGTTCCCCGGATAGTTTTTTTGTGTTGCACAGTGTAATTAAAAAACAAAAATATTATATAACAGGAGATAAAAGACACTTTTATCACGAGGTATAGACGCTATTTTATGCAATTTCGAACTTTTATTCCGAATTTTTTGTTTTTTTTGTTCAGGGTTTGTTAAATTTTTATCCCTGATCTCTCACAATTCATCCCTGATCCCATTAATTTATCGCTGATCGCTGAAAAAGTTAAAATATGACAAAAAGGCACTATAAAATTTTTTGTTTTTTTTCTTTGTTTTTAAATGCATCACCAGTTTGTTGATAGTTGGTGCACGATTTTCTTAAAACTTTAGGTTGTGCTAAATTTTTGTTCACCAATCGCACCCCCCAAACAACAAAGATCTAACTTAAAAAACTGTAAAATCGAGTTTTTGTCAAAATCTGACTTAAATGGTAATTACTGGTAATGAAATAAAAGCAAAACCTCGATTAAACGGCCGGATAACGCCTTACGAAGTCACTAGGGCCTAACTTTTTTCTTTAAAAATCTCTAACCTATTTTTAATGTAAAATAAAATTTTCTTAGAACAAACATTCAATCATCTTTGAAACTAGATTTATATATAAAAACAAACAAAAGTTACAAAAAAACCTATCATCATTTATTTGCGTTTCCTGAAGTCGTATTTTTTGAGTAAGTCTTTGTTGTTTTGGGGAGCGCAATGTTTTTTATATTAGTTAGTATGTATTAGGCTTATAGTCAAAAATCGTGTCCTGTGGGATAGTTGTGGAAGATTTTTAAAACTACCTCAGATCGATTGGTAATAGATCACACAATTCTAAGTTACCGGGCGTTTGCCTCCAATTCGAGGAGGAGGGCCTGTGTGACGTCATAAGTCCAAGATGGCGCCTTTTTTCATGTTTATTCACAAACTTTGGCTTATAACTTTCGCTGTAATATATTGCAGAAATTAACTTTATATTAAAAAAACTAACAAAGATATATACTTTTTTAAAGCAGGAAGTTTTGGACTACCTCAAATGGATTGGTTATGGGTCACTAAATTTTAGTCGCGGTTTTTCACAAACTTTTGCTTGCCGGCGACTTAAAACTGAGTGATCCATGGAGTAGTATAAAACTATTTGGTTTTTTATTTTTTACCCTATATCTCGAAAACGAAGCAATTTTGGACCCTAGTTTAGATGAACTTTTATCTCTATTTTGGGCTGTGGAATACATGGTTAAAATATTGACGACTAATTTCGGGACACACTGTATAAAGAATTTTTACTGTACGGTTTTTACCTTGTAAAATGTGACCTATAACTTCCTCCTCGAACAAAATCAGGAGCTGTGGAGTACTCGAATTGTCCAATGTCACTTCTGGAATGGCTTATATATGATTTAATGTCAATAGTTTCTTTCATTTGTGGAAAATCCTCGTATTTCATTAACGTAGCCACAGAGGTTTTCTTTTTCTTCCCATTTAGGACAATGTTGCCGCATTCGATGATAGTTGGTACCTGTTAGAACAAAGGGAGTGAATATTTCAAATGGAGATATTTCCCAAACGTGGTTTTGTTAAAAGTAATAAGGCACTGACTTGTGAAGTAGTTTTAAATTTGCGCCCCGACATAAATTAATTAAGTATGAAATTTAGAACTTTGGAGAACTTAAACTTAAAAGAACTTATTTATCAATATGTATCAAATTTGGAAGTTTGGCTCACGCTAAAGTCGCTGATTATAATTATGAACTCAAATTTAAAAAAAAATTATATGGCGGATCTAAAAGGGCAGCGCTTTCTATTTATAAACCGATATGTATCAAAATTGGAACATTGGGATGTATAAAGTCGATAATTCGGATTTCTGACTGATACCTAAAAAAAATACAGTGAAGTTCGCATATAGCGAACCCATTTATAATGAACACTCGCTTATAGCAAACCCCGTTCAAAATACCCAAAAATTTTAGGTATCTTCTTATAGTAAACCTCGGATATAGGGAACCAGTTTCCGTGCAATCTTCGAGTTCACTATATCCGGAGTTTACTGTATAATGGATCCGAAATTACGAACCTTTACATTTATGAACCGATATGTATTAAATCTGGAACTCTGCGGTGTTAAACGTCTCTAATTATAATTTTTGACTCAAACAGAAAAAAACTAGCATGGCGGACCCAAAATCTCTATCTTATTTAAGAACACATTCGTTTCAAATTTGGTACTTGGGTTTGTTTAAGGTTAAATTGCGCTCACCGTGTAATGCGTAATAAAGCTGCGTTGGAAGGATGAGTTTGCGTAAACAAACAAAAATTAAAAATAATAATAAAAGTATTTTAAAGAAAAAAAACACCCAACTGCTAAATCTACTTGTACCTACTAGTCGCAGTTGGGTACAAAATTGATACCCTTTTATTTCGTTATATTCTTTGTCTTATTTGGCATGGCGCTCTCAGCATGATGCTGTATGTACTTTTGTAGTAGATACCGCGTGCTGGCGTGTATCCATTAAAAGTGAATAATTTATCAATTAAAATAAGAAATCAGTTAAGTGTTATAACTTGAATAAACTCAGTAAATTTTGGGTCTTACAAAGAACATAAAAGTGCAAAAAAACCTAGTTTTTAAGTTAAATAACTGCAAATAATAATAATTAAACTTGTTCAGTTCCCGATACGTTGAGTTTGGGTGACTAATCCCAGGTGACCTCAGATAAGTACTGTTGTTTTTTGATCTTACTTTTGACCGGTGCTCGACAAAAAAAACTTATATTTTTTTTTCGTTTTGATAAAATTGTTTTAATCCTAACTTTTAACACTGTGCAATGCAAATAAATAAATATACCGGCTGTCCAACATTTGCAAAGTTAACAAGTTCATAAAAAAACTATAGAACTTTTTAAATGCAATTATGAATTGTCAAATCTGCGACCAAAAAATTGGGAGAACTGGACTGAAGATAGAATGCCGAAAATGTAAACATTGGTTTCATCTCAGTAGCACAGAAGTATCAAAAGAAGAAGCCCAGTTGGCTCGAAAGAAGAAGAAAGAGATTGTCTGGATATGCGGTCAATGTAAGAGTGGGGAATCAGAGACTGACACCAGTTTGTCGTCAGAATCGGAGGAAGCTATTGTCAAACCTCAAAATCGTCGTTCTTCCTTTTATTTTGAGAATCGGAAATCAAAAGACGTCCGTTTGTCTAAAAATTTCACTCAAAAATCGACCTTACGATCCAAGGATATGCTGTTAAATATATCTAAGAAAATCGAAAATATTGAGGAATCACTTCAGTTTAATAATAGTCTCATTGAGGATCTAAAAAGTACGGTCAATCAACTCAACGATGAAAATCGAAAGCTTAAAAAAGAACAGGAGAGACTGAATAAAAAGGTTATTCATCTTGAGATCGAATTTGAAAAGCTAAAAAGTAATAAATACAATACAACCAGAGAAAATAATTTAGTGATCATGGGACTGACCGAAAATGAGAACAACGCAAAAGCTGATTTTGGAACCTTAGCTGCCGCTCTTAAGGTTGATATACTGCAAAGTGAAATATCGGTAAAAACCTTACCTACTACAATGCCTCAAAAACCAGTATTGGTTGAGTTTAAAAATAAAGAATTGAGAGATAAAATTTACTAAAAAAAAAAAAGGAATTAAAAGGTAAAATGTCGAACGACATAGGCTTGACAGGGGATCCAAGATATATATTTATTAATGAAGATATTTCAAAAGATGTTAGGGCTTTATTCAACAGAGCTCGCGACTTAAAAAGTAAAGGTTATAAATTTATCTGGACAAGAGGCGGCAAGGTGTTCTGCAGAAAAACAGACGAATCCGAAAAAGTGCGTATTAAAGATATTGCCCATCTGGATACTCTGATGCAACCTAGAGTTCGTGGAGGTTAGTTCTCATCACAGTTTTATATCAGTTTTTTAAATAACCATTATCTAAAGATGACTGTACATTTATATAAAAGTCTAGATCAGTACCTGTCCTCTGAACGCACTAGCTGTAATAGTCTAAGTGTATTATACATAAATGTGAAGTCGATAAAAAACAAGATAAATAGGGTAGAGCTACTACTCGAACAGCTAAAGACAATTGATGTTTTGGTTGTATCAGAAACTTGGGTCAAAGAACAGGAGCAATCCTATTATAACTTGCCTTCTTATTCGGCAATATATGCCAGCAGAGAGAAACGTGGGGGCGGAATAGCCATTTTTGTTAAAAAAGGTATAGATTATAAAATTATATTAAAAGCTTGTAGGGTAAACACCACATATGTCTCGATATACCTGAAGCAGTATAACAAACAAATATCCGCGATTTACAACCCTAGCAGGAAAAGAGTTGACACAGATATAGTCATGGAGATACTACAGGGCCATATGTCCGATGCTAGTCAAGACTCACTTCTACTGGGCGATTTTAATATTAATTTACTTGCTGAAAACGTAACTGTACATAGCTACATTGACTTATGTATGTCAAACGGTTTCTGTTTTCTCAATGACAGAATACCCACCAGACCCAGTTCACAAACGCTTATTGATCATGTTCTGATAAATAATTTTAGCAACAGGAGCAATCTCTCGATAATAGAAACAGATATTAGTGATCACTCCATTCAATTGTTTACTCAGAGCACTGACCACAAAAAATTAAATAGTAAAACTATCAAGATAAAAAAAGTAGACTATCTAAAGGTTAAAGAAGATCTGTAACAAGCTGAAATGAACTATAGCGAAGCAAATAGTGTGGACTGGAACTATGAGAATTTGGTGAGGTGTTTTGCGAGAAATACAGAAACCAAAATTAAGAATGTAAAACTACGAATCGAAAAACAAAGATGGTTCTCTAGTAATAAAGCTAGACTCCTAACACTTATCAGTCGTAAAGAATATTATTATAGGAAAGTTCAAAGACTGCCTAACAATCTAAACATGATTCAGCAATATCAAGAAGCAAAACAAACTTTAAAACGCGAAATTAAAGAAACAAAAACAGCCTATTATAATGGAGAATTCGCAAAAGTTCAAGGAAACCCTAGGAAAGTATGGAAGCTTATCGACTCAATAGTCACTAACAAAACAAACAATGAGCAAAACACAATAAAGACAATGAAAATTAATGGTGATACCTGTGATGATCAGGTAAGAATAGGCGACTACTGTAATAAGTTTTTTACTGAAATAGGGGAAAACCTTGCAAAAGAAATTCCTTACACAGGTTTTGATGTGAGTCTCGAAAAAAAATCGGCAAAGAACATGTTTTTCGTCCCAGTCTCTATAGATGAGATCAAAAACTATATTAGTCAGCTTGACATCAGAAAGGCAACAGGTGTGGATGAAATAGAGACAAAGTCTGTAAAGACATGCAAAGATGAAGTTTCAAAGGTATTGTGTAAACTGATAAACCAGTGCCTACGACAAGGAGTGTTTCCAAACGCATGCAAAGTGGCAAAAATTACACCTATACACAAGGATGGAGATAGTGAATCAGTTAACAATTATAGACCAGTATCCGTTCTCTGCTGTTTTTCTAAAATAATAGAGAAAGCTGCTAATTTGAGGCTAGTAAAATTTTTAAATAGTGAAGACTTTTTTTTATAAAGGTCAGTATGGTTTCCGTGGCTCCAGTGACACATGCAGTGCAGTTATAGATACAGTTACTGATATACAAAGTAAAATAGATAAAAACTAAAATGCGCTGTTGTGGCGCTGGACCTGCGGAAGGCATTTGACACAGTAAACCACAAGATTTTGCTAAAAAAAATGTCTATGATGGGCATAAGGGGTCCCTGCCATGAGTTCTTCAAAAGCTATCTGTTTGAGCGAGAACAGTGTGTCTGCATAAATGATAAATTAAGTAGCAAAAGAAAAATAACGTGGGGTGTACCTCAAGGATCAACATTAGCTTCCACACTTTTTCTAATTTATGTCAACTCACTATCCAGTCTAAAATTGAAAGGTTCATTAAAGCTATATGCAGATGATACACTCTTAGTGTACTTCGACATGTCTCATTTAAGTTTGATAAATAACATAGAAAGAGATTTAGAAATAGTATTAAACTGGTTAAAATCCCATAAGCTTACTTTAAATGTAGAGAAATCACATTACATCTTCATCTCGAGTAGAACACCTGAGCAGGGATCAAACTTAGTCACCGGAAATCAGACACTAAAATATGCAAAGCATATTAAATATCTAGGTATAATAATGGACGAAACAGTTTCTTGGTCTGGTCATCTTGACAATTTGAAAAAGAAAATACGAGCTCCAATAGGTATATTAAAAAGACTCTACACTTTACCCACACAATTTATAAGATCTGTATATTATAGTCTTGTACATTCTCACATTCAATATTTACTGTTAGTGTGGTTCTCTGCATGTGAAAAATATATCAAACCAATCAAAACACTACAAAATAGGGCACTGAAAAACATTTACTCTCTACACCATAGATATCCAACCAAATATCTTTATAAAAACTATAATATCATGTCATTGAGCCACATTTATCTACTTCAGGCATCTACTTTTATTCACAATGTGAAGCATGGTACAAAACACTCTAACATCAGCTTCTCGAATAGATCTGAAGTACACAACTACCTCACTAGAACCGCCAACCACCTAACACTTCCACAGGTACACACAAAGCTTTTTTTGTCCTCAATTTTATATAAAAATATATAACAATCTACCAGCTTATATAAAGAACAATGATTCAAAAAAATTTAAATGTCTGTTAAAGAAACATCTGTTTAACATATAATAATTTTTTTATATATTTACTTCTTTAAAAATGTTTATTGTAGACACTGTGATTACGTTTTCCTTTCCGGTAAAAAAGGGTTTTTATGAAGAATAAATATAGTGAAACTGCAATTTTCGAATATTGTAATAAATATAGTTTTTAGGATTATAATTTAGTAGTAGAGGAGGAGCCTCCATGAAATTGTACATTTTCTTGGTTCAGAAATAAATGCTTTTTTCATCATCATCATTATTTTATACTTTTTTAATGGGTTTAAAACGTTCTAAACTAATCAAATAAAAAATATTTAAAAATTTAATTTTGAGTATAATATGTAATTTTAAAGGAAATTTGACGCTGAAAATCGCCATTCTAAGAAAAATACCAACTTTGTGTAATATCTTAAAACCTAAAAGTAACAGGTGAATTTTAATTTGACGATTGGATTATGTATTAAAAAACTATAAAAAAGGCAATTTACAACAAAATAAAATTTTATAAATAAAAAAGTTATTGTCCACTCCCAAAATGTAGACTTTTCAGAAACAGCTTGAAAACGGCTTACTATTTAAAAATGCTGTTTTTACCTTCGTCTCTTGAAAATCGAGGCTGGCAAGTGGACTCTATGTATCTCCCCTAAAAACACCTGAAACCCCCCATCAATTTTGGGAAACCCTGTAGACAAGAATTAAAATTTTTTGACGCTTTTTTGGTAGAAATCTATTCCCACAATGGGAATATGGCACTTTTTGCCTTGGAGTACGGAAACTTGGCACGTACCAGGTAATTTACCATATTTTACTTAGTAGCTATTTCCGTTAATATTGTTCCGACAGTAAAGTTTCATATACGATTTTTCGGAAATCTTCAGATTATGATTTCAAAAATGACAAATGTCAAACACTGGTCAATTTTTTGTCATATGGTTAATTATATAAAAATATGTTGACACAGGTTCAGCCGTTTTTGAATTATTTGCAATTAAGTACAGGGTGTGTCTTTTTAAAAAATATATATATTTCATACATTTAACAAGTTTTTGACATATTGTCACGAGAGGGGTTGTCGTGACCATTCGTGAGCGTCTTTTGCACAAATAAAGAGAGGATCGTAAGATAGTCTAAGGGTTTATTAAATAATACTAATCAGTTTATTGCCTGGCCCAGTTTTCTGATAATAATCTCAATGTTTAGGTCGGGTTCAGCTTTCAACCAGTATTTATTTACTTCTATAAACTTTAACTATTGATACAACTTAATTAGCGTACTGACTGACACGAACCCCGACGATCCGTTCTTGATTGTTTTTATAGAAGCATGTGATTACAAACGTGTCTTGATCTTAAACATAAATCGTTGGCACCACATACTTCCTAGGTTCACGGCCTAATACTTTAACCTCAGGTCAACCAACCAAGTTCCGATGTTAATTTTGACATTAGATTCTGGTGATTCAGGAAAAATTCTCCAATTTTACCAAAATTAACGTTACTGGCAGATCAATAATACCAAAGATTGTTATTGAGTAAAATTTGGTCAATCACCCGGTACGCATACCTGTTGGTAACCGTCGTCGCTGGGTTCCGTGGTGCCGGACACAAAGTCAACGTCGATGTCCGGTTTCGTGGTGTCTGACGTTTTGCGCATGAATTTGGGAATTTTCCAGTTCTTTAGTTTCATCACAGTGTACTTTCCCGAGCTGGCAGTGGAAGTTGGGGTTTTTACGTTTTCGATGTTTGATTGGTCGTTGGGGCAGTTGTCTTGTTCGGTTTCGGAGTCTAAAAAATACTGTATTTTACAGGGTGTTACTCATTGCTATAAAAAATTATAAAAATTCGATTAAAAACCTTTAAAAATAAAGAAAAATTAAATTGTTTTTTTTTTTGTTGATAATTGTGACTTTATCGCCAACACTAGGGCCGCCAGAACGATATGCCTAATCACCAGGTTCTAAAACAATTATGGATTCGATTTCACAGCCAACCAAAATAAATAAAAAAGTGCGTACACCATGCGTTTGACATAACCATTGAGAAAGCTGAAAGAAACCGGGAGTAGACACAGAGTAGGTTACCCAGCCAAACTTGCTATACGTTGATTTTATCGCGGCCTTGGCAAAATGGTGGAGACTGTCAGTTGTTGTTATTTTTGTTTTGAAAGTTGTTGGATTTTATCCGAAATTTAATTAAAAACTGGCAAAAAAAAGAAAAAAAATATTAAATCAAAACAAGAACTTCTTCACTTTAAAACAAGAACGATACGGCGGCCATTTTGGATTTGTCACTTTAACTTGGGTCAAATCTAATCCGACATGGTCCTCGAGCAACCACCTTCATGAGATATTCGATCTCATTCGGCCTAGTTACCGGCTTTATAACCTTTGGACTGGATTCCAACCCGCCACTATAGCAAGTGATATTTCTAACTCGCACGCGAATGCACGGGACAATCAAGGATATCGTGTTATAGTGTATATACAGGGTGTCTCTAAAAGGTCTGTACAAAATCTTAGCACATATTCCTGAGGTCAAGATAAGTCGATTTAAAGCAACTTACCTTAGTTTGAAATTGCTCCGTTTCAGAAATACAGGGTGGTGAATTTAAAAATTAATAAAAATCGATTTTATTAAAATTTATGAACATTTCTCAACGCATTACTTTAAAAATTGGTACTCGGGGGTTTTTTGGGATGCGAAACCTAAATATGGATACCTTTTCACTGTGGCCGTTAGAGGGCGCTTTACAATGCTCTTTTTATAGTTTAAAATGACTATAATTTTTTTCTCAGTGTAACTTTTAACTTTTTTTATTAAGAAAATATTTTCCTGAATCTTTTTAAGCCAAAAAGGTCCTCTTATTAACATGCGCTAAAGTAAGTCGTTTTCGAGATTTTTCCATTTTTACTGTTCGATGCCGCAACGGAATACTGAAATTATTTTGAATGACTATTTCACTAGAGTGTTTTACACTGGCAAAATGTCTTAGCAACGGCCAGTTTTCTACTGACTATTGTTCTCAAAGCTTTATTCAAGTTTGTTGCTTTTCGGCAATTTCGCTCATGAAATTTTTGATAAAATCACTCGTCTCGCGGCTAGAGATTTTGTCAAAAATGTCATTCGCGAAATTGTCGAAAAGCAACAAACTTCGAAAATTTTGCCGGCAAAATTTTTTAAAGTGATGCGTTGTTGAGAAATGTTCATAAATTTTAATAAAATCGATTTTTAATTTTTCAATTCACCACCCTGTATCTCTGAAACGGAGCAATTTCGGACTAAGGTAAGTTGCTTTAAATCGACTTATTTTGACCTCAGGAATATGTGCTAAGATTTTGAACAACCTTTTAGAGACACCCTGTATAATAATCATTACGGAAGATTTTTAGGCGTTCACTAAAAGTTTTTGATTTTTCAGATTTTTTTATGTGTTAGTAACCGTAGCTGATGCTTCCAGTAAAACAAAAAATGTTTTTATTGTCGTGGAAGTGAGGCTGATATATTTTTATGCGAGAGTGAATAAATTTAGGCGGAGAGAATTATTGTTAAAAAGAATTACTGCCAAATGTTAAGTATTTTAGGTAGGTATTTCCCCGCTCTGGATAAATTCTGTTAACTCACTTTTAGCCAAATTAAATATAAATTATTTTAGCCAAATTAAATATAAATTAAGTTCACATCTACACAGTCGAATTTCACACGTATCCTGAATTAACACATAAAATTAAAACAAATATTGGGGAATACAATTTCCTGTTTTCCTGGCAACACTGTAAAAATAGTATATAAATAAATATTATGTCTTGTTCAGAAACATTTTGATCTTTTTCAGTTTTTTTGTATTTTTTACCAATGTCAAAAAAACAGATTGAATAACATGCTAATATTTCAGAAGGTAATTCTTTGATCGAAAAAAACTTTATATGAACATATTATGTCCAAAACGTCTTGTTAAAGATTTTCAAAAAAATCTAATTTTTTATTAATATCTGTGACAGTGGCCAAGATATTTTTGTGAAATTCGCACACATTTAATATTCATCAAAATTTTCTAATGTATAATATGTTTTTGTATTTCGACCAGGGGCGTTCGTGCGGAAAGAAATAATTTTCTTTAATTAAGTATTGTTTAAAGTTAAATAAATTGTTTTTGTCGTAAGAGGTCTAGCGAGGCGAAAATAAATTATTTATTTTTAATGGAAACTATACGTCAAACGAAAAAATATCAGGAGACGACATTTCGTCAGCAAAGAGAACTAACAACCAAAAAAAAACAGTGTCTTACCATTATTTTTTTCAAAAATACCAAGGTCACTTCCCGCACGAACGACACTGGTCGAAATAAATATAAATCACAGATGTTAATAAAAAAGGAGATGTATTGAAAAATTTTAATACCCTGTATCTCAAGTTTTTTTCTCAAATGGACTCAAGAATTACTTCCCTCAATATTAGCATGTTATTTAAACACCCTGTATAATTTTCTTTTTGTAATTACCTTCTGCATTGTGGAGAGTGCCGTTATTACCATTAAAAATGGTCGCAGATAAAAACTACAAGAAACAAACATGCTTCGCAAACAATGGATCTTACTCTTTAAATAAATGGATCCATGACGGATCGGATACATTCCTAGCTAGCCTATTTGCTATGAAATGAATTTTTTTTTTGTAAATATCTCAGAAACTAAAGGCCTTATGAGGTTTTGGGTTATAACACAAATTATTGATCAAAATGTAGTCTACTATATTCCGAAAACCGCATATTGATACGATGCTCCGATAAAAAGTTTTAAATTAGACACAGTGTATGTAAAAATGTAAACCGATTTTGTCTGTTGTTGTATTTTTTTTTTCTTAAAATGTATATTTTTTTAATTAAAAATAGATTAGAATCCGTATAAATGCAGTTGTTTAAGAAAATACGTGTTAACTTATTCAATGTAACGTGTCATTTTTACGTTTAAGACAACGTTACATATTTGTTTATTTAGGTAAATAATCAAGGCTCTTTGATTCGTCTTTCTGTACACAAAGTAAGGGTATTTTATAGAGCTAGGTTTGGAGGTTATATAGGGTCTAGGAAGTTACCTTAAAAGGAGGCATTCCATCGAATTACTGTGGACACTACGCACATCGCATTATCTGGACATCGTAATTGGAATTTAAGATCACAGGCTTCGGGAAAATCACATAAAAATTTTGATTGTTTTGTTTTTATCTGTGGAATTTTGTGATTCTCTTGACGCTCATAAAGTTAAACAGCTGTTATGCTGGGGAATGGCGGCGTTGCCGCATCACAAATGGTTTCAGTAACAGGAAGGAAACATTTAGATGAACATTTCATTCCCTTACGTTTATTTCGAGGATATTGGGACAATCCGAACCTCATATCCTTCACGGATTAACTAGTTTTGATAGTACAAAAACATATTTGGGTCGACCAGGAACAACCGAGGCTCCGCCACTTTGATATCTTTATTAGTTTGATAGGGAAAGGATAAAATAAATACGAGCTATGCACTTTTGTAAATGGGAGATAAACGAGGGATAAAAACCAAGACTAAAAGAATAAACGAAATCGTGTGAGTTAACATCTGAACACTCTTGTGCCGAGCTTCTTAGCAGTAGTTCAGTGTGTATTTTTGGGTTCAGGTTCAGAAACAACTTTATTACAGTAGAAATGTTTTACAAGAATGGCGTCAAACCATATGAATCTTAGAGAAAACATATATAAAGAGCAAAGGAAACTTGTGACTGAAACTGTAGCTAAAATACAACTAAATTCTACACTTAGTATAGCTTTACTCATATGGGAATTGGTTGAGTGTTCGAATATTCCTGGGTTTGCTGCATGCCCTGATCTCCAGTAATTGATTTTACAGTTGATGGTTTCAATGCTGAGCTTCTTCTAGTCCGTCGGGTTATTCTTCTTCTACTTGATATGTTGGTGGGGGTCCGGTAGGCAAATGTTCGGTCAAATGTATGGAGGGTGTCTCGACGTCCTTGTTATGAAAATTTCAGCCGTGGAAATAGATCCGACAACACCTCAAGGTGCGTTTTACGTACTTCCTATCCCCTTGGTCGGTGCTGCCCCTATATACCTGTATAGAACTATTGCTGTATGTCCTCATTGGTTAGCGGGTTTTTTCTTCCAGTCTTGCCACTGAAGGTAGAGATTTATTTTTGGCGAAAAAGTTTTTTATAAATAGGTTTGCATCCTTTATTTGAATTTAACCGGGAAGATTAGGTTGGTACTATTGCGTTTTACCGTCCCCACTCCCCACCAAATTTACAAAACGGTTTCCGGCCACTTCATTATTCTGGTATTCTCGACGAAGTGCTTTGTCTCTCTTTGCTAACAAATTTTGGCTGGGTCGACAACAGTTTCTGGGATCGCCATTGTTTTTGTGTAGTGGCACTGCAAAAACTGCAGGTTCTGTCCCAAAGACTGTAAAGAGTGAGTCCGTCGTGAGGCGTATCTCGTGGACGGCTCATATCCTCTACATAGAGGGATTTAAGTCGGCCTACGCCATTTGCACGGAAAGAGCATTGGTAAGTTCGATTTTATATTTTTCATTTTTTTTTATTATTTGAGGACTCTTCAAGATAATAATTGCCTCCCAAATTGTAATTATTTTTCGTGTGAAATGTATTTTTTTTGACAAAAGACGTGGGGAATTTTTGGCGTATTTATATTTTTCTTTTAACCACGTGTTGGATATAAACTATATATTGTTTTTCTCCTTTGTCTACAGCCCTGTCCATTCCATCGGCAGCGGTGCTGGACGCTGGTGGGAAGCCGGACGAGCCAGTTCTAACCCTGGGAAAGGTACGTAGGGTTATTTTAGTTCATCTGTTTAAATCTGCTGTATTTTATTGAGTCGACATGGGGTTCACCAGGAAACTGAAACATTTCATTTTCCACAGGGTTTTACGCTCGGGCAAGAACCAACATTTTGACCACCATGTGCTGCCCTAGCGTGATGTACTAAGCGGGCATTAGGGGAGGCGCGGGCAAACCAGGAGCAGCAGTAGCAGTGAGGAGGTGTCTGGACAACTCTAGGTTTACAAACTAGAACACACATTTATACACAAAATAATCAAGGACCAAGGTAGGAGCAAGCCTTAACTATAATTTTTTCCTCATATATAAATTTTTAATATAATTTAGACGTAATCTTTTCATATATAAGCTTTCACAGTATAATTTCAACATTTCTTGTAAACGCAAGATAAGGTATGACGTCATAACCCTGGTTTTGCGGCATATTTACTACATTGACTTGTTTCCTTCATTTCATTTATTTAAGATAATTTTACTGTCACATTTAAAGTGCCTTGCTATTTTGGCCCTGACTTGTTTGGTATTTTTTTCAAGTTTTACAATCTAATTATACAAGATGAACTAAATATTTGTATTATTTGTACAACCCAATGACCAACTTTGCAGAGACAAAAGAGAGATGAGATTATATGTTTCAGCGGTTTCCTTACATTGTTCTACTTCATGGGGTGGATCTCGGACTGGGTTGCTGTCTGTCTCATTCTACCCAATGTAGAATGATGACAGCAGATATTTGGTCCAGATCTCCCCTATGATGAAATAATTGTGGAAGTGAATTTTTTTTTAACAATCATTTATGTAACCGAGTCTCACACTACTGACTCAGATGTAGGTACACTATGACCTGTTAAAGGAGTCCATCTACCTGTAAAGTGCTTCTAGTTTTGTCATTTTGATTCAGTTAAAAATCTTTTAGAATTTTATCCCGTTTATTAGTCAATTTTTTTTGGGTTTTTTTTTATTACACAAATACTCTGGAAGCCTCGGAAGTAGGTAGAATTTCATTGTTTAGCTACAACGTTTGGGTTGAACTGTATTTTATTTAAGATCTTCTTTGTAAAACATTGGTATTAAATAATGTGGCGCACTTAAAATTTTCTTATTTCTGAACCCCCCCTTCTCCACTGTATAAAAGTTACCGGGCATATCAATGTTTTACCTAGCTGGAAAATACAGTTCTGCTTCCAGATATTTGTTTAATTATTCAAGGGTTTTGTTGTGTCACAAGTCGGCAAATTGTCACTATCCTAATTACAGTGTCACAAAATGGCGGCAACGTCTTTAAGCTGCCACAAATGTCACACAACGCATTTTTGAGGCCACAAATTGGCGCCCTACGTGGTTTTTGGCTAGTTTTTTTAACATCTGATGTAATTTTTTTTTGGTTTTTTTTTGAATTTGGAAAAAAAAGACAAATGTTTTTTTTTATTTTTTTTTTGAGAAAATTTTTTTGTGGTACAGCCAAAGCCAGGTTAGAGGTTTTCAGTGGCTGTGGGTGGTTTTGACACTCAATCATTTTTTTTATTCATAAAAAACAAGATCATTGGTTTTTGGAAATAACATTTTTTTAAATATTTTTTTTAGTAATATTTGAACGTTGATTTGGAACTCGGTTTGTTGTTTTAGTAATCCTCTTAGTTTTTATTAGCTTATCTTCACAAGTTTTTTCTTGGAAAATAAAAGATTCATTTTTATTTATTAAGGAAGAATAAGTGGATAAAAAAACATAGGAGTTTTTATTGAACAGAGTCCAACTCATGTTCTTAATTCTTTAAAGTTTTTGTAGGAAAAACATGTTTTAGTTTTTTTAATTTTTTTTTAAGAAAAATAAATACAACAATGTAAATTTACTTCAATTTTTTTGTTGATTTATAGGTGGATGGACCTCCAGACATAGTCTTTTTAGGTTTAAATATATGCCAGAAGTAGTGTGCTTTTTTCTAACAATTTTTTTTTGCAGGTTGCCTACTACTAATATGTTATTATTTCCTGCTTGTGATAAGATAGAAATTGTTTCACCGATTATTTTTTAGTGCAGTCAATTTATTTAGGTCAACAAGTTTTTTTGGTCATTTTAATTTTTTTGTGGGATATCACCACTTGGAAATTGGAATATTTTTACAGGGTTTCACACAAATTTTTCTTGGCTGAGTTGTTTTAAAGTAAATATAGCTTGACAGATGGTAGCTTTGTTTAGTTGAAAGTATTAATTAGTAATGAAAGAAAGGGAAAATGAGTTTATTTTGCTTTGTCATTTTCTTTTCTTGTTTTTTTTTGGTGGTAACTGTTGGATGACAATTAAGACCTTACGTCACTCAGTTACATCGGGTCAGAGGAGGGTACTACTACTACTACTAGTGTCGGCTCAGAGGTTAGGAAACACAAGGCTAAAACCCTAGAGCGACATATTGGCTGAAGATCAACGCCAGAGGTCCAGTTGACATTTTTTTTTGGGGTATTTTTTTTTGAAAGACAGTTTTTAGGTCTTTGGTTTAGTTGTCTAGTTGTGTATTGTGACTGGTCAAATTTTTTTTGGTAGAAAATACAGCGTTGGGCTTTGGAGTGCATTTTTTAAAAATGACCTACGGGTATTTCTATCAATTAAAGTTTTCTGGTACACATTTATTTTTTTCTGTATTTTTTTCTGCGTTCAGGTCATAGCTTGGTCATGGCCATTGGAGAGCAAACATTTATGTTTGAGCCTTGAGAAGTTTTGCCTGCTCCGGATTGAATACAGGGAAAATGAATTTGAAGCCCAACTAGATATAATACCACAAAAGAAATGTTTAACTGAGACAGATATAGATATAAGTTTTTTGATTTTTTTTTAGTTCATTGGTAAAGTTCAGTAAATTTTTTAAGTAATGTCATTTTGAGGCCGAAAAATTGGTCAGTGAATTTAAGAGAGACTTTCAACTAAATATAAATGCTAGGCGGTGGTAATTGGTAAAAATATTTCAAAATTTTACTTTTTTTTAAATAATTTAATTTTTCGTAAAAGATTATTTCCTTTCGGTTTGTATAGTGGTCGTAGTTTAAAGGGTGACCAGACAGGTTATATTTTTTTGGGGGACCAAACAGGAACTTCTTGAGTTACAAAAAGGTGAACTTTTTTTGTCTTAGTTGATCAGGCAGGAATAAATAAATCTTTTACTTCCAAATCATAATTTTAAATAACAAGATTTATTGGTTAAGTGTTTGGGTCTTATAGAAAAAAAAAACGTTTTGTTTTTGGAGGATACTGGTATGAGATGAAATTATTTTAATTTCATGCCAAATGTTGTTTGACGGCAGATATGCTAGTCTTCAGTTTTTTTTGTTAGTTTGCGTTTCAGGACAGTGGCGTGTACTTAAAGGGGCCTTACATCTGCGCCCATTGTAAAGCAACTTCCAACCTACTTGCTTAGCTTTTCACTTAATCTTCGTTTTGTTGCTTCTAAAATTAAAGCGTTATGTTGGATAACGATGGATGGTGTTAGACTAAGAAAGTACCTAGGTGTTTGGGGATGAAAACTTGGAAGTTGTGGACAATCGGGAAATAATTTTTTTTTATTTAATTTTTTTTTAATTTTAAAATAGTTTCATACTGGTGACCTCAAATAATGAAGCAAATTTTTAAATTACAATACACTTTTGTGGAATAAATGGGAAAGTGTTCAGGTTAAACAATAAATTTAAGATTATTGATTTTTAAAAAAAAAGATTTCAACCTAAGAATAAATTTAAAAACAATAGGTTTTCTTTGATGTGACTAAACAATGATGAGGGCATATATTTTTTTTTTGTTATGCATAATATGATAGTAGTACCTTTCGTATTGCAATAATTAGGGGTTTTCCTCCCGCGAGCTGGGTGGAAATGGAAGAAATGTTTGGTTCGGAGTGTAGAAATCGAGGAACGAGGACTTCCTGCTAATCTTTTTAGGATTTCGCAACTTCGGTTTTCGCTAAATTAAAATACATCCAAATTTGGCCTACATGCTGAATCTCGCATTTTCCAGGACCTTGCAGATTCGCGGAGAAAGACAATTTTTGTGATCTGTTTAGTTATGATAGGAATTAAAATAGTAACATGCACATGAGGGAACTAGATATATTTAGGTTAAAAAGTAGTAAGAACACTGATCTGAACAGTTTTCCATAATAGTGTCCTATTTTCACAGGGTGCTTCAAAATATCTTCACCCTTTCTTTGAAATAAGATATTGTTTCGCCTGTGGGTGTTTGGCCGGTTAAAAATATATAGGGTCCAGATGGGATTGGAATGGAAATCACAAGTTTTTCGGTTTTATTGACATTATACTTAGGAAATAGGGGAAATGTCTAATAAAAAGTTTTTTGGGTTTAGGCCTAGTTTTGTTGAGATAACAAAAGTTTAATTGGGGCCGGGAGTTTTATTATGCTCTTTTAAAATTAATGTAATAGTTTTTGGTTCTTGATTTTGTTCTCTGGTTTTTACGCAGGATTATTCCCAACTGTTTCATTTCAAGATATCATTTGTAGGTGATGGGGTCTCATTAGCCCTTGGACATTTGGTAATTTTGCTTTGACTAATAGTTGCGGAAAGGGCCCAACTTAATTTTATATCTCGTGAACACCAGGAATAAGGATCTGAGAATGCATTAAGCAGTAAAATTTTTTTTTGATTAGATGTTGTGTGTAAAGACACTTGAGTAGGCAGATTTAGTTTTACAACGTTATAGGTGAACCTTGAAATTGTTCTCATATTTGGTTTTTTTGAAAGTGCACACAAGATAATTCTTTACGGAGTTGAGTGCAAAGGTTCTTCACATTATAGTGGTACAGTAAATAAGTACTAACGTTGCTTATCTCCTTAAGTAATCATTTTAAACAAATACACTAACTAACATCGGTTGTTTTTTTGTAACAATTATTTTTTTAACTTTTCCTAAACTGATTGTTGTTTTGCAATTACGATTTTTATACCTTACGATTCTTAAGTAAATTTAATTTTCTCCATATATAATCTTTTTATATAATTTTACATTGCCACAGTTTTGGGAGAGGGAAGGGAATTGACAACTGTTTTTTTTTAAAGGAAAAGAACAAAAACTGTTGCATGACAACTCGAATAAGATTTTTCTGGTGTTGATTTTATAAAAAAAATTTTTTTAAGGTTCACTAATAGGAGCTGCAACCCCACTTAAACATTTTTAATTTTTTTTTGAAAATATTTTTTTTAAATATTTTTTTTTAATATTTTTTTTAAAAGGGAGACTTGATTTTCTTTTTGGACATTTTTTCCTTGGTGCATAGTAGTACCTTGTCCCTACAATGGTTCTACCAGTTTATTTAAATATTTTTTTTTTCTGAATTAAAATATAATTTTATTTCGAACCCTCACGTTTTAACAACCTATCATCATTTGTTTTAAATTTTTTTTCTTCTCCCTACTCCAAACCACCTATCAGAGTGGAGTAATTTTTGAAAATTTTAGTGAGTCACTAATTAATTTTTTTTGACTATTGGACTACTGTGGTCGCCACCAAAAATTTTTTTAAATTTTTTTTGGACACCTTTCGGTACGATCCTAGGGTCTTCTTGACCATGGTTTGCATCAATTTAGTTAAAGTATTGGGAATTTCATTTTAACGATTATTAGAGAGTTGCAGTCCTACCAAGACGTTATTTGTGTAAATTTTTTATTACCATCGGTAATTTTTTTTTTTTAATTTTCTTTAAATTTTTTTTATTACACACAACATCCTTACTAGTCTAATTCGACGCAATTTCAGCGAGCGGATTTTTTTTTTAATTGAGCATATTTTACGATTTCTATAACATGAACATCTGTTCCGATGTTTATTGCGTTCACTTATATATTAAGGGATGATTTTGCCTTAAGCAATGCAAGTTTCGTGTAGACTCAGAGTAGGTAAGCAGGTTAAAGTGGGTTTTGATTTATTCTTTTAAGAAAAATCATTGTATACGGCGATTTGGGTTTTTTGAGGAGTTTATTAGTGGAGCCGTTCTGCAATAGCAGGAGTATACCCTAGCGTTAACTGTGTACAACAGCTTTGGGATTTTTGTTATAGGTAGTCTGTTGTACGTTCCATTTAGGGATAAATTTACCTATTCGGTTGCTGAGGTAAACAAACATCACTTAACTTTAATTTTAATCCAGTTCAGCTAGGATAAGCGCAATTATTTTTTTTTTTTGGTTTTACTCACGCAGGAGTGAAACATAAGACCTAAACACTGCCAAAACTCTTGTCTCTCTTTTATTTTTTTAAACTTTTTTTTTATGGCTACTTGTTAATTCTAATTTAGGATTTAAGTAGTTATTTCGCTCTGCAAGGTTGGACGTCATAGTTGGTTGTACAAATACTTAATATAAATTATGATTACATTTTTAAATGCAATTAAATTTTACTTTCTTACTGCTCCGGTGTTTTTCGGTTTTGTTCGCGTCTGCCCGTATTTAAGTTTTATATTATCTACATTTGTGAGAAAATTTATAGTGATTTTCACTGGTGAATTTAAAGTGAACTTTGTGTTTGTTATTGCGTGGTTTAGTTTTTATAATTGGGAGGTATAATTAACAGTTTTAATTAAAGTTTAAAGTTTGAATATAAAAGGCACTATGGCTGTTTCTGTGAGTCGGTTGTCTGACTTAGTCAAGGACGAATTAATCTATGAGTTAACATGGAGAGGCATAGCCATTGGATCGGTGGAAGAAATGAAACAACAGCTTATGCTGATTAAGCAAAGAGAAAAGACTGATACAAGTATGAGGTACCCTCCGTATCCCTTTAAATTTGGCCAGGATGCTTTTAGCTGCATGAAGAAGCTTGATAGTCTGGTACCGCTGGTAGAGAAGTTCTCTGGTACGAGCAAAGGGGGAGAGTTTAGGAAAATCGCTGTAAGGTTGGAACATGTGTTAGCCAGGATAAATAACATGAATCCGTCAAACTTTGAAGAAAGTCAAACAAAAGGCATACTGGTTGCGGAAACCTTGAGTTTGATTGGGAGGTTGCAGAGCCAAGCAACAGATTTATTAAGAGTTGGCGTGAACTCAGATGATGATGAAGCATCTGAAACCCAATCAACGAGTCGAAGCTCAGATCACTCGACAAATGTTGGCAACATTCCCAGCCAGTCTCAACTCCCGCAACCACAGCACTCGAGCACACAAAGACCAGCTCAACAGCCCACAAATCAACCGTCGGTCATTGCTCCATTGCAAATGCAAGTGCTTACAAACCCAACTCAAACATCAGTACAAGCACCACTCCCTATGCCGATTGAGAATTACGGTACAACAGCTTTTCAGTATCAACAACCGTCTACCGTTCCTTTGAGTTTAGCTGCCCTCCAAAGTAGCATAGCACCAATTGCTCAGTCACGACCATTTTCATGTTCGTCGCCAGTACCAATGTCAAGTGATCCTGGTACCTCATATCACGTTGCACCTGTACCTCCGCATAAGTGGAACTTAAAGTTTACAGGCGAGAGGGGTACGATCTCCGTCACCGCATTTTTTGAGAGAGTGGACGAGTTAAGTCAGGCGAGAGGAGTCAGCAAAAAGGTTTTACTGAATTCGGGCATTGATCTTTTTGAAAAGTCAGCTTATACTTTTTACAAAGATGTTCGAAGAGAAGTCCATACGTGGGAACAGCTGGAACAGAGGTTCATGGCAGAATATCTTCCTTCTTCATATGGCGAGAAGCTATTGAAGGAGATTCAAAAACGTAAACAAGGCCCTGGAGAGTCTATAGGGACCTATATTGCTGTCATGAACACATATTTCCAAAGACTTGGCTGTCCTGTTTCCGAAGAGGCGAAATTAGCTATCGTCTTCAGAAATATCGCGGACATCTATAAAAATGGGTTAATTGCTACTGAGGTCAATAGCCTATCACATTTAAAGGATCTGTGTCGTAGAATAGACCAGAGATATGGTTTAGAGGAGGAAAATTTTACACCTAGGAAAAACCAATCTATTGAACCTGACTTGGCCTACGTTGACGTAGAGAGCGACAGTGACGATTTTTCAACAGGGGTTGATGCAATTCAAATATCAGGTGCTGGGACATCGAACCAACAGAATTTAAATCATCCTGCTAATAGATTCGACAGCAATAGGCAGCAGCCAGCAAGCAGTTTCGCTGCTAGAGCTGATAGAGATAGACAACAACCAGCTAGTGGTCAGTCTAGTGTAAATGACAGAGATGAACAACCACCACAAGGTGTTAGACCTGGTAGGGCGAATAGGGACGTGGTATGTTATAGATGCAACCAAACAGGGCACATGGCAATCGGGTGCGCATTACCTAGAGGCAAACAGTGCTATTCGTGTGGTCAGGCAGGGGTTACAGTAAGAGAATGTCGTAATTGTAATCGTCAGGGAAACGGACCCAGGCGCTCGTAGGTGGTCGACCTTCGAGTCAGCCTGAACAAGCATCGACCGATAGGCTAACGTACGTTTTAGATTATGTGATAAGTCATGCTCGTAAAGATGAGAGGCCTTATTTAGAGGTGGATGTGCTCGGAAATAAGTTATTAGGTTTGTTGGATTCCGGGGCTTCACGTACCTTTTTAGGGAATCATGGTTGGTCAATCATCGAGAGGTTTGGTTTTTCACTGGATACGACGAAGAAGACGAGTTGTATTGTGGCAAATGGTCAAAGCACGAGTAGTATTGGGACAGTGCAGCTTCCTATGCGAGTTCAGGATAAATTTAGGTTAATAGAGGTCGTCGTCGTTCCTGAGTTGCCGCACACTTTGATTTTAGGATTAGATTTTTGGATTTCGATGGGGATAGTACCGAACTTAAGTACTAATGAGTGGCACTTTGCCGATAATAAAGATGTGATTTGTTCTTTAGAAACACCAGACCAACAAACTACTCTTTCGCCTTATGAATCAGAACGACTAGAGGAATTGGTCGTTAAATATAAGACTATTATGGGTGACTCACTGGGATGTACAGACAGAGTAGAACATAAGATTACAACAAATGCAGCACCGATAAGACAACGTTCATATAAGGTCTCACCGGTCATTCAAAAACTTATTGATGACGAAATCGACGAAATGCTGAAAATGGATGTGATAGAACGGAGTAGTAGTTCATGGGCTTCACCAGTGGTAATGGTACAAAAGAAAAACACAAAGAAATATCGTTTCTGTGTAGACTACCGCAAATTGAACTCAGTGACGGCGCGTGATAGTTATCCTTTACCACTCGTATCCGAGACTCTTGACAAATTGAAAGATGCTAAGTACTTGTCAACTTTAGATATTAAGAGTGCTTATTGGCAAGTACCAATGGAAGAATCATCGAAGCCACTAACAGCATTCATCTGTCGACGAGGTCTCTTCCAATTTAAGCGGTTACCATTTGGTCTTCATAATGCACCTGCAACTTGGCAGAGACTCATAGATAGCATCATAGGAAACGATTTAGACCCCTACGTGTACGTATATCTCGATGACCTCGTAATTGTCACACAGAGCTTTTCTGAACATCTTAGAATTCTTGAGGAAGTCCTACGAAGATTGCAGAATGCAAAGATAACGGTAAGTTGGGAAAAATGCCAACTGTGTAGGCCAGAAATGACTTATTTAGGTTTCGTAGTGGACCGTCGAGGCATCCGAGTTGACCCTAATAAAATTAGAGCCATGTTAGAGCTCCAGAGGCCAAGAACTGTCAGAGAAGTTCGTAGAGTTGTAGGTACAATATCCTGGTACAGACGTTTCATAGAGAATTTTTTAGCGATAATAGCTCCGATTACAGCTCTAACTAAGAAAAATCAAAAGTTCGATTGGACTCCAGACTGCGAAAAAGCATTTATTAAGATTAAGGAACTTTTAGTGACTGCACCGATTCTTACATGTCCAGATTATACCAAAGAATTTGTCATTCAAACAGACGCATCAGGATATGGAATAGGAGCATGTTTAACGCAGCCTTATCCTGAAGGAGACAAAGTCATATGTTATTTGAGTCGATCTTTGACTAAGCAAGAACGTGTTTACACGACCACCGAGTGAGAATGTTTGGCATTGGTTTGGGCGATAGAGAAGCTCCGGCCTTATATTGAGGGGATCTCATTTAAGGTCATAACAGATCATTTTAGTTTAAAATGGCTTCATAGCTTAAAAGAGCCCAGTGGAAGACTTGCTCGTTGGTCTGTAAAACTGCAGCAATATGATTTTGAAGTAATCCATCGGAAAGGGAAAGATTTGGTTGTCCCGGACATGTTGTCTCGTGCAGTACCTATGATTGATACAATTTCGCAGCCCAGAGATGTTTCAACAGCAATTAAAGATCGATGGTACCAAAAGATGGTAAAGAGGGTCGTAGAATCACCGTTAAAATTTATGAACTGGAGATACACTGATAATAAGTTGTATAAATATGTCAAACAAGAATACCCTCAACTTTCACCATCTAACGAATATTGGAAAGAGGTAGTCCCCAAAGATCATAGGCGTAGAATTATTGGAGAAGCTCACGATCCTCCTACCGCAGGACATATGGGTGTGTATAAAACCTTCCACAGACTGGCAGAAAAATATTATTGGCCAAAAATGCGCCAGGACGTGGCAACTTTTGTAAAGAAATGCTTTATCTGTGCAGCTCATAAAGGTGATACACAAGGTGTATCTGATCAGATGATATCTCACCCAAAACCAACTCGTCCTTGGGAAATTATTTCGACTGATTTATGTGGACCTCTACCTCGTTCAACAAAGGGTAATTGCTGGATTCTCGTCGTTACGGACTATTTGAGTAAGTTTTCCTTAGTTTTTCCAATGCGAACAGCCCCTACTCAAGCTGTTGTCAAGCACCTTGAGGAACAAGTATTTATGGTCTTCGGAGTACCCCGCTTGATACTTTGTGATAATGGCCCTCAGTACAAAAGTAAAGAGTTTAAGCGTTTTGCTGAGAGTTATCAGGTTAAAATTCAGTATAATCCGTATTATCACCCCAGAGCAAATCCAACAGAAAGGACGAATCGCACGTTAAAAACCATGTTATGTTGCTATGTGAAAGACAACCACAGGAAGTGGGACGAACAAATACATAAACTTGCCTGCGCGATTCGTACTGCAACCCATGAGACAACCAGGATGTCTCCTTTCTTTGTTAATTTTGGTAGGAATATGTGTTTGTCAGGAAAAGATTACTCCAACCCAGTTTTATTATCTGAAGAGAATGGTGTACAAACTGCGGCTGAAAGTAAGAACGAAGGTTTCCGGAAGCTCTATGCGGATGTTAAGAGAAGGTTAGAGGTGGCGGGAGAGAAAAACGTAGTTCAGTATAATTTGCGTACAAGGGTACCCAACTTTGTTGTGGGTCAGCGTGTTTGGAAGAAAAATTATGTTTTGTCGGATGCTGCGAAGTTTTTCTCGAAGAAGTTAGCACCGAAATTCGTTGGTCCTTATGTGATTAGGAATAAAATTTCTCCATGGATATTTGAGCTTCAGGAACCATCGGGTAAAGTACTGCCAGGGAGTTGGCATGCCAAAGACCTTAAGTCGGCAGCGGACCTCTCCGATTAACCTTTTTAGGTTAATCGTCTTGAAGTTGGGGGGGGATTATGTAACGTGTCATTTTTACGTTTAAGACAACGTTACATATTTGTTTATTTAGGTAAATAATCAAGGCTCTTTGATTCGTCTTTCTGTACACAAAGTAAGGGTATTTTATAGAGCTAGGTTTGGAGGTTATATAGGGTCTAGGAAGTTACCTTAAAAGGAGGCATTCCATCGAATTACTGTGGACACTACGCACATCGCATTATCTGGACATCGTAATTGGAATTTAAGATCACAGGCTTCGGGAAAATCACATAAAAATTTTGATTGTTTTGTTTTTATCTGTGGAATTTTGTGATTCTCTTGACGCTCATAAAGTTAAACAGCTGTTATGCTGGGGAATGGCGGCGTTGCCGCATCACAAATGGTTTCAGTAACAGGAAGGAAACATTTAGATGAACATTTCATTCCCTTACGTTTATTTCGAGGATATTGGGACAATCCGAACCTCATATCCTTCACGGATTAACTAGTTTTGATAGTACAAAAACATATTTGGGTCGACCAGGAACAACCGAGGCTCCGCCACTTTGATATCTTTATTAGTTTGATAGGGAAAGGATAAAATAAATACGAGTTATGCACTTTTGTAAATGGGAGATAAACGAGGGATAAAAACCAAGACTAAAAGAATAAACGAAATCGTGTGAGTTAACATCTGAACACTCTTGTGCCGAGCTTCTTAGCAGTAGTTCAGTGTGTATTTTTGGGTTCAGGTTCAGAAACAACTTTATTACAGTAGAAATGTTTTACAAGAATGGCGTCAAACCATATGAATCTTAGAGAAAACATATATAAAGAGCAAAGGAAACTTGTGACTGAAACTGTAGCTAAAATACAACTAAATTCTACACTTAGTATAGCTTTACTCATATGGGAATTGGTTAAGTGTTCGAATATTCCTGGGTTTGCTGCATGCCCTGATCTCCAGTAATTGATTTTACAGTTGATGGTTTCAATGCTGAGCTTCTTCTAGTCCGTCGGGTTATTCTTCTTCTACTTGATATGTTGGTGGGGGTCCGGTAGGCAAATGTTCGGTCAAATGTATGGAGGGTGTCTCGACGTCCTTGTTATGAAAATTTCAGCCGTGGAAATAGATCCGACAACACCTCAAGGTGCGTTTTACGTACTTCCTATCCCCTTGGTCGGTGCTGCCCCTATATACCTGTATAGAACTATTGCTGTATGTCCTCATTGGTTAGCGGGTTTTTTCTTCCAGTCTTGCCACTGAAGGTAGAGATTTATTTTTGGCGAAAAAGTTTTTTATAAATAGGTTTGCATCCTTTATTTGAATTTAACCGGGAAGATTAGGTTGGTACTATTGCGTTTTACCGTCCCCACTCCCCACCAAATTTACAAAACGGTTTCCGGCCACTTCATTATTCTGGTATTCTCGACGAAGTGCTTTGTCTCTCTTTGCTAACAAATTTTGGCTGGGTCGACAACAGTTTCTGGGATCGCCATTGTTTTTGTGTAGTGGCACTGCAAAAACTGCAGGTTCTGTCCCAGAGACTGTAAAGAGTGAGTCCGTCGTGAGGCGTATCTCGTGGACGGCTCATATCCTCTACATAGAGGGATTTAAGTCGGCCTACGCCATTTGCACGGAAAGAGCATTGGTAAGTTCGATTTTATATTTTTCATTTTTTTTTATTATTTGAGGACTCTTCAAGATAATAATTGCCTCCCAAATTGTAATTATTTTTCGTGTGAAATGTATTTTTTTTGACAAAAGACGTGGGGAATTTTTGGCGTTTTTATATTTTTCTTTTAACTACGTGTTGGATAAAAACTATATATTGTTTTTCTCCTTTGTCTACAGCCCTGTCCATTCCATCGGCAGCGGTGCTGGACGCTGGTGGGAAGCCGGACGAGCCAGTTCTAACCCTGGGAAAGGTACGTAGGGTTATTTTAGTTCATCTGTTTAAATCTGCTGTATTTTATTGAGTCGACATGGGGTTCACCAGGAAACTGAAACATTTCATTTTCCACAGGGTTTTACGCTCGGGCAAGAACCAACATTTTGACCACCATGTGCTGCCCTAGCGTGATGTACTAAGCGGGCATTAGGGGAGGCGCGGGCAAACCAGGAGCAGCAGTAGCAGTGAGGAGGTGTCTGGACAACTCTAGGTTTACAAACTAGAACACACATTTATACACAAAATAATCAAGGACCAAGGTAGGAGCAAGCCGTAACTATAATTTTTTCCTCATATATAAATTTTTAATATAATTTAGACGTAATCTTTTCATATATAAGTTTTCACAGTATAATTTCAACATTTCTTGTAAACGCAAGATAAGGTATGACGTCATAACCCTGGTTTTGCGGCATATTTACTACATTGACTTGTTTCCTTCATTTCATTTATTTAAGATAATTTTACTGTCAAATTTAAAGTGCCTTGCTATTTTGGCCCTGACTTGTTTGGTATTTTTCTCAAGTTTTACAATCTAATTGTACAAGATGAACTAAATATTTGTATTATTTGTACAACCCAATGACCAACTTTGCAGAGACAAAAGAGAGATGAGATTATATGTTTTAGCGGTTTCCTTACATTGTTCTACTTCATGGGGTGGATCTCGGACTGGGTTGCTGTCTGTCTCATTCTACCCAATGTAGAATGATGACAGCAGATATTTGGTCCAGATCTCCCCTATGATGAAATAATTGTGGAAGTGTATTTTTTTTTAACAATCATTTATGTAACCGAGTCTCACACTACTGACTCAGATGTAGGTACACTATGACCTGTTAAAGGAGTCCATCTACCTGTAAAGTGCTTCTAGTTTTGTCATTTTGATTCAGTTAAAAATCTTTTAGAATTTTATCCCGTTTATTAGTCAATTTTTTTGGGTTTTTTTTTATTACACAAATACTCTGGAAGCCTCGGAAGTAGGTAGAATTTCATTGTTTAGCTACAACGTTTGGGTTGAACTGTATTTTATTTAAGATCTTCTTTGTAAAACATTGGTATTAAATAATGTGGCGCACTTAAAATTTTCTTATTTCTGAACCCCCCCTTCTCCACTGTATAAAAGTTACCGGGCATATCAATGTTTTACCTAGCTGGAAAATACAGTTCTGCTTCCAGATATTTGTTTAATTATTCAAGGGTTTTGTTGTGTCACAAGTCGGCAAATTGTCACTATCCTAATTACAGTGTCACAAAATGGCGGCAACGTCTTTAAGCTGCCACAAATGTCACACAACGCATTTTTGAGGCCACATCAACAATAATAGTACACCCTGCTTAAACTAAAAACGTCATTAGTATTCAAATACATTTCAGGAGATGGCGCCAGCAAGCAATTTTTATTGATATACTTAAACGAGTACGATAAGTCAAAAAGGATAGGTACTTACCCAAAATGCTGGGAAGACTGCTAGCTTTGTTCATCACATACGATTCCGGCGACAAAAAATTCTTGTTGTTCTTACTGTTAATGTGAGTGGTATCGCACGATAACACCCTAGGTCTGGTCTGGGGGGAGAGAGACAGACTGCTTGCGGGAGGTGACACCACCAATTGAAGTGAATTTGTGTATTTTTGACGACCTTCGGCGCGAAAGCTACCCTGGTAGGAGGGTGTCGAATCGCCCTTACGGCCCAGTATGAAGTAGGTTTTAAGCCCTAAAAAAAAGTTGTTTATCCCTTAATTTTATTACAAAAATTTATTACAGGGTGGCCCAACGAAGACGTATCAGAAGCCATTTGGAGTATTTAAAGTAAGTTTGAAACGGGTTAATTTTGTTTGCGACGAGAACACTTTCGCTTTCAAGAATTTTCGCAGAGGAAAAAGTTGTGTGTCTTAGCAAAAAGAAGCTAGTTACAAAAATTCAGCTTGTTATACATCACTTAGAAAACAGACTGCTGTACTATGGACTAAACATATCTACTAGTATCTACTAAAGTCTAGATTTTGGTTAAAAGTTTAACTTACTAATTCCCTTGTAATAGTTTTTAGTTGTCCCTTGCAACAACATTATATCCAGACATAATTTAAAAATAAACAAAAAAGATAAAATATTTTAGTTTAAAAATGGCAGCCAGATTTAAACCTCCAAACGTCACTAGGAGATGTCCATTAAAAACAGAGTATAAAGGCAATTATTTGCGACGGACCGTTCGGTTATTCGTTCTTTTCCTTTAAATGCGAGAGTCAAACAAAGAGCGTTTAACCAAGAAACGTCAAAATATTATGTGTTATCATTGTTCTTTTAACCAAAAATAACCTACCTCCAGAGCAGGATTATTATTGGTTAAACAATGAAAATGCATGATTTTTTGACGTTTCTTGGTTAAACGCTCTATGTTAGATTCTCGCATTTAAACGAAGAGAACGGATAACCGGACGGCCCATCGCTAATTCGCCTTAAGTCAGCTGTCCGCCAAGGTCTTTATACTTTGACACAGGTTGCCTACAGAATTTGATCAGTCACGTGAACTTAAATGGACGACTGTAGCTGCGTCATCGGGTTTCCATAAAGCAACTGGTTTAAGGCAACCCGGTGACGTAGATGTTTTAATCTGATTACACTTGGCCAGTCAAGTTCAATGACCTTTTAAATTCGGTACGTAACATATGTATAGTCCTTGCCATAGGCAGTTACACTTGTGTGACTTTTTTAACCTCTTTATTTATTATATGCATACTGAGAGCAACAAAAAAAATCTGAAAAATGGCATGTCTTTGAGTTGTTTTTATCTGAGTGTTTTTTTTGTCAACATACAGTCAGTCAGCATCTTTTTATCCAAAAACAATGACAGTTTTACCTTTAATTTTATAGCAACATGACATATTTACTTTTTATTATATTTCTGGTTAGGAAATATGTTTATTTCATGTCAAAGTCATAAAAGTGTAACTACGTACGGCAAGAACTATAAAAGTACAAAGACCTTGGCTGTCCGCTATATTTTACTTGTTAATTATTGCTTTGGTAGGAAAAAGGATTCTAATATATCTGGAGCTTTTTACAATATTTAAATATTAATTTGAGAGAGTTTTAACTTATTTATGTATTATTTAGCTTTTCTATAAATTTAATTCAACTGATTTGACGTCACAAGGTGTATTCAAATCTGATTGGCTTTCCAAAATGGCCAGTGGCGTTTTATTTTAAAGAATATAATTAAAATTTAAAAAAAACGAGAAACGTAAATTGCTGCAACGATATGGACGTTGAGTCCGAACCTGAATCGCCTGGGTTAATGAAAAGTGGTTCAACAATCATCTCAAGGGCGCCATCAAGCTGCCACATTTTCTCTTCCTCCTTCTTGACATGCTCAATGCATTTAAGCCAATTGTTAGCCGCTACATTTTTCACGGCATTATTAAATAAGCCCTTCAGATCACTAAGCTTAAAGGTTACATTATGAGCCGCTACTTCATTTTTTATTTGAGCCCAAATAAGCTCAATGGGATTTAGCTCGCAGTGGTAAGGGGGAAGTCTGAGGATGGTAACTCCTTTTTTACGAGCCATCTCATCCACTACATATCTGATATACCTACAAGCAATATATTAACAATTATAATTATAGTCCTGAATAGTATTAAAGGCGTACAGGAGTTATGGAAAGAAAGTAGGCTTTATACTTTATTTAGACTCACGACAAAGATAAAAGAAGAAAACCTTACCTTTACTGTTGAATTTAAGATGGCAAGAAAGTCATTATATAAAGGCTCAAATAAATGGACATCATCGCTTTTTCTTGTGTGTCCTGGCAAGATCAAGAAGTTCTACTAGACTCATTACAATCAAGGCCTTTGGATTGGAGCCACTCCAAAATTCTGGCTTTACGCCACGCGCTAGTTGGAAGTTCTTCCAGACGACGGCTGTGGTAAGGTGCATTATCCATAACCACAACAGAGCCAGGCTCCACCAACTCCAGAATAGCAGACATTCACTTCTCAAAAACTTCATGATAATCTCCAGTTTTTTATATTCATTTCTGGAAGCTTTCGCACCAACACTCGTCTCGAAATTTTTGGCAGAGAAGTGTCTGCTGTTAGTGACTCGTGCAATTTTTCTAATGTAGGTAATTCATTTTTATAGAAAAAGGTGTGTAATTTCCTACGTATAGCATATTTCATATCGTCGTCCAGAACAATTTTCTTTTTTCCTCCTCTTCTCCTGCGCTTTTTCTTGGGAACTGGTCCGTTTGACTCTCTCGAAAATCTATAAATAGATGCCGGAGAAAATGTCCTTAGCCTGCTACACATGTCAACGCAATCTGGTCTTAATAAATGAGGAAACTCTTGTTCAATTCCTTTTAAAACATCCAGAATAATTTTCTTCTCGGCTTGTGAAGCATGATGATATGAGGCTTTTGATGAAGAAGCTTCTTGCTGCATTTTTCTTTTTCAAAATTTTAATAGATTCAACCACAAATTTATGAAAAAAAAAACAAAAACCTTAGCGACACAAATAAACAACGCTAAAAACAATGCCTAAAATTTTCATGCTACGACACTGCCTACCCCGATGTATAAGCATCGCATTAGCTTGTCTAACGAACTGTCACGATCAGCTGTTTTTCGATCCAAGATGGTTGCCATAGGAAAAACAAACCGTTTTCCCATAAGCCGCAATGTTAACAAAAACGTAATTTTTAAAAAAAGTGAAACGATTTAATTTACAACACAGATGCTGTTTTAAGTATTGATCCTTTGTACACATGGGAAAAATGCGTTTTTCTTAAAAAAAAACAATTAAAGCCAGTAAATCTCAAATAAAAGGGACCATGTTTTGTTCAAAAAGTCTGGTTATGTTTTTATTTACTTTTATTTTTTTTAACTTTTTTTCTAGTTTTTTACTCAGTTTGAATAATTATTATTAGTTTCTCTGCTGTTATGAATTGTGGCAGCTGGGGAGATCTTGATAATGTTAGTTTTGATGGAATGCCAAGTATTTTGACCTTAAAAAATCATCTTGATTTAAATGAACTAGGTATCAGCTCAAAGAAGGGAAAAGAAAGTGGATACGTGCTCTATTGCCTGACTTAACAGAGGATAAATTGAAATATTCCAAAGTTTTTTGTCAGGTTTGTTTTGGATAAATATGTAACTGCCATTTTGGCAACATTTTCTATTGGGATCTTTTTTTGTGCTCGAGTGGACCTTTTGCAGAAGTGTAACATAAGAATTGTGTTAAACTGTAAGAAATACTTCACTATGATTTTTTTACTATTCTAGGCAAGCAACTTTCAAAACTAGAATACAGCAATGATCCTGACTGGGTCTCTCCTGAATGGATTATTGTTTCAAAACGCTTGAAAAATTAAAAAAATTATGGTTGAAAAAAGGGTCTAGAGAAGAAAGAAAAAGAAAACAATATGAGGTTAAAGTGTGGGTAATGAGCTGAACCAAATTTGTACACCATCCTACAGAACTTAAATAAACTCTTGGTAGTGTAGCGTCCTGTATAGTGTCCAGTGGAGTCTTTTTCTTTAATAAATATTTATTTTACAGACCTCAAAACAGTTTAGAATAAACTGGTGAATTTGACAATCTCCCTAACTCAAATCTCTTTTTATCTTAAACTATTTTGGTGCAAATTTTCCTTTATTTCCATGCTTTTTGACACCTGAAACTTGTACACCGTAAAATTTGTATAGCATCTGACTGGACCTATAGTCTTTGCAATAAGGCTAGTCCTTTTGTTTAATCACCCCGTAATTCTGGTAACAAAACGCACGTGTATTCTTAATTCAGTTTTAAACCACAGGTTCCTAAGGTAACTGATAATGGATGCTGCGAAACTAATTATCAGTTACCTTAATGTTAATATAATCGGTCACCACCCTTTATAATAAGGGTGGTGGCTGGGTGTTTAAACTGCCATTGTTTTGAAATTTCTGACTTTGAAAGATTATCGCTTATTTTTTTATTTAAATTCTGATTCTGATTTGGAATAGTTTTTTGAGAAAAAGGTTCTGTCCCAAAATGATTTTATGTAGTGAAAAATTTATGAACAATTGGGGAGCCTTTCCGGCAAAGTTTCTACATTGGAAGATTTTCAGTGCGACTGACCGTAGAGCTACAAACCATGAACAAACGATAAATTAATGATTATGAAATTTTTTTTGGAGTTAAGCTAAGCTTTGCAATTTGTTTTGGTAAAAATTATGATTCAAATAAGATTAGGCCCTATTTATATTATATTTTTTGTGAACAGATGTTTTTAATATTATTACCTAAGCATAAAGACTTAATAAAAGTTAAATTAATATTATTTGTAGTTTCCAATATAAACTCTCGACTTATATTAATGTAGTATATACTCATTTCTTTGTTACAATAAGTATATTAGCAATTATATTTTTTGTTTATAGGGTAAATTAAAACAGTATTTTATTATAATTTTTAATAAATAAACATTTTTTATGGTCGACACATAGATCTTTTAAAATGTACAATGAAGTTCTCAACTGGTTTAACTGCAAAGGCTTTGGGAATTTCAACAAAAACAGTATTGTAAATACTTTCTGAGTGAATTAAAAAAATATTTCAGACAGACAGTAGAACAGCTCATAGGATTAAGTTCAAATCAAAACATGAAAATTATTATATTATGCTTTATTTGTAAGCTTAAAATAAAACCAACCAAAGAACTGAAAATCTTAAATCTAACTAAAAAACAAACTATGCAAAAATAATTTATTCTCATCGTCCAAAAAACTTCATCTCATAAACTGCCATCGTCAGTTATGACGAGAGGAGCGACATCAATAGCGGTTTCATTTTCTCAGTCTTTCAAAATGAGTTTTTCGCAATACATCATGTAATTTTAAACAATAGTTTTACAAACTTTGAATTAGATTTCTAAAGACGTTGTTTTGAATGGCAACAGAAAGTCTTCATACTTTTTGTCATTACCTATTACTGTGTTTCTTAAAATTTTGCTCAGTAGTTATTACGGATGGAACTGAAGTTCTAAAAAAGCCTGGCATATTCGTATTAACACATCTTTATCTTTGTCGCAATTTTTTTAAAACTTTTTTGACTACTTGCCAAAAATTTTTTGTTTTCAAAGTTGACTTTTATTGTCAATTTAAACTTTTATAGACAGACAGGCTTGCAACTGCCAACTGCAATCTGGGGCCAACAATGATTTTCGATGCTATTTTCTGTCTTCTTTATAGGAGAAAAATAAAAAGGGATAGCAAAGGGACTTGGGGTATTGCAAGGACTATACTATGAGTCCTGTTGTGAAATTTCTACGGTACTGTTCTGAGCTTATTACCAAAAAAATTTTTTTATGGCATCAAAAAATAGATGGATAAAAAAGTCATCTTTGTTGACTTTGATGACCACAAGAAAAACAAATAAGTTTTCTCAGATTTTTTTTTTCAATTTCTCTCAAAAAAACTTGGGTCCTAATGGGTCATATGCTGTTACGCCCAATTGTAGAGTAGAGTATATATTTATTTGCATAAACTTTTAGATACATAATTGAGCAAATATTGTTACAAAAAAACAGTAATAAAAGTAATAGTAGTAATACAACAGCGAATATTGTACTGTTGTAAAATTTGAACAGTACTGTTGTGAGCTGATGAACCATAGGTTTGACTGTACTTAGGCCCTATGTATTATAGTTCATGGAAAATCATATGGTGATGTACAGTGTGTGAGGCCAATGACAAGGAAAAACTGTATTTTAATTTTGCAAGTTTTTTTTAATATTATGTTTACTTATATTTTTTTAAATAAACATATTTTGTAAAGTACGTATTAGAAGTTTGCTTGACCAACCTCGGTTGGAACTCATATGTGTATATTGATCTGTTGGACTGACCTACCTATAAGTTGTGCCTCTTTTTCATGTCACTACTGGAGGGTTAACACGATTAAACTTTGTCTAAACCAAAAAATCATAGTGAAATATTTTTCACAGTTTAACCCTATAGAAGGCCTATTACTTAGCAAAAGGTTTAGTCAAGTACAACAAAAGATCCTAATAGAAAACCTGAATCTGATGAGAAAAGTTTAGTCTATTTCAATTTCGTCTCTGTTAAGTGAGCCTTGAAGTGGGCTCTTTGAATAGAACTACTTATCCACTTCACCCTACCTTGGGCTGATAGTTGATTGATTCATTGGTCAAAAAACTTCAAATTCAATGAAAACTAACATTATCATTACTTCCTCCGCTGCCACAATTCACAACAGCAAAAAAACTTGACATAATAATCAGTGGTGCACCCAGAAATATGTCTTGGGGAGACCCGAAACCTTTGGGGGCCCGATATCTTTGGGGGGCCCCCAGAGGTCCCATGATGTTGTACTTTATGCTATTTTTTCTGTTTATTCATGAAATATATGGAAAATATCTAAAAAAATATGTGGTTTGAGGGGTCCGGGCCCCTTTTAATATATATAAGAAAAACGCATTTTTCCCATATGCACAAAGGGTCCATTCTTAAAACTGATTAATTTTTGAGACTGAAGCTCTTGTCGTTTTTGTGAAATTTACGTTTTTGTTAACATTACAGCTTATGGGAAATCGGTTTGTTTGTCCTATGGAAGACATCTTGGATTTGATCATATGTTTTGTTAGACAGCCCTATTCCATTATAGGTGAGAACAATTAAGAACCTAGGTTATAATCTCTCTGTCTTATACAGTAATAGAAAAGGTAAGATGATCTGTTTTGACCGTTCCGACAATAATAAAACTAAAATTGAGACAACCATTTGTTTTGCCAGCTGATCAATTTGAGTAGAATTTAACAAATTTATAGCCTCAAAAAGTCATCACACATCACACACATCACACAATCATCTGATCGAAATTATAATTCGGAAACAATAACTTCGAAGCGGCACATATGTGTTTGCATGGGCTTGTTTAAAATACATAGGAAATTTTTTCCGCAAATTCGGCACATCATAGTTGTGACGTCAAATCAGTTGAATTGAATTTATAGTATAATTTGAATTATTGTAAGGTAAAACTCACTGAGATATGCTTACTATGCTATTGCACGTTAGCGTGAACCAAAAGTATTAAAAAATATACTTAAACCGGTCGAGGTCAAGTCCATAGATTTAGTATTTAGACTGCTTTAAGTGCTAAGTTTCAAGATCTTAGTAAATACTGGTGATAGTTTATTATTGTTTATTAAGTTTTTATTTAACTGAATGCCATTGATTTACTTTTTTCGCTATAGTAGTTTTTGAGATATTGCCTGCTCGGCTGGCTTTAAAACAGCAGTGCTAAAAAACCGGTAAAGAGTTCGAAATTAATTGCTCTATATTCATTAGGTTAGAACAACAATAAGAATAGAAATAACAGGAAGATGTGGTGGATGGAGAAAATACAGGAAATGGTCAAAGAGAAAAAACGCACATACTGAAATTGGGGTGATAAAAATCAGTCTACAAGGTTTTAATATTTAATTGCTTTATATTTATCGCAAACCAACCTCGGTATCATTTTTATTAAAACAAATTCATAACCCCTGTCTTTTTTTTTAAGTTTGGTGCTCTGCTACATCTAGCAATGTGTTTTAGCTCACACATATACTATACTATAGTAGTGTGAGCTATGGTGATCCTAATTTTTTCGAGAAAAAAAAAGTTGCTCCGATTTCAAAAATTTTTATATATCTTTGCGTTTCAGATGATTTTTAAACTTTTTTGTTGCGCCGTCTGTCTGTCTGTCTGTCTGTCTGTCTGTGTGTCTGTATGTCTGTCTGTAACGACCAACGCGCATAACTCAAAAACGGCTTGCCCGATTTTAATGAAATTTGGTACCCAGGCTGGGTTTTGGGTCGAGATGGTCCCATTTAAAAATGAACAAAATCCACCAAACACAAGCCAAATAAAAGGGTGGGGGTAGATTTCAAAAATTAGAGTTTGTGTAAAAATATAGCGTGTGTGATATCAAACGAAAGGTAATTGAGTCTGGAGTTAAATAAAATACATTTTAGTTTATTAAAAAAAAAAGGGTAGGGGTAAATTTCAAAAATTAGTGTTTAAGTGGAAATATGGCGTGTGTGATATCAAACGAAAGGTAATTGAGTCGAGTTAAAGAAAATACATTATAGTTTTTAAAAAAATGGTGGGGGTAGATTTGAAAAATTAGAGTTTAAGTCTAAACATGGATTGTGTGGTATCAAACGAAAGGTAATTGAGTCTGGAGTTCAATAAAATATACTTCAGTTTTAGTTATATTAGCTTTCACGTAGATACACTAAAACTATAGTATCCAGTGTGAGCTTAGGTGCCCATAGATTGGCAGAGTATTTTTTTAAGTGGTAATTAGGGCGGTTCTAACACTGCAAATGTTAAGCAATTAAATATTTTATGTTTATCTTTCTCGTCTTTTCAGTGTCTAATTTCTCTACTAACGTTAGCAGAGCAGCATACATTTTTTAATACGAATGGTACCGAGGCTAGTACTGACGCGGTAAATATAGAAAAAGATATTAAAACCTTGTAGGTTAATTTTTACCAACCGTTCTTTTTTTAAAGTTTGGTGTTCTGCTAAAATAACTGTTTTTTTTTTAAATTGGTGCCTAGGGTGGTCCAAACACTGTAAATGTTAATATTTTATCACTACATTAACCATTAATGTTTACCTTCGTCGTCTTTCTGTATCTATTTCTGGACTAAAGCTAGCACAGTAGCATACATCTTTAATAAAAATGGTACAGAGGTTGGTATTGAAGCCGTAAATATAGAAAAATTAAATAATAAAACTGCAAAAGTGAGGGGGTGGTTGCGTGCACGTGACTTTGAATGCAAACAAGGCTTTTTGAACTTCGTGCAAAATTTATTCAAAAATTCTTGGCAAAGCGCTTTCGGTCTATACGACCATCATCAGTGCCTTAAAGCTAGTTAAAATCTTAAAATCTGGTTCTTACTACTATATTATTACTAAATTGACGATTAATCGTGTCTATTTCTCGACTAAAGCTCTTTTAATAAAAATGTTACCTCCCGCTGTTTGTACTGACGCAATTAAATATCAAAACTTAAAATATAGAGCAATTAGATATTAAAACCTTGTGGATTGATTTTTGTCATCCATATTTTTTTCTAAGCTTGGTGCTCTGCTAGCAGAGCAATAAATGTTTTTTTTTAAGTAGTACCTAGGGCAATTTTAACCTAATAAATATAGAGCAATTAAATAGCAATTAATTAATTTAGTATTTATCACTTCAATTTCGAACTAAGGGTTTTTTAGCATTTGTCAGTACTTTTTTCACGCCAGCAGAGCAGTCAATATCTCTAAAACTACTAACGCAAAACAATAGCAAGTATATGGCAATGAATTTGCAACTAGTGTACCAATATAAAGCACGTTATTAATACCCTGTATAGCTAAATTCTGTTTATTTTCCAGAATTTCGTTAAAGCCGCCGGCAACGGTCTAGGACAACTGGGCGCCGCCAACTGGACGCCGGGTCAACTGGGCGCCAGGCCAACTCGGCGCCGCTAACTGGTCGCCGGCCAACTCGGCGCCGCCAACTGGTCGCCGGCCTACTCGGCGCCGGACCAAATTTTTTTTTTTTGATAAAATGTGTAGATCAAAAATAAAATATATTATTTATATAAAAACATCTTTAAAAAATGCTTTACGCAATTTTAGCTCACACATATACTATACTATAGTAGTGTGAGCTATGGTGATCCTAATTTTTTCGAGAAAAAATAAGTTGATCCGATTTCAAAGATTTTTATATATCTTTGCGTTTCAGATGATTTTGAAACTTTTTTGTTGCGCCGTCTGTCTGTCTGTCTGTATGTCTGTCTGTCTGTCTGTAACGACCAACACGCATAACTCAAAAACCGCTTGGCCGATTTTAATGATATTTGGTACCTAGGCTGGGTCTGGGTCGAGATGGTCCCATTTAAAAATGAACAAAATCCACCGAACAGAAACCAAATAAAAGGGTGGGGGTAGATTTCAAAAATTAGAGTTTATGTGAAAATATGGCGTGTGTGATATCAAACGAAAGGTAATTGAGTCTGCAGTTAAACAAAATACATTTCAATTTATTTTTAAAAAAAGGGTGGGGGTATATTTTAAAAATTAGAGTTTAAGTGAAAATATGGCGTGTGTGATATCAAACGAAAGGTAATTGAGTCCGGAGTTTAACAAAATACATTTTAGTTTTTTGTTTTTTTTAAGGGTGGGGGTAGATTTCAAAAATTTGAGTTTAAGTCAAAACATGGCTTGTGTGGTATCAAACAAAAGGTAATTTAGTCTGGAGTTAAATAAAATATATTTCAGTTTTTAGTTATATTAGCTCACACGTACACTATAACTATAGTACCTAGTGTGAGCTTAGGGGCCCATATATTGGCAGAGTATTTTACAAGCTTTTATTTAGCTTCAGATGTTCGGTCTAACAAATCTTGTGAAGCGTTTTTGACACACTTCCCATTATCCGATTTGAATGAAATTTGGTACACACGTAGTGGTCCCATGACAATACAACATTAAGAAAAAATATCCTCCCACCCCTACTTCCACCCCCTTCCATAGAAAAATTTGTTTTTGACACACATCCCGTTATCCGATTTGGATGAAATTTGGTATACATATAGTGATCCGATGACAATACAATATTAAGAAAAAAATATCCTCCCACCTCTACCCCCACCCCCTTTCGTAGAAAAATTAGTTTTTGACACACTTCCCATTATCCGATTTGGATGAAATTTGGTATTCACATAGTGGTCTGATGACCATATAACATTAAGAAAAAAATATCCTGCCACCCCTACCCCCACCCCTTCTATAGAAAAATGTGTTTTTGACACACTTCCCGTTATCCGATTTGAATAAAATTTGGTATACACGTAGTGGTCCGATGATAATACAACAATAAGAAAAAATATCCTCCCACCCCTACCCCAACACCTTCCATAGAAAATGCGCTTTTGACACCCTTCCCATTATCCGATTTGAATGAAATTTGGTATACATATAGTGGTCCGATGACAATACAACATTGAAAAAAAAATCCTACCACTCCTACCCCCACCCTCATCTATAGAAAAATGCGTTTTTGACACACTTCCCATTATCCGATTTGGATGAAATTTGGTATACATATAGTGGTCCGATAACAATACAACAATAATGAAAAAATGTCCTCCTACCCCTATCCCCCACCCCCTTCCATAAAAA